>CM064549.1:28124131-28301026 GCA_032716605.1 Paralithodes platypus | reverse complement strand
AGACTTAAAATCATAAAACTTGCACAAATTCACAAAATAGTTGTTTTATTACCATCGCATTCACCGCACCGAATGTTCATGTGAAGTTTGGTGAAAATTCCGTTGAACGGTCTAGGAGGAGTTATCGGACACGGGGCACACAACACACACACCGGGAATAGGTAGAGGGTGCGGGGGTGGGGGTCCTGAAGAGGGGGGGGGGGGTCAAAACATGTTTTTGCGACCTCAGAATCATAAACTTTTGCACAAATTCAATGATATTTGTTTTTTTTAATTACCGTCGCATTCCACGCACCGAAGGTTTCGTGTGAAGTTTGGTGAAAATCCGTCAAAAAACGGTCCTAGGAGTTTCTCGGACAGGGACAGACAGGACATTTCGGTTAGCATTGTACCCACCTATACGGGGGGCGATACCACTCTAGCTGCTTACGCAGAGTTGATAAAGTAGACGTGCGCAGTTTTTCGCATTACAAAAAAAAAAAAAAAAAAAAAAAAATGCAATACCCAACTCTGCGACCCTAGAATTCTGCAAATAGTATTGAATAATCTTAGGTAAAATCGGTTTATATACTGTATACTGTATATATATTACATATTTTATTACTCACAGCCGGACTAGAAACCACTTGACAGTCAGAACAAGTGCCCATACTTTAATCCACTATACCACATTCGTGATAGAGGATATTTGTGTGTAGTGGATTAAAGCAATAAACACTCGTTTCCGACTGGTGGTGGTTCATGTCCGCCTGGGAGTATAATATAGATAATTACATTTATGATCCACATTGAATCGTAACCTTTTGAAATATTTTTCTATAATTAAAGTAGACGTGCCGTTTCGCCCAAAATCAAAACGGCATACCCAATCTGCGATCGGTCCACCATCATCACTACCAGTCACTATCATCATCAATATCATCAACACTACTACTATTGGAGATAATCATCACTACTTACTCTTTTCCATCATCACTACTACTCTCATCATTCACTACTACTTTCAGATCATCACTACAACTTTCCACCCTCATCACAACTACTTACCAAAACATCACTAATAGTTGTCACCTTCTTCTTACAATCATCATTACTACTGTAAACACCATCATACATACTATTATGACCATCATCACTACTACTAGTACTGTCATCATCATATCTACTACTGTTATCATCACTACCATCAATCACTACTGTCCTTCATTAATCACTAAAATCTACGACCATCATCACTACTATCAACAGTATCCCCACTATTACTACCATCACTTCTAATGTCAACAAACTCAATTAGACGTGCCGTTTCGCCCAAAATTCAAAAAACGGCCATACCCAAACTATGCAAAGGGTTACCATCATCACTAATATGTATACCACCATTATACTACTACTATAATCATCACTACAATTGTCACCATCATCACTACTACTACCATCATCACTAATATTACCACCATCATCACTACTACTATCATTATCTCTACAATTGTCACCTTCCAATGTCAACTAAACTATCTTAACGTAACAAAATGCGGGCAAGTTTTTTTTTCTTCCCCCTTAACGATGACGTTCTGTGTGTGTGTGCCCCTACGATGCACACACACACACAGAACACCATAATCATTGCTTGGAAATAGGTATAGGGTGGGGGGTGGGGGTCCTGAAGGAGGGGGGGGGGGGTCAAAACATGTTTTTGGACCTAAGATCATAAGTATTGCACAAATTCAAAAAATATTATTTTTAATTACCGTCGCATTCACGCACCGAAGGTTCGTGTGCACTTTGGTGAAAATCCGTAAAACGGTCTAGGAGGAGTTCTCGGACAGACAGGACGGACAAGACAGACAGACATACATTTCGGTAGCATGTACCACTATACGGGGGGCGATACCACTCTGCTTACGCAGAGTTGATAAGGTCAGCGCGCAATACTATTTTGTAGCATTTTGAATATGGTGTTAAATTCAATTTAAAATATATATACGACAGAAATAGTGACACATAATCTGTGACCTTCACCATTCATCTTGACCTTTGAAAACCAAAAACACAAAATTCGGAACCAGGCGTTTGCATTGGGGGGGGACCAACCGAATTTGCCAGCCCAAAATTTGGTGACGATACATAACCCGTTTTCAGTACAGTTTTGTCGGTTTCATTTCATACTGGATATTAAGATTTTATTTATTTTTGAAGGGCCCTCCAATAAAATTAGCAGACTTTCAACTATCTTAATTAACTCCCTCTTTTTTTTTTTTAATACTTCAGATCCTTCATAAGCTCCACAAAAATCGTCCTTATTATAGGTAGAAGAATACAATAAAAAAGACATCACCGGTACACAAAAGTTTAAAACAGTCTAGGAAAAGTTTTTAGATTATTATTAACACTTCTTTTGTTCTTTGACCTTGACCCTTAACCTTATGTATTATAATATATATATATATAGATATTTATATATATATATATATATATATCTATATATATATATATATAGGGGAAGGTGTGGGTGGACGTGGTCCCTTGCCACTGGCCTGGTAATCCAAAGGTCCCGGGTTCAAATCCCGATGTATCAATGGGAAGATATGATTGGGGATGGAATTTGTGCTGTACCTAGTATCAGTGCATTACCACAAGCCCACCGAATGTCACTAAAATACCCTCATTGGTCCCTGATAAATAGCACTGGTTGAATATTCCCATATTCAAAATGCTATAGTGGTGCAATGCCTGGTTGAGTTATCTGCTCAACAGGTGGCGTTGTGTGTGTGTAAGTGTGAGAGTCCCGAGTGTAGGGGGTGAGACAGTGGAGCACGGGAAAGAGGTGGGCTCAGAGAAGGGGGGGTTTCGGGGCATGAGTGAGCACCGTGCCCCATGTGAAGGCTAAGATGGCAGGTGCTCGTTGTACTCTACGTGCTTCACTTGGCTCACTCCCTAAGACTGGAACAAGGACCTCACGGCTTCACTGTTCATGGTAAAGCTGTAAATGTTTAGGCTCTCAGGCCTATGCCCGAGAGGAAGTAAGTTGGAATATAGAAGAAAAAAAAAAAAAAAAAAAAAAAAACATATATATACTTTTTATAGATATAATATACGTATATATATATATCTTTATTTATTATATATATATATATATATCTTTATTTATTATATATATATATATATATATGTATGAGGTTGAAATATATGTTATCTAAGTAAAATGCAACTAAAAGTCGTCGGCTTTATCAAAAATTTAGTATTTTTTTTACTGATTAAGGTTAGCTTTGGACCTTGGCCTGTGGCCTTGACCTTTATGTAGGATTATATTTGTGTTTGCTTTTGATGTAAATAACCCTAGAAAATCAAATATAAATGTGTCAAATTTCATTAAAGAGCATCCAAGTTAGTTTCAGAGGTATTAAAAGCAATAGTTGACCTTGACCTTTGACGCTTAATCTTGACCTTCATATCTGAAAATTTACATTTTAATTTTTCCATGATTGCATAACTGTCTCCAAACGAATGTTGTGAAATTTTCATGAATAGTGAAGAAATTAGCATATTGACCGTTTATATTTGACATTAGAACCCACCTGTGACTTGACCTATCAACTGGAATTATGTTTATTCTTGTAATGACCTTGGTCCTCTAATCATTCCGAATATGCATGATATGGTCTAATGAGAATCTTACATTAAATAGGAAATACATAAGTAAAAAGCATATTTCGACCTTGGACCTTGACCTTAGAGACCTTAGAATTTCTTATCGAGGATTTTAGTTTGCTTAACCAGCAATGTTCGTATTAACTAGTATTATGACTACGGTGTCAATTCGTATAATAAATTATTTATTAGATTATGTTCCTTCTCACAACCAACCATACTCCTAAAACGATTAATGAAATTGACAAACACATGTGGGCATGTCCCGTGGACTCGAACACAGGATGCTCACACCGAAAATCCACACCTGTATACATCGCACCACGAAGACAGTTAAAGGTTGGTGGACACCTGGGGGGGGGGGGGGGCCCTACGATTTATTATGCAACTTCGAATTCCTGCATATCAATCTAAGCATGTCCCACAATCCCACCTGCAACTCCGTAGGCTTAATGCATATGTGAATGGAAAAGAGCAATTAATGGGGCCTTTAACCACTTAGGGCAGTCCTCTCGATAAATTACTCATGAACCAATATCAATTAATTTATGTTTCCCTTCCAACAACCAACCATACTCCTAAAATCGATTAATGAAATTTTACAAACACATGTGGACTAGTCCGTGGGACTCGAACCCAAGGAATTCTCCACACCGAAAATCAAACACCTTATACATCGCACCACGAAGACAGTTAAAGGATGGTGGACACTGCCTACGATTTACTTATGTCAACTTCGAATCCTGCATATCAATCTAAGCATGTACACACATCCCAACTGCAACTCACATAGACTATGCATATTGTGAATGGGAAAAGAGCAATTAATGGGGCCTTGAACCACTTAGGCAGTCCTCTCGATAAATTTACTCCTGAACCACTATCAATTTATTTATGTCTCCGTTCCAACAACCAACCTACTCCTAAAATCGATTAATGAAATTTACAAACCCATGTGGGCAGTCCGTGGACTCGAACCCAGGATGCTCACACCGAAAATCAACACCCTGATACATCGCACCACGAAGACAGTTTAAAGGTTACAGATAGTGATCATATACGACACGTTCTTTGCCCTGATTGTTGGTTGGAAACATGGGGGGTTGGGGTGATGTCCCCGTGGTTTGTTTACTGTATATCATGGATGGAGTCATGAAAGAAATACTAGAAGAGCAGTGGCTGTTGGTGTATCGCTGAAAAGGAAGGGAACTGAGTGGAAGCTGCCTATACTTGCCTGCTTGGCGGATGATACAGTGTGATGAGCGATAAGGAATAGGAGTTGCAGGGTCTGGTAAATGAGTTTGGAACCAGTGGTGCCGAAAAACAGAATTTTAAGGTAATGCGGGGAAGAGCAAGGTTATGGGGTGGAAAGTCCACAGAGTGGGAGGTGAAGTTGGAACGGTCAGGCTATTGAGACCGTCAGCTACAACCCTTTTTAACTCCCTCCGACATATTATGTTTCCAATAAGACCGAGGAGGCGGGGAGCCTCCTCGGTCATTGCCACTGCCTCGCACTACAACTCACAAACAACACTGGGTGGCCGTTAGAATTATCGGAGGAAAAAAAAAAAAACAAGTCTGAGGTTGCCACCAACGGGTTTTATCATATGGTAACTTATCGGACTTACTGACCTCATATGACGCACAATCGCGTCATAAACTTATTGGAGAGGTATGCGAGATAAGTCCATATGAACAGCGATCGCCGTCGTATGAGTTTTTTGGTTCACTAGTCAATATGACGCGATGCGTTATATATGTCTGGGGGCGTGTATTTAGTATCTGGGCATTACTTGTGTTGAGTAAAGAGGGGACTATGGATGAGAATTGCGGGAGAGGGTGCAACAGGGGAAGGGGTTGGTCGGAATGTGAAAGCAGTAACAAGAAATAGAGTGGTCAGTAATGGAAGTGAAGAAGTCCTTGCATGACAGTGTGGCAATCCTACACTAAACTTACGGAAGCGAAGCATGGACGTTCGGAAGAGGACTCAGACCAACCCGAGTGAGAGCGGTGGAAATGAGTTACTTGAGAATTGCGGGCGGAGTTTTGCATGGAGGGATAGGACAGACCGAATGAGGAAGTAAGAAGGTGTGGTGTGGAGGTACGCCAGTGCTGGAAAGTGTGGAAAAGGAAAAACTTGAGATGGTTCGGCCATAATGGAACGTATGGGAAGCGATGCGAATGACTAATGATGGTGTACGAGGGAGCGTGTTTGGTGAAAGGACAGAGAGGGAGAGGTCGGACCGAAGGAGGAGGTGTGAAGGATGGTGGTGAGGGAAGTATAGAATGAAGGCAGTGCTGGTTGGGAGGAGGGGCGTCGACTGACTGGGGTCAGAGGTGCAGAGGTGTGGCAGAGTGGTCTTGCCACTGAACTGGTAATTCCAATGGACCCGAAGTTCGGAACCATTTGTTTTTCCCAATATGTCAATGGGAAGATATTATTGGGATGGAATTTGTGCTGTACCTAGTTTTCAGTGATTTACCACCAGCACACCGAAATGCCCCCAAAAATACCCTCATTGTTCCCTGAATATAATAGCACTGTATGAATATTTCACCATATTTTCAAAATATGCTACAGGGGGGCAATGCCTAGTGAGTTAATTACTCAATAGGTGGCGGTTCTGAGGTGAGGGTCCGAGTCCTGGGGAGTGAGACGGTGAAGCGCGGAGGCGGAGCAGCTTCAGAGATGGGATTTGCCTCGAGCCGGGGTGGCTTCGCATGTCTCAATTCCTAGGTGGGGGACTAGAACAAAAACCTCACGGGCCTCACTGTGTCAGTGGTGGAGTGTGGCAGTGCTCTCAGCCTATGCCCGAGAGGGAGTAATTGTAATACAGAAAACAAAAAAGGGGGCGGTACCAATTCGTTGGCCACCCCTTCGGGGATCACGGCGTCAGGCAATAAATAGATAGGATAGATACGGTGACCTTGGACCTGTGATCTTTGACTGTAAAATAAAAATACATATATTTGGATGGTAGTTCGCATTGACCAACATAAATTTGCCTTTATAATTTGGTCTATCTAGTCTATCTATCTATCTCATATGCGTCAGGCCCATTTCCCATTTTTGCGGGGGTAGCCGACTCAAGACAGAGCAAGAAACAGGCGAAAACACAAAAACAACATAAAACAAAAAATGAAACACAGATAAAAAACACAAAAACTCTCCACACATCCAGGTCACCTCCCCCTCCCAGGAGAAGACCCCAGAGACCAGGGTTACCAAGGTCGCTCCAGCAACTTTTCCCCACGGCCCCTGACCACCCGGAGAGGTTCCGATCTCGGGCAGGCAAGGACATGCCAGCGGAGCACAAAGCCACAAGCCCTACCCACCACACTTCCAGGCCACACCCTTCATATTAATCGTTCTCCGCCCCGGCCAGGCGCCTGATGGACTATTATCTAGTCCAACTTGCCCGCCCGACGCCACACTTACTCCAAATGACCAACGTGTTCACTCAACTATTCAAACAAACTTCTCCATTCACTCCTGTCCACCCACCCACGTTGCCCCTGCCTGACTCTATAAGTCATTCCTCTATCATCCAAAGCCTTTCTTACACAGTCTCTCCATTCTCAATGGGGGTCTTCCTGCCCTTCTTTCTCCCCTTGTACCTGACTCACCATATTCTCTTTGTAAGCCTTTCATCTCCCATTCGTTCAACATGACCATACCAGCTCAGCACCCTTCTTGTCCACTCTGGCTGGACACAATGTTCCTGCTGCACCCAACTCTCCTACGTATCTCTTCATTCCTCAATCTGTCTCTACGAGTAACTCCACACATACTCCTCAAGCAGCTCATCTCCATCACATCCAGCCCCTCTTTTCCTCCTTTTTCTTCAGAGCCCATGTCTAAGCCCCATACATCACTGTTTGGCACAACAAATTCCTTGATACAGTGCACTTTTTACATTTCACTCCGAGATTTCTCGTCTTCCACATACTTCCCATTGCTCCGAAAACCCTTCCCTTCCTTCACACCACACTCTCTGTTTTACCTCCCACTTTCCTACCTCCACTCCTACGCTTATTTGTTCCTCCTAGATATTTAAAACACTCCTCACTTGTTCTCAATATTTCCCCATCCAGCCTCACATCTAGATTCACCCTATGCTCTCGCCTATTACACACCATTACTTTACTTTTATTGACGTTCACCTTCAGTTTCCTCCTTCCACAAACCACACCAAACTCTTTAGACTACCCGCTGCAGTTTCTCATCAGAATCCGCCACCAATGCTGTGTCATCAGCGAACAGCAACTGATTCAACTCCCAATCTCTACCATTCTTTCCTACTAAACCCAATCCTCTTCCCATAGTTCTCCTTTTCACCTCCCTCAGCAAGAGACCGCCCCCACACCATCCATAAACATATTAATACGCCATGGTGACATTACACAACCCTGTCGACAAAACCATACCTTTTACCTCAACCAATCCACTAAACTCACCATTTCCTACTCTCACACCTGCTCTGGTCCCTTAATAAAAACTCTTAACTGTTTCTAAACAAATTTCCTCCTATTTTCATAAATCCTTAACACCTTCCACATTGCTTCACCGGTTCACACGATCATACGCCTTTTTCCAAGTCCATAAAAGCCACAAAATATCTCCTTATGCCTCTCTAAAATACTTCTCGCATAACTGTCTTACTGCAAACATCTGATCCACGCACCCTCTTCCCCTCCTAAAACCGCACTGTTCTTCTCCTATTGCAACTTCTGTACACTTTATTATCCTCTCTATCAACACCCTGCCATACAGCTTTCCAACCACTGACAATATAACTAATACCTCTAAAAACTTGAACACTCCTGCCGATCTCCATTCCCCTTGTACAATGGCACAATACATGCACTCTTCCAGTCTATTGGTAACCGTTGACACAGCAAAGCACACATTGAAAAGTCTCACCAACCAATCTATTATCACATCCTCCACCCTTTCTTTATACACTCCACAGCAATACCATCCAAACCTTCCTGGTTTTCCCGCTCTCTTTTTTGTTCAATGCTTCTTTCACCTCATTTTCCTCAATCCTTTCATTTCATTCCCTGCCACCTGGGGTGGCCTGGGGACCCTATCTCCATCCACCTCTGCTTCAATCACTGCTTCTCTTCCAATCATCTTGTATTTAACAAAGAATTCAAAAATACTCTCGATCATATCTTTTCCTCACTTCAACTGGTTCCACTAAGTAATTCTCCATTTTCATCTTTCACTGAATCTTCCCCTCTTTTGTCCTCCTTTCCTTACTTTATTTACCTCCTTCCAGAACATCTTCTTTTCGTTCTTACAAAATTCTCAACTCAAGCCTTTGGCCCCACCTTTCGTTTGGTGACAATACTAAAGTAGATAAGCCCTCCCCCCCCAATCACGGCCTCCGCTCCCTTTACTTGCTTGCACAGCAAGCTGAGTTTGACAGCATCACGGCTGCAACGTGCCACACCTTGAACCCACCAGCCAATCAGCGGCCTCCATTATCGGAGCGCGAACGCTGGACTGCTGCCTACACCTCAAAAGTTCACTCTCTTTCTCTTCCCGAGGATTTTTCCTTCTGATTATCTACTAAAATAATACCTCGGTGCCAGCCTCCCTGTACTCCCGTAAGCTGCCAAAGAGGTTTATAATCTGCTTCTGGGACTGGAGTATTTTTGAGAAAGGATAAAGGGAGGCGAAGGAGAAGAAAGCAACGAATTCAGAGCGAGCGTGCCACCACGTCGTGCCCGCCCGCAATCAGAGCGCGGGGAGAAGCCGGGGGCGTGAACTATAAAAAGGCTGCCGAGCACAGGCCACTGGGGTGCACTCCCCCCTCGAACTCACCGGGTTACCACACTGCCACCCTACGTGTGCTCTCCCTCTCTGCCCGTGGGCATAAACGAGAACCAGGAACCCATCTTTCCCAGTTACACCTTGCCCTCACCTAAAGTCACAAACACAGACCACCACCTGAACTCTATCCTCACTTTTCGCCCCACTCGGAGGATGCACCATCAGTATCCTGCCGCCTGTTGTCACGTTTGCTAGTTGCCACACATAACAGTCAACCGCTTCAAGAGGGACAACAGAGGGGAGGTGGACGGAAAAGCGAGGACTTCCAGAATAAGAGCTATTGGCCAGCTATTGGAGGTGGTAAAGCACAGTTGAGCACACACACACACCTGATCCAGCATAACCAGAATATATTTGTTTAAGAAACCCATATTGGGCCGCATACGATAAAGGACGGAAATAGAGAGCGCTGTTGTTGACAACCTGGTGGTTCCTAAAACATTGAGTTGGATGTGTCCTTCTAGGACCAAAACTAAAGGAAAAAAAATGTTAGACTCACCTGAATCCATAAGAGATGTGATGTGTTACTTAATTAGTTATTGTTTGTTAGCAACGGCGCCATGCCGAAGAAGTTTTATTAATATCTAGGAATCTGATAGGGAGAAGTTAAAGATTAAAAAAAAAGTACAAGTAAAGAGGGGAGGGAAAGAAAACTTTCTGTTTAATAACATGAGGGAAAACAACCAATAAGGTACAGAGGGAAACAGTTTGTTTAGTTGCCTGATAGATTAGCTATAGATAGGGAAGACACTAGTCCATCTGAATCATTATAAGTTGTGAAAAAGGAACACAACTGTGAAGGGGAAAAGCACTAGTCCGACTATTAATTACGTGATTATTAAGTTTAAAAGAGCTATTCGTGGTATGTCGTTTGAGGCACGGTTCATTCTTTTGTTAACACGATTATGATTAAGGTATAGAAGGTAACATAGCGTGTGTCAGTCCTAGGGTTACTTGAGGGTAAATTCGGAAGGTGTTCAGTGAGATAAAGATTGTAAACCTATATTGTGAAAGTAAAGTAACTGGGTGACGGAACCCCAATAGTGTCATTGAGGAAAAGATTGGTAAACTTATATCGTTGAAGAACTGAGTGACGGAACCATATTATATGTGAGAGAGAACTTGTAATCTCAGTCGGTAATTTGTACGTTTATGTCATTGTGAGGTACTTGTTAGTAAGCGTTGTGTCAAAGGAGTATAGATTCTAGTGTGAGAAATAGATTATATGTGTTATAACCTTGGTATTGAGAAAGGATACAGAAGGCTCAGTAAACGTGGGAAAATCTCAAGAGTAGAGGAAAGAATATCACTTTTGTTTAGTTAGGCAAAGAGCAAATGTTTCATTAGGCCCTGGTCTCAATAAGACACAGCCGGGTTCGATTTAATTATTTAGGATTAATCACTAATACGGGTCGTAGCATCGAGCCGACTTGAGTCCATTCCTGAATAGTGGGGATTCAGTTAGGGAGTAACGGGAACTTTAGGGATCCAAAGTGCAACCTAGCATGAATCGACGTAATATTCAATCTGCGTCTTGAACTCATCTTGGCCCGAGCAAGAACCTGTTATTAGAGTAGTAGGAAGTCTGTTAAATAAAATATACGAACTTGTATATAAAAAAAAAAACCCTCTAACATAAAGGTCCAGGTTACAGGTCAAGGTCAAAGGTCAACTTTACTGTTATTTACTTTTTACTCAAAGTCTTCATTTTCACTATACAAGTTAAGGTTAACTTTGATATCATATTGCCCAAATTCTAGATAAATTTTCTGATGGGTAGGTTAAATATCAAGGTCAAAGGTCAAAATAGGTTTTCTACTAGTATTTCTATACGAACTGTGAGATTCTCACTAGGCTTACCAGTATATTCAGAATACCTAGGCCAAGGTATGCAAGAAACATACAATCTCATGTGAAAGGTCAAGGTCACAGGGTCAAGGTCAAATAAGGTCAAATGCTATTTCTTACTTTTAATGCAAAACTTCACAAATTGGTGAGATAGTTCACTTTAAGTGAAAAGGAAAAATAATAATGTTGAGACATAAAGATCAACATAAAGGTCAAAGGTCAGGTCAACTATTCTTAGATATACTGTATAGGAAAATAATGGGTGTTAATGAAATTACGCATGCCATATTCGATTTTTTCATGGGCAATGTCAATGCAAACAAATCGCACTCTTTAAAGGTCAAGTTCACTGGTCATGGTCAAAGGTCAACTTTTCTTATTTAAAAAAAAACTCAGATTTGGAAAACTGGCTGTGTTATGGTATTACTTAAAATATTCTATATATCAAATTTTACATAAGTATTGTAATAGTTAAGGTCCGAGGTCAGGTCAAAACAAGATATTTGTCGTTTTCCCTAAACTCTCCTAGACTGTTTAATGTATTGTCACCAAATTATACAGGCAAATTCAGTTGGTCAATGCGACGACCATACAAATGTATTTTATTTTAAGTAAAAGGTCAAAGGTCAAGGTCACAGTATATGATCAAATTGTAACAATAAATTTGTATCGAATTACACCAGTCATAATGCTAGTTAAGACGACATTGCTGTTAAGCTAACTAAATCCTCGATAAGACAATTATAAGGTTGACGGTCAAGGTCAAAGGTCAAAATATGATTTTTACTAGTATTTCCCATTTAATAAGACTCTCATAAGCATATCATGCATTCGGGATGCCCAGACCAAGGTCATACAAGAATAAACATAATTCCATTTAATAGGTCAAGGTCCAGTCAACATCAATATAAGGGCAATATGCTAATTTCTTTTACTTTCATGATGTAAAAAATTCTTTGAGACAGTTGTGCATTAAGGGAAAATTAAAATGTTAAATTTTCAGACATCATGAAGGTCAAGATGAAAGTCAAAGGTCAAGGCCAACTATTTTTGTAATACCTCTGAAACTAACTGATGCTCTTTAATTAAATTTGACACATTAATTTGATTTTCTAGAGATACATCAAAGCAAACAAAAATTTAATCCTACATAAAGGTCAAGGTCACAGGCCAAGGTCAAAAGTTAACCTTCATAAAAAAATACTAAATATTTGATAAGCTGACGACTTTTAGTTGCATTTTACTTAGGTAACATACATTTCAATCATATATATATATATATATATATATTATAATACTTAAGATTAAAGGTCAAGGTCAAAGAACAAAAGAAGAGTGTAATAATTTTTCTTTAAACTCTTCCTCGACGTTTAACCCTTTGTGTACCGGTGACGTCTTTTTTATTGTATTCTAGCTATAATATGACGATTTTCTGGAGCGTATGAAGGATCTGTGGTAGTAAAAAGGGTTAATTAAGAGAGTTGAAAGCCTGCTCTATTATGGAGGCCCTTCATAAACGAAATAAAATCTTCTTAATATCCAGTATGAAATAAACCGACAGAACTGTAGGCCTACTGAACGGGCTACGTATCGTCACCAAATATTGCTGGCAAATTCGGTTGGTCACTGCAACGCTTGTCCAAATGTTTTGTTTTTGTTATTCAAAGGGCAAGGTGAATGGTAAAGGTCACAGATTATGGTCACTATTTGTTTCTTATATATATTCTAAATTTGAATTACACCATATTCAAAATGCTACAAAATAGTGTTACGCTCACCTTATTATAGATATACAGGTATATTCCAATGGATAAGATTCAATGTGATCATAAATGTAATTATATACATATATATCTATATCTATTGTTACGTATCTTGATCCTCAAGTGGTTAACTTGATGAATCTAGATAGCACAGAGATATATATTAAGGTATCAGTCAGCTGAAGGCAAAACAAAAGTAAAATCTAATAAAATAATTTCCTGTTGTTGCTTCCTTTCCTTTTGGATCTTAGGACTTGGTATCCTTTATTGACTGATACTCTTTAATTATGAAAATACTGAAACTAATTAAAGTCATGTAGTATTTATAAAGAATATTATTTAACCGAAGCTTAGTAGGCTATGGTTATGAACCGAATAAGTTATAGCTAAAGAAGGACTATTAATTTTATAAAAAGTCTTGAAAGATAAATATTAAAGTAAGAATATTTCTGTCTCTTATCCTTTTTGAAATGAATAGATAGTTTTCTTATATGTCCTTTTATTTATATTTAATGTAATTATTCTTGGTTCTTGTCTTACGTTAATAGTATTATATTATTATTATCATCAGGAGTAATATCAAAGTCACATAAAAAGTTAGATATATATTAATAATTAGTTAAATGTATTTCTTAACCACGTAACATTGAGGTTTGATTATGAGTAAATAAAGTTACAGGATCGTTTCATAGATTCGATTCAGGTCTCACTCAAATAATATGAAAAGCAAAATATAATATTTTGAAGCAAAAGAATTTTCTTCAGCTTAGGAAATCACTAGAAGTAATATTAACACAGCCATGTTAGTCTAAGGCGATATTACTAATACGAGACAATAGCATCACCGTACTAAGCACCATTAAGCACTGTAAGCTTAATTCAAAGAAAATGAAAGAACCCTTAAGTATTAATATAAAACAATAGTATTACTTTCATCATAACCCAATTACTTAAAGAGTTGCTTTAGTCCACAAGTTAGTCAACTAAAATAGTTAAGTACATAATAATAGCGTTAACGTTAATTCCCAATCAAATAGTTAAACACATAATAGTAGCGTTCACGTTAATTCCCAATTAAATAGTTAAACACATTACACACATTAAACACATCACGTTAATTCCCAATCCCATATCTCACTAACAAACATAACATAAGTGTTTACACCGAACTCACTTAACACACATTTAATAATCTGACTGACAGGCACAATCCCATTATAATACTTCACCCCGTCTTCCTCCAGCTGCAAGTTCACCTTCCCCAACTCCAAATGAGACTGATTTGAATGCCCACAACTCGGGTCTTATATACCAAACAATGATGGTGTAGGAACGAATCAGGAGGCGAGTGATGGTGCGCGCTCCAATCATAGCTCCTCGAATCACATAACAGGTGTGTCGTCCACTCACAGCTCCTGGCGTCGATCATACGTCATAGCATCGGTCATCGAGGTGTGAAGGCTAGCATGCTGGTATGGGAGAGATGGTTTGCCCACTCGCTCGTTCGCTAGTCTGCTTCACCGTTTTGGGTAGTGGGCTCCTTCAACTCTAATTCTAACTCTTAAATTAACATACAGGGCTCCGTATGTCAGACCTCCCCCCTAGAAAAGAGTTTTAAGGAGTATAGTACATAATATTAAACATAATACATAAATAGATTCACCACCAGATTGGCAACAGCAAGATTATAAATGAGGATATAAGAAGGATATCACCCAAAGTAGGCAACGTCTCCAGGTACCACATCAGAACATAGCCGGAACGTAGCTGGAGCGTTATTCGAACTGCAAGGCATTATCTCACAGCTGAAGGCTTGAAAGCGCACTACAAAAGCATGATATTTACCTCGCTACAAGGGAGAGCTAATTGCCAAAATCCTCTCATTAAATTAAAACTTACTGATGTATGAGGCCAACCTGGTAAATGCAATCTTTGATCCGTGGCAGTGGGTAGGTATCGTTCTTTGTGACAGCATTGACTTGCCTATAGACCCTACATAACCTATGGCTCCCGTCTGGCTTTGGCACAAGTATGACCGGACTACTCCACTGGCTTAAGGCCCTTGTGATCAGCTGGTTTGAAAAAATTAAGTCAAGCTCGACCTGCAGTATACTCCTGCGTTGTGGGCGAGACACGGTAGGGGGATAGTTTAATGGGAGTTGCATCCCCTACGTCGATGTCGTGCACGGCCAAAGAAGTAAGCCCTGGAGTATCACGGAACACATTGGGAGACAGAGATAAAACAGAGATTAGTTGGTTCGCTTGATCAGAGGGAAGATGACATAGTTTAGATGGTAATTCCCTCAAAGCCACTGAATTATACTGAAAGTTGGATAGGCTACATGACAAGTCAAAGTCTGCATGGATACCTTCAGGCTCTGGAACAGTCTGTTGCGGTTCAGTAAGAGAACTGAAGACTTTGTCCGCACCAGGCTGCTCACAGGTCCTGACATTCACTGCCACAGTGGGAGAATCTGGAAGAGAGGAATCAGGGGACCTAGGGTGGGGCTTCAACATATTTATATGGAATACTCGCGTGGGCTTTCTCCTGTCTGGGGTAGCTGACTAGATAATCGGTAATGCTCACCCTCCGAATGATCTTATATGGGCCCCTGAACTTGGCAGATAAAGGTTGGCCAAAAAAGGGGGAGCAGGACAAAACCTCACGAGTAGCAAATAAAAGGAAAAGGTACCCCCTTATCCCACTCAACTCCGGTCTCTGTACAATACTTACGTAACATTCCTTTAATGTCTGATGATATCGTTCGAGAAACCCCTTGACTCTCTGGGTGGTAGGTGCTAGACTTTACATGCTCGATTACCCAACTCCTTCAGGGGACTGCTGGAAAATGTTAGAGGTAAAATTAGTTCCTTGATCACTTTGCACCTCAGGGGGGAAACCCATTCTGGTGAACAATTTGAGCAGTTCCTTGATTACAGTTGGAGCAGAGGTAGTCCTTAAGGGTTATAGCCTCTGGGTAGCGAGTTGCCATGTCCATGATAGTTAATAAATAAATGTTACCTTGGGAAGTTCTTAGGCAATGGGCCTACAATGTCCACTACCACCACGAGTAAAAGGATTCTCGAAAACGGGCAAGGGCACCAGAGGATGTACAGGCACCTTCTGATTGGGTTTTCCTGTCATCTGGCAAGTGTGACACACTCTACAACTCTTCACTACATCTGCACGCATTCCTGGCCAGTAAAAGTGGAATCTGATTCTGTCTAGAGTTTTTCTCACACCTAGGTGTCCTGCCAATGGTATACAATGTGCCATTTCCATGATATCTTTACGACAAGGTTTGGGGACTACTACTTGATGGACGTCCCACGGCCCCGTCATCGATTGGTCTGTGTGGCGGTCTCCATCTTCGCCACAATACTCTTCCTTTGAGGTAGAAACATTCACCACCCTCCTTCTCACATTCATCTTCACTCACGGACCTGGCAGCTAACTCCTTGCATTCACAATCATCTCTCTGTAGCTCTACCAGGCCGCTAGGACAATTTGGAGGGGTTTCATGGTCATCTTTAGGGTCAAGATGAGCCATAAAGGTGTCAGATAAATCCACCTCAGTCACATCATCAGGCACAGTTGGAGCATCATTCACACTCTCATCATCCCTTTCATCAACTCTTACATTCGGTACATTTCTGTCTGAGGGAACTGCTACTTGAGACATTGAAAGTTTGTCAGCACACACAGGGAAAACAGTTGGCAACTCCTTGTCGAGCTCACCGGTTAGTGGCTCGTTAACAGGGGAAAGTGACAAAATGGGGTCTGGTCGGACCTTCTCACCTGCTACATCATTCCCCAAAAGGAGTGTTACCCCAGGCACAGGGATATCTTGAGACCTACACAAAGCTATGGTGGCCTCACCCTGTAGTAACTCACATTCAATTTCGCCTTTTACCAAGTATGCATAAAACTGGCCTCCAGCACCTCTCATTACAACTGGTTCGCCAGGTGGGCACTCAGTGTAAGGATTCACCATGAGGGTGCTAGTAGAACCTGTGTCTCTCAGAATTTTTACCTCATGCATGCAACCATTTAATCTCACGTTGCCAGATGAAATAAAGGGACGGTAACTGTCCTGCACTGATGGTGAAATTATTATTGGTTTAACCCTTGTGGGTTCCACCACACATGCTACTACACCCCTGTCTAGATGATTTACGTTAGCTGCTAGGTACTCCTTCTGTCGAGAGTCCTGCATTAAAGGAACTTTTGGTGCTAGGTACTCCTTCTGTCGGGAGTCCTGCATTAAAGGAACATTTGGTGCTAGGTACTCCTGTCGGGAGCCCTGCATTAAAGGCACACATGGAATTTGAGATACGGCGGCAACTGTCTGCCCCGATCTCTCGGTTTTTTCCTTGGCCCAGCACTGATAAGCTAGGTGGCCTCTCATGCCACAAAAAGTACATACTTTAGGGGATACGGGAAAGTTCCCTCTTTGAGCATTACTATTAGTTTGGGGCCCACCTCTGTTACCATTGCCCTGAGTCGCATTTTTAGTTGGGGGAACATTTCTATTTTGGCTAGCTGGGGAAGACGTTATAGGCTTGTGACTGGGTCGGTCAGATTTGTGATTGGGATACTTAAAATTAGAGCTAGAATTATCGTAGGGCTTCTTTCCACGAAATTTGTTGTTGAGCACGTATGTGTCAGCCATGTCAGCGGCGTCGGCAAGACAATCTACCTTTTTCCCCTTTAAATGATAGGATACAGAAGAATCAATTTTCCATAGGAAATTTTCTAACAGGACCAACTCCTTCAGATCGTTGTAGCTTGTGACTTTCTTACTCTTGACCCAATGATTGAAAGTTTTAGTCATGGTCCTGGCAAATACCTTATGGGTTTCTTCTACTTTCTTCTGGTTTTTACGGAAAGATTGCCTGTAAGCCTCAGGCTGCAATTGGTAGGTTTTTAGGATAGCTTCTTTGAGATTGTCATAATCCTGCCTAACTTCTGCTACTTCTGACAAATACGTGGCTCGAGCCTGCCCTGTCAAAACAGTTTGTAACATAAAAGGCCATTGATCTCTTGTCCACTTCATACCTCCAGCAACTTCCTCAAACAAAACAAAGAAATCCTGCACATTATCCTCAGTGAAGGGTGGAATGACACTAGTCATAGTCAATCCCAGAGGGGGAGCAATTACAGGAGCATTGTATTGACATTTAGTTGAGCCGTTTGATATTGATATTGATAATGTTCGGTCTTTATTCTGGCTAGTTCTATCTTGCGTTTGCTTGTTCGGTATTTGCTTTATTCTGGCTTGTTCGGTATTTATTCTGGCTAGTTCTATTTTTAATTTGGCTTGTTCTAGTTCGAATATTTGATCACCGGTCAAACCAGGTGGCAATTGTATATCAAGTTGGCTAGGTTTACTCGGGATCCCACCAACTGCTCCGTCTCCCTCCCCGCCTTCTACAGGGAACAGGTGGGTTTTTATGGTCTGAGCCACCTCTACTTTGGACATGTTTGAGACAGTTAATTGGAGATGTGAGGCAAGCACTTTCAGTTCGGATTTTGACAGACAGTCAATATCAGGGGATGTGGGTTCTGATTCTATGAAAACTCGAGCATCTTCTTCATTAATTAGTTGAGGCATGATTAATATTTGATTTTAAGTAGTGAAACGTTAATGAAACTGAGTGAAACTGTATGAAACGAATCCTTGGCAAGGTCGCCACTCTTCTGTTACGTATCTTGATCCTCAAGTGGTTAACTTGATGAATCTAGATAGCACAGAGATATATATTAAGGTATCAGTCAGCTGAAGGCAAAACAAAAGTAAAATCTAATAAAATAATTTCCTGTTGTTGCTTCCTTTCCTTTTGGATCTTAGGACTTGGTATCCTTTATTGACTGATACTCTTTAATTATGAAAATACTGAAACTAATTAAAGTCATGTAGTATTTATAAAGGAATATTATTTAACCGAAGCTTAGTAGGCTATGGTTATGAACCGAATAAGTTATAGCTAAAGAAGGACTATTAATTTTATAAAAAGTCTTGAAAGATAAATATTAAAGTAAGAATATTTCTGTCTCTTATCCTTTTTGAAATGAATAGATAGTTTTCTTATATGTCCTTTTATTTATATTTAATGTAATTATTCTTGGTTCTTGTCTTACGTTAATAGTATTATATTATTATTATCATCAGGAGTAATATCAAAGTCACATAAAAAGTTAGATATATATTTAATAATTAGTTAAATTTATTTCTTAACCACGTAACATTGAGTATTTATTATGACTAATAAAAGTTACAGGATCGTTTCATAGATTCGATTCAGGTCTCACTCAAATAATATGAAAAGCAAAATATAATATTTTGAAGCAAAAGAATTTTCTTCAGCTTAGGAAATCACTAGAAGTAATATTAACACAGCCATGTTAGTCTAAGGCGATATTACTAATACGAGACAATAGCTTCACCGTACTAAGCACCTTTAAGCACTGTAAGCTTAATTCAAAGAAAATGAAAGAACTCTTAAGTATTAATATAAAACAATAGTATTACTTTCATCATAACCCAATTACTTAAAAGAGTTGCTTTAGTCCACAAGTTAGTCAACTAAAAATGTTAAGTACATAATAATAGCGTAACGTTAATTCCCAATCAAATAGTTAAACACATAATAGTAGCGTTCACGTTAATTCCCAATTAAATAGTTAAACACATTACACACATTAACACATCACGTTAATTCCCAATCACATATCTCACTAACCAACATAACATAAGTGTTTACACCGAACACACTTAACACACATTTATATAATCTGACTGACAGTCACAATCCCATTATAATACTTCACCCCGTCTTCCTCCAGCTGCAAGTTCACCTTCCCCAACTCCAAATGAGACTGATTTGAATGCCCACAACTCGGGTCTTATATACCAAACAATGATGGTGTAGGAACGAATCAGGAGGCGTGGGGTGCGCGCTCCAATCATAGCTCCTCGAATCACATAACAGGTGTGTCGTTCACTCACAGCTCCTGGCGTCGATCATACGTCATAGCATCGGTCATCGAGGTGTGAAGGCTAGCATGCTGGTATGGGGAGAGATGGTTTGCCCACTCGCTCGTTCGCTAGTCTGCTTCACCGTTTTGGGTAGTGGGCTCCTTCAACTCTAATTCTAACTCTTAAATTAACATACAGGGCTCCGTATGTCAGACTATCTATATATATATATATATATATATATATATATATATATATATATATATATATATATATATATACTCCCAGGCGGACATGAACCACCAACAGTTAGGATGAGTGTCTATGCTTCAATACACTACACACAAGTATCCTCTATCACAATGTGGTATAGTGGATTAAAGTATGGACACTTGTTCTGACTGTCGGTGGTTCAAATCCGGCTGTGAGTATAAAAACAGTTAATCTATATATTGTCTATAAACCAATTTTACCTAAGAGATTCAATACTACTTGCAGAATTTTAGCCACAGAGTTGCGTATGCATTTTTTTTTTTTTTTGTAATGAGAAAACTGCACACCTACTTTATTGACATTGCCCCGGAAAACCAAATTAGCATTCCTAATTTCATTAAAACCCATCAGTTAGTTTCATATGATATTAATAGAATAGTTGACCTTGATCTTTGACCTTTATGATGTGTGTCCAAATGTAATATTTTCCTTTTAATTTAAAGTACAACTGTCACCAAATTTTGTGAAGTTTGCATGAAAAGTAAAGAAAATAGCATATTGACCTTTTATTTGACCTTGACCTGTGACCTTGACCTTTCTTATGGAATTGTATAGTTTCTTGTATGACCTTGACCCAGGTATTCTGAATATACATGGTAAGCCTATTGAGAATCTAACAGTTAGTATAAGAAATACTAGTGAAAAACTGATTTTGAACTTTGACCTTGACCTTTGACCTTACCCTTAAGAATATTTATCTAGAATTTGGTCTATACGATATATAGGTTACCAGTAACTTGTATAGTGATAATGAAGACATTTTAGTAAGAACTCAAAAATATGAAATATTGATCTTATTTTTAACCGTGACCTTTGACCTTAACCTTTAAGTTAAATGGAATATTTCTTTTTGACTGACCTTCGCATTGACCAAATGAATATACCTGTGTAATTTGTTGAAAATCCATCAAACGGTCTAGGAGGAGTTTCCGGACAGACAGACGGACGACGACGACGACGACAACAACAACAACGACGGACGACGACGGACGACGACGACAGACAAGCTGAATGGTGGAGCACAGTATGCGGGTGGGATCTATGTGCGCGATACCACTCTGCTTCGCAGAGTTGATTATATTTATGGTAAATTAACGATTTTAGTGAGGAATGGATCTAAATACCTACGCACAGGGGTATGGTGTATACTACAGGGGCTGCGCAGCTGAGAGGTTAAGAGGTGTTGGTGGTGAAAGGTGATGGGACCCTTAACCCTTAAAGAGCGGCGCGCAACATAAGTCGAGTTGAAAAAACTGGCAAAAAACGGGTGAAAAAAGAGTGGAAATCGAGTGAAAATGGGTGGGATAGTAATGATCCATACGTCCGACATCTGTGGCCTCCCGGCCCACACTACCTCCAGTTCCCCCACCGCGCGGGAGGATGACAGTGTAACCAATAGTTTGCTAAAAGTGAGCAAGGTAGCAAAATCAGCTAAACTTCCATCTTCGAGGTAACACTGTCAGTGTTCCACGAGTGCTACGTAGCTGTATGTGGCGTCATTGTGTAGCGATTTCCACCTAGTTTTTGGCGCAATACAGTTCCTTTCATACTGAAGGTTGATATAGCAGTCAGGATGACCCGGAAAGGTCCAAAACGGCCACAGAGCACCCGCTAGACAAGGGTAAAGATCCAAGGCCTAAATTTTTCTTTTTTAAAAGATCCCAGTAGCACTCAAAACAAAGGAATATATGATTAAGTGACATAATTCCCCTCCATACCTTCTATCACTCCTCCACATCTGACAAAACCCTCTCTTTCCCCCCCTTCCCTTCAATTATCACCTATGTTTCCTCTTATTCAATTGTTTATCGGTTTATTTATCGCACCAATATCTTCAACCCGGTATTAAGGTCGTCTACTGCGCATATCGAGAGTGTGGGAAGAGAAAGAAATCAAGACTGAGGGCTCAGTCAGCCTTCAGACCTCTGAGAGGGAGGATATACGTCTCATTCGCCTCTCACCTCATGACTGTAGGGTCGGCAAAAATTCATCTTTTTGACCCCCTAAATACTATTCCCGCTTGTTTTATTGCTGTTACATGTTAATATCCTCATATTAACACTCAAGCCGCGGAGACCGTCATATGACGGGCGAGAGATATATGGACTATCCTCCGGTACCCGTCATATGGCGGGCGGCATTCTGAGCACATTAGGGGCTCTGAGAGAGAGTCCGCGCGTTGGGAGGAAGATAGGCGAGCTCTGACCGCTCGGCACCACCACGGGGCCGCCGCCGCCGCCTCCCTACACACCTCTGACCTCGCGAGATAAGGATAAAAGTGAGGAAATTACCTTATTTAGGGTATTTTCACCTCTGGTTGCGCGATTGCTACAGGATAACCCGTGGTCGTCCAAGGATGATTCTGGTGTCGTTGGAAAGCTCTATTATCGCCCTTTCACGGATACATAATTGTAGTATGCTCTGGCTCTTGTTTATGCATGAAAAAGAGCATGGAATGAAGCTCGTTTTCGGTAAATAAACCAGCCGGGCAGGTAGTTGATATTACAAACGGCCCCGTTTTGGGGGGGCTAGGCATAAAATAGGCGCATATGAATAAATAATAATGATATTTATGGTAAAATGACGATCATAGTTGGGAATAAAGCCAAATATCCTCGCTTGGCGAGAGGGTTTCAACTACCAATAGCGCATGCTTCCCGGATTAACTTATTGTATACTTCAAAGCTAAATAAACATATTTGATTTAAATCAGGCGCTACAAGAGCTATCAAAACGTAAAGGTCCAATAGCGTAGACGGTGTCCCACTAGCGATTTTGCTTTGCCATATATGTTTACGGACAATTTTGGCCTGGTAGCTTCAAGATTTAAGTTCCGTAAGAATTGAACTACCTAACATAGTCTAACTTTGATCTAGTTTCCGATTCCAAGACAATAGAGCCTCAAAATAGGACGATTCAAAACTTGCTCATCGAAACTTGACGGAAATGCGCTCATGTGACATTGGCTTAAAGGGAGCGTCACGTGAGTGCATTTTCCGTCAATTTTCGATGAGAAAGATTGGTCTCGTACTATTCTGAGGCTCTTTCACATTGGAATCGGAAACTATGGACTGAAGGCAAATATGTTAGGTCGCTTAAATCATACGAACTTGAATTTTGCAGCTACCAGACTACAATTGCCCATAAAAATTGACGGAAAAATCGCTCGTGTGATACCGTCTTCAGAGAGACCGGACATCTCTTTCTCTGGACGCCATTTTGGTGCCGCAAATATCAAACGACAGGGTGAGGTTTGGTTTTCGATCGTGTACAGAGGAAAATGTTGAACATATAATTATTGTATAAACAAATATGTACCCATAAATAGTGCTCTTCGGTTATTTTACATAGTATAACACATATACGATCGGAATTCTGTCATATGCGTATTGTTGTTTTGTTTTATATAATGAACCCCTTCACCAACAATATAAAATTCTTATCATAATGTGGTTACCTTCAGATTAAGTTCATTAATATATAATCTACCTATACAACTTAAAATGGGTAAATACAATCCCAATAAACCCTCTTAGTAACATAGGTCCTTCTTAACCCTTTCCCTGCAGGAGATGTTCTGAAATGCCATGGCAATTTACAGCAATTTACAGGCTTTTAAAGCCTCTTACAGGCTACAGGTCCTTCTTCCAGCCAGGTGGCCGTGACACTGAAGGCTCTGAGTCAGAATCTCGCGAGATATACAGTTCTGCCAAAGGCAAATGTAGTGCTACATTATCAATAATTGCTCATTTATGCGAATGTCTATGGTAGTGCGGGTGAACCCTGAGAGCTACGAAGCTCGATTTGGTGAAATTTTGAAGCTATTGTTACGACTGAGGTTTAAATATATCGGGGTTCTTATTCATTGGACTAGTAATGGCATAAATGCTACAACGGAAAGCGCTAGATCCAACCTCTGATGTATATTCCCAGTGAACAAAGAACACAAATACTCTCCAGAGTTCTATATGCAATAATAGGTTATTAAACTCTCAATAAATGTGCGTCTACTCTAGGCTTAATGTTATGTGAAAACAGCCTATTACTACATATAACCGAAGGTGCTTGGTTATGGTATGCTAAGTAAGGTGGTAAGAGAAGTTACAGCTTACGTTACTTTAATCAATAAAAGTGAGGCACTCCTGCATGAAAGAAAGTGCACTAAAGTCCTTCAACACCAACAAGGAATCTTCTTTAAATGTTAGATGCTATCAAGATGCTCGAATCGGAAATGGAACCCAAAAAGGCAGGCAGCGGAACAATGCTCGAGCAGGCTATGCTCACAAAAAGGCAGGATATATAATGCAATCGGGACCAAGAATATCCTAAACGCTACAACACTAATAATAATCGCCACGACAATGCAATATTCCTATCAACAAAAAGAGCCTAAGTCGTTTGTGTCTCAATACATCAAACTAGGCTGCGAAATGCTTGTGTATTCATAAACGGGTATGCATAAAAAAGAGTAATTGGTTTAATATACTTAATGTCTACTATGACGGCTAAAGTCTAGCTAGAGTCAATGATACGAGATACTGGTGCGCATGGCATGCCGCATAGCCTAGTGCAAATCTCAAGTCTGTGCGTCAAGTATTACGTTATAATGAAGGTTAGCTCTCTTGAAAAACCTTAATACCGAAGTATTAACACCTTACGAGCGGCCTATGCGGTTTATTTATATGTACCACACAGCGGGGTGTTTTTAGCCAAAATAGGGCTGTTTACGTGATCATTTTCATGCCTAAATATGACCCAGAACGTAAAACAAGTACCTATCCCTGAAAGGGCATAAACAGAGCTTTCGAATGACACCATAACGATCCTTGTATGATGGATAGTTTTCTTGCAATAACCGTGCAACGCGAGTGCAAAAAGCAGGTAATTCGGTACTTTCGGTACATAATTGAGTATGTAGCGAGTGAGAGAGGGAGGAGGGAGCTGAGATTTGTGTCAGTAGGTTCGCCGCGGTGGTCTGGAGCAGTCATACGCTCGCTAGTCTCCTGCCACCACTTGTCTCTCTCTCTCAGCCACATTACGTGCTGAAATTGCCACTCGACCTATGTCGAGCGCCGCCACATAGTCCAGCTTTTTTTAACTCGACTTATGTTGCTCGCCGCTAATTAAGGGTTAAGCGTTCTCCTGGCGTACCTCAAAGACAAACAACGAGCCTAGAACAGTGCAGAATGGTATAGGCAAAAAGCCCTCATTCGTGCATGCTCTATTCTCAATGGCACACAGACTAGAATTTACCCAATCAACTCCAGTTCTCAGGTATGTCGTGCAGCTTTTAACTAAAGCCAGCACCCATCGGAAACAATACCTTATAGTATCAGACTCCTAGTCTAGCATTATCTAATCCAGCAGAACACTAATAATTACAGGAAGCAGTACTGAACAATATGAATGCCAACCAATGCTTCGTGATCAACTTATCTTAACAACTAACATACATGGGTTATATAAGACCTTAACGCACAATACAACTGGCCAGCATGAAGCTGATTATGCAGAGCTAACCAGAGGGGGTATAATATTAATAAAAGGTGGTGAAAGATATGGAAAATGAGAAGGCAGAGGAAAAGGTTCTCAGGTGCAGCAAGGGGGACAGATATCAAAGGCATAAGAGGGATGCGTTCTAGAAACCAGATCTGAGGGAGAGAGTGACAAGAGAGCTGTATATATACTAGCACTAGCTCGCACTGCGTAGACAAAGCGGTAACAATTCCTTCAGCCAATGGCAAAGAAGCCAGCCAAACATGACGTCACCAAGCATGGTAAAAAACTCCTCCAACCAATACCCAAGAGGCCAGCCAGCTGTGACGTCATCAAGCATGGCAAAAAACACTACGCGCTTCCTCTCACTCTGTTCTACTCTCTCTCTCTCTCTCTCAAATCCTATCATTACTACTTAATGATAAAACATATACTTTGCAATTAAATATATAAAGCCTTGACATGGGCGAAAACAAAGAGCCTTTCTGGACTGCCCATGATACGAGCTTTCATATGAAATAAAGCACACAATAATACATCAACTGTAGCCACATCCACTACCCTGGCGATCCTAGCGAGTCACTGTAGGACAAGCCATGCGGTTCTAACGGAGTGGTTAACGTCACACCCACCCCAAGATTTTTTCTCAGAGGCCCAAAGCTCAAAAAAATCTGATGGTTAGAACCCATGCTATATCTCTACTTCCCATCACCCAGCGGCAGTAAAATATCTGGCACAGTTCTCAACAAAACATTTTACAAAATTATAACCCTCCCCAACACAATAGGTTAAATCATATGTAGTTATGCTCCTCTAGAGCGAGCTTCTCTAGCCCAGCATTCTGAGAGGAGTGTAACTCAGAATTACTGCTATAAAATACTGAAAAAATTCAACTATCAAAGAAAGAGTTTTTTATTTGATTTTTATGTTTTTAATTTGTTTATTTCGGCTGCACTATAGGGGCAAGCCTAGTTTTTTTCTTCTATACCAAACGCTAAACTCCTGCTTTACGACCCAAAACGCTGGGCTACAACCGCGAGCCAACAAGCACCAAGCGCAAAATACTATTCAAACTAAAGCAGGAGGCTACCCGTGTGTCAATCTACCCAGGATCATATACCCTTGAAAGACAATCTGCAACCATGTTGTCACAACCGGCAATATGGCGTATGTCCAGGTTATATACCAATAACCTTAGTGACCACCTGGTCAGCCTCATATTCCGATTGTGAAACTGGTCCAAGAACTTGAGAGGGTGATGATCTGTGTAAACTACAACGACCGGACCATAGGCTGGAACATAGACCTCGAAATGCCTCAGTGCAAGCACAACTGCCAGCAGCTCCCTCTCGACAACAGAGCAGCTTCCCTGGGCTGAATTGAACTTCTCCGAGCAGAAACTAACAGGATGTTCCAGCCCATCATCGTCCATTTTCATAAGGACGGCACCAGCCCCCACACCACTAGCATCCGTTGCTAGTTGGAAAGGTAGGCTAAAGTCAGGGGCCCTGAGGATCGGGTGAGTGCACAACAGGTGTTTTACTACTCCAAACGCCTTCTCACACTCAGGCGCCCATTTGAATTTCTTATCCTTCCAGTTATCCTCCACCTGAGCTTGACTGTCCCGTTCTACTTCTCCACCTTGACTGCTAAACGTCATCACAGGCACAGTGAGAGGCTCAGGGGGGTGCCTCACATACTCCTTCATGAGATTAACGTGACATAACTGATTGCGCTTACGTCTGTCTGGAGCGGCCACCAAGCAGTCCAGGTACGATAGCCTCTCAACCACCCTATAAGGACCAGTGTACTTCGCGGATAAGGGATGACCTACAAGGGGCAGTAGAATGAACACCTCCTGACCAACGTGAAACTCCCTGAGTTTAACCTTGAGGTCGTACTTGTCCTTCATGAGGGCCTGAGAGCTAGTCAAATTACGGCCAGCCAACTCCAGACTGCGCAACATCCGTTCTCGACTGTCGAGGACATACTTGAGCATAGAACAAGGTTTTTCTGCGCCCTCCCATATTTCTTTAACCAAATGGACACGGTGTCCAAAGACGAGCTCATTAGGGCTGAATCCCAAACTTTCCCCAGGTACCTCCCGTGCAGCAGACAAAACATATGGCAGGCCAAGATCCCAACCTTTCCCACTCTCAAAGCAACAATAACGAAGCACAGATTCCAAGGCTGAGTGCCATCGCTCTAACACACCCTGGCTCTCCGGATGATACGCAGATGACACAACCGTAACAATCCCATGCTGCGGCACTGCTTGAACAAAGAGGCTAGAAGTGAAGTTGGATCCTTGGTCTGACTGAATCCCCTGCGGGTAACCAAACCGGGAAAAATACACTAGCAAGTTTCGGACCACCGTCTTCGCTGACCCATATCTCATAGGGTACACGTCAGGATACCTTGTTGCTACATCTCCCGACTGTGCATCACTGTCCTCCTCCAACTCGACAGCACCGGTACCACATTCAAGAACCTCCGGGTCTTCTAATTGCAATTTACGAATGTCCGAAGGAGCAAGCTTATCTAAGTGTTTGCGAAACAACTCATGCCCCCCTCCTACATTGAATTTAGCCTCCTGTTGCTCTCTCTCTGTGTATCGTTGCTGTCTCTTCGTCTTTTTAAGCCCATCCTCTGCCTTCTTAGTAACAGTTAATGGGTCTTCTCCAGACTCGAAAATCGGTCCTAATAATGAGTCCCCAAGAATGTCCGTTGATACTAAACTCTCAACCGCATCAACTTTCAACCCCTTCTCGGTACCTTTCCTCCGCTTGTCTAAAGACCGTTGACCAAAATGCGACTCCTTGGATGCAAGAGATCTGGTGACAACACACGCCATAGGTTGCACCGGACACTTCTCAACCCTCTCCTGCTCCTCCCTACTCACGTCGGCCGGCTTCTCGGCAACGACTAAGGGTGGAGCCTCAGAAGTAGGCCCCGCAAAGTCGTTGCCGAGAAGGAGGTCGACGCCCCCAACAGGTAACTTCTCCAAAATTCCTACATCCAGGTCACGAGTCACACCATCAACTTCCATCTTCATTCTTACAAGCGGGTATGACCTTGTTGCATTAACTCCCTGAACCACAACCACCCCCGCCGTATTTACAGGTTTACCAGTGAAATTCCTCAACAATGTTTGCGATGCCCCAGTGTCACGCAAAATTCTCACCTCATGTCTTCTACCACCCCCACTCCACACAACCGAGTCCCCGGTGGTCACTAAAGGCATCACGGACAGGAAATAAGCCTTCCGGATCCTTCTGCACTGGCAGTGTATTTACCTCGGAAGAATTGCCTCTTACAAACTCCGATGTCCTCTTGAACACTCCAATGCCGTGAGCAAAAGACACGGCTGCCGGAGGAGGTCGACTAGGGCACTCATTTGCCTTATGACCCTCCTGGTGGCACTTAAAACACATAAATTTCGGTTTCGGCTTATACTGTGATGTAAAAAAACCCTGACTCTTCTCATACAGCGTGGTGTTAGGTTTGTATTCAGTTTTAGTTTCATTGCTCTTTTGTTTAAATGTGTCATTGCTACGGGGAGGGGGAGGATAACGGTCCCTAGCACTTGCATCGTACTTCTGTGAGGACCCGCAACCCCGAATCAACGACAGCCGTCGATCAGCCATTTCTGCTGCTTCGACTAGAGTTCTTGGGTTTTTCTCCTTTAAGTTCAAAGTTAGATCACCGCCCGTGCTCTTAAAGAACTGCTCCAACATCATCAACTGCTTAATTCCATCAAATGTTGTTACCTTCTCAGATCGGAGCCAGTTCCCCATAGCATCGGACAAGTCCCGGGCGTGTTCCAAAAAGGTGCTATCTCTTCCCTTGGTTACACCCCGGAACTTCAAACGGTACGTTTCTGGTTGCAGTTCGTAAGCCCTCAGGACAGCCTCCTTGAGATCCTCATACACAATACATGACTCCAAACGTAACGCATCGTAGGCTTTAAGACCCTTGCCTATTAATCTAGAGGATACAAGTGCTGCCCATTTATTCTCTGGCCACTGGTGTTCCTGGCACTTCTTCTCAAAGCGTGCGAAAAATTCTGTTACACCACTCTCATCAAACACCGGAACCAGTTTCAATAAGTGCGAGAGAGATTGATCATTAGCACGGTTACCAGCCCCAAGTCGCTGTCCCGTTGTCTCTACTCACGACTTCTCTACGTCCATGTCGGCACAGTACCTAGTCGACTCTAAATCAGCTTGGATTTTTGCTAGCTCTATGTGCTGGTGACTAATAGTTTTTCTCTCTTCTATCTTGGCTAATTATAATTGCTGCTGAAGCTCACATGCCCTTTGTTGCTGCTGAAGCTTAGCTAATTCGAGCTGAAGCAATAATTCTGGAGTTAACCCTTGAGGAGGTGAAGGTGCTACAATGTTTGAAATTACCGGTGGTCCCCCCAGGGGCAACCCACCCTGCCAGTCACCACCCGACTGTGGAAGCGTACTCGTGGTCGGCAAACTACTGGGATGGCTGGGAGTCGAGTGTAGGGGAAGCATGGCCGAAGGGCTCTGAGCACTCAACCCATCTCGCTCACCAGTCACCCTGCCCAGTACACACGTTATCAAGTTATCCCTGGTCATGCTGCTAGTACCCGCATGACCGATAGCTGTGGCCAGGCATTGAAGACCGTACCGATCCATACCCTCCAACCGCTCGGCAGTAACAGGCCATTGCAAAAATATCTTAGCATCCTCCTCACAGTTCACCTGATTAACCATTTCATCATGCTGCTGTTCCTCAGTTTCGACATTACGTACTGTGTCTCCATTCTCCTCTGATCCGGTATAAGACATGATGCTCACAAAAATTTCCCACCTCAATATTCAGAAAAGAAGCACCCCAAACTCTTATACCTCAATATACACACAAAAATTCTCGGAAATACTCAAGGGCTATACTATGTTGCAAAAAAAATTATTCTTGCTGATCCCCGCAAAATATTCCCAAAAACAACAAATGTTCCCTGCTAATAAATGTAGGTTCACCAAATCTAGGTAAGGTCGCCATTTGTTACGACAGGTTTAAATATATAAGGGTTCTTATTCATTGGACTAGTAATGGCATAAATGCTACAACGGAAAGTGCTAGATCCAACCTCTGATGTATATTCCCAGTGAACAAAGAACACAAATACTCTCCAGAGTTCTATATGCAATAATAGGTTATCAAACTCTCAATAAATGTGCGTCTACTCTAGGCTTAATGTTATGTGAAAACAGCCTATTACTACCTATAACCGAAGGTGCTTGGTTATGGTATGCTAAGTAAGGTGGTAAGAGAAGTCACAGCTTACGTTACTTTAATCAATAAAAGTCAGGCACTCCTGCATGAAAGAAAGTGCACTAAAGTCCTTCAACACCAACAAGGAATCTTCTTTAAATGTTAGATGCTATCAAGATGCTCGAATCGGAAATGGAACCCAAAAAGGCAGGCAGTGGAACAATGCTCGAGCAGGCTATGCTCACAAAAAGGCAGGATATATAATGCAATCGGGACCAAGAATATCCTAAACGCTACAACACTAATAATAATCGCCACGACAATGCAGTATTCCTATCAACAAAAAGAGCCTAAGTCGTTTGTGTCTCAATACATCAAACTAGGCTGCGAAATGCTTGTGTAATCATAAACGGGTATGCATAAAAAGAGTAATTGGTTTAATATACTTAATGTCTACTATGACGGATAAAGTCTAGCTAGAGTCAATGATACGAGATACTGGTGCGCATGGCATGCCGCATAGCCTAGTGCAAATCTCAAGTCTGTGTGTCAAGTATTACGTTATAATGAAGGGTAGCTCTCTTGAGAAACCGAAGTATTAAGCGTTCTCATGGCGTACCTCAAAGACAAACAACGAGTCTAGAACAGTGCAGAATGGTATAGGCAAAAAACCCTCATTCGTGCATGCTCTATTCTCAATGGCACACAGACTAGAATTTACCCAATCAACTCCAGTTCTCAGGTATGTCGTGCAGCTTTTAACTAAAGCCAGCACCCATCGGAAACAATACCTTATAGTATCAGACTCCTAGTCTAGCATTATCTAATCCAGCAGAACACTAATAATTACAGGAAGCAGTACTGAACAATATGAATGCCAACCAATGCTTCGTGATCAACTTATCTTAACAACTAACATACATGGGTTATATAAGACCTTAACGCACAATACAACTGGCCAGCATGAAGCTGATTATGCAGAGTTAACCAGAGAGGGTATAATATTAATAAAAGGTGGTGAAAGATATGGAAAATGAGAGAGATAGGCAGAGGAAAAGGTTCTCAGGTGCAGCAAGGGGGACAGATATCAAAGGGATAAGAGGGATGCGTTCTAGAAACCAGATCTGAGGGAGAGAGTGACAAGAGAGCTGTATATATACTAGCACTAGCTCGCACCGCGTAGACAAAGCGGTAACATTTCCTTCAGCCAATGGCAAAGAAGCCAGCCAAACATGACGTCACCAAGCACGGTAAAAAACTCCTCCAACCAATACCCAAGAGGCCAGCCAGCTGTGACGTCATCAAGCATGGCAAAAAACACTACGCGCCTCCTCTCACTCTGTTCTAATCTCGCTCTCTCTCTCTCAAATCCTATCATTACTACTTAATGATAAATCATATACTTTGCAATTAAATATATAAAGCCTTGACATGGGCGAAAACAAAGAGCCTTTCTGGACTGCCCATGACACGAGCTTTCATATGAAATAAAGCACACAATAATACATCAACTGTAGCCACATCCACTACCCTGGCAATCCTAGCGAGTCACTGTAGGACAAGCCATGCGGTTTTAACGGAGTGGTTAACGTCACACTATTTTCTTCTAGTTTCGGCTGAATACATTTCATTTCATACAGACACTTGTCTAATCAATCAGGAGTGCCTGTATGAGCCCTAATATGGCGGAAATAAGCGAAAATGTGCCTGCAAAGAAAAGGTTAACCTCCATAAAATAATTAAATTTTAGCCAGAATCAAAGGTGAAAAGGCGTCATGGTGCTGAAAGAGTTTAGCAACTATTTTTTAATGTATAGTTAAACCCTTCAGAATAGGATGGCGTGGGTTTTATATATTCTTGATTGAGGTCTAGAGAGCAAAGTAAAAAAATAATATTAATAATAGAAAAAATACAAAAAACAAATATTTATAGACATAATTATGCGACTAAAACCCCCCCCCCCCCTTTAAGGGGATAGTGCCTGTTTTTGATATTATTATTTGTTTTATTTTATTTTTTATTTTTTTTATTTATTCAGTCATTCATATATTGTTGATTTTCCTCGCTAGACCTCCATCAAGCTTAAAAAATCACCAGCTAGACCCCTCTTTAAGATACAAATTTGCATTTTTCGGTAGAAAAATGCGGCCTCTTAATATCACAGACTTGATATCGTTCACCTGGAAAAAATTGACCCCCTAAAGGGCACGAAAGGTCATAAACTGACAACAAAATGGGGCGAAAGGTGTTAAAATCGTCAAACAAATGGTCCGAACATCTTAAAATCTCATGAAATGCTAAACATGAGGGAAAAGGGAGGCCTGAAAAAAAAACATCTATCCCCCTTTAACAGTGCGGTGTCTGGTACTCTCCCGGCAGTGAGCGATGTAGAGGATAACTTCATCATATTCTTCACACACATTAACTACTATTTCCTCTAATTACAGCCCTCGCCCCCTGAGCACTCTAATTGGCGTATCTAATATGGCTTGTAATATGGGGAGGTTTATTATTGTTATTATTTGTATTATTATTATTATTATTATTATTAGTAGTAGTAGTAGTAGTAGTAGTAGTAGTAATACTAAATATTTGTATCGTTATTATTTGGTTCATATATTTGTATTTACTATTTGTTTATTTTTCTCCCTAGACCTCTATCAAACTTTAAAAAAATACTCCCAAGACCCCCTTTTGTGATAAATTTAAGTATTTTTCGATAACAAAAATGTTTCCACCGAAGGCCGGTTCCTCTTAAATTGCAGGGTCGCCATGAAAAATCGACACCTAAATGGCATCCATGGGTCTTAAACTTAAATTGGGCGAAATATCTGAGACGGAGTATGAGGGAGAAAGGAGTCATGAAAAAAAAAAAAAAAAAATTAACCTCCTGTATGTTTCTGCACCTGCGATTTTCCGGTTACAAAGCAGGCAATATCATTGCCAATATAATACCCTCCTGGCTATCATTAGATGGCTTCATACAGTTTAGGAGGGACCTGTAAGAATTATGAGGGTAAAGACTATGTCAGTTAACCCTCTGACTTCCAAACATCACTTCTTCCTCTGAAAAGCTGAACTTTTTGCTCAAACTTTAGCTAGAAACTCCACTTTGGATGATTCCGGTGCTATTTCTCCCTCTCCACCCCACCCTCTCCTACTTATGCCTAATATCCTAATCTCTTCTAAAGAAGTACTGTCTAACCTCTGGGCTTAACACCTTACGAGCGGCCTAGGCGGTAACTTCTACTACCTGCCAAGCGGGGGGTTTTACCCTAAACGAGCTTATTTCCGTGCTCTTTTTCATGCATAAACAAGAGCCAGAGCATAATACAATTATGTATCCCTGAAAGGGCGATAATTGAGCTTTCCAATGACACCAGAACCATCCTTCTACGATCACGGATTCTCTTGCAACGATCGTGCAACACGAAGGAAAAATCCCTAAAATACGGTAATTTCTTGACATAATACCCTGTGTAGTGAGGGAGGGAGGGTGGATGTGTGTGGAGTAAACATCAGTAGGCCCGTGGGGACCGTGGCGAATGGTCTGACCCCGACCTACGCTCCTCCCACCGCTCGGCTCTCTCTCAAAGCACATTACGTGCTCAAAATTGCATGCAACTATAGCCGGACCCCGCTCTTTAGGTTGGGGTTCTCTTGTCCGACTATAGCCGGGTGCCACCAAAGAGGGGTTAATACTAAGTTAAGAAGGCGTACAGTCCGGACGGTGTTCCTCCTGTTGTACTAAAAAACGGTGCTTCCATGCTGACTCCCTGCCTAGGGAAACTCTTTCGTCTCTGTCTCTCCTCTAACGTCTTCCCTTCTTCCTGGAAGTTTTCTCTCATTCAATCTGTCCCAAAAAAGGGTGACAGCTCTGAACCCTCCAACTATCGTCCAATTGCTCTCATCTCTTGTATCTCTAAAGTTGTTTTCAAAACTATTTTTGCATCCAAATTTCTTAAGCATTTCTCTTCTCATAATCTACTCTCAGATCGCCAGTATGGCTTCCTTAAGGGTCGCTCTACGGCTGATCTTCTTTCATATCTTACAAACTCTTGGTCATCCTCCTTTCGAAACTTCGGTGAGACCTTTTCTATTGCACTAGACATATCGAAGGCCTTCGATGGAGTCTGGCACAAATCTTTAACTTCTAAACTACCCTCCTTCAGTTTCTATCCCTCCATCTGTGCCTTTATCTCTAATTACCTTTCCGGCCATTCCATAGCTGCAGTTGTGGACGGCCATCGCTAACTTCCTCATCCTATCAGCTTCGGTGTTCCTCAGGGTTCTGTCCTATCTCCAATTATCTTTCTAATTTTCATAAATTATTTTCTCAACTGTACCTCCAGTCCCATCCATTCATACGCAGACGACTCTACCTTACACTACTCAATTAGTTATCCTGAACGCCCCAGCCAGCAGTCCCTCAAAAACAAAAGTACTGAAGCCATGCAACACTTATCTTCTGATCTAACTACTATTTGCAATTGAGGCAGAGAAAACCTTGTTACCTTTAATTCTTCTAAAACCCAATTTCTTCATCGTACTACCCGTTCGGAACTTTCAAAGGACTATCCATTACACTTCAACAATACAAAAATCAATCATTCATCTTCTCTCAATATTATTGGTGTGTTCGTTTCCTCTGCTCTCACTTGGAAGGGCCATATTACCAGTCTTGCTAAGGCAGCCTCCCAGAAGCTGGGTGTGCTCAACCGCCTCAAGGGGTTCTTTACCCCTGCACAGCTTCTGGCTCTGTACATGGGCACAGTGCGTCCTTGTATTGAGTATTGTTCACATGTGTGGGGACGATCCTCTCACACCGCCCTCCTAGACAAAGTAGAAAGGAAAGCCTTTTGCATCATTAAATTCCGTCCACTCACCAACTCTCTGCAATTTCTCTCTCTTCGCCGCAATGTTGCATATCTCTCGCTATTCTATTGCTACTACAATAATAAGTGTTCCTCAGAGCTTTCCCAATGTACACCACCTCCTCTATGTAGGGTACGTAATACCAGTCTTGCAACACAATCCCACCCCTACTCTGTGCAACTTTCCAACCCAAGAGTGAAACGCTATTCTTAGACTTTCTTCTGTTCACCCGCTGAGCTCTGGAACTCTCTCCAAGAATCAGTCTTTCCCTCTTCCTATGATTTAAATTGCTTCAAACTCCGTGTGTTCAGACATTTTGGCTCGAACGTCCCTTGATTTTGGCCCTGTCACTCTTTCAACTCTGGGGGTGGCATTCGCTACAGGCAGTTCTGCCTTTTGTCTCCCTCACTCACATAGAAAAACAAATATATACCCTTCTTAATATGAATAATATCGTCTAAAAATAGCCAGAAAACAGAAGATAAATGTGTAATCGGATCTTGCAGGGGTTAACATAATAAGTCATCGAGATAGGTTTCTATAGTGTTTTATTTTATTTGTGTATACCAGGAACCTTCTAATCTGCTTAACATCGCCAAATATTAACCAAACTGCAATGGGAAAATAAATGAAAGGAGAAAAAACACCATAAACGTATCTGTGTAACGCCGGCTTGAAGATGATAATATAATTCACATGTCCACAAACTAACATGGTCGCAAGCTAACGAGGCCGTGAACTAATAAAGCCGTAATCTAACGAGGCCGTGAACTAAAAGAACCGTAAACTAACGAGGCCGTGAGCTAACAGAACCGTAAACTAACGAGGCCGTGAACTAACAAAACCGTAAACTAACGAGGCCGTAAACTAACAGAAACGTAAACTAACGAGGCCGTGAATTAACAGAACCGTAAAGTAACGAGGCCGTGAACTAACAAAACCATAAACTAACGAGGCCGTGAACTAACAGAACCGTAAATTAACGAGGCCGTGAACTAACGAGACCGCAAACTATCATGGACGCGAACTAAAGTGGTTGCGAACATGACCACGAACTAACGAGACCGCAAACTAACTAAGCCGCGAAAATCCTAGATCACGAACTCACCTGTCGGCGAACTATCGAGGCCGCGAACAAATAAAGCCGCGAAACAAAAGAGGCCGCGAACTCACCTGTCAGCGAACTAAAAAGGCCGCGAATTTACTTGACAGCGAACTAATTACGCTGTGAACTAACCAGGTCATTAATTAATTGGCGATAAGACAACTAATTATGTACCGTAGTGTTGGGAGTAAACGTCTGGCAGGCAACACCTCCATTATCAGAGAGAGAGAGAGAGAGTTACACACAGAGTTACACACAGATACTTAGACCACACAAACCTTGTGGTCCCAACTAGGTGGTCCGGCCTTAATACTACTAGACAGGGACAGTTTATAGTGGAATAACAGGACAGTAAAGTAGAAGGCTCTCTCCCCACCCTTCGGTGGGGCTAAAAAGCCGTACCGGAAAATAGGATGCAGTGTAACCTTATGGGTCAGGAAATAGGATGCAGTGTAACCTTATGGGTCAGGAAATAGGATGCAGTGTAACCTTATGGGTCAGGAAATGCCCACAAGGAAAGGTTTTATATAGCATAGGAATACATTTGTTTGACAGGGAAATTACACATGCCTACTGATTAATTCATATGAATCAAATCATCATCATATGAATGCCCAGTCTTTTCTTAAACGTATCAATTGAATTACTGTCCGACCACCTCCCTTGATCAAATATTCCACTCTTTAACCACATTGTATGTGAAGAAATGTTGTGTCACATCTAAGGATGCTTTTTCTCTAATTAATTAAATTCCATTACCTCGGGTTGCAGCATTGTTATTAATCGTGAACAGTGCACTGATATCTACTCTATCAAATCCTTTAATTTTCTTAAAACACTCGATAAGTAGGCCTCACAACCACCTTTTCTTTAGCGAGAACACATTTAATTTATTTAATCTTTCATAGGAGAAGGAATTAGTTTAGTTGCTCTACGCTGCACTGATTCGAGTTTTTATTTTTATTTTTTTTTGAGATATGGGGACCAGAACTGAATGCCATATTCAAGATGGGAGTCTAACAATGCTTTTGAATAACGGCAAAAAATGTTTTCGTTTTTATAGGTATAATGTATTTTGATTAGAGTCTGCTATTACTGGTTGGCCTTTCATTTGATAATTATATATAATTCATACTTTTTTTTTTTTTTAACCAACATGCAAAATATGACATTTATCAACATTAAAGGGCATTTGCCACTTTTCTGACAAATCCACTATTTTGTTTAAGCGGACTGTAAGCTATTTCTGCCTTCCTCACTCAAGACTATTTTCCCCTTTTTTGTATCCCCGGCAAATTTGGAGATAAAGTTATTCAGACCAACATCAATATCATTTATATATATGGTAAATAAAACCGGACCCAGGACCGATCCTTGAGGTACACCGCTGGTAACAGGCACCCAATCTGATTCTATGCCATTAATATCTTTAACTTCTACACCAGTGCAACCCCAGTGTAATACTTAGGAAAATAGAGCAACTCATGTGACTCTGTTTTAATTCCGACACCAGTGCGACCACGGTGTAATACTTAAGGAAAATAGAGTAACTTGAATAACTCTGTTTTATTCCTACACCAGTGCGACCAGATGTATCGTGTTTATTTTTATGCAAATACGATAGAAGTGATAATTAAATATTATACCATGAAACCTAAGTATATCTCCTCAAAATAATAAGAGATACGAGATAATACGTAGAAGAGTAAAAGATAAAATGAATTACCATACACCAGTGTTTCAAGATGTATATTAATATCTGAGTAAGAGAGAGAAAGTAAAGTGCATTCCTAGTTCCCTCGTGGATTCTCGCCCGTGCTAGGCCCATATGTATATGTATCAAGTGTACTAGTGTAATTAAGTATTGTGTTCTACGTATTAAGCTATTAATTAAAGTTGTTCAATAAGATGTACTCAGTTATATTTTACCCTTTACTCCTTTTGTGCATGTGTTGTATGATTTTAACTTCGGCAGTCAAGTAGAACCTACCAAACACCAATTCAAACCCGGTAAAAACTCTGGCGTAACATTGGCGGCCGACAGTGTTTCTTGATTCGGAAAGAAAAGTAATTGCAGCAGATAAATCGAAAGAAGTAGAGCATGGTATAACATTAGTCATCATAGTAACTAATCGCTCACATATCCCTATTCCCAAGTATGATGGGGACACGTACGACATTCAAACCTACCTAGAAATGGTTAAACTAGTACTCGACTTGACATACAACAGCGATTGAGAAAAGATCGCTGTACTTCTAACTCACCTCAGAAAGGCCGTTTCCCTAGTAGCCGGACAGGTAACACCAATACTTACCCTGGATCAATTCCGGACAATAGTAATTGATGCCGTTCAGCCAGCACTGGGCTCCGTCGTTGCCCAAGCAAAAATCGACGAGGTCAGGTATGACGGAGACATTGACGTTACTCTAGCCACCCTAAATCAGCACGTCAAATCTGCATATCCCCTACAAACCACAGAACAACAAAAGCAACAAGTATTTACCCACTTGTTACGCATACTTCCCGCTTTCGTCAAGGAGCACTTAACGATCCATGACCTCACCGGGTTTCAAAGTGATCTGATCACCATTAGAAAACTTCTCGCCACCTGCCCAGCTGGGACGTATCTCGCAGAGAAATGCACAAGGGTACGCCCCTAGAGACCACCCACTCGTCTCCATTGATACTGGTGCAGCACGATCATGTTTATTCAACTCTTTTTATCAAAAACATAAGAAAAAATTAGGAACACTTAAAGCTGCCACCACCAATCTCATCAGTGCCGGAGACACTCCCTTAGTCATCAGAGGAGAAACACCACCCCTACACATCACCACCCTTCAATCTGACGCCTCATGCCGACATCCGTTCGTCGTATTTTACTCAGATTGTACAAAGGAGGAGTACAAAGTACAAAGGAAATCAAGCAACAACATATATAGTGATCCTTCTAGGTTGCTTGTCCTCCAAAACACTGAGGATCAAGTGTCCAAACAGTGGTTTAGAGTGGGTAAGGGAACATTGGAAAGGGAATTACTGCCCTGGAACTAATGTCCGTGGCAGGATTAGGAAGTTAGTAGGGGACAGAAGGGTTAGTAACTGAGGGGGGGATAAAATAAAGTTATTCATTTACAAACGCAGTCAGTCGCGGGTTTGAAGCGAGATATTTGTCTAGGCGGAGTTTAAATGAATCAACGGTGATGCAGTCTATAACGTTTTGGGGAAGCCCATTCCACAAGTTGACAACTCGATTGAAGAAGAAATTCTTAGATTCGTGTGAGTTAAAAAATTTACCAATAATTTTGCAACCGTTTCCCCGCGTGTAATTAGATTGGTCGATAGTGAAGTACTTACTACAGTTCATATTGTCGATGCCTTTGATGATTTTGAACACTTGAATTAAGTCACCTCTTAATCTGCGCTGGGTTAAAGGAAATAGATTTAATTCTCTAAGACGCTCTTCGTATGGTTTGTTCTTTAGGCTAGGTATCATTTTGGTAACTCTACGTTGAACTCGTTCTAGCTTGTTTATATCTTTTTGTTAATAAGGGCACCAGGATTGAACGCAGTATTCCAGAAGAGGGCGGACTAAGGAATTGTAAAGGGTTAGGATAACTTCTTTGGATTTATGCTCAAATGACCTGCCTATAAAGCCAATTATTTTGTTTGCCTTCTTAACAACTTCTGAACATTGTTGACTCGGTTTTAGGTTACTCGATATTGTTACTCCCAGATCGGTTTCTCTGTTTACATTCTTAAGCTGAGTGCCATTCATCAAATAGTTTGCTTTCTCATTTAGGTATCCGATATGTAGTACTTTACATTTATCCGCATTGAAACTCATTTGCCAAATTTGGGCCCAACATGACAATTTATCTAGATTGTGTTGCATATCGTCAACTTGTTCTTTTGAGAGTACGCTATTTGCAATTTTTGTATCGTCAGCAAATTTTGAGATTGTACAGGTGAGGCCCTCATCTATGTCGTTGATGTAAATTAGAAAGAGAATTGGTCCTAGTACCGATCCCTGGGGTACCCCGCTACTTACATTGGTCCATTTAGATGCCTTACCGTTTATGACTACTCTTTGCTTTCTGTCGCTGAGCCAATTTTCTATCCATTTCAACACACCGTCTTGTATTCCATGCGCTTTTAGTTTTAGCAGTAAACGTTTGTGGGGAACTTTGTCAAAGGCCTTTTGAAAATCAAGGTATATAATATCTACAGCTTTACTCTCATCGTAGAGGTTGAGGATATCGTGGAAGAAGTCTAAGAGGTTTGTTAAACAGGAACGTTTTTTACGAAAGCCGTGTTGAGTATCTTTAAGTATGTTATTTTCCTCTAAGTGATTTACGAGTCTGTCTCGTATGACCGTTTCTAGCATTTTACATACAACTGAGGTTAAGCTAATTGGACGATAGTTACTGGGTAGGGATTTGCTGCCTTTTTTGAATATCGGTGTTACGTTGGCTAGCTTCCACTGATCAGGCATAGTTCCAGACTGCAAGGATTTATTGAATAGTAATGTCAGTGGTTTGGAGAGCTCATCCTTAGCTTCCTTCAGAACTCTAGGCGAGATTGTATCAGGTCCAGGCGTTTTATTTACCTTGAGTTTATCTAAACACTTCAATACTTCTCTCTCTGTAACGGTGATATTGCTTAGAACGTCTGAATTATCAATCTGAATCGGCAATGGTGTAGGGATATCACTGAGGTCTTCTGTTGTAAAAACTGATGCAAAGAAGGTATTGAGGGCATTACTCATTTGTACTTCGTCTTTGGTGTATTCTCCATTTTCATCGACTAACGGTCCAACAGTTGAAGTAACTACTTTTTTCTTTCTGATATAACTATAGAATTCTTTCAGGTTTGTTTGACTTTGATTCGCAATATGTAACTCTAAGGTCTTTTTACTTTGCTTAATTAACTTTTTGGCTTTGCGTCGTAGCTCTACAAATTTCACCCGTTCTTCGTCATTTTGTGAGGATTTTAATCTATCATTAGCAAATTTTTTAGCAAGCAGGCAGTTTGAAATATCTTTATTCCACCATTTGGGCTTATTATTATGGCCTGGACGCCGTATTTTCGATAGTATGCAGTCTTGCACTGCTTTTAGGTAAGTGGTTTCGAATAACTTCCAAGATGTATTTACGTCATTATTGTTAATTAAAAAGCTGCAGTCAGTTTCTTTAAACATAGCTCTAAGTTTATGGAAGTTTGCTTTCTTGAAATTAGGGACTTTTTCGATGCTACTATTTGGTTCGTTACTAGTAAACTTTAAAGTGAAAGTTATCGTACGATGGTCGCTGTTACTGAATTCATCACCAACATTTAAATTCTCTATTAATTCTTCTTTTGTTGCAAGTACAATGTCAAGAACGTTATTACCACGGGTCGGCGTTCGAACAAATTGATAAAGCGAACTCTCTTGCAAGTTCGTATACAAGTCATGTCCGGAGTGTGAAGTAAGAGTATCGCCCCACTTGGTCACAGGTAAATTAAAGTCGCCAAAAATTACGGTATCTTGTGAGTTACTTACATCTGCAATTTGTTCGTAAATTTCTCGGTCAGTTTGCACTGATTGAGCTGGAGGTCTGTATATTAATGCAAGTATTATTTTTGTACCTTTATTATTTTTTATTAGCACAAAAGATGCGTCGACGTTCACAATTTGAGGTTTTGACAAGAGGGTAGGGTTAAGACTTTCTTTGATATAAAGTAAAACGCCACCTCCATTTCGATTTATTCGGCTTTTCTCAAACATTACATAACCGGGAAGTGAATACTCTGCTAAAAAGTCTCTATCTTCTGTATTGAGCCAAGATTCTGTTATGCCAATCACATCATAATTTTCTGTAAACACTAGCTCCTCTAAATCTGAAAATTTATTGCGTATGCTACGAGCGTTTGCATAGAAAATCTTTAAATTTGTTATTTTAGAACTCACGGAACGCTCTTTAATAATATTTTTGGTTCTTGTCGGATCTACATTTATGTTCATGGCTGTCCTCGGTCCTCGCTGTCTTCGGTCCTTATCGCTGGTGGTCCTCGGTTGCCTCTGTTTTTTTCTTGGCGTTGGATGATTTATGTCACTGCTGCTTCTTCCCTGATGGCGTTTTTTGATCCATGGCTGCGGACTGCTTCGTGTAGGAGACGACCCATGCATGCTGAACCCACAGGGTTTAGATGAGTGCCATCCTTGCGGAACAGAGTAGGCTGGTTGTAGAAGTTGTCCCAGAGGTTGATGAATTCAACTTCTTCCCTCAGACACAAATATTTTAGTCGGCTATTTGTGCTGAAGGCCTTGTCGTAGAATTTATCAGGTGCGTCAATCTTGGGGAGAATGCCTGAGATGATGATATTCCTTGACTTGTTTTTGTAGTGCTGGATCATCTTGCGATATTTCTCCATCAACTCTTCGGATCTGGTGCGCATGACATCATTTGAACCAGCATGGATGACAAAAAGGGTATTTTCATTTGCATCTTTTGTGGTATCTTCGAAGGCTTCCACAATGTCGTCCAGTCCAGCTCCTGGGATGCAAAATCTTTTTCGTTGATTTGGGACTCTGTCGCAGAACTCTTCGACCTGTCCTCGTAGGATGGAATCCCCAACGAGCCTGGTCTCTTCTGGTTCGTCTTCCATCTCTACCAATATCTCAAATCTGTTTGACATTGTGACTGGTAGATGAGACCTTTTCTGCGTTGGCCGTGCACCGTTCCTCACTGGTGTAAATCCGGAAACCTGTGGTGGCGGGACTCTACGTACAGGTCGGGGAGAGTAGTGGTTAGAACGGGGGCGAGGGGTTGGTACTGTTCGTGCTAGCAGGCTTCTTGCACGAGGAGTGGGGGAGAGACTAAGGTGAGCAGGGCGGCTGTCCTGGTTTGATGTCGGCTCAGGTTCGTCAGAAGCATCTGCTGCAGTGTCTACTGCAGGTGTTGGATTGTGGGCAGATGACGTTGGGGCGGTGGTGGATGCTGGAGTTGAAACAATTGGAGTTAGTGATACTCCAACGTTGAGTGTTACAAACTCTTGGAGTGATTCCAGCTTCCTGGTGAGGGCGTTGATCTTGTTGTGGGCTTCATCCAATTTTGCTGTCAAATCCTCTCGTTGCTGGCAGAGTCGGCAGACTTGTGGATCGGCAGGAGCAAACATGGAAGCACCAAACCTACCGGCGCAGTTCGTACAGGCACGAGGCATGGTGACGATCACTTTCTTCAGATCACTTCACTCACTTAAAAACACTTAACTCACTTTAAAAACACTAAACTCACTTTAAAAACACTTCACTCCCTTCAGGTCGCTTCACTTACTTAAATTGGCCTAACCGAAAACAAAAATGTTGAAATACACACAAATAGGTTATCAGCGGTGATAGCCTAACCGAAAATTAAAACAAAACAAAATTAAATTTGAATACGCAGTGATAGCCGAACCGATTTTTTTTTTATGTTTTTTTAAACAGAAATAGGCCACCAGGGGTTATAGCCTATCCTAACCGAAAACAAAAATTATGAAATACCGGTACGCAGAAATAGGCCACCAGCGGTGATAGCCTAACTGAGAATTTAAAAATTGAAGTATGCAGAAATAGGCCACCAGGGATGATAGCCTAGACTAACCGAAAACAAAAATAACCGAAAACAAAAATTATGAAATACCGGTACGCAGAAATAGGCCACCAGCGGTGATAGCCTAGACTAACCGAAAACAAAAATAACCGAAAACAAAAATTATGAAATACCGGTACGCTGAAATAGGCCACCAGCGGTGATAGGCTAACTGAAAATTTAAAAATTGAAGTACGCAGAAATAGGCCACCAGGGATGATAGCCTAGACTAACCGAAAACAAAAATAACCGAAAACAAAAATTATGAAATACCGGTACGCAGAAATTGGCCACCAGCGGTGATAGCCTAACTGAAAATTTAAAAATTGAAGTACCGTACGCAGAAATAGGCCACCAGGGATGATAGCCTAGACTAACCGAAAACAAAAATAACCAAAAACAAAAAAGTATGAAATATGCAGAAGTAGGCTACCAGGGGTGATAACCTACCTAAAAAAGTTAAACAAATATATATATATATATAATAGAGTATGTAACTAAATATACAATTCACCAAATAGAGATTATATCAAAATAAAGTGTAACTGCACACAAGGGGTTAATATACTGTATCAACAGATGGCGCTGGTGTCACTGTAGGCTAGTCAAGCAGGATTATATTTAGATAAACAAAGTTATCAGTCAAAGGTTACTACAAGATCATGCAAGCAACAACTAAAATTACAGATATATATAGCTACAGTAGGATACTGAATACGATAACTACTAGAGTTAATAAGAAAATACAAAGCTAGGTCGATTAGAGGTGCGCGTGCGTCGTCTTCTACAAGCTAGGATAACAAATGTAAACAACAATGTTTATCAGTCAGAAAAGCAATAAAATAACATGCACGGCAACTACAGAACTATGTGGAGGTTAAACAAGCACTTAACTACTGTTCATGCAATGAATAAAGGGAATTGGGATATGAAATACTCAAATTAGGATCGAGTTTTTTCAGTGGCGATGCGGAGCTGTTGGCGGTGCTAAAGCCGGCGGGTGAATCAATACGATAGCCTTGACATCCTACAACTGCTCCAAGCACAGTTAGACTGCGGCAGACGGCTCCTCACCTTCAACAAAAAAAAAAAAAAATATCCCAATCCATCGCTAACTCCCCCAAAAACCATCAGGAGAAATAAAATAGCATTGAAACAACACCATCAAAGTACATCCACAACAACTCAGATCAATGCCTCCCACTCACTCCAACCTACACAAACCAACGCCACGCCCCCCTCCGCCACCCAACCTCACTCCCACAGCCCCACCATACCTCCCCCCTACAATCTCCAAAAAAAAAAAAAAAACTCACACCACAAACCCTCCATAATAAGTCCCGCAGTGCCCACCCAACGTACCTCCATACCTCCTCAACACCAACAATGGGTACCGGTACCACTCTGCCCCATACCCCAACAAACCATGATATTCACCCCCCAAAATGACACTAACCATATGGATCACTGTCATATACAACCCGCCCTTTTATCCTCCAATCTCAACGCCGCATTAATTGCTAATATTTCAGTAGATGTACTAACGTTACCAAAGGGCCTTATCATAAGGCACTTAGAAACATTTGAAGACATAATCCCCACCCAAGTCAATCATCCCCTATCCACCATCCTTCCCCCCATCCCAAAAACCCTAACCTCACTACAAAAGCACCAGATGAATCAAGTCTTGCAAGATTTTTCCGACGTGTTCGCCCAAAGTCCCACAGAAATAGGTAAAACCCATGTTGAAGAACACCTCATTCATACCACCGGACCCCCTATTCATCAGCTCTCCCAAAGAAAAAACCCACTATAGAGGCAAGAGGAAGACCACCAGGTTCAAGAGATGTTGGATGCCAGCATCGCCACACCTTCAGTCAGCCCCAGGTCTTCACCCGTAATGTTGGTCACAATGAAGGACGGCTCAACACTAGTTCGCGTCTACTACAGACGCCTAAATGACGCCTCAATAAAAGACGCCACCCCCTTACCACGAATAGACGATTCGCTAGATTCTCTCCACCGCTCAAAATGGTTTACTACCCTAGACCTACTAGTCGGTTACTGGCTAGTTCCCATCAAACCCGAACACCAACAGAAAACAGATTTTTCAACCAGTGGAGAGCACCTATATGAGTTTAACGTTCTTCCTTTTGGTCTATGTAATGGCCTTGGAACTGTCTCCCGCCTCATGGAGTCAGTGCTGAAAGGAATAACTTGGGAAACCTGCTTGGGGTACCTAGATAACGTCATTGTCTATGGAAAAACTTGGACGAAACACCTTCATCGAATCCGTCAGGTTGTACAACGCATCAGACAAGCAGGACTCAAACTCAAACCCTCCAAATGTTAAATAGCCAGGACAACGGTAGATTTCTTAGGGCACGTCATCTCCGCCCAAGGCATCTCACCCGATCCTCATAAACTCTCTGACATTGCAGCACAGACGCCCCCAACTACTGTCAAAGTGGTACGTTTTTCGTAGGCCTAGCCAGGTATTATAGGCGTTTCGTCTAGAACTTTGCAGCAATAGCTAAGCCCCTCCACGAACTTACCAGAAAAGAGACTGAGTTCAAATGGACGCCAGAATGCAACCAAGCCTTTAACACACTGAAAGACCACAAAGTGAACGCTCCTTACCGTTGCCTTACCGGACTATCGGCAACCTTTTTGAGTGTACACAGATGTGTCACTCTATGCAATAGGCGCAGTTCTCGCCCAAGTGCAAGATGGCAGGGAACACATCATCGCCTGCGCCAGTCGACACTCAACAGTGCACAGCAAAACTACGCAGCCACAAAAAGAGAATGCCTAGGCGTTATCTGGGCTCTAAATCACTTTCGGTCATTTCTCCTAGGCACTAAGGTGGACATCATAACCGACCACCTATCTCTGCAATGGTTAATTCGTTCCGACACCAACTCAGCCCTACTAGTCAGATGGCGAAAAACAAAGAATTCGACTTCGAGATTCACTACAGGCCAGGGAAGTTGCACACCAACGCAGACGCCCTCTCCCGCCTACCCGTACCGAATGCATCACCTCCCACCCCCACAGCCCAAGCGACCTCAATACCAGCCACCAACCCATCCAAGCCACCGCGTGACGATGACAACCCACTATTGCAAGCCTGGCGTACGGAAATTAAACCGAGATGGATCCCGAAAGATGTGTTCTACCATCGGCATGAAATCGGTGACCAACTCTACACTGAATCAGGACATATCGCAGTCGATCCACGCACTGCCCAGGACTTAATGATTATCTTTCATCATCCACTTCCCCTAGTATTGACATTCTCGGTGTAACATTAACTACTAACTTGAGCTGGACACATTATGTTAGAAGCATTGCTAAGAATGCCTCTAAAAAAATGGGACTTCTGTACAGAGTTCGAGAATTCTTCACTGACGAGCAGTTGGCCGTAATATATAAAAGTCATGTGCGTTCTCAGATGGATTACTGTTCACCTCTGTGGGGTGGAAGTGGAGTGGTTGCATTGAGGCAGTTGGACAAAATTCAAAATAAAGCTATTAGATTAATCAATAACCCTGCAATCACACAGGACCTTCCTACATTATCCATACGAAGAAACGATGCATCCCTTGCATTATTCTACAGATATTTTCACGGCAATTGTTCCGAGGAACTTGCTTCAATTGTGCCGCCTCTCCACATCTTTCCCCGTAGAACTAGGGCAGCTGAGAGCGCCCATGAATTTACACTTTCTCCTCCACAATGCAGAACTTCTGCTTATCAGAATTCATTTATCCCCAGAGCTACTACTCTTTGGAATTCACTTCCCTCGAATTGCTTTCCACAAACTTACAATCTACAAATGTTTAAATCCAGTTGTTACAAACATTTTATGAATGGAGGATGCCTTTAGGCACATGGACCTTTTTGTTTTATCTGTGTTTTTCCTTCCTCCGTTCATTGTCTCTTAAAAAAAAAAAAAAAAAAAGGGAACGGTATACAATGAGGACAAACAAAAATGTTACACATTTTCCAGCAGGTATACTGGACTACCAGCCCCTCCACCATAAAAAAGAAAGTGACAGAGTCCTGCAAACACTGCTCCATTGGTAAAGACAGAGGGAAAACACCAGGACCTGCAGGCAAAATAACCGCCAACAGACCCTGGCAAACACTCTCCCTCGACGTAATGGGCCCCTCTCCAGCGAGCAACAGTAAACGTTTCATTGTCACCTTCGTCGACATTTATTCAAGTTTCCTGGTGACCTGCCCAATTAAGGACCATAACGCCCTAACCGTAGCAGAGGTCCTCACCACAGAAGTATTTCCCAAATTCGGCCTACCAGTCACATTACTCTCTGACAACGCCCTCGAGTTCTCTGGACAAGTATGGAAGGCATTCACTGAAAAATGCGGCATTAAAGTAGCCCACTCCTCACCATACTGGCCTCAAGACAATGCAATATGTGAATGCAGTTATAAGACCATCAACAACCAGCTGCGAACTCGCCTCATAGCCCTCCAAACAACAGACTGGCACGCACAACTCAAAATTATACAATGGGGTATCAACTTATGCCCTCGGGAAGACGGCATCACCCCCCACGAACGCCTCTACGGCGTCGCCCCTCTACTATTGCCTTTCCACCACCTCGCCCAACCCTCCACCTCGAAAATAAACATCGACCCACTACAACATCTCCAGAATACATTGCATACAGCACAGGTGTGTCAAGACATACACCGCGACGCAACATCTCCGCAAAACATTTACGCAATTGAAGGCACAGTCATGGTAGAGAAATTACCAATTGTCAACAAACATAGGACCTTACAAAGTGTTGAAAGTCCCCAATCCTTACCAAATCAATATAGACTATCACGGAGAGACTAGGATATACCGCAATCGCTTCGTGAGGATCTACCGTCCTTTGGATATCGATGGGGAATGCCAGGCAAACACACCTACATCAGACAGCCATCTGCAGCCACCATCAACTCTGCCTCCACAGATACCGCCTAATTTGCCTACCACCACCTCCCTGCCACCACGCTTACCCTCCTTCACTCAACGTAGACAAACACAACCCCTATCCTCTCCTCATCCTCCCTCTCCCCCCTCCCCATCACCACACCCTACCCAAAGCACCCCCACAACCAAACCTACTACCAACCCCACCCTTCGCCCTCACTACCACCTTCGCTCCCGCCACCTCCGCCCTCCTATCAAACCTCACACTCGAAAAATACCCCATACCACTCCCATCCCCCATACCACAACTACTAAATCAAAATCACATCCAAAACGCCCATCCATCTCACCCCCAACCTCCACACCGCCCTCACTTTTTTTTTTTTTTTTTTTCTATGTGATTGAGGGAGGCAAAAGGCATAACTGCCTATAGCGAGTGCCTCCCCCATAGTTGAAAGAGTGACAGGGCCAAAATCAAGGGACGTTCGAGCCAAAATGCCTGGACACACCTCAATGAAAGAAACCTTCCTCACCATCCCCACCTAGATCAACCCCAGCCACACACACGTCACCCAACTCATCAACCCCATCATCCCCACCACCAACCCCACATTTCCACACTCTACCTCAACCTCTCCAAACCCAAAACCCTTCCCAGACTCAATCTCGAACATTAACCCAAACCCTATTCCTCAACCTCACCACTACCCCCCGATTCTATTCCCCAACTACCACTACTCTTTCCCTCCACCTTCCCAAACCTCCTCCCACCAGACAAACCCTCCTTGCCTAGCCACCACCCAACCTCCAACCTTACCCCTCTACCATCCCTCCTTCCCCACGTAACCCACCACAAAAATCTTCCATTTCTCAACCTCTCACTCTCCAACCTTTCTCCACCACCGACCCCACCACCCCTAATCTCCTCACTCACCCACACCCTCTACATCCTTAGAAACCAGCCCTCTTCCGCCACCTAGAGCCAACTTTTATACAAGATTGGGACGCCTATCCCAACCTCCAAACCGTTTCTTTTCAGTTTTTATCCACAACCCTCGCAGACCTACCAATCCACACATTACCTACACAAACACTCACAACTCTCACAATATCATCCGCAACAAACACAAATGCCACCCCCAAACATCAATTTTTGACACCTCACCCTACCCCCAGTACGTTTGTGTCTGCGAGAGGCAATAAAACCCCTTAGGTCACCACCCTGGTCACCACTTGCCCTCGCACCACAAACCGAGCAACAACCATCACCTCTACCTGGACCCGCCTTCACCATGTGACAAGCACAATGACTCCTACCACGCCATACATCACCAAGGTGAAATGGAGTGAAGACCAGCACACCTTCCATAAAATTTGTTTTGTGGAAGAAGCCCAAACAGCAGCCATCATAGCTGAGAAGTCATCTTTCCTGTCTGTCTTCATCAACCCTCATAAAAAAAAACTATCAATGCTCTGTAGACTGGTGGGCTTACTTAGGATGCCTCACAACCTTCACTCGTCACAGAGACATTTATTGTTTCCAGTTTGAGTCACAGGGTTTAACTCTCGCGAGGGAAATAAAATACCCAACTTAAGAATCAACACCATGCCAGCCCGACAGGAGAAACAAAGAGAGACAAATGAAGGGGAGACTAAAACAACATAAACAAAGAGCCAAGGAATACAGCAGACCCTACGAGGAAAACGAAGAAAGATGAACGAAGGAAAAACTAAGATAAAAAGAACAAATAGTCGAGGAATAAAACCAGTCAACACACACTCAACAGTCAAGGACAAAACCAGAAAAAAGAAGACACCAACAGAGAGAGAAAATTCACCACCGCAGAAGTAATCAAACACCACATCAAAACCTCAGAAGACAAATAAAACCACAACAAAACCACCACAAAAGGGCCACCCCAATTCTGCATACACTCCACTACACCAGAATAACCGTGACGCCAGAATTGCCACCATTAATCCTTCTCTACCACCCACACCAGGAAAGATGATCAAGATAACTTTTGATAACACCGAAGCTCAGAAGTAAAAGATTGTATACAGTATCGTCAAAAGAAACAAGACCAACATAGACAAATATCCAAGAAACAGTTGCGCCGCTCTTCCGAGCGTAGGACTCTCCACCAGCCTGCGAACTTTTAGGGGGTCTACCTAATCCCCCCCGGAATGTGCCCCTGTATATATGACCTTCTTACCTTCACACACCTGACCTGGGACATAGCAGCCAAAGTTGTCACTACCCCGACGAGAACCAAGGTAAAGCAAGCAATTCTAGGGCTAGAATTACTTACATGTAAGCATTCAAGTCCTAAAATTAAACCTCTCATTCAGGAAAGGATTGATACCATGGTGGATATCCTTCAAGGTCTGAGGAGTTCTTTTCCCTACTAGGTGAATTGATATTATCACATGCCATGGTATAGTGTTTAATATTAAGATCTCTAATAGGTTGCACCTTTGGTATTGGAAGCATAACCGCAAGGACATGTCCCCACCTTACTTCTTTTGCCAAAACTGCACTCACATACTATTGAAGTGATTCTTGCTATGGTAAGGTCATTATAATAGTTCCGGGCTTTGTGAGATACCGTCTGGATAACGGCACTCAACATATAGAAGTCCATACTGTATCTGTCTAACACCATGCACCATATGTCTCTGTCCTCACAACTCAGTGGCCTCAACTTAAATGCTTCTTCTGAAATCACTGTGTTGGGTGATTTTAATGTCCATAATGTTGAATGGCTCACTCATTCAGCCAGGACTGATGATGCTGGTCTTGAATGTGAGCTATTTGCAGACTCATTTAATCTTACTCAACTAGTCAACCAACCCACCCGTGTACCAGATAATCCTAATCATAATTCCCACCTACTGGACTTATTTTTAACAACCAATTCAGAAAATTATGATGTTACAGTGAGGTCCCCACTTGGATCTTCTGATTACTGTCTGATACAGGCCACCTGTCTATCACCTACCACACCTTCCCACTCTGAACCTATTTTGGTGACTAAATGGCATTACGATAGGGCAGACTGGGAGAGTCTTCAAGGTTTCTTTATTGATATTCCCTGGCCCTCTTTATTTTCTAATGATGCACACACCACCTTGAGCCACATACAAGATTTTGTAAAAATTGGAATGGAAACTTTTATTCCTCATCAAAAGTACAGTAAAAGACCTAATTCACCTAAATGGTTTGACCATAATTGTGCTAGAGTAACTGAACAAAAAGCAATAGCGTACAATGCATACACAAGATCAAAAACACATGAAGCCTTTAATTACTTTAGAAACATCAGAAATCATGCCAAAACTGTATAAAACCTAACTAAATCAAACTTTCTCCACAAGCAGGCAAATAAACTTCTAAATAATCCAAATGATAACAAAATATTTTGATCTACTCTTAATTCATTCAAATCCAACTTCACTACTGCTTCATCCATTCCACCATTAAAATCTCCGACTGGCAATCTTGTAAGTGACCCACGAGGTAAAGCTAACCTTCTTGCGGATATTTTCTCCACCAACTCAACCTTAGATGAAATAAATCAAGATTTCCCTGTACTTAATTTTAATTCGCCTGAAATTCCCTCACTTAAGATCCACACCAGACATGTCAAAACTATTTTGCAGAATCACTCAGTAGATAAGGCTCCTGGTCCAGATGAAATTCCTCCAATAGTACTAACAATTGCTCCTTGGTGCTCGGTCGTGTATTGGCAAAAAATTCCCGTCTGTGTACTCATGCCTCATGCTTCCCAGTACCCTGGAAAGAAGCAAACATCCATCCAGTTCCTAAAAAAGGTGCCTCTTCAGATCCATCAAACTACAGACCAATAGCTATAACTTCCACTCTTGGTAAAGTCTTTGAAATTATATTAAATAATCACATAATTAAGCATCTTGAGAATAATAAATTAATCAGTGATAGGCAATATGGTTTTAGACGATGTCGATCAACTGCAGACATTCTTTGCCTTCTTACGCATCAAATCAACCAGGCTACAGACCAACATGGTGAAACACATACAATAGCACTGGATATATCAAAGGCATTTGATAGAGTCTGGCATCAATCCTTATTGTCGAAGATGTCACACTACGGCCTTGCATCATTAGTTCCACTAATTTCTTCTTATCTTCATAACAGAAAAATATGTGTAATGGTAGATGGCCTTTATTCTCAATTTAACTAAATAAATGCTGGTGTTCCCCAGGGATCAGTTTTGGCCCCAACTCTGTTCCTCATTCATATCAATGATCTCATATCTACCACTCATAATCCAATACATTCCTACGCAGATAACTCAACACTCCACAGTTCCTTCACATTTACCAATTCTTTCACCCAACCCGATCTTATAAATTCAAAAATAAACACTGCAATTTCTCTGAACCAGGACCTTTCTAGAATTAATGAATGGGGGAAAAAAAATCTAGTTTCCTTTAATGCACAGAAAACCAAGTACATTCAATTTTCTAACCGACAGAATCTCACTGACTCCCATATATTTGTTAATGATGTAAATATTCCCACTTCCCCTAGTATTGACATTCTCGGTGTAACATTAACTACTAACTTGAGCTGGACACATTATGTTAGAAGCATTGCTAAGAATGCCTCTAAAAAACTGGGACTACTGTACAGAGTTCGAGAATTCTTCACCGACGAGCAGTTGGCCGTAATATAGTAATATATAAAAGTCATGTGCGTTCTCAGATGGATTACTGTTCACCTCTGTGGAGTGGAAGTGGAGTGGTTGCATTGAGGCAGTTGGACAAAATTCAAAATAAAGCTATTAGATCAATCAATAACCCTGCAATCACACAGGAACTTCCTACATTATCCATACGAAGAAACGTTGCATCCCTTGCATTATTCTACAGATCCTTTCACAGCAATTGTTCTGAGGAACTTGCTTCACTTGTGCCGCCTCTCCACATCTTTCCCCATAGAACTAGGGCAGCTGAGAGCGCCCTTGAATTTACACTTTCTCCTCCACAATACAGAACTTCTGCTTATCAAAATTCATTTATCCCTAGAACTACTACTCTTTGGAATTCAATTCCCTCGAGTTGCTTTCCACAAACTTACAATCTTCAAAACTTTAAATCCAGTTGTTACAAACATTTTATGAATGGAGGATGCCTTTAGGCACATGGACCTTTTTGTTTTATCTGTGTTTTTCCTTCCTCCGTTCATTGTCTCTTAAAAAAAAAAATGCAGTAATAAGGCTTAAACACCGAACTTGGGTTCTTTGAACACTCTTATAATGGTCAGTAGCAGATGGAGTGAAATTAGTAAGTTCATGATCTTACTATCTCCTCGCGTTAGCCCGATAACTTGTCACTGTGTCATGACACTTGCGACACTGTATTAAAGACCCTAAGTCAAGAGTACCGGAACGGAACTTTACCATCGATTAGTATAAAGGTCAGGATAGACGAGCAATAGTAACTCAGTAAGTGCGACCAGGTGTATCGTGTTAATCTTATGCAACTACAATAAAAGTTATGCCTAAATATTATACCAAGAAACCTAATTATATCTCCTCAAAATAATAAGAGATACGAGATATAAAGTAGAAGAGTAAAAGTTAAAATTAATAACCATAAATCAGTGTTTCAAGGTGTATATTAATCTCTGAGTAAGAGAAAGTCAAGTGTATTCCTAGTTCCCTCGTGGATTCTCGCCCGTGCTAGGCCCATATGTATATGAATCCAGTGTACTAGTGTAATTAAGTATTGTGTTCTATGTATTAAGCTATTAATCAAAGTTGTTCAATAAGATGTACTTTGTAGTATATTTTACCCTTTACTACTTTTGTGCATGTGTTGTATGATTTTAACTTCTTCAGTCGAGTAGAACCTACCAAACACCAATTCAAACCCGGTACTACTTACCCTACGTAGATGAGGTGGTATATACAGGGAGAGCTCTGAGGAACACTGATTATTGTAGTAGCAATAGAATAGCGAGAGAGATGCATAATGGCTGCAAAGAGAGAGGTTGCAGAGAGTTGGTGAGTAGACGGGAGTTAATGATACAAAAGGCTTTCTTTTCTACTTTGTATAGGAGTGCGGTGTGAGACGATCCTCCCCACACATGTGAACAATACGCAATACAAGGTCCTACTGTGCCCATATACAGAGAAAGAAGCTGTGCAGGGGTAAAGAATCCCTTGAGGCAGTTGAGCACACCCAGTTCTGGGAGGCTGTCTTAGCAAAACTGGTAATATGGTCCTTCCAAGAGAGAGCAGAAGAGAAAGAGACACCAAGAATATTGGGAGAAGATGAAAGATTGATTTTTCTATTGTTGAAGTGTAAGGGATAGTCCTCTGGGAGTTCCCAACGGGTAGTAAGATGGAGAAATTGGGTTTTGGAAGCATTAAAGGCAACAAGGTTTTTTCTGCCCCTATTGGAAATGGGAATTAGATGAGAAGATAAATTAATGTTGCATGGCCTCATTACGTTTGTTTTTGAGGGATTGCTGGCTAGGGCATTCTGGAAAAACTAAATGAGTAGTGTAAGGTAGAGTCGTCTGCATATGAATGGATGGGACTGTCGAGACTCGTAAGTAACTCGACAGTTTAGGTTAAGTAAACATAGTGGAAGTTCAAATTAGGCACCAGTATTAGGGTAAGTTATTATATCTTTATAAAAGATATGTACTATTTCCTATTCAGTTTCTATGGGTTTATTATCCATAAATATATCGGGTTATCATTATAATCAATCCGGTATATCTTTTAGTTAGTTAAATGACGCATTGGTGGAATATAACTGCGCATGCGTCATTCTCGGGACTGGCGGGTTCATCGCCATAAACCTCAGACTCGCTTTAGCTACGACCTCGAGAATAACTCCTTCTAGCCGCTCCAATACAACCACCTGTTTCCTGCTAAGTCATCCTAATTCTTATCTCTTAGTGGCCACTATACCTTTTCTCTATTCCTACCACTTTCATTGAGCTATCTATCCCTATCAACCAATAAAAGTAAGGTAACTCTTGTGAGTTTATTGGTAAATTTCGTTTTGTATACTATCGAATTCTCACAAAATGGTCCTTCGTAACCTCTGAATTTAGCCTTATGCTATCTTTTCTTCTTTGTCTTTTCTTTCTTCTGCTTTCCTGTTGTCTACTATTTCCTGGCTATTCCTTCTTTCTGTTCCCTATTTCCTCATCCCTGGTGTCCCCTGTAGGCTTGAGGGCTCGTGTTTGTTATCTGTGCCATAATTTCCGCCGGGTCCCGCTCGTTTTGCCCGACCATGAGCCGCCGCCATGTATTTCCGACTGGCGCCTTTGGCGGGGGGGTTGGGGAGGACTTTAACTGGGTGATAACTCGGTCTCTTCATTGCTACCCCAAGCTTATTAGGAAGGTCTCTATTAGGACATAGTTACGTCAAGGAGGTCTATGTGGAGGTCTATGTGTTCCACCCATTCTTTCAGGTTAGGACTTTTTCCCAAGGGGGTGCTAGGGTGGACAATAACAAGCCCTCTGCGGCCTGGGAGAGCCACGTCCGATACCAGCCGGATCTGACCTTCTTAGTCTTGGGAGGTAACGATATCCATCCCGAGACTGATATACGCTCTGTCGCCAACGCCATCCAGGACCTCGCTAAAGAGATTGAATCAATCTCAGGGGCCTGTCAAATAATAGGCCTGGAGGCGAGACCTGCGCCCCGCGGTCAGACGGCAGAGCGATATAAAAGTATCAGGAACGGGGTAAATCGCTGGCTGAAGAAAGTACTTCCTTTCACAAAGTCCCGCTACCAGTCCATGGAGGTGCGGGACGGAGACTATAGTGAAGACGGCGTACATCTCACATATGATGCCAGTGAAGACCTGTTCAAGAGGGTCGTGGCTACTGCCCAGGAGCACTTCACAAAGCTGGGAGATATTCAGGCTTTAAGGGACCATTCGGATGAGGAATGGGAGGCGGGTACTTTCTCTAAAGTAGATCTGAGTAATAATTAGTAGGCTATAGGCTAGGTATAAATTTGCAACAATTAAATTAATGTAAAGTAGAATTATAAGGGTTAAATTGAATTTGTTCGGTCCTAACTAAATTTTAAGTGGGTAATTACCACAATTATTGTTGGTACCATTAGATGTTGGGCTAGCCTAGTTTAATATATGTTTACAATTTAAATTGACTTGTTATACACCTTTTTGGCCTCCCTTCCTTAGTGTACTCTAACAAAAAAAATCCGCATATAACGTAAGTTTAATTACTTTCATTTTGTGAGTAGAGATAATATAGGCATTCGTTAACTTTAATTATTGCGCTCTGCGTCTTATTTCCCTCATTATGGCCCTACACCGACAAAATTGCCGCATTTAATATAAGGTTACTATTTAAATTTAAGTGTGGAGATCCTTATGCGTTGTCCGTTTACTTTTATTATTGCGTTCCGCGTCATATTTCCCGCTTATTTGGCCCTACCCCGACATCACACGTTTAATTAATTATTACGTTTGAGTCGGGGTTACCTACAGGTATATCTTGCCTTTATTGCAGTCAGCTAACTTTCTGAGTGCGCTTTACGTCCATATAGGTAAGATATAATATTATTCTATTCTATTTCCTGTGTATTGCCATCATGTCGTTGACACTGTCCCAGTACAAGCGACGCAAGGGGGGTATCCAAAGTGGTTTGACTAGGATCACCAAAGATATTGCTACATTTTTGGTTGATGCAGATGGTGATGCGATTGAGGCTAAATTGGCTTCGGTATTAAGACAGCTCGAAGATTTAAATTTATGTCGCCGCGAAATGGAAACGCTCTATGAAGATGATGCCGAGTATTTCACGGACATAGAAACAGACGTGGATTATATAGAGTGTCTTGATAAAGTTATCATCCTCCTCAAAGGTAAGCTAAAATACAAGGAGCCAAATCGTGCTGCAGTTAACAGAAATGCCGGTATAAGATTGCCGAAAATAACCCTTCCTGTGTTTGAAAGTGATCCCATTCTATGGTTGAGATTCTGGGATATGTTCCACTGTAGTGTCCACAGCAATGCGGAGCTGAGTGCCATCCAAAAATTCACCTACTTAAGAGGTCAACTGAATGGCAAGGCAAAACAACTCATTGAAGGTTTCGCAATTGAGGGAGCCAGCTACCAAACAGCGGTTGCCCTTCTAAAGAAAACCTATGGGCACAGGGATAGAATTAAGGCAGCACATATAACTAACCTAACTACTTTGAATCCTCCCTCTTACAATGTCGAGGAACTAAAGGGATTCTATGCTAGTTTTGAAAGTACACTGAGGCCAATAGAGACCCTACAAATTACCCTTAATGAAGCTAGTGTTGTAATTCTCATGAATAAATTGCCATCCCCACTAAAGGAAACATTAAAGAGAACTTTAGGTGAAGAAGGTCTGGACCTAGAAAGGTTTGTCCAGGCTTACCAGACAGAAGTGTTTAACATGGAAAGTGTAGCAGAACGGACTACACCACACATAGCAGTTGCTTCAGCATCCTTTGTGGTGCAGGAAGCTTCGGTGCATAGGAAGGGTTGCAAGTTGTGCGAAGGGGCACATGCATGGTTTAAGTGTCTCAAATTCAAAACCAGTGCTCTGAAAGTAAAACGCGCAAAACAACTCAACCTTTGCACCGGGTGATTATCTTCAACCCACGGGAGCAATGGTTGTGTGAACCCTGACATCTGCAGCTGCAAGTTCTGTCAAAACAGACACTACCATATCCTCTGTCAGTCCAGATCTCAATGGGACGGTGCAAAGATGGAGCAAAAACCTCAACAGGTAGCAAAGACCAAGACGCAAACTACCACGATGTCTGTGTCGTCAAAGAAGACTAGTGTTATCCTCCCAACTGTTATGCTGCCAACAGTTAAGGAATCAAGAGGAACAGTCAAGATGAGAACACTGCTGGATCAGTGCTCACAGCGCACCTTCATTTTAAATTCCGCTCTAGACTCGATCTATTATATAAAGGTGGGTGATGAAGAGCTAGAGTTGCGAGGGTTTACTGGAGCATGTGAGAGCAGAAAGTACCCAGTAGTGTCCTTCAAATACAAGTTCCGGGGCAGAAACTATCCTCTACCAGCAGTTGTGGTAGAAACTCTCCCGGATCACAAAGGATCAGAATGCCTTGAAGCAGACATGAGAGTTTTGCGAAACAAGGGTTACAAATTAGCTGATCCTCTAATGACACAGACATCTCGACTGGACTTGTTGGTTGGTGCCGATTATTATTATGACTTAGTGCAGCCAGGGTACAAAAAGGAGGGTGACATAATTCTCTTACCCACTATATTTGGCTATGCACTAAGTGGCTCCTGCCATAACGACAAGTCTAGCGCCCAAGTAGAGGTAGTTATAATTTTGAAAGTTGCGGTTACCCCGATGGATCAATATATATCCACGGAATCAAGTAATCCATATCATAATGAATTAAAATGTATGTGGGAACTGGATCATCTAGGAATTTCTCCAAACGAAGATTCGAAGGAAAACATGACTGCATTGGACATATACAAGGAGAGTGTAACATACTCTGCACAGAATCAGCAATATGAAGTCAGACTGCCATGGAGCCAACATAAAGAGAAGCTGCCTTCTAATTATGGTTTAGCAGCAGGTCGCCTAAGGGATCTGCAGAAGCGTTTCAAACAATATAGTCACTGTAGTCACTATACCAACGTTATCCAAGATCAACTTCATCGTGATTTTATTGAAGAGGTTCCTTTCGGTGTTACTGAAAACAGTCATTATTTGGCACATCACGGGGTCACCAAGAATAACACAACGACGCCCGTTCGTATTGTGTACGACTGTTCCGCTAGTATTGGCAAAGGCAGGCCAAGTCTTAATGACTGCCTTTACACAGGGCCATCACTGGTGCCAGATCTAGCAAAAATATTGCTGCGATTCAGGGTACACAAATATGCCTGGATAAGTGGCATCGAGAAAGCCTTTCTCATGTTGAGACTTCATGGAGAAGATCGTGACTACACCCGATTTCTGTGGCCAAAGGATCCCTTGGACTTATCTTCACCCTTACTTTGCTACCGATTTAAGGTAGTGTTGTTCTGGGTGACTTGCTCACAGTTTCTTCTTAATGCCACAATCTTAAAACATCTTTCCATTATTAAAGAGGATCCCGGAGTTGTGGAGGCTATTAAGGAAGGTTTGTACATTGACAACCTCCAGGGTACAGGCAGTGATGAAGAGACTGTCATTAAGCGTTACTGGGATGCCCAAAGAATAATATCTCAAGCACATTTATATCTCAGAGAATGGGCTACCAATAGTCCTCAACTACGTGACCTCCTGCAATTGGATGGTGTTGCTGCTAAGAATCAAGAGCGAGTGAAGACATTAGGACTCTTATGGTTACCTGACTCTGATCTGTTGACGTTCAACGCAAGTCTCCCAGAGACCAATAAGGCAACAAAGAGAGAGTGCTTAAGAGTGGCGGCGCAACTGTTCGATCCACTCGGTGTACTACTGCCCATTACAATAAGGTCCAGAATTCTCTTACAGCAATTATGGAGACTGAAACTAGATTGGGACGATCCGCTACCTGACGACTGTGCTACCGAATGGTCTACAGTTACCAAGGGCCTGCACCTCTGCTGTGACTTTACTTATCCTCGGAGGACGGTAAATGCTGATTCAGTGGAACTTCATGCGTTTAGCGATGCAAGTGGTGTCGTCTATGGCACTGCAATATATTTTGTGAGCGCGGAACATAGCTGTCTGGTCATCGCTAAAGCAAAGGTCGCTCCCATAAGATCCATAACTATACCAAGATTAGAGCTAACTGCTGCTTTGCTAGCCGCCAGATTAATCAAATTTGTGGAGGAAGCCTATCATAATATTGTAAAAGTCGACAAAATTGTTTTATGGTGCGACAGCCAGGTTACATTGCATTGGTTGCGTAGTATGAAGAAGCTTCCAGTGTATGTCGCAAACCGAGTTGACGAAATAAAATCCCTTCTTCCGACTGTAGACTTCCGGTACGTGTCCTCTAAAGAAAACCGTAGTGACTTACTGTCTAGAGGTGTTTCGGCAAAACAACTGAAATCTTCTGCATTTTGGTGGGAGGGGCCCATGTGGCTCCGAAACAAAGACGAGTGGCCAGAAGATATAATACCTGATGACCCAACGCCAAAAGTAACTAGCCAAGTCATTGGGACCAATGATGAATAGGACACACTGTTATGGAACTGGGAAAAATATGGAAGTTACGATAAATTAATTCGGACAGTTGCATGGACTATTCGATACAAGAATAATTTGAAGGCAAAAATTAAAGGGACGTCTCCCACAGACAGTGCCCTCCTCAGCATAAAGGAGCTAAAAGTAGCAGAAAAGATTATAGCTCAAAGATGCCAGCAGGAATGCTTCCCAAAGGAGTACGAGATGCTGTCTGGTGGCAAGGGTAATCGCAATAATTTGGTAAACCAATTAGGACTTGTCATGAAAGGAGGATTAATTGTATGTGAAGGTAGATTGAAGTTAGCGGCTCTTCCGGATTCAATGAAATATCTGATACTACTGCCTTCCGAACATCCTTTCACTACCATGCTCATCAATATGTGTCATCGTGTCTGTTGTCACTATGGAGTTAATCACCTGGTCACATATATATGGCAGAGGTGGTGGATTCCTAAGATAAGATGAGCAGTTAAACAAGTGACCAGTAAGTGTATAACCTGTCGTAAAATACAGGGTAATACCCACGCGAAAGCTAGAGTACCTCCTCTACCAGACATGAGGACGACTCCTAGAGATCCCTTTGAGGTCACAGGGGTTGTTTATACAGGAGCAATTCCTGTCCGGGGCTCGCACAATAACAAGGCTTATATGCTTTTATTTACGTGCGCTACTACAAGAGCTATTCAAGTAGTTAGCAGTATGACCTGTGACAGCTTTATCCATGCGTTCCGGAGATTTTGTAGTAGGCAGGGATTTTCACAGATAATGTTAAGCGACAATGCTGCTACATTTGTGGGAGCTTCTAGACACTTGGAGGACACCCAAAGCGATCCCAGTCTTCAGGCTCATCTTGCCGAAATCCGATGTGAATGGCGTTTTATCCCAGCACGCGCGCCTTGGTTCGGAGCAATTTGGGAGAGAGCCATAGGTATTGTGAAGGCTGGGCTTAAAAAAGTACTAGGTCGTGCTCTAGTCTCCTTTGAGGAACTAACTACTGTCCTATTGGAGCTGGAGGCTACCGTGAATGATCGCCCTTGAACATATGTCTTGGGTGATCTGGAGGACCCTTGCCCTATTACTCCATCCATGCTGGTTAAAGGTCGTAGACTTCGTGACTTCCCAAAGGACCTAATTCAACTAGATGAGCTGCAGGATCCTAGTTACGATAGTAAAGCAGCGATACACAGCAGGTACAATTACATCAATAAATTGATCCGGGACCTATGGAGGCGTTGGTCTAGTGAATACTTGGCATCACTACGAGAAGCCTATATGAATAAAAGAGGCTCATCAAGCAGTGTATGGCCAAAGATAAATTACATCGTGCTTATACATGACGAGGGACCTCGTGTCCTTTGGAAACTTGGTAGGGTAGTTAGACTCTATCCCGGACGAGATGATCTGGTTAGAGTGGTCCAGATTAGAACAAAGACTGGCCTGACCACTCGACCCATCGTCAAGTTGTATCCATTGGAACAGGAAATCAAAAGTATTTCGATCCCTCAACCGGCGGTCACTGGTGATGGTGTTAGCTATCACGACTCCTCCCCTATGTCACCAGCGGTTGCTGGACCATCTGCCAGTAACGATCCTGTTGGAAGATTACCTCTTCGCCGAGCCGCTGTTAGTTCTTCACAGCTTTGGAGATCTAACATCGCTGCGGGATTATTGTAGATAATGTATATATTGGTGGTGGGAATGTGTCGAGACTCGTAATTAACTCGACAGTTTAGGTTAAGTAAACATACTGGAAGTTCAAGTTAGGCGCCAGTATTAGGGTAAGTTATATATCTTTATAAAAGATATGTACTATTTCGTATTAAGTTTCTATGGGTTTATTATCCATAAATATATCGGGTTATCATTATAATCAATCCGGAATATCTTTTAGTTAGTTAAATGACGCATTAGTTGAATATAACTGCGCATGCGTCATTATCGGGACTGGCGAGTTCATCGCCATAAACCTCAGACTCGCTTTACCTACGACCTCGAGAACAACTCCTAGCCGCTCCATTACAACCACCTGTTTCCTGTTAAGTCATCCTAATTCTTATCTCTTAGTGGCCACTTTACCTTCTCTCTATTCCTACCACTATCATTGAGCTATCTATCCCTATCAACCAATAAAAGTAAGTTAACTCTTGTGAGTTTATAGGTAGATTTCGCTTTGTTTACTATCAAATTCTCACAGGGACTGAAGGTACAGTTGATAAAATCATTTATGAAAATTAGAAAGAGAATAGGAGATAGGACAGAGCCCTGAAGTACACCAGAGTGGATAGGATCAGGAAGCAAGCAATGGCCGACCACAACCGCAGCTATGGAACGGCCAGAAAGGAAATTAGAGACACAGGCACAGATGGAGGGATAGAAAACGCAGGAGGGTAGTTTAGAAATTAAAGATTTGTGCCAGACTCTATCGAAGGCCTTCGATATGTCTAGTGCAATAGAGAAAAGGTCTCACCGATGTCCCGAAAGGAGGATGACCAAGAGTTAGTAAGATATGAAAGAAGATCACCAATAGAGCGACCCCTAAGAAAGCCATACTGGCGATCTGAGATTAGATTAGAGAAGAGAAATGCTTAAGATATTTGGAAGCAAAAATAGTTTTAAAAACTTTAGAGATACAAGATATGAGAACGATTGGATGATAGTTGGAGGGTTGAGAGCAGTCACCCTTCTTTGCGACAGGTTGAATGAGAGCAAACTTCCAGCAAGAAGGGAAGACGTTAGAGTAGACAGAGACGAAAGAGTTTGCCTAGGCACGGAGTCAGCACGGAAGCACAGTTTTTTAGTACAACAGGAGGAACACCGTCCGGACCGTAACCCTTCTTAGTATTAAGCCCAGAGAGGGTAAAAAGTACATCTTTAGAAAAAATTAGGATAAAAGGCATAAGTAGACGAAAAGGGAGTGGAGAGGGATGAATAACACTGGAATCATCCAAGATGGAGTTTCTAGCAAAGGTTTGAGAGAACAGTTCAGCTTTGTCAGAGGAAGAGGTGATGGTTGTGCCATCTGAGTGGAAAAGGGGATGGAAAGACGAGGAAGACAAATTATTGGAGAGGTTTTTGGCTAGATGCCAGAAAACTTGGGAAGAGCTAGAGTTGGATAATTCAGTGCATTTATTATTGATGAAAGAGTCGAAGAACAACTTTGACTTGATTCCGGACAGAAACATAGGAAGAATGAGAGTCTTGAGTTTTAAGGCGTCGGTACCGTTTGAATACTTCCTCCTTTTTGCGGACAGCAGTAGAACAAGCGTGAGTAAATCAAGATTTGTTTGCATTTGACTGAGAGTATGAAAATGGAATGCATGCTTCCATGCCCGAAAGGATTACATCGGTAATGCGTTCAGCACTCTCCGAGGGTCCCCAGCCATGGAAGCAAAAGTAATTTCATGGGAAATCAAAGAAGTACTGCTGAAGAGCCTCCCAGTCGGCAGCGCCAAAGTGCCACAAGCGCCACCAGTTGGGAGGATCGGGTGGCCGTACCGGAGAGATAGGACAGGTGACAGATATTAGTTTATGGTCGGAGGAGCCCAAAGGAGAACAAAAATTTACAGTATAGGCATAAGAGTTAGAGGTTAGAAATAAGTCAAGAATGTTGGGCTGATCTCATAAGTGATCCGGGATATGGGTGGGTTGCTGGAGTAACTGCTCTAGGTCGTTTAAGATAGAAACAGAGGAGGGCCAATGGTGGTGGTGAACATTGAAATCTCTTAAGATGGAGATTTCTGCGAAAGGAGAGATGGATAGAATGTGTTCCACTTTAGAAGTTAGATAGTCAAAACAAATTGGATAGTCAGTAGAATTCGGGGAGAGATAGACAGCGCAGAAATATTTAGCTTGAGAGTGACAAGAAAGCTTTACCCAGAGATTTGAGAATTCAGAAGAAGAGAAAGCATGATTGTTGCGTACATAGACGCAACATCCACCTTTGGCTAGAAACTGAGGATAGCATGATATAGTAGGTTGATACAGAGAAGGGTTTGATGTGAGTAGTCCCAGACAATTGTGACTCGGTGAGAAAGAAAATATCAGGGTTGGTAGAGGAGAGGTTCCGCAGAGTGGAGTTAGAGGAAAGGCCACGAATATTACAGAAATTATTAGTAAGAATAGAAGGCGGTGGTCCCGAACATTTTGGCGAGACGTTTCCAGGGGACAGACTGATGGGGGCATTTCTGTCCCACCCCTCCCTTGGAACTCTGAGGCGGGTCGAGATTTCGTCGTTTCTTATTTTTTTGAAAAAGTTAGTGTAGTATGTAAGGTGTTTGTAGTATAATGTATTGATAGGAGGAGAAGGTGTTTTGGAGGGCAGGCTGGGGTTGCCCTCAATATTAATGAGGCACTGAAAGGATCAGCTAGGGAGGCCAGGTGGTGAAACAGGAGTTCCAGCTGTCCTTATCAACCACCTAGCACTCCCCGTGGGTACTGTTCTGTTTGTCTAGTCACTCTAGTGCCTACAGCCTCCTCCTACCTGCCTACCAACCAATCAACCTACCTACCTTCCAGCCAAACCACCAACCTACCTACCTATATACCTACCTACCTATGTGATTTACTGTACCATCACATTTTCCCCTAACTCTGCGCATTATTGGCAAACTTTTGATCTCGAAACTTGAAAATTAAACTTCCTGGAAAGGAGGGAAGTATGGGATTCGAATGCTGAGAGAGAGAGAGTACAAAAGAGTACAAAGGTCTACAAAGGAAATCAAGCAACAACAGTTCTAGTGACCCCTCTAGGCTACTTGTCCTCCAAAATGCTGCGGATCAAGTGTCCAAACAGTGGTTTAAAGTGGGTAAGGGAAAATTGGAAAGGAAACCACTGGACTGGAACTAATGTCCGTGGCAGGACTAGGAAGTTAGTAGGGGACAGATGGGTTAGTAACATAACACAGTTATAAGGATCTTTCGTATATTTGGGAAAAAGAGAGTAACGTCTTAGCAATATATAAACACAATACTCCTTTGATGAATTTGAGGGGGGAATAAAATAAAGTTATTCATTTACAAATGCAGTCAGTCGCGGGTTTGATGCAAGATAATCAATTTTGTCTAAGCGAAATTTAAAAGAATCAACGGTGTTGCAGTCTATAACGTCTCGGGGAAGCCCATTCCACAAGTTGACAACTCGATTGAAGAAGAAATTCTTAGATTCGTGTAAGTTAAAAGATTTACCAATAATTTTCCAACCGTTTCCCCGCATGCAATTAGACTGGTCGATAGTGAAGTACTTACTACAATAACGGAGCTCAGAGCCAGAAGAGCGCAAGTGCCGCCACGAGGGACGTCCGAAAGAGGCCTTGTGCAAGCCTGGAATCTGTGAATCCAATCCTCATGTAGTGGCTCTTGTGGCCTTCTGGTTCTATAGGGCTTTCAGAACCAGAAGGCCCCAAGCGCCACTGCATCAGAATGAATTTAAGGATGTCAGGGCTTGCATGAGGCCTTTTTCATATTGTCGATTCCTTTGATGATTTTGAACACTTGAATTAAGTCGCCTCTTAATCTGTGCTGGGTTAAAGGAAATAGATTTAATTCTTTAAGACGCTGCTTGTATGGTTTGTTCTTTAGGCTAGGTACCATTTTGGTTAATCTACGTTGAACTCTGAACTCGTTCCATCTTGTCAATATCTTTTTGGTAATAAAGGCACCAGGACTGAACGCAGTATTGCGGACTAAGGAATTGTAAAGAGTTATGATAACTTCATTTATGCTCAAATGACCTGACTATAAAGCCAATTATTTTGTTTGCCTTCTTAACAACTTCTGAACATTGTTGACTTGGTTTTAGGTTACTCGATATTATTACTCCCAGATCGGTTTCTCTGCCTACACTCTTAAGCTAAGTGCCATTCATCGAATAGTTTGCTTTCTCATTTCGGTATCCGATATGTAGTACTTTATATTTATCCGCATTAAAAATAATTTGCCAAATTTGGGCCCAACATGACAACTTATCTAGATTGTGTTGCATATTGTCAACTTAATTTTTTGAGAGTACGCTATTTGCAATGTTTGTATCATCAGCAAACTTTGAGATTGTACAGGTGAAAGAGAGAGAGAGAGTATATTTGTTCCTCTCCTCGCTCTCTATCTATCTATTTATCTGTCTATTTATTTATCTTTCTATCTATCTATCTGTCTATCTACCCACCCACCCACATCCTTCTCAATGTACACTGTAACCTTCTCGTGTGTAATACAAAACACACAGGCTGCAACAAAATCGGTACGCATATTTTGTTGTGTAATATTAATTTGTGCAATCATTCAAACTACTTTTTTTTTTGGCTTTTGCCGAATTGATATGGGTATATAATAATATATTGATATGGAAGCTTTACATAGCTTGATTCTGTCTTAAAATGGACGATATTATGCAGTTTAAGAAGGACCTATGTTACTCAGAGGGTATGTTGAGGTCGTCTTTAACCCTTTGAGTCCTACAGGTCAACTATAAGCCAAAGAAAATCGTCTAATGGTAACCAAATTATAATGGAAATTACATCATCTTGCCGAAGGGGTTAATGTGTCTTATTATATATGTTTTCATGTAATTAATTCCAATTAGTTAATATTTCCAAAATGTGTACAAATTAATACTACTAAAATGTGTCTCATTTCTATTAGTAACGTATTAAAATAATTATTATGTTTGTATTTTATTATATATTCTAGTCTTTTTATTATGTGATACATTATATCATTTATTCAATTAATTATTTGTTATTATTCTATATTTACTTCTCAGTACAAGCCGCAACATTCCATGGAACATTGTGGCTGAAGGACATGCACAAACAGAGACATTATTAGAAGGTAAGTAAAAGATTATAATTACGGTATGTATGTTTACCCCTACTGTATCGGCGACGTAATATTAATATTAGTATAACTATATATAAACGATGCTGTGCATTTTAAGAAGGGTCTGTGGTATTAATATGGTCTAGAGAGATAGTTCGAAGCCTGTTAATTGCTCGAGGCCCTCAATAAACTAAATACAATCCTCTAACAGTGGCCAGAATAAAGTTAAAAGGATATCACCGGTACTGAAGGGGTTAAAGGGTTAAAGGCCATTAAAGATAATATTTACCCCTGCAGCACAATAACGTTTTTTTTTTCTTATTCTGGGTACCATTATACGATATAATTTACGTTATAATCTACCTCTAGGAATCCAAGGGGTAAAGACTATAGCAATAAAGCATCTGGATAACATAGGATCTTCTTAAATTGCATAAATCATCAAAATGTATCAATATTAGCTAATGTATTACAATGACATTACATTACTTTGATTTTGAATTTGATCTTGCATTTAGAAAGAAAGGGTTGAAAAGGACATCATCGTGCTGGAAAGGTTACTATTGTGAACATTACTGCAATCATAACAGAGCTGTGATTGAATATTTAACCCTTTCTGTACCGGCGTCGGCCTTTTCATTGTATTCTGGTTATAATTAGACGATTGTATTCAGCATAAGAAGGGTGTCCACTAACTAAAGTACTACACAATATCTCCATTAAACCTGTTAGCTACCATCTATCCTTTCTATGCTGCATATAATCGTCTATAATTAGCTGAAATCAAATTAAAAAGAAGTTACTGGTACTGAATGGGTTAAATTATTGTATTATGTTTTGAAAAGAGTGATACATGATACAAACATACGAAAGGAAGCTTATACAATTAACGTCCTAGTCTGTATTTTTTTCCAGCTGACGGTAAATTGCCATGTCACCATCGTGATCATTCAGCATTACGCATTTGTAGCAAAAGGCCTTGCTAAATGTGAAAAGTTGGCATTAATAGACGCAGAGACATGGTAGCTTCATATTTTTCCATTATTATATATTTATTATAGTTGACCTCGATGTACAGTTTCCCACTATGGGATTTTAATTATGCAAGATAAAAATGAATACGATTGTATTACAAGTGTAGTTTCCATTGCATTACTTAGTTAGTAATACTAATTAACGGTATTATAACAAACTTGTCTTGTGAGTAAGTCATACTATTAATGTTATGCTCCCATACATAATATCACTGAGTGTATGCAAACTCATGGGGTCAACTGTGTCTGAGAGTGAGGGCCCGAGTCTGGGAATGAGACGGTGAAGCGCAGAGGCAGAGCAGCTTTAGAGATGGAGTTGCTTCGAGCCAGGGTGCTTCACATATCTCACTCCCTAGAGTGGAACAAAACCTCACGGGCCTCACCGTGTTCAACGGTTGAATGCGCAGGCTCTCAGCCTATGCCCGAGAGGGAGTAGTTGGACTATAGAAAATGAAAACAAATAAAAATACACATTAATTTTTTACAGTGCACCTTTCCCTCTTCTACCTCCCTGCACCTAATTTTTTGAAAGCCAATTTAGCAGTAGCTTTTTTAATTTTATGGTAGAGTGGCGGTATATTGGATATAGGTGTATGTATTTTATGGTAGAGTGGCGGTATATTGGATATAGGTGTATGTATTTTATGGTAGAGTGGCGGTATATTGGATATAGGTGTATGTATTTTATGGTAGAGTGGCGGTATATTGGATATAGGTGTATGCATTTTATGATAGAGTGGCGGAAAATTGGATATAGGTGTATGTATTTTATGGTAGAGTGGCGGTATATTGGATATAGGTGTATGTATTTTATGGTAGAGTGGCGGTATATTGGATATAGGTGTATGTATTTTATGGTAGAGTGGCGGTATATTGGATATAGGTGTATGTATTTTTTTTAGGAAACCCTTCGACCCGGGTCATTGATATTTATAGTATCGGAAATTCGTTAAGGGTTTTTGGAAATATCCTATGTGAACAGAAGTACGCACACAATAAACGCCGTCACACACACACATGCGCACAACTCACACATTACGTACAATTACAGGCATACGCACACACATACTTTATGTATATATATATATATATATATATATATATATATATATATATATATATATATATATATATATATATATGTTAGTAATGCCAGGTAATAGATTTTCTTTAATACATACGAGGTTGAAACAAATGGCAATTTCTGCGTTGGAAATTTTATTATTCAAAGTTTCCAGGTCTCTGATGAGTTTTCGCTGGGTGGCAGGAAGTAGATGAATGAGATGAGCAAAATTCATGATGGTACAGGGTTACATAAATGTACATGATGATACAGGATATACGACGACGCGTTTCACTGGACAACCAGCATTATCAAGTAAGGGTAGAATGATATAAAAGGTAAACAGGAAGGGTATAATTATATAGAGGGTGGAGGATCAGAGGAGGCGAAAATCAGGGGGCAAAAGTCTCCTATTGGTGGAGGGGTATTCTAGGAGTGCAAAAGGGGGAACCGCTTCACGCAGGCGCACTGGATGCGGGATGGTGTTGGTCGGTTGGCGGGGTCAAAGCTGATTGGCTGCATGTCGAGGGGCGTGGCCTAAGTTGCGTGGTACGTGTGGTGCCGGTACAAGACGAAGCTGAAGGAGGTAGCGCGGGGGGCTGCGTCAAGGGCACTGTGGGGCAAGGGGGGCCGTTAGGTCCTGTAGGGTAGTGCCTTTTGGCAGAAGGAAGGATCTGAAGGTCCAGAGTTTGGTTGTTGATGTTAGGATGTAAGGCTTGGATATATAACGCTTCGAGTATAGGTAATATCCTTGGGTCACTTTCTTTATCGAGTATGGTGGTGTGTTTCTCTAACTCGTTGCGTGTGAGGTGGGGGTGGTTGGGGGTGAGATAGTGGTCTTTGATGGCTCCAGGCTGAAGGTGAAGAGGTAACCGACGTGAAAGACGAGTCTGCGTCATGCCAATATAGGAATGAGGTCCACAGTCCTCATAATTACAGGTATGTTAGTAAATGACGTGATCGTCGGTCATCGGGCTCTTTATCTTGGTGGAAGCTGGTTTGTTGCGGAGAACGAGGTTGGAGGTCTTGGGGGATTTGTAATAAATTATTAATTTGATTTTGTTTTCCGGGTTGGTTGGGTGGACATGCTTGGAGATTATTTCTTTTAAGACAGCCTCATCATTTTTGTGTTCAGAGGACATGTAATTGCGTTAGAAGATCTTAATTTCATTGGGGGGTCAATGTTGGGAGGGCTTTGGGTGTACCATTTTTCAAGATGGTGGTTGATGGTGCTAGAGATGTCGGAGTTGGAGTATCCATTATTCACTAAAACTTGGGATAGTCTTTCTAGTTCCTGGTGGGTGTCTGCCCAGGTAGAGCAGTGCGTGAGGGCTCTCCTTACATAGGCAGAGATGGAGGATAGAAGATAACGGCGGGGGCATTCACTATCGCCGTTGAGGCATTGTCCTGTGTTAGTTGGTTTAGTGTAGACGGTGGTTTTGAACCCATGGTCGTTCAGAGCTACGAGGATGTCGAGGAAGGGGAGTTGTCCATTGTTTGATTTTTCAAATGTGAAGTTAAGTCCTGAGGAGGTCATGAAGCGACGCTGGAGTTCCTGTAGTTGGTGGAGGTCCTTGATTTGCACGAAGATGTCATCTACGTATCTACAGTAGACGGCGGGTCGTTGGGCAGCTAGGAGCTCTTCCTCGATGGTACCCATAAAAAAGTTCGCAAAAAGAACTCCTAGGGGGCTGCCCATCGCCACACCATCTATCTGCTTGTACATGTTGCCCCGGGGGCAAAGGAAGGGGGCCTCCTTGGTACATAGCTCCAGTAGTGTTTTCAGGGCCTTCTCCTGGATGTCCAGTGTTGGTGTATCAGGGCAATGGTAAATTCGACGTAGAATCATGTCAATGGTCCTATCCACTGGCACGTTGGTGAACAGGCTTTCTACGTCGAGGGAGGCGATTGTGTCGTTGTTGTTCCGGGGGGCGTCTCGTAAAATTTCCAAGAAATCGTGGGCTGAGTTAAGTTTGTATTGGCTGGGCACGTAGGGAGTGAGGAGGTTGTTCAGGGCCTTGACGATCTGGTAGGTGGCAGTGGGGATCTGGGAGATGATGGGGCGGAGGGGGTTCCCAGGTTTGTGTGTTTTGATGGTTCCGTACGCATAACCAGGGGTGTATTCTCCGACGAGTTTTTTAAGGTGGACCCCTCCTTGTTTGGCGTTGATGGCGGTGATGGTGGTGTTGGCAGTACGTTTGATTTCGTCGGTTGGGTTGCGGGTGATCTTTTTAAATTTGGTGTTGTCATTTAAGATGACGTCCATTTTTCTAAGATATTCCTCCTTGTCATGAATCACGAGGCAGGAAGCTTTATCCGCACGACGGATGATGATGTTGGGGTTGTCTCTTAATTGTTTGGCAGCTTGGAAGTGTTGTTTGTTGAGGATTTTGCTATGGTGAGTTCCTCTGGTTTTGGCGGCTTCAGCGAGGAGAGTAGGTTGTAGGGCGGGAGTAGTGGTGACCTTGCCATCCTTCTTGAGTCGTAGGATATCGTCCAGGAGGATTTCCGTTTCTAGGCGTTTCCGGTGGGGGCCAGGTTTGGAGCTGTAGTGGCAGTTGAGGCCTTTGTTGAGGAGATCTTCTTGGTCCAGGGTCAGAATGGTGTTAGTCAGGTTTATCAATCCTTTTGTTAGTTTGGGAAGTTTTATGTTTCCGCCATAAAGACGGGCAAGCTTTTTATGGTTGTGTTTTCGGCTTGTCTTCTGTGTTGTTCAAGGAGTTGTTCGAGGGCTGTGTTGATTTCGGCTTTGAGGAAGTCTGGAGGGGTTTCGTCTTCCCAAATCCGTAGAAGAGCATCTCGTTCTTTACGAAGGTTGTTAGCGACCTCTCGTTTTTCAATTATTTCGTCCTTCACGAAACTGGAGGGTGCTGGTGCGATGTCTGGCATTCTCGTGAAGCTTTATGTTAGTAAAGCCAGGTAATAAATTTTCTTTAATACATACGAGGTTGAAAGGAATGGCAATTTCTGCGTTGGAAATTGTATTATTCAAAGTTTCCAGGTCTCTGATGAGTTTTTGCTGGGTGGCAGGAAGTAGATGAATGAGATGAGCAAAATTCATGTTGGTACAGGGTTACATAAATGTACATGATGATACAGGATATACGACGCGTTTCACTGGACAACCAGCATTATCAAGTAAGGGTAGAATGATATGAAAGGTAAACAGGAAGGGTATATATAGAGGGTGGATGATCAGAGGAGGCGAAAATCAGGGGGCAAAAGTCTCCTATTGGTGGAGGGGTATTCTAGGAGTGCAAAAGGGGGAACCGCTTCACGCAGGCGCACTGGATGCGGGATGGTGTTGGTCGGTTGGCGGGGTCAAAGCTGATTGGCTGCGTGTCGAGGGGCGTCGCCTAAGTTGCGTGGTACGTGTGGCGCCGGCAGAAGACGAAGCTGAAGGAGGTAGCGCGGGGGGCTGCGTCAAGGGCACCGTGGGGCGAGGGGGGGGTGTTAGGTCCTGTAGAGTAGTGCCTTTTGCAGTGGTGGGCGCGCTCCGGTGGGACCGCTAATGCGGCAGCGCTCCTTAGACATAAGAAAATGCGGCAGCGCTCACACGCTCCTTTGGTCAGCCGAACCGATGCGCTTCCCGCTCTGCGCTCCTGCGCTCCGCGCTCCCAAAAATAGGTATATAATAAAAACAAGTAAAAAACAGCTTCTAGAAGTTATTTAATTATTTACCTAAATTAATACAATCTTTTGTCTTTCACTTCATTAAATTAAAAAAATTAAAAAAATTAAAAAAAACTGAAGTCATGGTGTCTTTCTGAAGTTTAAGTTTCTCACTTTCTCAGTTTCTGTAATTCTTTATGTCATATCAATGATATGATTGATATCATATCATGGATGACCCGCTGACCAGTCTTCGACGGTATATATACGGCCGGGACTAGGGTCTTATCAGTTGTGACGCCCAGTGCCAGGTCCGTATATAATTATATACTGACTCGCCGAAAAACCCGTAGCAGCGAAACGACTGCACCTATGGCTTTCATATTTTTAGTTTTTTACCACATGTACCTTACCCTTCTGCATACCCACCACCACTACCCCAAACCCCTCCTCCTACCCACTCGCTGACTATCGGTGGTCGCCTCACAAGGAAAACAAAGGAAAATCTGTGGCGGCGAAACGATTGCACAAATCGGTTCCATATTTGTGTGACAAGTGCCTTACCCTTCTGCCTTCCCTCCACCACACTCCCAACTGCCTCCCACAATCCACTTCCAGCGTATCCGTACGAAGAAAAGGAAAACAATAAAAATCTGTGGTGGCGAAACTACCTCACCAATCGGCTTCATATTTGTAACACGAGTCAATTACGCTTCTACCTTCCCCCCACCACCCTCCCACCCATACATTCAAGTAACATTCCGATGGTATCGATGGTATCGATACCATAAAATGATAAAAGTCTCTGAAGTCTATAGTGTCTTTTAACTCTTTTCAGCTACGTTCGCGACTATCGGGGACCTGATTTCTGGCGAAAATAGACAAGGGGGGTGTTTTTTTTACCATTATCCTTCCTTTCTCACCCAACTTGATAGATATAGCCAAAAAAAAAAAAAAAAAAATCTGGCACTGGCCCGGTTCTTACCTTTCCTGGGTTTGAAGGTGGCACTGTCAGTCTGTCACTATCATAGTATCACTGTATCACAGTTCACTAACACCGTGAGTAACACCATACGATGACTGTACACGATAATGACGTTCTTGAACCTGTTGTTGACAGGAAAAATCGCTTCCGGAGCGCCAGAAAGGAGCACATAATTCAAGCTGCGCTCCCCGCCTGCACTCCGAGTTCAGATTTTTGCCGCTCCTCGCTCCGCGCTCCTCTATATTGATAGTGCGCACCGGATCGCAGAGCGCAGAGCGCCAAATCGGCGCGCCCACACCCACCACTGGCCTTTTGGCAGAAGGAAGGATCTGAAGGTCCAGAGTTTGGTTGTTGATGCTAGGATGTAAGGCTTGGATATAAAACGCTTCGAGTATAGGTAATCCCCTTGGGTCACTTTCTTTATCGAGTATGGTGGTGTGTTTCTCTAACTCGTTGCGTGTGAGGTGGGGGTGGTTGGGGGTGAGATAGTGGTCTTTGATGGCTCCAGCCTGAAGGTGAAGAGTTAACCGACGTGAAAGACGAGTCTGCGTCATGCCAATATGGGAATGAGGTCCACAGTCCTCATAATTACAGGTATGTTGGTAAATGACGTGATCGTCGGTCATCGGGCTCTTTATCTTGGTGGAAGCTGGTTTGTTGCGGAGAACGAGGTAGGAGGTCTTGGGGGATTTGTAATAAATTATTAATTTGATTTTGTTTTCCGGGTTGGTTGGGTGGACATGCTTGGAGATTATTTCTTTTAAGACGGCCTCATCATTTTTGTGTTCAGAGGACATGTAATTGCGGTAGAAGATCTTAATTTCATTAGGGGGGTCAATGTTGGGAGGGCTTTGGGTGTACCATTTTTCAAGATGGTGGTTGATGGTGCTGGAGATGTCGGAGTTGGAGTATCCATTATTCACTAAAACTTGGGATAGTCTTTCTAGTTCCTGGTGGGTGTCGGCCCAGGTAGAGCAGTGCGTGAGGGGTCTCCTTACATAGGCGGAGATGGAGGATAGAAGATAACGGCGGGGGCATTCACTATCGCCGTTGAGGCATTGTCCTATGTTAGTCGGTTTAGTGTAGACGGTGGTTTTGAACTCATGGTCGTTCAGAGCTACGAGGATGTCGAGGAAGGGGAGTTGTCCATTGTTTGATTTTTCAAAGGTGAAGTTAAGTCCGAAGGAGGTCATGAAGCGACGCTGGAGTTCCTGTAGTTCGCGAAAGGTCCTTGATTTGCACGAAGATGTCATCCACGTATCTACAGTAGATGGCGGGTCGTTGGGCAGGTAGGAGCTCTTCCTCGATGGTACTCATAAAAAAGTTCGCAAAAAGAACTCCTAGGGGGCTGCCCATCGCCACACCATCTTTCTGCTTGTACATGTTGCCCCGGGGGCAAAGGAAGGGGGCCTCCTTGGTACATAGCTCCAGTAGTGTTTTCAGGGCCTTCTCCAGGATGTCCAGTGTTGGTGTATCAGGGCAATGGTAAATTCGACGTAGAATTATGTCAATGGTCCTATCCACTGGCATGTTGGTGAACAGGCTTTCTACGTCGAGGGAGGCGATTGTGTGGTTGCTGTTCCGGGGGGCGTCTCGTAAAATTTCCAAGAAATCGTGGGCTGAGTTAAGGTTGTATTGGCTGGGCACGTAGGGGGTGAGGAGGTTGTTCAGGGCCTTGGCGATCTGGTAGGTGGCAGTGGGGATCTGGGAGATGATGGGGCGGAGGGGGTTCCCAGGTTTGTGTGTTTTTATGGTTCCGTACACATAACCAGGGGTGTATTTCTCCGACGAGTTTTTTAAGGTGGACCCCTCCTTGTTTGGCGTTGATGGCGGCGATGGTGGTGTTGGCAGTACGTTTGATTTCGTCAGTTGGGTTGCGGGTGATCTTTTTAAATTTGGTGTGGTCATTTAAGATGACGTCCATTTTTCTAAGATATTCCTCCTTGTCATGAATCACGAGGCAGGGAGCTTTATCTGCATGACGGATGATGATGTTGGGGTTGTCTCTTAATTGTTTGGCAGCTTGGAAGTGTTGTTTGTTGAGGATTTTGCTATGGTGAGTTCCTCTGGTTTTGGCGGCTTCAGCGAGGAGAGTAGGTTGTAGGGCGGGAGTAGTGGTGACCTTGCCATCCTTCTTGAGTCGTAGGATGTCGTCCAGGAGATTTCCGTTTCTAGGCGTTTCCGGTGGGGGCCAGGTTTGGAGCTGTAGTGGCAGTTGAGGCCTTTGTTGAGGAGGTCTTCTTGGTCCAGGGTCAGAATGGTGTTAGTCAGGTTTATGTATCCTTTTGTTAGTTTGGGAAGTTTTATGTTTCCGCCATAAAGACGGGCAAGCTTTTTTATGGTTGTGTTTTCGGCTTGTCTTCTGTGTTGTTCAAGGAGTTGTTCGAGGGCTGTGTTGATTTCGGCTTTGAGGAAGTCTGGAGGGGTTTCGTCTTCCCAAATCCGCCAACCGACCAACACCATCCCGCATCCAGTGCGCCTGCGTGAAGCGGTTCCCCCTTTTGCACACCTAGAATACCCCTCCACCAATAGGAGACTTTTGCCCCCTGATTTTCGACTCCTCTGATCCTCCACCCTCTATATATACCCTTCCTGTTTACCTTTTATATCATTCTACCCTTACTTGATAATGCTGGTTGTCCAGTGAAACGCGTCGTATATCCTGTATCATCATGTACATTTATGTAACCCTGTACCACCATGAATTTTGCTCATCTCATTCATCTATTTCCTGCCACCCAGCGAACACTCATCAGAGACCTGGAAACTTTGAATATACATATATATATATATATATATATATATATATATATATATATATATATATATATATATATATATATCGGTGTATATATATATATATATATACCGTATATATACCGTATATATATATATATATATATATATATATATATATATATATAATTATCTAACTCTCTCTCTCTCTCTCACACACACACATACACACACTCACACACACACCAGGCATCATAACAATGCAATCCTGGTATAGTGTTCAAAGACTCATTGGCACGGAAATCGTTATAGCAACGAGGCTTTTATTATTTATGGAAATATGCAGAGTACACAAATGACACTCACATATTCTTTGTTTATATGACCGGCTACGTCTCTATATCTATCTATCTATCTCGTTTTTTATCTATCTAATTTTGTTTGTATCTATCTCGTTTTGTATCTATCCCGTTTTGTATCGATCAATCTCGCTTTGTATCTACCTATATCTATCTGTTCTATGAGTGGATGATGAATAAATTGAATGAATGAATGGTGAATTAATGACACATTTACAAAGGAATGACCAAAGTACTGTATATTAATGAACGAAAAATGGACACACCAAGAATGAATACAACGAATATTTACGAATATAAGAATGTACCAAGTAGAAATGAAAACCGAAGAGTAAAAGAACCATGGATGACAAAGGAATAGATGAACAACCAATGTGGAAACGAATGCACGAACAAAAATGAATATACTCAGGCCAGAATGAATGACTGAAGACCGCCATCCAAGCACGGTGAATATATGAATAAATTAATGAAAAATGGATCAACGAAAAACCAAAATGGAAACGATTGAACGAGAAATATTTACTTGAGAAGGAAAACAAAATATGAAATGAATGAAATAAACAAACAAATGAACAAACCCAGGCCAAAATGAATTAATGAAGACAGCCAACCCAAACACAGTGAATAAATGAAGGAACAAATAATCAATGAATACACGAATGAACGAGAAATAATTACCCGAGAAGGAAGAAATGAATGAAATGAATGAAATGAATGAAATAGACAAACACATGCATAAACCAAGGCCTGAATGAATGACTGAGGACTGCCACCCAAACACCGTGAATAACAACCCGCGCACCTGACGGCAATTTCACCTGCCTGTCAAACTCCCGACAGAAATTCGACGAAAATAAGGGAAAGGAATTTTGTCGTCGCATTTAGCCCGCCTCCGGCTTTTATCGCTATCCTCCCCTCTCCCCACCCTCCTTCACCCCACTTCTCCCCCTCCACCTCCTCCTCCTGCTAACATCAATTTTTGTTATTTTTTCAGGCATAAATTGTGTTCTTGTGATTAACATATTCTTTTTGTGATTTACAGGCATTAATTGTACCATATTGCTAATAAATATTTTGTGTTACTGTACTGTATACTGTTTTCCAGTTTTCTCACTAGGCTACATTAACCCTCTCCCACTTTTTTTCCCAGTAAATTTTGTAACAAATTTCTAGTCCATTTGTGATTTTCAGGCTTTAACTGTGTCATACTGCTAACATCAATTTTTGTTTTATTTTCAGGCATAAATTGTGTTCTATTGCTAATATATTGTTTGTGATTTACAGGCATATTAATTTTAACATATTGCTAACAAAATTGTGTGTGATTTTCAGGAATTAATTGTATCACATTGCTAACATACATTTTTTGTAATTTTCAGGCTTTAATTGTACCATTTTGCTACCATAAATTTGTGTGATTTTCAGGCATATTGTGATTATATCGTCATGGCGCCGCAACGAACCTGCACGAGTTGTTCCGGTAAATTTGGTCCTACCATTTTTGTTGATACTGATGTCCAAATTTGTAGATTTTGCCAACTCCGAGAGAAGATTGCGGATGAATTGAATGCAGCTCACCGCAAGATCGATGCCCTGACTACGAAGCTTGAATCCCTTCAAGAATTTGCCACACTCAACGTAGGAGTGCCCTCGGCCCAAGAAACCACTACGATGTCAACCGCCATTCCAGTGCATACGGTACCGGTACCCACACCAGCAGCTACCTTAGATGTTGCAGAAAATAATAATGACTCTACTCTCACTCCCCCCCAGGACAATTTTCAGTTAGTGAGAAACAATGTGCATCCCAGTACCAGTACCAGGAAGGTCATCCCGACAACATGCCAAAACCGCTTCAAAATTCTGGCTATTGACGAGGAAGAGGAAACGGAAGAAGTTCGGCTTGTGGGCGACTCCATGGTCCGTGGCCAACTAACCGAGTTCTGCGCCAGGGCACCCAGGACCAGAAAGCGATTCTGTATCCCAGGTGGCGGCGTGGACGACATTGTTGCGGCTGTGGAAGAGGTTTCCAGGCTCGCCCCCACAAGCACTACGTACATCATCCACGTTGGATCTAACGATGTCCAACGGACGCGGTCAGAGGAACTACTTTGCAAGTATCGGCGGCTTATCAGGTCTTTCAAGGAAAAATCTAATAGAATCTTAATTTCAGGAATTGTTCCCCGGATTGATGTAGAAACCGATTCTACAACATAGCTACCAGTACAAATCGCCGACTAGCCAAACTCTGCAGGGAGGAGGACATCGGCTTTGTCGACACGTGGGATCATTTTTACTATGATAAATCTTTGTTTTCAGGAGATGGTGTACATCTCAATGAAGTAGGAGCTGCACGTCTTGGTCGTCTGCTGAACGATGCAGTCAAGAATTTCCGTTCAAAAAACGGGGTCAACCAGACCCCAGACAGGGTAGTGTAAGTCAAATACGAACTGAAAATTCAGACAATGCACAATCGGTAACATCCAACTCTAATACTCTTAAGGTGTTTTATGTAAATGCTCGTAGCATACGCAATAAATTTTCAGATCTAGAGGAAATCGTGTTTACAGAACATTATGATATAATCGGCATTACAGAATCTTGGTTAAATACGGAAGACAGAGACTTTATAGCCGAATATACGCTTCCTGGTTATACAATGTTTGAGAAAAATCGGATCAATAGAAATGGAGGAGTTCTGTTTTTTATAAAGGAGAGTCTTAATCCCGTCTTAATATCAAAACCTCAAATTGCGAATATAGACATATCTTACGTACTATTAAATAATAAACGAGGAACTAAAATAACACTAGCTTTATTATACAGACCCCCATCTCAATCAGTGCAAACTGACAGTGAAATTTATGAACAAATTGCAGAAATAACTAACATACAAGATACCGTAATTCTTGGCGATTTCAACTTACCCGTGACTAAATGGGGCGATATTCTTACTTCACACTCTGGACACGACCTCTATGCTAACTTGCAAGATAGTTCACTTTTTCAATTTGTACAATCTCCGACCCGTGGTAATAATGTGCTTGACCTTGTACTCGCAACAAAAGAAGAATTAATAGAGAATTTGAATGTTGGTGATGAATTCAGTAACAGCGACCATCGTACAATAACTTTCACTTTAAAGTTTACAAGTAACAAATCAAATAGCAGCATTGAGAAAGTCCCTAATTTCAAGAAAGCAAATTTTCATAAACTTAAATCAAAGCTTAAAGAAACTGACTGGAGCTTTCTGACTAACAATAACGACATAAATACATCTTGGGAGTGTTTCACAACCACTTACCTTAAGGCAGTGCAAGACTGCATACCATCGAAAATACGGCGTCCAGGCCATAATGATAAGCCCAAATCGTGGAATAAAGATATTTCAGACTGTCTGCTTGCTAAAAAATTTGCTAATGATAGATTAAAATCCTCACAAAATGACGAAGAACGGGTGAAATTTGTAGAGCTACGACGCAAAGCCAAAAAGTTAATTAAGCAAAGTAAAAAGACCCTGGAGTTACATGTTGCGAATCAAAGTAAAACAAACCCGAAAGAATTCTATAGTTATATCAGAAAGAAAAAGTAGTTACTTCAACTGTTGGACCGTTAGTCGATGAAAATGGAGAATACACCAAAGACAAAGTACAAATGAGTAATGCCCTCAATACCTTCTTTGCATCAGTTTTTACAACCGAAGACCTCAGTGATATCCCTACACCATCGCCGATTCAGATTGATAATTCAGATGTTCTAAGCAATATCACCGTTACAGAGAGAGAAGTATTGAATTGTTTAGATAAACTCAAGGTAAATAAAACGCCTGGACCTGATACAATCTCGCTTAGAGTTCTAAAGGAAGCTAAGGATGAGCTCTCCAAACCACTGACATTGCTATTCAATGAATCCTTGCAGTCTGGGACTATGCCTGATCAGTGGAAGCTAGTCAACGTAACACCGATATTCAAAAAAGGCAGCAAATCCCTACCCAGTAACTATCGTCCAATTAGCTTAACCTCAATTGTATGTAAAATGCTAGAAACGGTCATAAGAGACAGACTCGTAAATCACTTAGAGGCAAATAACTTACTTAAAGATACTCAACACGGCTTTCGTAAAAAACGTTCCTGTTTAACAAACCTCTTAGACTTCTTCCACGATATCCTTAACCTCTACGATGAGAGTAAAGCTGTTGATATTTTATACCTTGATTTTCAAAAGGCCTTTGACAAAGTTCCCCACAAACGTTTACTGCTAAAACTAAAAGCGCATGGAATACAAGACGGTGTGTTGAAATGGATAGAAAATTGGCTCAGCGACAGAAAGCAAAGAGTAGTCATAAACAGTAAGGCATCTAAATGGACCAATGCAAGTAGCGGGGTACCCCAGGGATCGGTACTAGGACCAATTCTCTTTCTAATTTACATCAACGACATAGATGAGGGTCTCACCTGACAATCTCAAAATTTGCTGACGATACAAAAATTGCAAATAGCGTACTCTCAAAAGAACAAGTTGACGATATGCAACACAATCTAGATAAATTGTCATGTTGGGCCCAAATTTGGCAAATGAGTTTCAATGCGGATAAATGTAAATACTACATATCGGATACCTAAATGAGAAAGCAAACTATTCGATGAATGGCACTCAGCTAAAGAATGTAAACAGAGAAACCGATCTGGGAGTAACAATATCGAGTAACCTAAAACCGAGTCAACAATGTTCAGAAGTTGTTAAGAAGGCAAACAAAATAATTGGCTTTATAGGCAGGTCATTTGAGCATAAATCCAAAGAAGTTATCCTCACCCTTTACAATTCCTTAGTCCGCCCTCTTCTGGAATACTGCGTTCAATCCTGGTGCCCTTATTACCAAAAAGATATAAACAAGCTAGAACGAGTTCAACGTAGAGTTACCAAAATGATACCTAGCCTAAAGAACAAACCATACGAAGAGCGTCTTAGAGAATTAAACCTATTTCCTTTAACCCCGCGCAGATTAAGAGGTGACTTAATTCAAGTGTTCAAAATCATCAAAGGCATCGACAATATGAACTGTAGTAAGTACTTCACTATTGACCAATCTAATTACACGCGGGGAAACGGTTGCAAAATTATTGGTAAATCTTTTAACTCCCACGAATCTAAAAATTTCTTCTTCAATCGAGTTGTCAACTTGTGGAATGGGCTTCCCCGAGAGTTATAGACTGCAGCACCGTTGATTCATTTAAACTCCGCCTAGACAAATATCTCGCATCAAACCCGCGACTGACTGCGTTTGTAAATGAATAACTTTATTTTATTCCCCCCTCAGTTACTAACCCATCTGTCCCCTACTAACTTCCTAATCCTGCCACGGACATTAGTTCTAGGGCAGTAGTTCCCTTTCCAATGTTCCCTTACCCACTCTAAACCACTGTTTGGACACTTGATCCTCAGTGTTTTGGAGGACAAGCAGCCTAGAAGGGTCACTAGATCTGTTGTTGCTTGATTTCCTTTGTACTCCTTTGTACTTTGTACTCCTTTGTACTCCTTCACCCTTTCTCACCCACACTATTTCCCACCTCCTCACCTCCCTCTCCCACTCCCGCCTTACCTTCCTTCCCCCTCACCCCCACTCCCCTATCACTCCCTCCAACTCCCTCTCCTCATCCTCCCCCCCCCCCCCCCCACCCCTCTTAGGCACCCTATAGTAACAGAGACCGGCCAACCTCCACCATATTGGCGCCACTGGTGTCATTAGCCTCTCTTCACACCCAAATATGTCAATACCCATACCAGTCTACAATACTACTGCGAGATATGCTGTATAGTTTGGCTTTTGGGTGTACATTTTACATGATCAATTATAAGATATTGGCCCGTTGTTTAATAATAACAGCACCAAAATGGAGTCTCGGTAGAAAAGATGTCTGCTCTCCCTTGCTGTAATAATAATAACAAAACTATTTGTCAACAACCTACAGGGCAGAAACCCTCATAAAGCTGGGTCTCCCTTGATGTAGTGACGTAGATCGGCCATCTGTAAACATTGTAAACATTGAACGTGTTATTGTAACAAGAACTAAACGTATACAAATATTTCATCCGTTCATGTGTTGTAATATGGACAGATATATTTTATTGTTACATATAAACATTCATGTTTTTACAGTTGCCCCCGCCCACGAGCTAACTTAGTGCCGCCCATACTGTAAAATGTTGGCGTGAATTTACTCTTATTCCAATAACCCATCATAAACAAAACAAGAAGAGCAGGCTGCTTTCGGCATATTTTGGTATGTCGTGTTTAAAATTTCACACACATTTAAAATTTCCAAGAAAAATTACACTACATAGTACGAATGTATTATTGCCAATAATACAACTACCGGTATATGGAGAATACTCATAAATTACACTACATAGTACGAATGTATTATTGCCAATAATACAACTACCGGTATATGGAGAATACTCATAAATTACACTACATAGTACGAATGTATTATTGCCAATAATACAACTACCGGTATATGGAGAATACTCATAAATTACACTACATAGTACGAATGTATTATTGCCAATAATACAACTACCGGTATATGGAGAATACTCATAAATTACACTACATAGTACGAATGTATTATTGCCAATAATACAACTACCGGTATATGGAGAATACTCATAAATTACACTACATAGTACGAATGTATTATTGCCAATAATACAACTACCGGTATATGGAGAATACTCATAAATTACACTACATAGTACGAATGTATTATTGCCAATAATACAACTACCGGTATATGGAGAATACTCATAAATTAGGGATAAAATGAGGTGAATTTGTGCTTATGCAATCGAATTCTTGTCGATGCAGAGTACTACACTAATTTGTGAGACAATTATGGGTTTGTTACACTAAAAAGCACAGGCAGAAGTACAAAAATAGCCATAAATAGCAGTATAACCACGATAACAAAGAAAACTATAGATTGAGGAAGCTCTGATAAGTATTATTTGATTGCAGTTCAATTTTTGTTTTCCATGTTCGAGCAATTTGCACACATACACAGAAACACGCGAACACACACACGTACACACACACGCCATAGCACACACTCATCTAAAACACGGTGGCGATAACGCAGAACATTGGCTGGTTATTTTCCCCTGTCAAGCTGGTGTCACACAGCGTCCAATCCGGGGTCAGAAACGACAGTAAAGTGATCCGAGCGCTAGTGAATTTACCATATACGAGTTTCGGGCTATAAGGAAGTTGGAGCTGTACTGTATACATCGATGTATATCGGAATTAACAACTAATCTATGGTTGTAGTTCCTTAATAAATACATAAAACTAAATACAACGTACTTCCTATCCATCCTAAACCTACATTATCATTGCATTTCTGTTTAATATCGATGTTAATGTCTCCAACTTCCTTAGAGCCTGAATCTCGCAAGTGGTCAATGCCGACGGAGGAAATGTCGAGGCTTGGTAAAACATAGGGCTTCTTGTTATTGTGTAGAAGGGACGGAAATTCGTGAAAAGTGGCTCCGGTCTTCACTTTCTTCTTGACTTACCCGAGCTTGACCTAATTTATTGTGCCAACTATTAGACGAGCTTATTGAGCTTAAAAATGACAATATACCAATTAAAAGGCTATAGACTGTCCCAATTAATCCTTTTAGCTACTATATATCCTTCGCTTCATAAAATCATCTAGATGCAGCTGAAATGAAAACGACAAGACGTCACCGGTACTGAAAGTGATAATAATCCAAAAGGGTTGGCGGTCTACAGGCCTATTTTAATAATCAAAACTATTTATTGTAAGGGTATTTTTTTGTGGTCCAAAATAGACTGGACACAAATACTTGTGGATGGGAGAGAGAGAGAGAGAGAGAGAGAGAGAGAGAGAGAGAGAGAGACAGTGAGTGAGAAAGTGAGGTTGAAAGAGAGTGAGAGTGAGTGAGAAAGTGTGTGTGAGAGAGTCAAAGTAAAACGAACCCGATTTTGTTTTATAGTTATATCAGAAAGAAGAAAGTAGTCACTTTATTTCTTGGACCGTTAGTAGATGAGAAAGGAGATTAAACCAAAGACGAAGAACATATGAGTAATGTCCTCAATACCTGTTTTTGCATCAGTTTTTACAACAGAAGACTTTAGTAATATCCTTACAGCACCGCCAGTTCAGGTAGACAATTCTGATGCTCTAAGCAATATCAACATTACAGAGAGAGAAGTACTGAAATGTTTGGAGAAACTTAAGTCAAACAAATCACCTGGACCCGACACAATATCACCTAGAGTTCTAAAAGAAGCTAAATGTGAGCTCTCCAAACCACTGACATTGCTTTTTGATAAATACTTGCAGTCCGGGACCATGCCTGATGAGTGGAAGCTCGCTAACGTAACACTAATATTAAAGAAAAAAGGCAGCAAATCTTTGCTGTTAAATTAGTTTAACCTCAGGTGTCTGTAAAATGTTAGAAACACTCATAAAAGACAGACTCGTAAATCACCTGGAGGAAAATAACATACTCAAAGATACTCAGCACGGCTTCCGTAACAAACATTCCTATTTGATGAACCTCTTCTTCTTCCACGATATCCTTAACCTATATGACTAGAGTAAAGCTGTATAATTATATTATATACCTGGAATTTCAAAAGACCTTTGAAAAAGTACCTCACAAACGTTTATTGATGAAATTAAAAGCACATGGAATACAGGGGGGAGTGTTGAGATGGATGGAGAATTGGCTCAGTGAAAGAAAGCAAAGGGTAGTCATAAATGGTAAAACATCGAAATGGACCAATGTAACGAGCGGGGTACCCCAGGAATCGGTTCAATGGACAGTTCTCTTCCTAGTTTATATAAATGACATAGATGAAGGCCTCACCTGTACAATCTCAAAGTTTGCAGACGATACAAAAAATGCAAATACTGTACTCGCAAACGAACATGTAGATGATATGCAAAGTAACAAAGATAAGCTGTCAAGTTGGGCTCAAATTTGGCAAATGCGATTCAATGCGGGTAAATGTAAAGTACTCCATATCGGGACCAGAAATGAGAAAGCAAACTATTCAATGAATGGCACTCAGCTTAAGAGTGTAAACAGGGAAACTGATTTTGGAGTAACATTATCGAGTAACCTAAAACCCAGTCAATAATGTTCAGAAGTTGTTCAGAAGGCAAATAAATAATTTGGTTTTATAGGCAGGTCACTCCAGCATAAATCCAAAGATGTAATCCTCACACTTTACAATTCCCTAGTCCGTCCTCTTCTTGAATATTGCGTTCAATCCTTGTCCTCCGTATTACCAAAAAGATATTGATGAACTTGAACGAGTTCAACGATGTCACAGGTCCGTGACTGAGATTATATTCTTATAGGTAGATAGGTAGATTTATCTAGCGCGGGAAGATTGGGAGGCGGGAAAACAGCTGTAGAGAAAGAAAGAGAGAGTGAGGGGTGAGGTGTGCGCGGGCATTAGGCCTGTGTACCTCTAGACACCAGACCAGGGTCCAGAGAATAATTATAGGGTCAACCCACCTCTCAAAGAAAACGCGCTGTCTTTCGCGCATGACGTCATTCTCCCTACAGTGGGGACAGAGGCTAGGGGTCAGTGGGAGGTCGGTCAGTTCATTCACTTTGAGAACTCAATCACGAACATACAGGTGAAACAAAGCGGATGTTTTATAATTCTAGTTGTGTGTGGTATGATAATGATTTGGAATTATGAATGCTAAGATACCTATCTTGAAATATATAGCATAAAAGCAATGATGTTAGTTACTATTCAGTTAACCCATAAAGTACCGGTGATGTCCTTTTCTTTATAGTTTAGCCACTATTAGACCATTGTATTCAGATTAGGAAGGACCTCTAGCAATAATATGGCTTCCAACTATCTCAACCAACCTTTTTAACTACCGTAGATCCTTCCGAAGCTGCATAATATCGTATTGATATATCCGAGCTAGAATACAATATAACACACGTAGCTGGTACTCAAAGGCTTAACTAACAACATCAGAAGTTGAGACAAATAAAATGAGTGTGTGTGTGTGTGTGTGTGTGTGTGTGTGTGTGTGTGTGTGTGTGTGTGTGTGTGTGTGTGTGTGTGTGTGTGTGTTTTTTGTTATTGGTACAAATCTCTGGATATTTGTAGGTTTACAGGTACATGAGGTTTGGGGCGACAGTTAATCGGTACACACCTCTTTAAAATACGTTGAAATGGAGTGTTTTCGGTTAGGTTAGGTAAGTTAGGTTAGGTTAGGTTAGGTTAGTGTAATTTAGGTTTAAAAATCGAAAAATGTACTCGTAAGCATGCACCAAATTGATATGTACCGATAAACGCCAACCGCTCGGGTGTGTGTGTGTGTGTGTGTGTGTGTGTGTGTGTGTGTGTGTGTGTGTGTGTGTGTGAATTGAATTGAATTGAATTGAATTGAATTGAATTGAATTGAATTGAATTGAGTTTATTTTGCTCAGACTTTTACAAAAAGTATGGAGCACAGCCCCTTACATATTACACATGTACAATATGCCTTTGCTAACTAAATTAGCGTACACGTAAATACACTGGTACATCTTAAGCAAACTATATTAAATGTCCTAAGACTTGATCTATCTATACATAGTAAACGTTCCTTTGAGAAGAAGTGACAGATTCTTCATACATTTTAAGTTAGTATTATTCCTTAACAGTATATATTTATACTGTGTTGGGTTATGCCTGTAGTAATGAAATATATATATATATTCCTTAACTGTACAATATCCTCGTTTTGACAAATAAACAACAAATGATATTCGTCCAGCACCACATTCTCATTACATTTAGTACATACCCTGTCTTCTCTATCAATATTTCTGTGTCTACCAGTATTAACTGGTAATTTATTATTACTTTCTCTCAGTTTACTTATAGTTAGTCTCTCTCCCTTATCCAATTTCACAAGTTAACCCTCCATACTGAAGACAAATGTATAAGTTCTATAGCTACTACAAATGGCCCTACTTGACAAATTACTATTCCATTTTGTTATCCATTGATCTTTAAGCTGTTGTTCTATTGCCAATCTGAACCAGGCTGGGTTTATTACATTGTGTGACAACTAGACTCCAGACATCCCACAATCATTACAAATACTTTTAACACAATTCAACCAAGGTGAAGTATAAACACCAACCTGATCCAAATGTAACAAACACTTGTACATTATATAACTTAACTTACCGTACTTGTTTTACCAGTAATTAATCTCACCCAGTAACCGATCATTGAACACTTTATATTTATGTCTATAGGATATTCACCAAGTACACCATACAACATTTCATTACTAGTATACTTATGAACATGTAATGTATGCTTTAAAAACCTCAAATGAAGCTGTTCTAATTTTCTAATAACATAATGTCCCCATACCTCAGCAGCATACAGTACAACATAACTGGTCTAACCATTGCTTTAAACAATTCCACCTGTATATCAACTGGTAAATTACATTGTCTGCATTTACTAATCAATGAATACATAGCCCTTGTAGCTTGCTGTTTTAATTCTAATTCTAATGTGGGTGTGATAATTTGGCAGCTGGTAATATGACAGTAGAAACAATCATCAGCTTAACATGAGCAAGGTAGAATTCAAAAGCGCGCACACACACACACACACACACACACACACACAGTTTGTAAAATGCAGTGCGCGTGTGTGTGTGTGTAAGTATGACTTTAGGAAAACTATTGTGCTTAACATTGACAAGCTAGAATTAACCCCAACCCACACACACACACGCGCACACAGTTTATAAAATGCAGTGCGTGTGTGTGACTGTGTGTGTATGACGTTAGGAAAAAATATTCAGCTTAATATTGACAAGCTAGAGACTAACCCCAACCCACACACACACATGAGTTTGTAAAATGCATGTGTGTGTGTGTGTGCGTGTGAGTGAGTGTGTGTGTGAGTGAGTGTGCGTAAGTATGTGTGTGTGTCCCTCCTACTTGGCGGACAATTCATAGGACATTAAAAAGATTTATCAGCTTAACATTAACAAGCTAGAATTAACACACACACTCATGGTTTGTAAAGTGCAGTCCTTTTGTCATGATAAAGGTGAGCAAGATACGCACACACACACACACACACACACACTCATTCCCACTATCCCATACACACATACACTCACAGATTTTCACTCAGATCAACACACACACACACACACACACATCACCGCTTGTCCACACACACACACACAAGTCTGTGTGCGTGATTGTGTGTGTGTCTGTTCCTTCACTAATGACATTATAATATGCCCTTCCTTAGGAATAAGTAGCCCCTAATCAGGTATCAACCACTCTCTCTCTCTCTCTCTCTCTCTCTCTCTCTCTCTCTCTCTCTCTCTCTCTCTCTCTCTCTCTCTCTCTCATATAAAGTTAATGTAAGCACTTTCTTGGTGTAGCCTATATATGTTATTCATTGATATGCTCGCTATCATCAATTATATATTACCTCATATTTATGCACATTTAATTGTAAAATATACTAAGCTTGATATATTTTTATGTTTTCTTTTGTCCTGTAACATTAAATAAGATTCTATTTACACGCATGGTTCAATATATCACAAAAAAAATATGTCTTATATGAGGGGTTCAGGCAGAGCGTGGGGCCTGTGACGTCACTCATTCACAGCTACCTGCGCGTGGGTTGACCCGATGTTCTCTGGACCCTGCGCCAGACGCTGACCGTCACGGCGTACGGTAGGAATGCCCAGGACAGGCCTTACTCTTCTCCTGCCCGACCTCAACGAGACAGTCTATTTTGTTGTGCCCGCGATGAATGGGTCGGCAGGGCTGCGAGGGCACCTCGTGCCCTAAATTCTACCATAATCAGGTGAGTCCAATTCAGTTAGACAAGTGTCAACGTTGATTGAGATATCCAGAGTGATGTGTGGTGGTGTGTTTGTGTGCGTCAGCCAGTCACCAAGGCTGTGCCAGACCATACACATGGCCAAGGTTGTGACGCCGACCAAATTAGCTTAATGCTATGGCCGAGAGTGGCAGGTGTAAGCATGACCCCACAGAGGGCTTGCTAAAGGCTAGGGATGCCCAGGGCGACATAGTTCCCCTGCGGCGATATCTCACTGTTTAGCTATGCACGTGGCCAGGGGTGAGTGTGGGGTGTGTGTGGGTGTGTGCGGGTGTGGTGAGTGACGCCGTAGCTCTTAACCCCACAGAGGGTGAGGCTACCGTTAGAGGATGGTCGGCTTGACTCCCTAGGACTTGTCGTACTGCCCGTTTTGAGACCCTTTAATTATGCAACTCTCATTAGTCTAGCGAGTCACGTGTGTGTGGTGTGTGTCGGTAAGTGACGCCGTAGCTCTTGACCCCACAGAGGGTGAGGTTAGCGCTAGAGGATTGTCGGCTTGACTCCCTAAGGCTTGTTGAACTGCCCGTTTTGAGACCCTTCAATTAGGCAACTCTCATTAGTCTAGCAAGTCACGTGACTGAGATGAGGAGGTGAGAGTGGAGAGAGAGAGAGTGATGAGTGTGATTGACGGGTGCGATAACATCTCGTGCTTATTTGATCATGTGGTCATTTGCCGGGCTGGAGAACGTTATCAGTATCACTGTAGACTAAAAGGGTTGGTTGATGTGAGGTTTTGTATGACTAGCAGTGATCAGTATAATGATTTGGGGTAATCTTAGGGGTAGTTATATTACAGGGTAGTTATATTTAGGTAAGTGGGTTAGATTGAGTGGCCGAGTGTGTGAATGAAATTGTCTCTTTTCTTAATGCAATTTCAGTGTCGCTATTCAATAAAACCATTTTTAGTAGGAATGTTTGTGTCTTTAATTCTTGCACACTTTAAGAATACAATTATTAGTTATCAGACAGGACTTATTACAATATCTATACCTATCATTACAATAAATCCGTGTACTCTAATATCCCGCAAGCTGGAACTGCAATTTTCTTTTCAAATATATTACTGCATCGAGTCAGTATAGATATAAATGTATAGCATGTTCTGGGACTTTAGTTGCCATAATTTCACAAGGAATATATATTTTTTTTTTTATCTAAAGTAACGACTTAATTCCACACAATCAACATATAGATTTATTTCCTAGATAATGGGCAAGTGTTACAGTAACCCATTAGTCCAGACGTGTCCTATTACAATTGGCACCGTGATATGATCTATTACAATTGGCGACCATAAGACAGGACATTAGGGGAGGTGTGGTGGAGTGGTCTTGCCACTGGCCCGGTAATCCAAAGGTCCCGGGTTCAAATCCCGATGTATCAATGGGAAGATATTATTGGGATGGAATTTGTGTTGTACCTAGTATCAGTGCATTACCACAAGCCCACCGAAACGTCAATAAAATACCCTCATTGTTCCCTGATTAAGTAGCACTGTATGAATATTCCCATATTCAAAATATGCTATAGGGGTGCAATGCCTGGTGATTTATCTGCTCAACAGGTGGCGTTGTGTGTGTGTGTGTGTGTGTAAGTGTGAGAGTCCGAGTGTAGGGAGTGAGACAGTAAAGCACGGGAACGAGGTGGCTTCAGAGATGGGGTCGTTTCGGGCCATGAGTGAGCACCGTGCCTCATGTGAAGGCAAGATGGCAGGTGCTCGTTGTACTCTACGTGCTTCACATGTCTCACTCCCTAGACTGGAACAAGACCTCACGGGCTTCACTGTTCATTGTAAAGCGGTGAATGTTAAGGCTCTCAGCCTATGCCCGAGAGGAAGTAAGTTTGAATATAGAAACAAATAAAAAATACAAAACAATATTACAAGTGGCGACCGTGATACAGGACCAGTTTCTGATGTAGATGGACCGGATAATGAAGGATAGATTGTATAATTGTGTTCATATAAAATAACCACACGCGGGAAGTTTCTCCTTTTTGTTTTCTTTCCCCTCTTGATCAAGTCACATCCCGGGAGCGTCGGTGAACCTCCCTGTGTAAACAAGTGAATTCCTTTTCCCATCGCTCGGCCGTCCTCATTGTTTCATAATATTTAGTTCTACAATTCACTATTGAGAAGTAATTGTGTCCCAGATTTTTTTTGTTCGCTTGTCTATAATTGATCTCTGTTGTTTTTTGTTTTTGTGATTGTCGCTAGTGATTTTATGCCGTGTGATTTTGTTTCCTTTAATTTCGTTCGTCATACGCAAGTGCTGTGATCGATCGTTTAAGGAGAAAAGGGAAGTGTTGTAATCCCACCGCGTCGTTGTTGTTTCTCTTACATTCCGGTATCATAAATCTTAGGCAGTGTTATATGGGTCAGTTGTGTGTCGGGCGAGAATTTTTGTCTTTGATTGTTCTATTCCTCTTTTAAAAATCTGTTGTTCCTTGTGAAGGATAAGAGGGAGAGGGAGGAACGAGCATTGGATAGCATTAATACTAAATAAGTGAGGGATTGCGTAGCAGCCAGGGTGGGATAGAAAGGGAAGACCTCAGGAAAAGTTAGAGGAGACAGAAAGAGAGCATCAGAGGAGGCTCGATCCTGCTTAAACTTGGGAAAAGTGTCGGGGTAGTGATGAGAGGGTAGGCCTGAGCGGCTTTGGCTCGCGGAGAGTCTAGGTGCTGCTGTGTATAGCAACAAGGCATATTGCTAGCCACTATCAGGTGAAAACTCGGGAAGGCCATCGTTGAATGAGGTCTGGGGCGTAAGTCGGGTTAAATAGTGGGGAGACTGATGACAGAGGGAGTCAACAAATAAGTAGCGTGTGATATGGAATACGGTAGGGGAGGGGATTAAATGTTGTTTGTTCGCTTTTATTCTGCCGCCTCCAAATTTTGTACCGGTACTGAGTCAGCCAGGCGTTCGTCGGGAGATTGGAGAACCCACAGCAGGAATCCTGGCCCTCAAGCAGCTACGTCCAAGGATCCCCCATCAAGTCAAATAATTGTTTTATACCCAGCTGTCCCTAGAGTTAAGCAGAATTTTTTGTTTACACTGTTCAAAATACTCTCAACAAATTTCTCATTTAAACCGTGTCTCATAACATCTCTTTTTACACAACATTAGCCGAGCTTAATTGTGTTTTCATTGTAAATGAGTGGGCAAAGCCACTAGCTTTCACTGTAAAAATAAGTGGGTTCACCACCAGGATTATGTCGCTGGCCGTGAATGAGACCTCAGGAGTTTTCCCCTTTCAGTAGAAATGTTTACGTAAATATAGAGGGGTTTTTCTACTCAAGGGTGATCATTTAATGCACCAGCGACAGGTTAGACTCACACTAATAATAATAATAATAATAATATTTATTCAGTTAGAAATTTACAGAGTTGGTACCACATAGTATGTTACAAATATGACATGTACCAGCCTTGCATAATTCCAATAAGGCCGTTAGGCGTATTTCCATTGGGGTCCTTGTGGGATTAGGTTAGCTGGGGAAACGGGGAGGATAAAAGAAATAGATACTTTAGAGAAAGTATTTCTAGGGGATTATTTTAAGATACCTTACATCCTCAGGCATGTGATAAAGAGTAGCTGGAACTCATGTTTCATTTGCTTGGCCTCTCTTACTGATTTTCTTTGTGCCTCATTTACACTGAGAGCAATCCAGCTAGCTCTCACAAACACCTCCTCCTCCTATCCACTTCACTACACTAAACATGCACACCACACTTCATTCCTCCACACCAAAATTAAAAAAACACAAAATGATAAATTTTAGCCCAGCCTCGGAGTCCCCAGGGGGGGGGGGACCATAAATGCCCCCTCACCCGACCGACCATCCCCTGACGACCCCACACAATTACCTGGACCTTGGCCTGTTACTCTTTCTATTAATTTTTGCAACATTCGCAGACTTTCCTCTAACTTTCACTCTGTTGAGCACCATCTCTCCTCCTACAAACCTGATCTTCTCTTCCTCACCGAAACCCAGGTGTCTGTAGCAACATCCAGCAACCCCTTCTCTGTATCCTCCTACTTTCTCTATCCTAGTTTCAAAGCCAAAGGCGGATGTTGTGCATATGTGCACAACAAACTCACTTGCTCTCGTGTTCCCGATTTCGACTCCTCTGAATTCTCAACTTTATGGCTCAAACTTTCCTGTCATTCTCTTACTAAATATTTCTGTGCTGTCTATCTTTCCCCTAACTCTACCAACTTTCCTAAATTCTTTGACTATCTAAACTCTACAGTGGAACACATTCTATCCATTTCTCCTTTCTCAGAAATCTCCATCTTCGGAGATTTCAACGTTCACCACCGCCAATGGCTCTCCTCTCACACTACTGATCCACCTGGTGAACAAGCCTACGTCTTTTCTATCCTAAATAACCTAGAGCAGTTAGTTCAGCAACCCACCCGTATCCTGGATCGCATCGGAGATCGGCCCAACATTCTTGACCTGTTTCTAACTTCTAACCCTTCTTCTTATACTGTCGATCTTTTCTCTCCTTTGGGCTCCTCCGACCATAAACTTATCTCTGTCACCTGTCCTATCTCTCCAGTACAGCCACCCGATCCTCCTAGCCGGCGGCGCTTGTGGCACTTTGGCGTTGCCGACTGGGAGGCTCTTCGGCAGTACTTCTTTGATTTCCCATGGAATGATTTCTGCTTCCATGGCCGAGAACCCTCGAAGAGTGCTGAACGCATTACCGAGGTAATCCTATCGGGCATGGAAGCATACATTCCATTCTCTTTCTCTCAGACTAATGCTAAAAAATCTTGGTTTACTCACGCCTGTTCTACTGCTGTCCGCAATAAGGAGGAAGCATTCAAACGGTACCGACGCCTTAAAACTCAAGACTCTCATTCTTCATATGTTTCTGCCCGGAATCAAGCCAAATCTGTTCTTCGACTTGCCAAACACTCTTTCATCAATAATAAATGCACTGAACTATCCAACTCTAGCTCTTCCCAAGCTTTCTGGCATCTAGCCAAAAACCTCTCCAACAATTTCTCTTCCTCGTCTTTCCCTCCCCTTTCCCACTCTGATGGCACAACCATCACTTCTTCCTCTGACAAAGCTAAACTCTTCGGTCAAACTTTTGCTAGAAACTCCACCTTGGATGATTCCGGTGGTATTCCTCCCTCTCCGCCCTCCTCTCTCTTACTTATGCCTAATATCCTAATCTCTTCTAAAGATGTACTTTCTACCCTCTCTGGGCTTAACACTAATAAGGCGTACGGTCCGGACGGTGTTCCTCCTGTTGTTCTCAAAAACTGTGCTTCCGTGCTGACTCCCTGCCTAGGCAAACTCTTTCGTCTCTGTCTATCCTCTAACGTCTTCCCTTCATGCTGGAAGTTTGCTCACATTCAACCTGTCCCAAAGAAGGGTGACCGCTCTCAACCCTCCAACTATCGTCCAATTGCTCTTATCTCTTGTCTTTCTAAAGTTTTTGAAACTATTCTTGCTTCCAAATTTCTTAAGTATTTCTCTTCTCATAATCTGCTCTCAGATCGCCAGTATGGCTTCCTTAAGGGTCGCTCTACTGGTGATATTATTGCATATCTTACTAACTCTTGGTCATCCTCCTTTCGGGACTTCGGTGAGACTTTTTCTATTGCACTAGACATATCGAAAGCCTTCGATAGAGTCTGGCATAAATCTTTAATTTCTAAACTACCCTCCTTCAGTTTCTATCCCTCCATCTGTGCCTTTGTCTCTAATTTCCTTTCCGGCCGTTCCATAGCTGCGGTTGTGGACGGCCATTGTTCACTTCCTCACCCAATAAACTCCAGTGTTCCTCAGGGCTCTGTCCTATCTCCTATTCTCTTTCTAATTTTTATAAATGATCTCCTTAACTGTACCTTAATTCCCATCCATTCATACGCAGACGACTCAACCTTACACTACTCCATTAGTTTTTCAGAACGCCCCAGCCAGCAATCCCTCAACGACAAACGTAATGAAGCCATAGAACTCTTAAATTCTGATCTAAATACTATTTCCAATTGGGGCAGAGAAAACCTTGTTAACTTTAATGCTTCCAAAACCCAATTTCTCCATCTATCTACCCGTCAGGATCTCCCAGCGGACTATCCCTTATTCTTCAACAATACAAAAATCAACCCTTCATCTTCTCTCAATATTCTTGGTGTCTCTTTTTCTTCTGCTCTCATTTGGAAGGACCATATTACCAGTCTTGCTAAGGCAGCCTCCCAGAAGCTGGGTGTGCTCAACCGCCTTAGGGGGTTCTTTTCCCCTGCACAGCTTCTTGCTCTGTACAGGGGCATAGTGCGCCCTTGTATTGAGTATTGTTCACATGTGTGGGGAGGTTCCTCTCACACCGCTCTCCTAGACAAAGTTGAAAGGAAGGCCTTTCGTATCATTAACTCCCGTCCACTCACCAACTCTCTGCAATCTCTCTCTCTCCGCCGCAATGTTGCATCTCTCTCTCTATTCTATCGCTACTATAATAATCAGTGTTCCTCAGAGCTATCCCAGTGCATACCACCTCCTTTACGTAGGGCACGTGGTACCAGTCTTGCAACTCAATCCCACCCCTACTCTGTGCAACTCTCCAACCCAAGAGTGAAACGTTACTCTCAAACTTTCTTCTACTCAACATCTGAGCTCTGGAACTCTCTCCCAGAATCAGTCTTTCCCTCTTCCTATGACTTAAATTGCTTCAAACTCCGTGTGTCCAGGCATTTTGGCTCGAACGTCCCTTGATTTTGGCCCTGTCACTCTTTCAACTATGGGGGAGGCACTCGCTATAGGCAGTTATGCCTTTTGCCTCCCTCAATCACATAGAAAAAAAAAAAAAAAAAAAAATATCAGTAATCTGTAATCAGTAATAATTTCAGTTTGGTTTGCCTATCTCTTATGTCGTATTTAGTAGTAGACATAAGCTTGGTGCTCCCTTCTCGCAGCTGTCCGGTTCAGGTGTTCCTTCAGGCTACGTCTGAAGGAATACAGTGTTCTCTGTTCACGGACTGACTGGGGTAGGTCGTTCCAGTCTTTGATGACAGTGAAGAAGAATGTTTGCTTTCCCTGTCCTTGGATTCTCGGGACCTTAAAATTAAACATCCTATTTCTTGTATTATGTCCACTCCTCTCATTTACTTTAACAAAATCACTCTTTAGCTATTCTGGAGCTCTGTCATAGAACATTTTGAAGGCATTAGTGAGCCTGATTTGTTTGGCCCTCTCAGAGACATTGAGCATACCTAGTAACTGAAGTTGTTCCTGGCCAACATGTGATCTGGGTCCTAGGTTCAGCATGAACCTATCCATTTTATTTTGAGTGACCTGAAGTTTGTGCTGTGCTGATTTAGATGATGCAGAGTACCAGGATGACACAGAATAGTCAAAATGACATTGAACAAGCGCTTGGCAAAGGGTATTTTTGGTCGCCGCTGGCAAGCATCCCACCTGTCTATACAGGTATTTTATACGTGCTCTACACTTACACAGGATATATTCCAAAATTGTTTCACCTGACAAACTCGAGTCCAGTTTTAGTCCGAGATATTTAACTGACACTGACATTGACACTGTTGTTATAGGAATATCATTACAGTTGACCGAGAAGCCCACAATGTCATTCAGTTTGCGTTTTGTCCCACATAAGATGGCTTCCGTCTTGCCCAGGTGAAGAGATAGTCTATTGTCCACTAGCCATTCACTACATGATTCTAGTTCTTTGGAAAGTGAAGCGGCAATACTTATTGGGTCTTTTCCTGAAACCAGAAGCACGCTGTCGTCAGCATACAGTAATAATTTACACAAGACGCTCAGTTCCATGTCGTTCACATAACAGAGAAAGAGTAAGGGACCAAGGATGCTTCCCTGCAGGACCCCACAGTTACTTGGCATAGGATCAGATATATTATCATCAATTTTGACTCTTTGTGTTCTACCACTATGATAAGATTTAAACCAATTCACAGACCCAATGCTCATTGCTTGTAGTTTATTACATAGGATATCATGGTCTACTGTGTCAAACGCTTTTTGTAGATCAAGAAGAACCATACCGGTGTAGTTACCTTTAGACATTTCTTTACGAATGTGATCTGTTAAGTGGATTAGACAGGAGTCAGTCGAGTACATGCATCTGAAACCCGATTGAAACTTATTAAATAGATTATTTTCTTTGAGGTAGTGTTCAATTTGGGTGTATACCGCTCTTTCAAGGATTTTAGATACAATATATAATATGCTAACTGGTCTGTAGTTGCCAACTTCTAGTTTATTTCCTTTCTTGAATAGAGGGGTTACAATAGCTTCCTTCAGTTCAGCAGGTACAGTGTTGGTGTTTATTGATAGGTTGATGATGTGGGTTAGGGGACCTGCTATACCAATGGCTCCATCTCGTAGAAATTTGGAAGGCTTTTTTTATCTGGTCCTGTGCTTTTATATATACATTTAGGTTAGAGAGCTCGTCAAAAGTGTATTTTGGTGTAACATTTTGCAATCCAAATGTGTTCGGGTGTATGCCTTTATCTCTAGAAATTTCGAAAGGTGGCCGTAGTTGTCGTGTATTTATTGAGAGGTTGCGGTAGGTTCTGTGCAAGTGTGTTTGCTATGGAGGTGAAGGAGGTGTTGAAGTAGGTTGAAATTTGTCGTTTATCATGGCAAACCTGATCATTAATGTTGAGAGCAATATTAGTGTTAGACGAATCCCTTGCCTTGTTGCTGTAGCCTGTTGTTTTTAGGTGCCTCCATAGTTTCTTTGGGTTATGCTGATATTCCTCTGCCTTATTGTGGAAATAATTAGTTTTCGCTGATTTGTTTTTTCTACTTAGTTTAAGCAACGCACGTTATGCGTTGGCAATGTATGTAACGCTAAACCCCAGCGCCTCATAGGGTGCGTCGCGGTTAATTACTCCGTTCCTATGGCACCTAAAGGGCTCAGATTTGTATGAGAACTGCGTAAGTATCCCACGCAACAATGGCGATGGTTGAAAAGTCTCAAAGTTCAGCTGCGTGCGCGTGAGCGCGCAAAAACTTGTTTCTGAATGTTTTTGCCTACCCATTTCCCCATGTTAATTCCGACATTCGGGCGCCACGTAGGACCCCTTAATGAACTAGGGGATCGTTTTTTTGTTTTTTCCTTCATTTATAACCCATTCCAGGTGTTTTCTGGATTTTTTTTTTTGACAACCTGCCAGTCCTGGAGTGTACATATATATTATATTGCCTGGTGTTCAGTGGGTTAAACATCGCCTAGACAAGCACCTCGCTTTAACTCCCTAAGAGCTCTGTCATAATATCAATGTCCCAGGACAAATTGCTATGATCTGTGCAAATGAGGTTAATGTATTCCTTGAAATCTATAATAATGGTGTAAAATTCACACATTTGTATACTTAGTAAAAAGAGAGCTTAATTAGTGGCTACCAACCCTGCTGGATTTTTAAGCCGGGATAAAACATAAGGACATAAGAGAATGAGAGTCTGCAGAAAGCCAATTGGCCCACACAAGGCATATCCCTTTCACACCTCGTCCATGTGCATATTTAATTTGATCTTGAAGCTCTCTATCGTTCTTGATCCTACTATGGCACTCGATAGCCTATTCCACATATCTACAACCATGGTAGCAAACCAGTGCATTTTCTGAAAATAAATGTATTGAATTTGAAACAATTTGTGTGAGTTCTCTCGCTATCACTGAGCATCAGTATAACTTTCATGTTCGCTTTATCAATCCAACTTACCCCTTTGAACATTTCTATCATATCCCCTCTAACTCTACGTCTCTCTAATAAGTGCAAGCCTATAAGGTATACATCGTGTGTGTTTGTTTCTAATAAGTGCAAGCCTATAAGGTATATATCGTGTGTGTTTGTTTCTAATAAGTGCAAGCCTATAAGGTATACATCGTGTGTGTTTGTTTCTAATAAGTGCAAGCCTATAAGGTATACATCGTGTGTGTTTGTTTCTAATAAGTGCAAGCCTATAAGGTATACATCGTGTGTGTTTGTTTCTAATAAGTGCAAGCCTATAAGCTATACATCGTGTGTTTTTGTTTCTAATAAGTGCAAGCCTATAAGGTATACATCGTGTGTGTTTGTTTCTAATAAGTGCAAGCCTATAAGGTATACATCGTGTGTGTTTGTTTCTAATAAGTGCAAGCCTATAAGGTATACATCGTGTGTGTTTGTTTCTAATAAGTGCAAGCCTATAAGGTATACATCGTGTGTGTTTGTTTCTAATAAGTGCAAGCCTATAAGGTGTACATCGTGTGTGTTTGTTTCTAATAAGTGCAAGCCTATAAGGTATACATCGTGTGTGTTTGTTTCTAATAAGTGCAAGCCTATAAGGTGTACATCGTGTGTGTTTGTTTCTAAATACAGTGACTTTGCATCGCCATGTGCCGGCAATGAGGTGAAGTTAAAAGACGGTCACAGTTATCATCTTAACACCCTTTGCAATCCACTGTTCTCTCTCTCTCTCTCTCTCTGAGGCCGTCGACACACGAATAGAGGAGGGAGGGAGGGGAGCGGTAGAGGCTGTTTAGGGGGTGAGAGGGGATAGGTGAATATAATCAAAGACAACACAGGGTGGGGGGGGGGGGCAAAGGTGCTTATATAAACAAATCTGTGAGACAAGGGCCACACACTAACGAATCCTCCATTAAACAAACACGCCCTTCAATATCCCTCACATTTTGATAATATATTCCTTAGAATATTGACGTCATCCTCTCCTGAAGCGTAGGGCCATAAATATAGATCAAGCTGGGAGTATTGGAGATAATTTATTTGATTACAAAAGGGAGATGAATGGGTTTGTGTTGGTCCTTTTCGAATAACTACTCCCCCGAACAGTGATGCCTTGGGGTGCTTGAGCCCCTGCCCTTTTCTTCTTTATATATAAAGTGCCCTTTTAGTCAAAATGAATCAATACATTATATTATATTGTTACATTAACCCCTGTGGAGCGGGCATATTGCCCCAAAATTACCTTCATTCCCTGCTCATTTTAATGCATAAGCAAGAGAGCATAATACAATTTAACCCTCGCCGACATATGACGCGATTTTGAGCCTATTAGGGATACTTTAAAGCCTTCGTTACCATCAGGGGTATTTAGAAACCTTTAGTTTAGTTACTTCAACCTCTGCAGTTGTCTTTGAATTAGCTGTGGGCAGAAAACTAATTTTAGAGAGGTAATTATAAGAGTGAGAGAACTCTATTTCTTATTACTAATCTGGCAACCTCTGCACCATTAATGCGTGAAAGGGTTAATATCCTTGAAAGTACACTGATACAGCTTTCCAATGACAACTGAATCATCCCTGTATGACACATGCTTATCTTGCAACGATCTTGCAAACGAAGGCCAAAATCGGTAAAAATTTAGCAATTGTTTGCTGTTTTTGCTAGGTGTGACGCTTCACACGAATGAGCTCTCTCTCTCTCAGACCTCAGTGTGTCCCCGCAGACTGTAGGCTGCGGTTGACGCCCCCCGCGCTGCATGCAACAACTGGCCTCGCTCTATGGTCTCATAATAGCCTCAAAATTGCGCCCGTCATATGACGGCCCCCGTACAGAAGGGGTTAATGTGCCTTCTAGGTACGTGTTTTTTTTAGTTCACAGGGGCTGAAGGGAGGGTAGAGGCCCCTAGCACAAGGGGGGAAATGTCGCTTATATAAATTATATTATATCACCAGCTTATCTTTTTTAGTTTTTCCATATTGTTTAAATACAAAGATGATGAATTGATGAGTGTGAAGATAAAACTGAGTATATTTTTCATAGATTCGCTTTGCAACTCTATGAACAAATGGGAGATGCGGACACCATCCAGCTCTTCTGAGCTATCAGAAAAGACTGGATGACTCCGTCGTCAACACCTGCCCGGGATGTAACACAGCACCCGATACCATTAAACACATCATAGAAGACTGCATCTCACACAGTCACTTACGCCAACAACACAATCTACACTCCTTGACAGCTCTGTGGGAAAGCCCGACTGTGGCCATGATCTTCCTTGGGGACTCGGGGCTGCTCGGCCAGGCAGCTTAGGGAACGACAACAACAACAACAACAAATGGGAGTTTTATTTTTTTCTCTGGGGTTGCTTGGGTTGTACTGTCTGCCACACCAGCCAGCTGCCCGCACATTGTAACTGGTTTCAGTTCTCCTCTGTTCCTAAGAATGATTAAGATAGATCCTTCTGCTCTTTATCCTGTTGATAATCTCACAGTGAGTATCTTATGATTGTATATCACTTTATTAGCATTTGATGTGTTATATAAGTAATTAGTTACTTTAATCATTCAATGCAGAAACAAAATATAGGCCGGGGACTAATTTTTACTGATCGTATTTTCAAAAATGTAACACCTTCTGGAGAGATTGGGTAAAATGCCTTTAGCTAGGCTACTTATAAAAAATAGTCCATCTATCTATCTATCTATACTGTATACTCACGCCCAATCCCCACTTTTCCTTTTTTTTTGGGGGGGGGGGGACTCAAGATAGAGCCAGAATAGGGACAACACATAAAACAATGAACAGACAAAAACAAAATACAAATTCACACACATCTAGGTCATCCAGAAGAAGACCCAGAGACCAGGGTCACCAAAGTCCCTCCAACACTTCCCCGGCCCCCGACCACCCGGAGAGGATCCGATCTCGGCAGGCAGACATGCAGCAGAGCGAAACCACAAGCCCGCTCACCACACTTCCAGGCGCACCCTTCATATAAACCGTCTCCCCGGGCCAGGCACCTGATGGACTATTATCAAGTCCAACTTGCGCCCGATCCCTTCCCCCAAATGACCACGTATTCACTCATCTATTCACAAGCATTCTCCATTCATTCCTGTTTATTACCACTTCCCTTGCCTGATCTATAGTCATTCCGCTATCATCCAAAGCTTGTCTTACACAGTCTCTTCATCTCAATGGGGGTCTTCCTGCCCTTCTATCTCCCCTTGTATCTGACTCACATATTCTCTTTGTAAGCCTTTCATCTTCCATTCGTTCAACATGACCATACTAGCTCAGCACCCTTCTATCCACTCTGGCCGACAAATGCTCCTGCTGCTCCACTCTCCTACATATCTATTCATTCCTCAATCTGTCTCTACGAGTAACTCCACACATACTCCTCAAGCAGCTCATCTCCATCACATCCAGCTTTCTTCTCTCCTTTTCCTTCAGAGCCCATGTCTCAGCCCCATACATCACTGTTGGCACAACAATTCCTTGATACATTGCACTTTTTACTTTCATTCCGAGATTTTTCATCTTCCACATACTTCCCATTGCTCCGAAAACCTTCCTTCCTTCACACAATCTCTGTTTTACCTCCATTTCCATACCTCCACTCCTGCTTATCATTCCTCCTAGATATTTAAAACACTCTACTTGTTCCAATATTTCCCCATCCAGCTTCACATCTAGATTCATCCTACGATCACCCATATTACACACCATTACTGTACTTAACTTTTATTGACGTTCACCTTCAGTTTCCTCCTCCCACAAACCACACCAAACTCTTTGACTACCCGCTGGAGTTTCTCCTCAGAATCCGCCACCAACGCTGTGTCATCAGCGAACAGCAACTGATTCAACTCCCAATCTCTACCATTCTTTCTTACTAAACCCAATCCTCTTCCCATAGTTCTCATTTTCACCTCCCTCACCACACCATCCATAAACATATTAAACAGCCATGGTGACAACTGACATTACACAACCCTGTCACAAACCTACATTTACCTCAAACCATTCACTCAACTCACCATTTCCTACTCTAACACACGCTCTGATCCCTTCATAAAAACTCTTAACTGCTTTTAACAAATTTCCTCCAATTTCATTAATCCTTAACACCTTCCACATTGCTTCACGATCCACATGACCATACGTTTTTTCCAAATTCATAGAAGCCCAAAATATCTCCTTATGCTTCTCTAAATACTTCTTGCATAACTGTCCTACTGCAAAAATCTGATCCACGCACCCTCTTCCCCTCCTAAAACTGCACTGTTCTTCTCCTATTGCAACTTCCGTACACTTTATTATCCTCTCTATCAACACCCTGCCATACAGCTTGCCAACCACTGATAATAAACTAATACCTCTATAACTTGAATACTCCTGCCGATTTCCCTTCCCCTTGTACATCGGCACAATACATGCAGTCCTCCAGTCTATTGGTACCATTGACACAACAAAGCACACATTGAAAATTCTCACCAACCAATCTATTATCACATCTCCACCCTAGTAAATTAACTATTTGCATAGCGCTGCGAGTTTGTTGTTGATTTATTCAGTATTCTATTCCTAATGGCTAATGCAATACTTTATATGTACAGCTGTAATTCATAGCTATACAGCTCAGAATAAGCGAAAAAGACCGAAATGAAGTGAACCGAATTTGGTAGGCTACGCACTTCTTGTATTAGTGTAAATATATACGATTGCTAGGAAAATATAGATTTAATTTTATAAAATTAGGGGAGTGCCCTTTTTTTTCAACTGAGCCCCTGCCCTTTTCAATGTCTGTGCATGTCACTGACCCCGAAGTTAATTAAAAAGTCATTCCCGAACATATGGTGTTGTCACCACAGTGAAGGAGAGAGCCTGGAGGGGGGTGGGTTTTGTCTCTAGGTTATACAGGACGAGTCACTTCTATTTATTCATTATTTTGTCTTTCCTCTGGGTAATCAAGCAGAATGTTTATTAATACTCGGCACACTGTGTTTGTTTTAATTATTATTTATATATTTGTTTGTTTCTTTCTTGTGGTTCTTCGACGACTGTAGAGTTGGATCAGTCTTGGAGATGGTGCAGAGTCGATCACTTACCCTATTCGACAGCATGACCCAATTCGGCCGCAACCCAAAACATTTTAGCCTCACGGCCCAAACGACCCATCTGCCCAAAACAGTCCCTCAGCTTTAAACGGGCGCTGGACCAAAAATGACTCTGAGGAGGAACCATAACTCATCCGTGGCTCAAAACAGTTCAATTGTTACTTTCAATGCATCCAAGACCCAATATATTCTTATATCTACCCGTCGCAATCTTCCACAAGACAATCACTTACTCTTCAACAATACACAAATCAACCCTTCATTCATCTTCTCGCAATATTCCTGATGTATCTTTTTCATCTGACCTTTCTTGGAAAGATCATATTACCATTCTTGCTAAAAACAGCTTCGCAAAAGTTTGGTGTGCTCAACCATCTCCGTGGGTTTTTCATCCTCGCACAGCTTCTTGCTATGTATAGGGGAGCAGTGTGTCCATGCATCCAATATTGTTCGCATAATTAGGGAGGTTCCGCCCATACCGCACTCTTGAAAGAGTAAAGTCAAAAGTATTTCGCCTCATCAACTCACTTACTCTCACTAGTTCCCTACAACCGGTTTTACACACCATAATGTTGCATCTATTTCACTCTTCTATTGCTATTACAACAATCAGTGTTCTTCAAAGCTCTCTTGTGACGAGTGCGAGGCACCCATCTTTCAGCACAGTCCCACTCATATTCTGTCCAGCTCTCCAACCCAAAAAGTAGCAAATTTTCTCAGTCTTCTACTAAACAAGCGAACTCTGGGACTCTTTCCCTCAATCAATGTGTCTTCTTCTTATGAGTTAGACTGCGTTAAACCTTCGTGTGCCCAACTATTTTGACCCCAATGTCCCTTAAATTTGGCTCTCTGTCACTATTCTGGCTTTGGGGGAAATACTCGCTACAGGCATCCTGCCTTTTGTCTCCAGCATACACACAGCAAAACATTTTGATTCAGTGAAGTCCCATAGACCATGGCCAACAACGACCACACTGCCCGAAATGACCCTACACAATTGCGTATTTTGGCTTTGAATAATTACGGCCCTGTAGTCCAAATTACCCCATGGTCCAATTCGGTTGTTCGACCCAAAATGGCCCCACAACCCAAACATGTCGCACCCGAAAACGGCAGCTCCACCAATTCGTCTGTTCAGCTAAACCAACTCAATTTGACCGCTTATATGTCGGTAGGCAATTCAAGACCAGAGCCTCTGTTCGAGAACTCAGGTCCCTTGTTGTCATTTGTATTCGGTAAGTAAAAGTTTAATGCATAGGCTATGGAGTAATACTTAAATGGTTGTGCTAATTACTTTCAAATCCCCGGTTGTCTCAGTAAATGTCTAGGTGATGCATTTTGTAGCGCTCGTAAAACTGTCCTGCTGTCATGTGAGTTTATTGTAAACATGTAAATGGACCTACAGTAGGATATTTCCATTAAATATGTCGTTTTACATTAACAGTAGTTGCTGTATTATTATACTTTTAATATTTCATTATTATTTTAATCATCAGCAGCAGCCTTAGTTGTTCCACTGCAGGACAAGGGCCTCTCCCAAATATTTCTACTGTAGCTGGTCAATTTAATGTTATCCTGTTCCATCCTACTCTAACAAACGTCCGATCTCATCCCTCCAATTGGTGTTCTGTCTATCCCTTCCCCTAGCTCCATCCATATATTCCCATCCTTTTGCTTTATTTGTCCATCTGTTAACATCTCTTCTAAGTATATAATCTGGCCAAGCCCATTTTTGTTTTATATAATAATGCGATTATCGTCTAATTCTGTTTGTTTTCTTATCCAAGAGGCCCTCTTCTTGTATCTCCAAGTTATTGCTAACATTATCCTCTCCATATCTTTACGAACACTATAGTTTGCGTTCAGGAAACTTTGTTATACTCCAAGTTTTTTATCCGTAACTTAGTACAGGAAGGACACATTGATTATATATTGTTCTCTTTAATGTAAGGGGTAACTTGCTTTTCTTAATACATTTCTGCTTACCAAATGCGATCCATTCCATATCGATCCTTGGTTTGATTTCTCTAGAGTGATTTGAGTTCGTATATACCCTGGCCTAGGGTATTATATATTCTTCCAATGAATCTGGCCCATCATCCTATAACTTGATTTGTTGTGGTTTCACATGATCATTCAACATACTCTTAGGTTTCTTTCTATTAATTTTCAACACTGCCTTTAAGGCTTTTTCTGTCTAAATCATTCAACATTTGTTGTAAATCATACCTTGAGTCGCTAGAAAGAACTTTGTCATCAGGGAATCTGAGGTTGCTTAGGTGTTCCTCATTAACATATTTTGTCTTTATTGTCCCATTGAAGATTCCTAATCATTTGATATTACATTGTGAAATATACCAAATTGCTGTAGTATCTATCGGGAATTTAGATAAAGAGGTTAATTTACATATCACTGGTACATGAAATATCCCAACAAATAGTTATAATATATTTACCAACGACGTAGTCGTTGATGGGTGTAATCCAGTCCCCCACACACGGCTAGTTCAATTGCATGACATGTAGGAATATTCACATAATACAATATCGATACAATGAACTTAGCTTAAGAGGACTGGTGATGTAGGACTGTTGTTAATATTGTTGTAGTTGTAGCACATGGTGAACTGTGGTTTGAGTCAGAGCCGGGGGAGGAGATGTTGGCTGTATGGTGTTGATTGAGAGACTAAAGGGCCGGCCTCCGATCGCTTCGCGAAATTACATATGGCTGCCGGCTCATAATAATTATAACCCATAACTTGGTTTCATAATACATCTAGAGCTGATGTAGATATTTATACATTACAGTTAATATTTAACCTAACTTAAGAATAAACTACAATACACAAAGAACCAGCCGAAATCGTACATGCGATACGATACCGCCAAATTCAAATATCCTATTGGACCTAAAACTGTCGGGATCATTACCCTATTCCCGACATATTGCCCGCCACCAAAATGATATACAACAAAAGGACATCGAAGTCAAAGATCACCTAGTTTGATCTTTGATCTCCAAAGATCCACGGAACTCATAGCCACCCTCCTTTTGGGATGAGCGCCACCTGAAGCCTGAGGAGGATCATCCTTCTCATTATCAGCTGCCCCACCTTGAGGAGCACTGTCACCAGCATTCTCCCGCGGAGGGGTATCAGTAGAGACGCCAGGATCATCCGGCAGTTCTACATCCTGCTCCAGGGGATATAACCTTACGACTGGGCGAGTAGTAATCCCAGTCGAAGTTCGTATTCTAGCAACCCTTATAAGACCATCAATGCCCTGGAACAAATCGATAATCCTCCCAAGCTTCCAAAATAACCTAGGACGCTCATCATGAATCAGGACGATATCCCCGATACGAGGCCATCGTTGATTCGTCCCTTTGATCTTATGAGAGTGACGCTCGCGAAGAGACAGCAAATATTCTTGGGTCCACCGTTTCCATAGATCGTCGGACACCTTGTTTACATACTGGAAGCGACGACGTGTGGCATCAGCATTGCCGAACGTAGGGTCATGCAGATCTTCGTCATTTACGGACGATCTAGGAAAGGTATTAAGGGTTCGTCCACGTGTTAGCATAGAAGGCGAAATGGGTAAGAGGTCATCAACATCTGCCGAGGTATAGGTCAAGGGCCTGTCATTGACTGACATCTCAATTTCTATTAAGATGATTTGCAACTCCCGTCTGGTCACCAGTGCCCTTCCTAATACCTTCTTCAAGGCAGATTTGACGATACCGATTGTTCTCTCCCAAATCGCCCCGAACCATGGTGCACGTGCTGGTATAAATCTCCATTGACAACCCTTTCCAGTGAGGGTAGCCACAACCTGCGGGTCATCCATTAAACTCTGGAGATATTTAGAGGCCCCGACAAAACAAGTCGCATTATCGCTCATAATAATTTGAGGGAAACCATTGCGGCCTGCAAAGCGTCTTAGAGTATGCAAAAACCCCTCACTGGATAGGTCGTCAATCAATTCAATATGAATCGCTCTGGTTACCGCACATGTAAATAGGGCGGCATATACCCTTATGATATTACCGAGCGATTCTCTAACATGAATCGCTCCGGTGTAGTCTACCCCGGTTACCTGAAATGGTTCAGTCCTTTGTACCCTGAACTCAGGCAAGGGAGGTAGATCAACTGGGGAGTAAGGCTTACCCTGTAATCTTTTACAGATAGTACAGCTATTGTGGATCCCTTTAATTGCTTGTCGCATCTTAGGGATCCACCAACGTTGTCGCATATACGCCAGAACATAATTTACGCCAAAATGTAGGCAGGTCCGATGGCATTGGCGAATCAACATTTTGGTAATCAAATGAGAGGAGCTAAGGAGGACAGGATATTTAGCAGAATCAATAATGTCCGCTTTTTGTATCCTGCCTCTACACTTAATTATGCCTCCTTCCATATATAATCCTAGCTGCCTCATTAAGTTTGAGGGTTTGGCCTTTGACTCCTTGCTCAGGATTTGATGTTCAGTAGGATAAGATTCCTTTTGTACTAAACATATTAGTTTTGCTTCTGCTGATCTAAATTCATGGAGTCTGATATGCTTCGAATCTTCACTAAGGAAAGACCCGTGAGCCCGACTTCTCATGTTGTTAATGAAACGGTATATCCATGCAAATACCCGTATTACTTGATCATAGCTGCCGTAACGTTCCCACTCTACCAACTTGTTATCCTGATGTGTAGTACTCACATTCGAACTACTTAACACATCAACCTGTAGACCAGGTACTCCGAATCTAGATCCATTGGGTCCCGTGGCCATAAAAATCTTGTAGAGTCCCTGTCTTCACGATGGAGTTGAAGCATCAGGAAGGCCTTCTCAATATCGGCGACCCATGCAAACTTATGACATCTGAAGCGCAACATAATTTGCGCTAGATCAGAGACCAGGGACGGACCCGTGTACAGACAATCATTCAGGCTATAGGAGCGATCACTGGATTTAGCAGAGCAGTCATACACAATACGAACAGGAGTGGTGGAACTGTCCTTTTTAATCCCATGGTGAGCAAGGTAATGGATGTTATCCCCATACTCACTGAGATCTACTCTCTCCACAAATCCACGTTGTACCTGCTCGGCTAAAACTGCCGCATAAGTCTCGCAATAACTTGGATCCTTGACAAACTGCTTCTGAAGGCCACGTAACCTACCAAGTGCTAGATGGAAATTAGTAGGTAATTTACTCTTGTTATCATTCCAAGGGAGCCTTACCACATACTGACCTCTGCCAGAGTCATACGTTACAGTCTCTTCATACGAGCTTAACGCTAGCTTGGACTCACGATCAAGTTCATGTGGGTCAATTCCAATATTGTCCACGTCCCATAGCTTATCTATATCAGTACATGTATTATCAGGCACATTTGGCCGAATATATTTATCTATGGGGCTTACTGCTACCTTGAGGACCGTAACCACCTCCACCTGTGTGTCTTTAGAGGAAGTGGCATAGGATCCAGAAATGGCATACCCTTGGATCGTGGGGAGCATTATAAGCTTATCTACCCGCCGATATCCAGGGTGAACCAGGTCGTAGTAATAATCAGCTCCGACCAGTAGCATAATACCATTGTTAGCAGAGAGTTGATCATCAGCCAGTTTATACCCCTTGCTTCTGAGATATTTCAAATGTGGTTGAATCTCTGATGCTATATAGAAACTGGGTAGTGTGTCGACCACAACAGCCTTGATGGGACATACCTTTTTTCTATAAACATATGAAATCTCCACAATATCATAGTCACTGGAATCTATTTCACCAGTGAAACCATGGAGACGCAAATTCTCTTGACCCTTGCTGGTACACTTGAGCTGGGGTAATGATGACCGCAGAATGAATGACCTCTGTGAGCACTGGTCAAGTAAGGTGCGCATCATTATAGTATTATTATTACTCCCCACTACTGGCAGCATCATAGTAGGAAGCAATTGACATTCTCGAGAAGCAATGGACATGGCAGATACTTTATCACCCTCGCTCTTACCTTTCTCATGTGACTCTTTGGGGGTTCTCCCCTTTTCTTTGCCGTCGTGCCGATCAGACTGGGTGCAAAGGGAAAACCAATGTTTCCCCTTGCAATACTTACAAGGTTTGATGTAGGAATTGGTGCAGGTACTGTTGAAGTGGTCTCTTGCCAGACAGCTGGTACATAACTTAAGCGATTTAGCCTTGCTAATCTTCTGTGTAGCCTTAGGATACTTAGGACACTGATACCACAGATGACCGTGGACACTGCACAACTTACAACCTAATGATATTGGCCTTTTCTGTTTAGGAGAAGTCTGTACCGGGAAAGCTGCAGTAGATGGCGACATCTCCACTTGTCGGTAGTGTCCAGTACTCTCCATATTGAAGACTTCAGTCTGGTACACCTGCACCAACGCTTCCAAGTTTAGTGGAGAGTCGCTTAGTTGTCGTCTTAAGATTTCCCTTAGGGGAGAGGGTATCTTATTCAAGATATTAACACTAAATATTTCCTCCTTGGTGATGGCCATTGTCTCCATAGATCGGAGGAGGCTCTCAAAGGAGGCATAGTACTCCTTTAGGGCCGTCACATCATAGGATGGAGGATCTAGCGTGAAGAACTTAGTAATTAACGCGGTCTTGATGACTTCCACTCTCCCGTAAGTTCTCTTCAGCAACTCCACTGCAGACTCGTAGCTGGTAGCTTCTAGCTTGTACCCATCGACTAACTTCAATGCCTCCCCTTTCAAATCCCCGGAAAAGGTAGGCAAAGTAAGCTTCGGCAGGTTAAAACCAGTCGCCTTTGGTGTACCGGTATCCTTAACAGAGGTTGATTCTTGGATGGAAGATAGTCTGGCTAAGGCTGTATTAACATCCTCAATGTACTCAAGATCTGCCGACATTTCTTCTTCCACATCGTCAGTAACTGTCAAAAAACCATATAGCTGCTGAGCATAACTATCATAAGTAGCTAGCGATTTAGTAACAGTAGCGAATTTACCCTTTATTTGATCAGCCGTGGCACTTATTAAAAATTCATCAAGATCTCTTAAACATCTATTTAAACTTCCCTACATCCCTCCCTTAAGAATCTTAAGTTTCTTTAAATCTGTCATCGTTAAGGTCTAATTTTAAGCAACTTAAACTACAATGTCAGACTACAAACCGTTAATCGCTTAGGAATCAACAGCGGCAAACCCCCATTACTTAAGAAATTTACTCAAAAAGAATTACATAATACTTACATCCCCCTTAATATAAACTATCGAAAGGAAATTATCTAACTAGACAAAAGAATTAAATACTAAATCCATTAAAAGAAAGGGTAAGGTGAAGCACTAATTATTGTAAGCCCTTTATAGGTAAGCCTAGTTGGTTAAGCTACAATCATGAGGTCTGACTATTAACTGTCAATCGCTTAGGAATTAACAAAGACCGACACTCATGACTGCCACTGTAAGCAACTAGGCCTAGGCTATTATGAAATTTAAATTTAAATGGTCACATGAGAACCCTCCCCACCAGCAAAATTAATAATGAGTCCCACAAAGACAAAACACAACGAACACCACAGGCACACCACCAAAGCGAAATGAACAGCAACCGCAGACACCTGCAGGCCTAGACTGCTTAGCCTAGCCTAGCCAGGAGCGCAAAATGGTGCCCGACGGAACTACCCCACCCCAATCTCCAGCCCAGCTAACCCCCCAAAAAACGTCAAGGATCACATGCCCAAAAAAACCCTGGAAACTAGTCCCAAATAAGATAGAGACGGCGCCCAAATGGTAAAAAACATGGGGGAAGAAGCTGGGTGTAAACTAGGGAACGGCAGTCGGCCAACACCGCGCGAGGTGGCAGCCATTTGTAAGCCCACAAGCGTCAAGGAAGCAAACAAAACGGTACTACGGTACGGAAGCTTTAGGGCACGAAGGACCATTATTTATCGGGAATTTAGATAAAGAGGTTAATTTACATATCACTGGTACATGAAATATCCCAACAAATAGTTATAATATATTTACCAACGACGTAGTCGTTGATGGGTGTAATCCAGTCCCCCACACACGGCTAGTTCAATTGCATGACATGTAGGAATGTTCACATAATACAATATCGATACAATGAACTTAGCTTAAGAGGACTGGTGATGTAGGACTGTTGTTAATATTGTTGTAGTTGTAGCACATGGTGAACTGTGGGTTGAGTCAGAGCCGGGGGAGGAGATGTTGGCTGTATGGTGTTGATTGAGAGACTAAAGGGCCGGCCTCCGATCGCTTCGCGAAATTACATATGGCTGCCGGCTCATAATAATTATAACCCATAACTTGGTTTCATAATACATCTAGAGCTGATGTAGATATTTATACATTACAGTTAATATTTAACCTAACTTAAGAATAAACTACAATACACAAAGAACCAGCCGAAATCGTACATGCGATACGATACCGCCAAATTCAAATGTCCTATTGGACCTAAAACTGTCGGGATCATTACCCTATTCCCGACAGTATCAATACACATTATAGTTTGATAATTGTAATACATACAGTAACATTTCAAATATAAGGAACCACAAACGAATTGGAATACAATACTCATAATTATCGTTTATCTTATTATGTTGCCTTTACATATACCTTTACATACGTAACTGGGTATGGGCGGGGCTTACTAATTATCAATGGACTTGTTTCACTGGAGTCGTGCACGCTGAACCACCAAAGATGTAAATTGTTCGAACCTACTGCCAATGTGTGGCTAGGACTTAGGCATGCCCCTGGTCTACGGCTTACCGCCGTGACTGTACTATATCTCAATGCTAGGAGTTTACGAAATAAAATAAATGAACTAAAAGTTATGTTATTAAACAAAGAAATCCATATAATTGTGATTACCGAAGCGTTTCTGGACTTCAATAATATCGATTTTATGCACGAATATCAAATTAACTCGTACAGTACAAAATCTACCATTAAGATAGGTTATCAAAGAGAGGTGTTACGCTATACGTCTAAGAATCTATTAGTTCAATAGAAATACCTATTCCTTCCATTAATTCCGAACTTTGATGCGTAAAAATAAGCAACAAAAATACCGATATGAATATTGTAGTTGAATGTAGGCGCCTAAGATAAACAACGTAGAGGATATATCACTTTACAATGCCCTAACAAAAACATTAACTGCCAAAGAAACCGTTATCATAGGTGACTTTAACTTTCTAATATTATATGGCATGATAAAATCGGATCGGGAAACGCATAGGAAAGAATGATCGCATTTATGAACGATAATTTACTACATCAATTAGATCAGACTCCCACTAGAGGTGACAATATATTAGATTTAGTTATCACAACTCACGAATATATAACGTCAAACTTACAAATTGGTGAACAGTTAATTGGATGTGATCATAATAACATCAGGTTCCAGATCAACATGACTCACACCACCACTATTAGCGAGACATTCATACCTGACTACAACAAAGCGGATATTAGCGGACTAAAAAAAAAAGAAAAAAAAAAGAGATACAACTATTTCCATACATGCATAAATAGTCTCTCTAGTACCGAAGAAGCTTGGATAACATTCAGGGATTCTTTCTTTATTGCCCAAAATAAATAATTATATCCCTATGCGTAAGCGACACAATAAAAGTATAAATAAACCCCTATGATACAATAACAATATTAGTAGAGCAATTAAAGAAAGATATCGCCTACACAAATTAAAAAGGGATACAGATAATATTACCATCCAAAATCAATACTCGGTTGCGAGAAGGAAAGTTAAATCGCTAATTAAATCTGAAAACAGGAATTACAAAATTAAAATCGAGGTTAATTAGAATTAGACAGGAGGGACATAGCTGCTACTCTTAATCAACACTTCTCTTCTGTATTTAATACTGCCAGTAACCTAAACGTGCCACAAGAAAATAATCAAACATGCAACTATGTTCTTCAAAATTGTAGTATTACCCAGTCAGAAATAATGACAAAGATTGACTCACTTCATGTCAATAAATCACATGGGCCGGACATGTTTATCCCTAAAATTCTTAAATTAGTCAAAGAAGAAGTTGCAGGAGCATTAACCATAATACTAAATATGTCACTCAAACAAGGGCATGTACCCACCGACTGCATGATTGCCAATATAACACCGATATTTAAAAATGGTGACAAAACACTACCAAATAATTATAGGCCTATTAGCTTAACTTCCATAATTTATAAAAATATGTGAATCAATCATAAGGGATAAAATCGTATTATTACTTGAGAATAATAACCTTATTAACAATAGTCAACTCGGATTCTGAGCAAAGAGATCATGCCTAACTAATTTAATAGAATTTGATGACAGCCTATACAAACTAAATGACTTCACCAAAAGCCTCAACATAGTGTATCTGACTTTCAAAAGGCCTTCGACAAGGTCCCGCATGATAAATTATTACAGAAAATAAGAGACATAGGAATACAGGGCAAAACGTATGATTGGATTAAAAACTGGCTAAGTGAAAGAAAGCAAAGAGTAGTTATAAACAGTGTGGAATCAACATGGAGATCAGTAACTAATGGAGTCTCCCAAGGCTCAGTATTTGGACCAGTGTTGTTAATAATATATATCAATGATATATATAATGGCATAAATAATATAATTTCCAAATTCGCGGATGACGCGAAGATAGGTAATGCAATAATTTCCGAAAGTGACAGAATAAACCTACAAGCTGATTTAAATTAAACTAGCAGGGGTACCTAGCATTGCCCGGGCTTAAATTCTACCATAATCACCATCACTACAACCACCACTACTACTACCATAATCACCATCATCAATCACTACTACCACAATCATCACAATACTACTACTACCATAATCACCGGCCTCGACCTCCCTGTGCCTCATTAAACGGCGACCTCGATTTCGGCCGCTAAATGACCTCCGATTTTGGATCTGACCTCATCCAAACACCCATTTTGGGAGGCTGCGAACAACTTTCGTTCCATACACCTTTTCGATCGGAGGCCTCCTTCTGCCCCAAACGGCCATTGTTTTCATTGTTTTTTAAATTTCGGCCTCGAAACGACCTCCGATCGTGGCCTTCCCCCTCTATGACCTGACCCAGGTCAATTGACACCCACATGCAAAGTTTCAGCTCCCCAGGTCCAAAACTGCGGCCGCCTATTAAGAAAACACAGACAGACAGACACACAAACTTATTTAATAATATAGATTACGGAATGGTCGGAGAATTGGAAAATGCCGTTTAACCCCTACTGTACCGGAGGATACAGTAATAAAAGTCCCCCCCCCCCCAGTCCCAAGCAATGTGGCCCAAAATGGCAAGATAGAACAACCTTCCATACTGGCTCTCCCAGCCTTCAGAGGGTTGGATTTAAGCTGCGAAGTGTTACCATATCGAGAGCAGTGCTCAAACGGTCGTGGTACCAGGCACAGCCTGATACAGGCAGTTACAAGGAAAGAACATTACTGACGGCTCCCAGCCGTCGCTGGGACTGGGGAGTGACTTATCTACTGACGACTCCCAGCCGTCGCTGGTATTGGACGTGTTAATGTAAACAATTGTCAGATATTGCAAATAGGTTCCAAAAACAATAAATATGAATACTACATGAATGAAGAAAGATAAGAAATGTAACACAAATAAGAGACCTAGGAGTGCTGATAAACGAAAACTTAAAATCTCCGAATCAATGCACAGCGGCCACAAACAAAGAAAACAGGGCACTAGGTTTCATCAGAAGAAACCTTCACTATCACAGCAGACATAGTTTTGCCCTTATGCAAAAGTACCTCGAATACGCTGTACAATTTTGGTCACCCCACCTTATAAAGGATGTTAACAAATTGGAATCTGTTCAAAGGCGAGCCACTAAACTAATCCCTTCAATAATCCGTCCAGTACCAGGGACGTCCTTTTTATCATCTTCTGGCCACTATTAGATGATTTTCTTCAGGTTTGGAAGGATCTCTAGAAAATAATAAGGCTTCGCTATACCTCAACCAACCCTTTTAACTACCACCAATCCTTCCTAAGCTGCATAATATCGCCAAAATATAGCTATAACAAAATATAGCATGCATCGCTGGTACTCGAAGGGTTAAGAAATAAATCTTATGATGAAAGACTAAAATAATGTTATCTGTTTTCACTTAATTAAGAAACGAAGGGTGAGATGCAAATTGATAATGTTTAATTTGTTTTAAAGGATTCAGTAACATTAACCTAGATAAGTTATTAAAAAAAAGCCGAAGACACATCTACAAGGGGAAACAATTTAAAATTATTAGGTAGGAGAGCGAATCTAGATACAACAAACTTCACTCACAGTGTGATTGATGAGTGGAACAAACTCCAAAATAAAGTAATAGACAGCTCCTCTATAGATACGTTTAAGACAAATCCTGACTCTTACCACAGAGAAATTGGTATGGAGTAGACAGTAATTATCACCATTTTTGTTTTGGTTTTTGTTTTTTCAGATGAAGAGAGCGTAATAAAACAAAGTAAATAAACAAATAAAGAATAATAATTATACAAATTATCATTCAAAATGTACATAATACTAAGGCTGATGGGTTGCATGATTCTAATTAACCCCAAAATGTACATGCTACTAAGGCGAAGGGTTGCATACATTTTCCTTTCCTTTTTCAAATATTTCCTGTAAATTCCTTCTGGGGATTTCGAAGCCCAGCAAGGTTAATCACTTCCAACTTTTTCATGTACGGCAATTGCCGGAGGGTGGGCAGAGAGCCTTCTTCTTTTCTATCCTTTTCTGCAACTTTCCTTTTCTATCGGATATGCCATCTCTACTAGAATTAAGTCCTGACCACCTCGTTTGGATCGTAAGGTCTGTGTGGCCAGTGTATCTAATGTAAATGTATGTACCTTCTCTCTCTCTCTGTTAGCTCGTCTTTTCCCAAACGTTTATCATTGATTTATTATGTTCTCTCCACCAACCAACTCTACTCCTAAAATCGATTAATGAAATTAACAGACACATGTGGCAGTCCGGGGATTCGAACCCAGGATGCTCACACCGAAAATCAACACACTATGCACTGCACCTGCACCACGAAGACAGTTAAAGAATACTGCACAAGCCTACGATATATTATGCAGTTTCGAATCCTGCATACCAATCTTAGCATGTACAATATCCCAACTGCGCTATCGGAGGCTATGCATAGGTCAAAGGGAATAGTAATTAATGGGGCACTTAACCCTAGGGAAGACCTCTCGATAAATTACTACTGAACCCGAATGAATTATTATGTTCTCTCCACAAACCAAATCTACTCCTAATATCGATTAATGAAATTAACAGACACATTTCAGAATGATTCCAGTCATTTATATATAGCATATTACTAGTTGAAAATATATCTTCGAAAATATCATCCACATCAGTAGAATGATCATGAACAAAACATAAACAATGAAATTAATAGATAAAAAAATCTATCAACTTTCTGGATTGTCGATATTAACCCCATTTGTGTCTTTGATTTTGATTACAATTAGAAGATTGTCTGCAGTTTAAGATGGACCTATTTTTTTCAGAGGGTATCTTGAGATCGTATATACGGTTTTATTATGACTGTATGTTGTACTTATTAGCTTCTAATCATGTAAAGTCCAATTTATCAACTCTGAGAAGCAGAGTGGTAACCCGCACACAGATCCCGCCTCTATACTGTGCACCTTCAGTCAGCTTGTCTGTCATCCGTCGTCGTCGTCGTCGTCCGTCCGAAAACTCCTCCTAGACCATTCAATGGATTTTCACCAAATTGCACAGGTATATTCATTTGGTCAATGTGAAGGTCAGTCAAAAAGAAATTTTCAATTTAACTTAAAGGTTAAGGTCAAAGGTCAAGGTTATAAATAAGGTCAATATTTCATGTCTTAGTTTTTACAAACAAATCTTCATTTTCACTATACAAGTTACTGGTAACCTCGATATCTTATTGACCAAATTTTAAATAAATTTTCTGAAGGGTAAGGTCAAAGTTCAAGGTCAAAAGTCAAAATATTTTGTTTACTAGCATTTCTTATATTAACTGTTAGATTCTCACTAGACTTACCATGTATATTCGGAATACTTAGGTCAAGGTCATACAAGAAACTATACAATTCCATATGAAAGGTCAAGTTCAAAGGTCAAGGTCAATTAAAAGGTCAATATACTAATTTCTTTGCTTTTCATGCAAACTTCATAAACATTGGCGATATAGTTGCACTTTAAATGAAGAAGAAATAATAATTAATTTTGAGACAAATATCATGAAGGTCAAGGTCAAGGTCAAAGGTCAAGGTAAACTATTCTATAGATATATATGAAACTAACTGATGGGTTTTAATATAATTAGTCATGCTTATTTGATTTTCCTGGGCAATGTCAATGATTTTTTTGTTTTTACTCTTACATAAAGGTCAAGGTCACAAGTCAAGGTCAAAGGTCAACTTATACTATTTATTTTTAGTTTGTATTCAAATGTCTTAATCTTCAATATACAAGTTACTGGTAACCTTGATATAGTATTACACAAAGTTTAGATAAATATTCTAAAGGGTAAGGTCAAAGTTCAAGGTCTATCTATCTATCTATTGCCTGACGCCATGATCCCCGAAAGGGTGGCCACGAACGAACCGCCCCCAAGCACCTCTGTCCCCAGTCAGTCGACGCCCCTCTTCCCAACCAGCACCGCCTTCATTCATATACTTCCTCACTCCATCCTTCCACCTCTCCTTCGGTCTACCTCTCCCTCTCTGTCCTTTCACCTCGCTCTCGTACACCCTCTTAGTCATTCTCTCGCTTCCCATACGTTCCATATGGCCGAACCATCTCCAGTTGTTCCTTTTCACACTTTCCAGCACATCTATCTCCACACCAAACCTCCTTCTTACTTCCTCACTCGTCTGTCTATTTCTCCATGTAACTCCGCACGCACTTCTCAAGCAACTCATTTCCACCGCTCTCACTCTTGGTCTGAGTCTCCATGAACGTCGATGCTTCGCTTCCGTAAGTTAGTGTCGGGGTTACCACACTGTCATGCAAGGACTAACTGTTAGATTCTCACTAGGCTTACCTTGTATATTCGGAATACCTAGGCCAAGGTCATACAATAAACTATTCTGTTCCATATGAAAGGTCAAGGTAACAAGGTCAAGGTCAAATAAAAGGTCAATATGCTATTTGCTTTACTTGCCATGCAAACCTCACAACAATTGGTGAGATAGCTGGACTCTAAATGAAAAGAAAAATAATACATTTTGAGACAAAAAAAGGTCAACATAAAGGTCAAAGGTCAATGTCAACTATTATATTAATATATATGAAACTAACTGATGGGTTTTAATGAAATTAGGCATGCTTATTTTTATATTTTTTTATTTGTTTTTAAGAGACAATGAACGGAGGAAGGAAAAACACAGATAAAACAAAAAGGTCAATGTGCCTAAAGGCATCCTCCATTCATAAAATGTTTGTAACAACTGGATTTAAACATTTGTAGATTGTAAGTTTGTGGAAAGTAATTCGAGGGAAGTGAATTCCAAAGAGTAGTAGCTCTGGGGATAAATTAATTCTGATAAGCAGAAGTTCTGCATTGTGGAGGAGAAAGTGTAAATTCATGGGCGCTCTCAGCTGCCCTAGTTCTACGGGGAAAGATGTGGAGAGGCGGCACAATTGAAGCAAGTTCCTCAGAACAATTGCTGTGAAAATATCTGTAGAATAATGCAAGGGATGCAACGTTTCTTCGTATGGATAATGTAGGAAGGTCCTGTGTGATTGCAGGGTTATTGATTAATCTAATAGCTTTATTTTGAATTTTGTCCAACTGCCTCAATGCAACCACTCCACTTCCACCCCACAGAGGTGAACAGTAATCCATCTGAGAACGCACATGACTTATATATATCACGGCTAACTGCTCGTCAGTGAAGAATTCTCGAACTCTGTACAGAAGTCCCAGTTTTTTAGAGGCATTCTTAGCAATACTTCTAACATAATGTGTCCAGCTCAAGTTAGTAGTTAATGTTACACCGAGAATGTCAATACTAGGGGAAGTGGGAATATTTACATCATTAAAAAATATATGGGAGTCAGTGAGATTCTGTCGGTTAGAAAATTGAATGTACTTGGTTTTCTGTGCATTAAAGGAAACTAGATTCTTTTGTCCCCATCCATTAATTCTAGAAAGGTCCTGGTTCAGAGAAATTGCAGTGTTTATTTTTGAATTTATAAGATCGGGTTGGGTGAAAGAATTGGTAAATGTGAAGGAACTGTGGAGTGTTGAGTCATCTGCGTAGGAATGTATTGGATTATGAGTGGTAGATATGAGATCATTGATATGAATGAGGAACAGAATTGGGGCCAAAACTGATCCCTGGGGAACACCAGCATTTATTGAGTGAAATTGAGAATAAAGGCCATCTACCATTACACATATTTTTCTGTTATGAAGATAAGAAGAAATTAGTGGAACTAATGATGCAAGGCCGTAGTGTGACATCTTCGACAATAAGGATTGATGCCAGACTCTATCAAATGCCTTTGATATATCCAGTGCTATTGATGTGTTTCACCATGTTGGTCTGTAGCTTGGTTGATTTGATGCGTAAGAAGGCAAAGCATGTCTGCAGTTGATCGACATCGTCTAAAACCATATTGCCTAATCACTGATTAATTTATTATTCTCAAGATACTTAATTATGTGATTATTTAATATAATTTCAAAGACTTTACCAAGAGTGGAAGTTATAGCTATTGGTCTGTAGTTTGATGGATATGAAGAGGCACCTTTTTTAGGAACTGGATGGATGTTTGCTTCTTTCCAGGGTACTGGGAAGCATGAGGTATGAGTACACAGACGGAATTTTTTTGCCAATACAGGAGCGAGCACCAAGGAGCAATTCTTAAGTACTATTGGAGGAATTTCATCTGGACCACGAGCCTAATCTACTGAGAGATTCTGCAAAATAGTTTTGACATGTCTGGTGTGGATCTTAAGTGAGGGAATTTCAGGCGAATTAAAATTAAGTACAGGGACATCTTGATTTATTTCATCTAAGGTTGAGTTGGTGGAGAAAATATCCGCAAGAAGGTTAGCTTATCTCGTGGGTCACTTACAAGATTGCCAGTCGGAGATTTTAATGGTGGAATGGATGAAGCAGTAGTGAAGTTGGATTTAAATGAGTTAAGAGTAGACCAAAATATTTTGTTATCATTTGGATTATTTAGAAGTTTATTTGCCTGCTTGTGGAGAAAGTTTGATTTAGTTAGATTTAATACAGTTTTGGCATGATTTCTGATGTTTCTAAAGTAATTAAAGGCTTCATGTGTTTTTGATCTTGTGCATGCATTGTAGGCTATTGCTTTTTGTTCAGTTACTCTAGCACAATTATGGTCAAACCATTTAGGTGAATTAGATCTTTTACTGTACTTTTGATGAGGAATAAAAGTGTCCATTCCAATTTTTACAAAATCTTGTATGTGGCTCAAGGTGGAGTGTGCATCATTAGAAAAGAAAGAGGTCCAGGGAATATCAATAAAGAAACCTTGAAGACCCTCCCAGTCTGCCCTATCGTAATGCCATTTAGTCACCAAAACAGGTTTAGAGTGGGAAGGTGTGGTAGGTGATAGACAGGTGGCCTGTATCAGACAGTGATCAGAAGATCCAAGCGATCCAATTGATTTTCATGGGCAATGTCAATGCAAACAAAAATTGTACTCCTACATAAAGGTCACAGGTCAAGGTCAAAGGTTAACTTTTTTTATTTATTAAAAAAGATCACTCAAATTTTAGAAAACTGGCTGTATTATGGCTTATTACTTAAATATAATATATATATCAAATTTCACATAAATATTGTAATAGTTAAGGTCAGAGGTCAAGGTCAAAATAAGAGTATTTGTAATTTTCCCTAAACTCCTCCTTGACTGTTTTATGTATTGTCATGAAATTATACAGGCAAATTCAGTTGGTCAATGCGACAACCATCTACAGTAAATATATGTATTTTACTTTTAGTCAAAGGTCAAAGGTCTGTATGAAGAAAGGTTGAAGAAATTAGGCTTACATTCATTAGAGAGACGCAGAGTTAGAGGATATGATAGAGGTATTCAAGTGGGTTAGTGGGATTAATAAAGGGGACATGAAAAATGTACTAAAGCTTAGTAATAGCGAAAGAACTCGTACAAATGGTTTCAAATTAGATAAATTTAATTTCAGAAAAGATATAGGCAAATATTGGTTTGGTAACAGAGTTGTAGATGGGTGGAATAGGCTACCAGTGATATAGTGGGATCAAGAACGATAAGAATCTTTAAGATAAAATTAGATAGGCATATGGACGAGATGGGTTGGGTGTGAGGGGGATCTACCAGGTGTGGGCCAATCGGCACTAAGCAGACCCCGTAATCTTGTGTTAATCCCTGACCATTTTGGTGGGGGCAGTACTCAAGGTATTAGTGAGTTGGGCCTTGTAATTGGGGTTGGGTGTGACAGGAATCTGCCTTGTATGGGCCGATCGGCTTTTTGCAGACTCCCATTTTCTTATGTTCTAAAGGTGAAGGTCACAGTATATGAGCACTATTTGTAATCAATAAGTTTTTATACGAATTACACCATAATATTCATAATGCTAGTTAATACGAACATTGATGTTAAGCTAACAAAATCCTTGATAAGAAATTTTAAGGTCAAAGGTCTATGTCAAACATCAAGGTTAAAGGACGATATATTATTTTTACTTGTATTTCTTATTTAATGTAAGATTCTCATTAGGCATATCATGCATTTTCGGAAAGTCTAGAATAAGGTCATACAAGAATAAACATAGCCTAATTCCATTTGATAGGTCAAGGTCACAGGTCAACATCAAATGTAAGGTCAATCTGCTAATTTCTTTACTATTCATGTAAACTTCACCAAATTAGTTGAGACAGTTGTGCTTTAAGGGAAAATTAAAATGTTAAATTTCCAGACATCATGAAGGTCAAGATGAAGGTCAAAGGTCAACTATTCCTTTAACCCTCCAGCCCCGGCTATGTATTATATATATATTACCTCTGAAACTAACTGATGATCTTTAATGAAACTTGACACATTTATTTGATTTTCTAGGGTTACATCAAAGCAAACTAAAATATAATCCTACATAGAGGTCAAGGTCACAGGCCAAGGTCATAAGTTAACCTTCATTATAAAATGCTCAATTTTCGATAAGCTGACGACTGTTAGTTGCATTTTACTTAAATAACATATATTTTAATCATATATACATATTATAATACTTAAGGTTAAAGGTCAAGGTCCAAGAACAAAAAAAGAGTATTGATAATTTTCTTTAAACTCTTCCTAGACTATTTAACCCTTTGTGTACCAGTGACGTCTTTTTTATTGTATTCTAGCTATAATTAGACGATTTTGTGGAGCTTAAGAAGGATCTGTGGTAGTAAAAAGGGTTAAGATAGTTGAAAGCCTGCTAATATTATGGAGGCCCTTCATAAACTAAACAAAATTTTCTTAGTATCCAGTATGAAATGAAACCGACAGAACTGTACTGAACGGGTTACGTATCGTCACCAAATTTTGCTGGCAAATTTGGTTGGTCAATGCAACGACTGTCCAAATTTTTTGTTTTTGTTACTCAAAGGTCAAGGTGATTGGTAAAGGTCACAGATTATGGTAACTATTGCTTTCTTATATGTATTTAAATTTGAAGCACACCATATTCAAAATACTACAAAATAGTGTTACGCTGACCTTGTTATAGATAAATATTCCAATGATTAAGATTCAATGTGATCATAAATGTAATTATATATACAGTATATACCTCCCTGGCGGACATGAACCACCAACAGTCAGAACAAGTGTCCATGCTTTAATCCACTGCACTCAAGTATCTTTTATCACGCCGTGGTATAGTGGATTAAAGTATGGGCACTTGTTCTGACTGTCGGTGGTTCAAGTCCGGCTGTGAGTATAAAAACATTTAGTAGCTTATGTGTATTTGTGAATATATATATATATATATATACATATACCGGTATATATATATATATATATATATATATATATATATATATATATATATATATTGGTACTCCCAAATGAGTTTTGTAACCTATGTCATTTGTGAGTGAGTTATAATTTACATAGCCTTTGTTATATTGAGGGTGAAACATGTTTTTTCTCTCTCTCTCTATCTTCCTTGTATCTTTCGTGTCCAGTGGTGACGTCATGAGTGCACCATCTTAGGCAATACTTTGTTGAGAGGCTACAGTAGCTGTCTCAATTGTTGCCACGAGAGTGATTCAATAACTAGTTAGTTTATTTAACCCAGTGTGGGATTGTTTTAGTTTATCATAAGTTTACACAATGATGTCTTGTATTTCTTTGATTATTTCTGTATAGTTAATGAGAGCCTAGGAGCTTAGAATAATTGTTGAGTCTAGCAATGTCTGGAGCTCTCCTCCCCTCCTGGGACCCTCTGTTCACAGGACGTCACTTCGTGAGACAGACACCATACCAAGTACATGTGCTGCGTGGGCTGTCACAAGCTTGCCTTATAGTTCCCTTATTAACCGCATTTACCATCTTGTTTCTTATTGAATAGTAGCAGGGCAAGTCTGGGAGTCATTTAAACAATTTTTATTAAAATAACCTTATTCTTTTGCATAAAGGAATTTTCTGCATTTGTTAGCTATAAGCACTGCAGCCGCTTGCCATCTAAATTATAAGCTTCTCCACTGTTTTCTTCCATGTTCTTTTCCATTATTCTACTGCATTGCTGTTCATTGTCATATGTGTATATTATCCTGGTTGATATCTCTAGTGGTTTGGGGATTAGTCTGTTTATCCAGTATTGGTTGAGCATTTGTTGAGCCCTTGAGGACAGAGGTTGTTGGGTGGTGAGGAGGCCTGTATCCTGCTATATTAAGGTACATTGTTTTTCCTTCCACCACACAGCATCCTCCAACTCGGGCCTTATTTAACCCTTTAGGGGGTGGCAGCTAATCTACAGCCTACTAGGATATCAACACTTGTGCCTTGTGTAGTTTTTAGCAACAATACATTCGATGCAGTTTGGGACTAGGGGTGGAGCCTGTTACTAGGTGAGGTTGTCCCCATTGCACTCAGGTATATTGAGCTAACCCCAGATGATGATGTAAGTGATAAGTCATTAAAGTTGTTTATCCCTTACAACACCACCGCCGAGCTGTGCTGAAGAGAGCCACTCAGTGTATTATTAGGGTATTAGGTAGGGATAATAGGCTTGGCACAGAGGTTTATTTCACTGGACTTTCCATGGTTTTTGCTTTGTATTGTTCTCAATTCCTAAGCGATTGGGCATGATATAGATTGTTCTGGGAGTCTAGTAGTGGTATGGTTAGGTAATGTTTGTGCAGTTTAGAATAACCTTAGAAGTTCTCTTGCATACTACACGCACTGTTGACTAGGCTCGGGGACATAGATATTTTTGTGTCTCCTTGTTACTGCTTTAACCTCTTAAGTGCACAGGTGGGGTATTGGCCACCCCTCCCTGTGCGGAGGTATTTAGCTCCTTCAGACATATGTTCCAATAAGTCTGAGGAGGCGGGAGCCCCGGGATCATTGCCACTGCCTCGCACTACACTCACAACAACACTGCGGCCGTTAGAATTATCGGAGGAGGCTGAGGTTGCCACCAACGGTTTTATCGTAAGCTAACTTATCGGACTTACTGAGCTCATATGACGCAAAATCGCGTCATAAACTTATGGGAGAGGCATGGAGATAAGTCCATATGACGCGATCGCGTCATATGAGTTTTTGGTTATAAGTTCCATATGACGCGATCGCGTCATATATGTCGCAAGGAGTTAGACTGTTTCCTACACTCAAATCATCATCGTACCATAAATATCATTAATACTTATCCATATGCGCCTATTTTACGTTGATTATAAAGATATTAACCTGTTACAGCAATAAAACAAGTGGAAGCAACGTTTGGATGGTCAAAATCGGCAAATTAGATAGGGAATTACATAACTGAAGGCTGAGCCAGCCTGCTAGCCTACCAACCCTTACGACGTCTGGAGCGATACTGTCGTGTTGTTCCCTCTCTTTCTCCCTTTCATTCGCTGTGTAGCACATACAAGCACAGCTTGCTTATGAATCGCTATTGATAGTACGAAAATATATCGACGAATAAGGGAATAAGAGAGAGAATAGGTGATAATTGAAGGGAGGGGGGGGGGGGGGGGGGGGGGGGGGGGGGGGATGTGGAGGAGTGATATTTGGCATGGCCAAGGGGCAAAACAAACAAAAATAAATAAATTAAATAAAAATTGATACTGGGCTGGTTTAAACAATTTTTTTTTTAGGCCTTGGATTATATAAGGAGTTCTGCAGCACAGCGGTAAAACTCTTATTAGTGTTTCAGCACTTGCTGGGTTAATAGAGCAAAGAGGAAGATAACCATTTTTCCTAGAGAACCTGCGTGTCTTGGTGTTTGAGTCAGATACTAAGAGCGTGTCTGTTGCAGGGTAGTACAGTACGGTGGGCAGGGTTGGGTGCAGCCTTACAGCATTGGTGTCTTTTTGCTACGGCATTGCCTTTTTGCTAGTGCTGTGGGCTAGGTTATTTGAGCATCTGTTTTTCCCGGGCTCCCCTCGTAACAGTGGCGACCTCGCCAGGATAGTGTGATAGTATAGAGTTCTTGTGGTGTGAAGCAATTATATTTAGATTGGTCAGTCAATTTTTCTTGCAGTTGAAAGTCTACGGACATAGTACTCTTATTTCATTAACCCGTGTCCACAACTATTGCTAAGATGTCGAATGTTGATTACATTCCTGTTCATATTGTGGGGAAGGAGGACGTTTGGCAGTTTATTACAACCCAACCTAGTCAAGAAGAGGTTGCTGGCAGGAGTTGTGATGAATTAAGACGTGTGTTGGAGGTGTATGGTTGGAGGTGCAGTGGTATGGCTAAGGTAGAGTTAGTTCAAGAGGTGTGTAAGGTAGTTGCACAGTATAATGGTCTTCAGGAAGCTAGTACTCATGTTGTGGATGATGGCACCATCCAGCATGTGCCACAGCGCCCTATCAGTCAGGCTAGCTACCATTCTACTGGGGACCGGAGTGGAGCAACAACTCCAGAGCAAGGTGATACCGTATTTAGGCAGTCTCCTACTATTACCACAACACCTGCCACCACGCCTCCACCGTCAGCATTTAAGCCTATCAGTACGGCCCCTTCATTTTCACAGGGCTATGTTCATGCCCCTAAGGCCAGTACATTTGTTTCGAGTTATGCTAGCAATCCCCAGTATCCTCCTTCTTCCCCTCATGTGTCATGGGCCACACCCCAGCATTTCACTGCCACTCATATGGTGGCTGCTCCGCACAATCTTCCCCCTTTCGCCCAGTTTCCTCCTATAACCCCGATAGGGTCGAGAAGGAGTCCAGAGGTTGAGCTGCAGCTCAAGAAAATGGAGATGGAAGAGAGACAGAGAGAGAAAGATAGAGAGAGAGAAGAGAGAATTGAGTTGAGAAAGATAAAGATGGAGGAGAAGAGAGACAGAGAGAGAGGGAGATAGATTTGGAGAAGACGAAGTTGGAAACTAGCGAGCAAAGACGGCAGGGGAATAATGCTGTGCATACATCTAAGGAGGAGGCAGAAGAGGTGCTGTTGTTTCGACGGCTGAAACTCTTGCCGGCCTTCGATGAACTCAAGGTCACAGAGTGGTTCTTGTGTTTTGGGAAGAAGGCCCACGAGTATCAGTAGCCGAGGCAACGCTGGGCAGTGTTGGTGTCTAATGTATTGAAAGGCAAGGCTCTTGATGCATATGATCGCCTAGAAGTGCAGGAGCTAGCGTATGATGTACTTAACACTCAATGAGCGGCCTAGGCGGTATATTTGACCGTGCCGCCCAGCGTTTTTTTTTTACCATAAATGGGGTTGTTTCCGTGCTCTTTTTTATGCATAAAGAAGAGCCAGAGCGTAATACAAGTATGTATCCCTGAATGGGCGTAAATTGAGCTTTCCAATGACACCCGAACCATCCTTTTACGATCACTGGTTGTCTTGCAACGATCGTGCAACCGAAGGGAAAAATCGCTAAAATACGGTCATTTCGTTACATAATTATGTGTGTAGCGAGTGAGAGAGGGTGGAGTAGTGTCGAGTACATGTCAGTGGGCCCACGACGGTCGTGGCGTGCGGTCATGATGCAACCTACGCTCCTCCCACTGCTCGGCTCTCTCTCAGAAATTGCACACAGACTTAAGTCAGGCCCCGCCACATTGTTCAGCTTTTTAGATACAGACTTAAGTTGGGCCCCGCTAAAGAGGGGTTAAAGAGGCTGTGTTAAAAGCCTACGAGCTGCGTCCTGAGGCTTACAGGTTGGCTTTCAGGGGGGCTCGGAAGTGACAAGGAGACTCGCACCTGGAATGTACCAGGTACCTGCGCGATACTCTAGCTAAGTGGCTGCACTCAGAGTCAGCTGATACTATGGAGGCGGCGTGTGACGTTTGGCTGATGGAGCCGTTTACAAGCATAGTTGAAAAGGACATAGGGGCAAAATGAAAAGAAAGGCGGTTTAAATCAATAAGGGAAGCAGCAGTTTGGGCTGATGACTTTGCACTAGCCCAGCGTGGCACGTGCATGGGGAGCATTGGTGATAGGAAAGACCGACCTGTGCACCAAGCAGCCACAGTATCAGCTCGCCCATCATCACCCAAAGTTAACACAAATAAGACACTACATTATACCAAGGCAACCAGCAAGCTTCTACGGAAGTGAGATGTTATTTTTGCAAGCAAGTGGGTCATATTAAACCTCAGTGTGCTAAATGGAAGGCTACCCAGGAACCCAAGGCTGTCCAGTTGGTGGCGACATTAGGGGAGGTGCCTGTGAAAGGCAAGCCAGGTACTGGTGAGTTTGGGGGGCAGTGTTGGCCAGCGCAAAGCAGGGTAGTAAGCACTTTGCCGCCCCAGATGGTATCACCACCTGAGCATAATCAGACTTCCCCTGATTGGTGCCGGCCATTCATACATGATGGATTAGTAAGGGTTGGGGAGCAGATTTACCCTGTCAAGGTGTTTAGGGATTCTGGTGCGCAACAGTCCATGTGTCGCAACCTGACGGGGGACCTATTAGCACGGGAGAGTTTGTTATGTGCAGGGGAATCAACAGTGAACAATTCTGTGATTTAGTCCCGGTTACCCTAGAGTGCCCACTTTTGGCTGCCGAATGTAAGGTGGCTATGGTGGACACTCTGCCAGTTGAGGGGGTGGACTTTTTGCTCGGGACTGACTTGGCAGGGGATGTAGTTTTCCCGCCTCCTACAGTCGTCGCTGAGGCTGCTTTTGTGCCTCCTGGTGGTGGTTGTTTGCAAGAAGATAACATGGACTCTATCTACCCTGTTGGTGCAGTGACCCAATCAGTGGCACATTTGGCACAACAGGTGGATGATTTAGTGGATATGGGGGCCGACAGCCATGAGCGCGGGCCATCCCATGACGCACTACTAGATGACACTGGTCCGGAGACAGCTGTGGGCTTGGCTGACCCCAGTGAGGTTACCGCGACTAGTAGAGGTGACCTAGTGCCAGACGAGGAGTCTGACATAGTGATACCGACTCAACCTTCTGATTTTTGAGAGGCCTTGATGGAGTTACCTAGAAACAAACTGAGCAAGTTGCAGCAAGAGGACTCGAGTCTGGGCCTCCTGTTTAAACCTCCCGCATTCGGTAACTTAAATATGTAACTTATGGTAAGACGTCTAAATTTGCCATGAAATACCAGGCTGGGCGAGTTTTCGAAGCCTTGTGTTTTTCTGTATTTTCATCCAACAGAATGCTGTTTATTGTGATGTATCATATGTCAATGGAAAGAGGAATATTTATAGTACATGATAAAACAAAAAAAATGTAAATAAATCGAAATATGAAAGTGTAAATGAGTCCGGAATACAATTATTTCCCATGCAATTGTCTTCACACCGTCCTAGCTCTAAATTGTGAGTGATGACAATTTTTTTTTGCTCAAATAATAGTATATTTTCTCCTCTTTCCAAATCTGAAAACAGAAATTGTTTATCTTCAATAGTTTTCAAGCAGTGACCGACCAAATATAAACTATGATTTTGATTTATATGGTTTACAAAATTTTCGATTTATTTCGTTGCTACGAAGTGTATGGTTTTAAATTTAGGCTGTATGAATACGGAAAATAATGCTGATGAGTATAAAACAAACTATAAGTTCCTAGGACAAATACTTTTTGCGCTATGAATATTTGAAATGAAGAGCCAAAATGCGAATATTTACGCTTCACCCATCTCTGTTCCGGCGATGCTAGCCGGGTTCCGAGCTGTTCCCCACCTCGTGGTTGCGTTATTTGCTAGGATACGTATATAACTGCTTATATCACCGTCATCAGAAAATTATGCTCTTTCTAATGGTGAAAACTAAAATAATATAGCGTAATTGGTTCGCAAGCTATGCGCAATTGTTTCCATGCAGTGACCGATTTTTTTTTTTTTTTTTTTTTGATTGATATGGTTTATAACATTTTCGATTTATTTCGTTGCTACGAACTGTATGGTTTTATATTTAGGCTGTATGAATACGGCAAATAATACTGATGAGTATAAAACAAACTAGAAGTTCCTACGACAAATACTTTTTGCGCTATGAATATTTGAAATAAAGAGCCAAAATGCGAATATTTACGCTTCACCCGTTTCAGTTCCGCCGATGCTAGCCGGGTTCCGAGCTGTTCCCCACCTCGGCGTTGGTTTATTTGCTCGGATACGTATATAACTGTTTATATCACCGTCATCGGAAAATTATGCTCTTTCTAATGGTGAAAACAAAAATAATATAGCGTAATTGGTTCGCGAGCTAGGCGCAATTGTTTCCATGCATTGTTATTGTTATGTAAATATATGAGAATGTTTATTCAGTTATATATCTTTGCCACAATGTACAACACTTATATAAATATATAAATATATATATATATATATATATATATATATATATATATATATATATATATATATACAAGGTGTCAAACAAAATATAATGTATGGTAATACAAATATGTGTATGTGTGTGTGGGTATCTATATATACTGTATATATATATATATATATATATATATATATATATATATATATATATATATATATATATATATATATATACCCGGTATATATATATATAAATATATATACAGTATACAATACATACAAGGTGTCATAAATATATATATATATTTATGTGGTATATATATATATATATATAAAATGAATAAAATAAAAATATAAATAAAATGAAATAAATAAAATAAAATAAATAACAACAGTAATAAATAAAATAAATAAATATATAAATAAATACAAATATAATAATAATATAAATACTCGATTATGGGCCTTGGGCTTGCTCGGGACCTTGGGGCTGATCCGCTAGATACCCTGGGCAACAGGAATAAAAAAAAATAAATATATATAAATATATATATACAGTATATATATAATTATATATATATAATTATATATATATATATATATATATACATATATATATATATAATATATATATATACTGTATATATATTTATATATATATATATATATATATATATATATATATATATATATGTTAGTAAAGCCAGGTAATACATTTTCTTTAATACATACGAGGTTGAAAGAAATGGCAATTTCTGCGTTGGAAATTTTATTATTCAAAGTTTCTAGGTCTCTGATGAGTTTTCGCTGGGTGGCAGGAAGTAGATGAAGGAGATGAGCAAAATTCATGGTGGTACAGGGTTACATTAATGTACATGATGATACAGGATATACGACGCGTTTCACTGGACAACCAGTATTAACAAGTAAGGACAGAATGATATAAAAGGTAAACAGGAAGGGTATATATAGAGGGAGGAGGATCAGAGGAGGCGAAAATCAGGGGGCAAAAGTCTGCTATTGGTGGAGGGGTATTCTAGGAGAGAGAAAGGGAGAACTGCTTCACGCATGCGCACTGGATGCGGGATGGTGGTTGGTTGGCGGGGTCGAAGCTGATTGGCTGCGTGTGGAGGGGCGTGGCCTAAGTTCTGTAGTACGTGTGGCGCCTGCGGAAGACGAAGTTGAAGGAGGTAGCGCGGGGGGCTGCGTCAAGGGCACCGGGGGGCGAGGGGGGGTGTTAGGTCCTGTAGGAAAGTGCCTTTTGGCAGAAGGAAGGATCTGAAGGTCCAGAGTTTGGTTGTTGATGTTGGGATGTAAGGCTTGGATATATAATGCTTCGAGTATAGGTAATCTCCTTGGGTCACTTTCTTTATCGAGTATGGTGGTGTGTTTCTCTAACTCGTTGCGTGTGAGGTGGGGGTGGTTAGGGGTGAGATAGTGGTCTTTGATGGCTCCAGCCTGAAGGTGAAGAGTTAACCGACGTGAAAGACGAGTCTGCGTCATACCAATATAGGAATGAGGTCCACAGTCCTCATAATTACAGGTATGTTGGTAAATGACGTGATCGTCGGTCATCGGGCTCTTTATCTTGGTGGAAGCTGGTTTGTTGCGGAGAACGAGGTTGGAGGTCTTGGGGGATTTGTAATAAATTATTAATTTGATTTTGTTTTCCGGGTTGGTTGGGTGGACATACTTGGAGATTATTTCTTTTAAGACGGCCTCGTCATTTTGATAATTTGATAATTTGATAATTTGATAACTTGATAATGCTGGTTGTCCAGTGAAACGCGTCGTATATCCTGTATCATCATGTACATTAATGTAACCCTGTTCCACCATGAATTTTGCTCATCTCCTTCATCTACTTCCTGCCACCCAGCGAAAACTCATCAGAGACCTGGAAACTTTGAATAATTAAATTTCCAACGCAGAAATTGCCATTTCTTTCAACCTCGTATGTATTAAAGAAAAAAAAAAAAATATATATATATATATATATATATATATATATATATATATATATATATATATATATATATATATATATATATATAAAATAAATGAAATAAAAATATAAATAAAATGAAATAATTCAAATCAAATAAATATATATATAAATAAAATAGAAATGTAATAATAATATAAATACTCGATTATGGGCCTTGGGCTTGCTCGGGACCTTGGGGCTGATCCGCTAGACACCCTGGGGAACAGGAATAAAACAGAAAACAAAATATATATATACAGTATATACCGGGTATATATATATATATATATATATATATATATATATATATATTATATATATATATATAATATAATATATAAATAAAATAAATAAAATACAAAATATAATAATAATATAAATACTCGATTATGGGCCTTGGGCTTGCTCGGGACCTTTGGGCTGATCCGCTGGACACCCTGGGGAACAGGAATAACAAAACAAATATATATGGTATGTACAGTATATCAATATAAAATAAATAAAATAAACATAAATAAAATGAAATAAATAAAATAAAATAAATAAAAACAATATTAAATAAAATAAATAAATATTTAAATAAAATACAAAATATAATAATAATATAAATACTTGATTATGGGCCTTGGGCTTGATCGGGACCTTGGGGCTGTTATATACTGTATATAGGCTATATATATATATATATATATATATATATATATATATATATATATATATATAAAATAATATATATACTGTAATATAACTAAAATTCCATAAAGTACTTCCCATACTTCCTGTAAGCATTCCTGTGACATCTTCGTGATTATAATGTATTTATTTTGTAGGCAGTATTTATTGATAAATATATTTGTCTTTCAAGCAAAAAATAGTGTAAAGTCATCAATGATACCTAGACAAAACTGCATCAATAATCAAGGGGTTAACCAAGATTCACTCCCCTCAGTCACCAAAAGTCACAAGTAACATCTTATATGCATATATAGTTCGAATTATTCACTAAACACTTTCACTGGGTAGATGAAATAATCCATAATTGCCTGACTATAGCTAGGCATGGTGGGCCAGAGGGAGGGAGCCCAGAATTTAAAGGGCCGGGACCCTGCCTCACAGTCTGGGGGCCGAGAAACTACTGACTTTACAAAGGCCCGTGCTCCTCAGAGAGGGATGCTATGGGGTTGCTAGATACTTCCTTTTGTAACTTACTAATGCCTAACTTACCAGTCCAAATTGCGTCAAAATCGAGTCATAAACTTATTTTTGGCAAATATTTCTAACTTACAGGTGGCATTATGACGCGATTGCGTCATACGAGCACTCTTCGAGGGGTGGCGTTATGACGCGATTGCATCCTAAAGATGCGAGAGGGTTAAGAAGGTTGGTACGACTGGTGGGAAGAACGTTCAAGCAGGGAAATTGATCATAAAAGGGGCATTGTTGTTTCGGCAGTGGACGCCGGATATGAACTCAGGTTTGGGGGAGGAGCAGTTAGTGGTGCCTGCCCAGTTCAGGGAGGACCTGGTTAGGCTAATGCATGAGGCACCACTGGCGGGTCATTTAGGGGTATGTGAGACTACTGATAGGCTACTTTCTCATTTTTGGTGGCCTAATATGCCTGCATCGGTGGCTTCTTTTTTGATGTGTCATATTGGTAAGCTAGTTGGAGAACCCCACCCCGGAATACCCGTGGCACCTTTGAGCCCTACACCTGCAGTTGTACCGCCATTGACTCGTGTTGTAGTTGACATGCCTGGTCCCTTATCACCCACCAGTTCGTGATATAAATACTTGCACACTTTAATTGATACTACCTCTAGATACCCGGAGGCTATCCCGGTTATTAGCATGAACACGAAGATGAGAGGCCATTGTGACAAACAGGCTAAATCTAGGGTGTTTAAGGTGGGCGACGAGGCTTTGGTACGGTTGTCAGTTCAGGGTCGACCCATGGCTGCTAAGGGTGGTGGCCAGTATCAGGTCATTAAGCAGATTGGTGAGGTTGACTATGTAATAGATACGCCCGACCGTCGCATAGCCTCCCAATGCTGCCATAGTAAAATGCAACAGCCCTACCATAGACCAACTGCATCTGGCCGTGGCGCTGATGGAGGTGATGCTGTGCAGGCAGGTGTAGCCGCAAGGAATGCGGGGGTGCGCATGTATGGTATCGGTGGGGAAGCCTTAGCACTTATGAACTGTGGGACTTACCTTACCTATGTTACCTATGTGGAGTTCGCCGCTCTTGCTAGTGGCACCGAAGAGCGTACCGCCCTTCGTTGTTGTTTGAGAATTGGTGCAGCAGACTATTCGAAGAGGTGGAGCGCACCCTTGTGAAGATGGGCTCGTCTGGCACTTTTTGTAGTTCGACATCGAGAGAACATAAGAACATAAGAACATAAGAAAATGGGAGTCTGCAGAAAGCCGATTGGCCTAAGCAAGGCAGATCCCTGTCCCACACAACCCCAGTTCAATTACAAAGCCCAATTATAGGCTCACCACTCTAATACCCTGAGGATCATCTTACCAAAACGGTTAGAGATTAACGCAGGATTATGGGGGTATGCAGAGTGCTGATTGGCCCAACCCAGCTGATCCCCCTTCACACCCAACCCTTCTCGTCCATATGCTTATCCAATTTTATCTTAAAGCTCCCTACCGTTTTAGACCCCACTATAGCACTTGGTAGTTCATTCCACCCATCTACAACTCTGTTACCAAACCAATATTTGCCTATATCTTTTCTGAAACGAAATTGATCTAATTTGAAACCATTGGTACGAGTTCTTTCGCTATCACTGAGCTTTAGTACATTTGTCATGTCCCCTTTGTTAATCCCACTAACCCACTTGAACACCTCTATCATATCCCCTCTAACTCTGCATCTCTCTAACGAATGTAAACCTAATTTCTTCAACCTTTCTTCATACGAAAGCTTTCTAATATTATGGATAATTTTTGTCATTCTACGCTGTACTCTCTCCAATGAATCTATGTCCATTCTGTAATAAGGACACCAACATTGGACAGCATAATCCATATGGGGTCTCACTAATGACAAGTAAAGTTTTAACACCTTAACCCTTATTTAGCGGCGAGCAACATAAGTCGAGTTAAATAAAGCTGGACTATGTGGCGGCGCTCGACATAACTCGAGTGGCAATTTCAGCACGTAATGTGGCTGAGAGAGAGAGACAAGTGGTGGCAGGAGACTAGCGAGCGTATGACTGCTCCAGACCACCGCGGCGAACCTACTGACACAAATCTCAGCTCCCTCCTCCCTCTCTCACTCGCTACATACTCAATTATGTACTGAAAGTACCGAATTACCTGCTTTTTGCACTCGCGTTGCACGGTTATTGCAAGAAAACTATCCATCATACAAGGATCGTTATGGTGTCATTCGAAAGCTCTGTTTATGCCCTTTCAGGGATAGGTACTTGTTTTCGTTCTGGGTCTTATTTAGGCATGAAAATGATCACGTAAACAGCCCTATTTTGGCTAAAAACACCCCGCTGGGGGGGACACATAAATAAAACGCATAGGGCGCTCGTAAGGGGTTAAGAGCGGCCTATGCTGGTTTTTTATATGGACCGCCCAGCGGTGTTTTAGCCAAAATAGGGCTGTTTACGTGATCATTTTCATGCCTAAATAAGACCCAGAACGTAAAACAAGTATCTATCCCTGAAAGGGCATAAACAGAGCTTTCGAATGACACCATAACGATCCTTTTATGATGGCTAGTTTTCTTGCAAATACCGTGCAACGCGAGTGCAAAAAGCATGTAATTCGGTACTTTCCCCATATAATTCAGTATGTAGCGAGTGAGAGAGGGAGGAGGGAGCTGAGATTCGTGTCAGTAGGTTCGCCGCGGTGGTCTGGAGCAGTCATACGCTCGCTAGTCTCCTGCCACCACTTGTCTCTCTCTCTCAGCAACATTACGTGCTGAAATTGCCACTCGACCTATGTCGAGCGCCACCACATAGTCCAGCTTTATTAAATACGACTTATGTGGTGAGCCGCTAATTAAGGGTTAAGAAAACATCAGCAGTTCTGTTACTCACACTCCTAGAGATGAACCCGAGAATCCTGTTTGCCTTATTACGAACGCTTATACACTGTTTTCTAGGCTTCAAATCATTGCTAACAAACACACCTAGATCTTTCTCAGTCTGAATTTTCTAATTCTAAATTAGCTAGTTTATATTTAACATTTGTATGCATCTTCCCTATCTTTTATACCTTGCATTTGTCAATGTTAAACTTCATCTGCCAATTTACTGACCATTCATGTAAGGTATCTAGATCCCTTTGGAGGCACTCTATATCGCTATCTGCATCAATTGATCTCCCCATTTTAGTATCGTCTGCGAATTTACTTATCCTACTAGTTATACCTAAATCTAGGTCATTTATGTATATAAGAAACAACAGGGGACCTAATACAGATCCCTTGGGGACACCACTTTTGACTGCTCCCCACTCTGGCTTGGTACCATTTATGCTGACTCTCTGTTTCCTACCAATTAGCCATGACCTAATCCATCCCAACAACGATCCTCCTATTCCATGTGCCTCAACCTTTCTCATCAATCTCTCATGAGGGACTCTGTCGAAAGCTTTACTGAAATCTAAATAAATAATATCATATGACTTGTCACTATCTACTGCTTCATATACCTCTGAGAAAAAGCTAAGCAAATTAGTAAGGCAAGAACGTCCCTGAGTGAATCCATGCTGAGAAGAATTTATTAAGTTAAATTTGTCTAAGTGGCTTCTAATTTTCCTAGCAATAATAGACTCTAGCAACTTTCCTATGATTGATGTGAGACTAATGGGACGGTAATTGGATGCTATCGATTTATCACCTTTTTTAAAGATCGGAACTACATTTGCAAGCTTCCAAGCTTCTGGAACTAAACCTGTTTCTAAAGACTTGTTAAATAAAAATGCTAATGGGCTACTTAACTCATCTCTCCATTCTTTTAATACTCTAGCATATACCTCGTCAGGACCAGGCGATTTTTGAGGTTTCAGTCTGTCAATTTCCTTAAGCACATCATTTCTACTTATACTAACTGTACTTAACATATTTTCTATACTATCACTATATACCATATTGACTTCTGGAATCTGTGCCAAATTTTCATTAGTGAAAACGGAAAGAAACTGACTATTTAATGTACTGCACATTTCTAAATCATTTTCTGTTATTTCTCCTATTGAAGTTTTTAGGGGGCCTATTACATCTCTAACTTTAGATTTATATAGTTGGTAAAAAGCTTTAGGGTTATTTTTTGAGTCACTGGCTATCCTTATTTCATAATTTCTTTTTGCTTTCCTGATTTCCTTTTTGACTTGTCTTGATAGAGTCTGATAGTATATATGTAGATGATTTTCGCCTTTCTTTATTTTTCTATATATTCCTTTCTTTTTTCCTATAAGATCTATTAGCTTATTAGTTTTCCATTTTGGTTGGTTCTGCGGCGATCTAAATTTTCTTTTAGGGATATATTTATTTTGAGCATTGTGGAGTGAAGCAATAAACTGGTTATATGTAGGTGGCAAGTTTAACTCTGGCATATCCTGACTTAATTGCTTAACAATAGGGTCCACCCTTAAGTCTCGTCTTAGCCCTCCATAATCGGCTTTTCTGAAATCTGGGATAAGTGTCGTATTCTCTTTAGCATTCCCTGTCCATTGTATATTAAAATAAATAGATTTATGATCGCTATTTCCTTGGTGGTCACCAATCTCTACATCATTTATCATATGTTCATTGTTACTGAAAACTAAATCAAGAATATTAATACCTCTAGTCGGCGTATCTTTGAATTGAAATAAAAAACTATCTTGTACTACCTCAATAAACTCTACTGAATCGGAGTCGCCTATTTGGTGCTGCCAATCAATGTTCGGAAAATTAAAATCACCCATAATGCACACATTGCTAAACCTTGATGCTATTTTAATTTCCTCCCATAACGATGTTCCGCCATTTCTACTCATATTAGGCGGTCTATATATAACTCCAATAACTATGGTCTCACTACCTTCGTTAACCTCTACCCAAACACTTTCATTATCATTATTTAGTCTAATACCTGATTTAATACAGCTTTTTAATGTACTCCTGTCAAACACTGCTATACCCCCGCCCCTCCTACTTGTTCGGTCATATTTAAACAAACTAGATCCTGGAATATCAAATTCTGCTAAAAAATGCCTAGATTCTGTATTAATCCACGTTTCAGTTAGCGCTATTATGTCTATATTTTCTGTGCTAACGAGTGCTCTAAGTTCGTTCATTTTGTTACATAAACTCCTACAATTTGTATAATATACCCTCAACCTATTACTTTTATTTGCAACTAATTTTCTATTGTTTTTAGCTAACTTATTATTTCCTGTTGAACTACTAGCTCTAGACGGAAATTCTACTCTATCAGTAATCTCATCTTTACTATCAGTTACATGTGTAGTGTTATCGATACTACTATTACACATCACTATATTCGCACTATCTTGACTGATTATTTCTATTTTACTCACTGAGAGCTCTCTTGAAGCTGTCTAACGAGACACCTCTCATGTCTCTTACTCTCCGCGGGAGTTTGTTGAAGAGACGTGCTCCTCTATGTGATAACTAGCCCTCTCGCAGAGAGCCCATAGAACCCCGATTTTTCATCTTGGGGATATCGCATTCCCAGCCTCTCCTATCACTGAACTTCATTGCTATTCGGGTATCTAGATTTAGTACAAAACCCTCTGCGATTTTCCACGTATATATTATTAAGTATCGTTCCCTTCTACGTTCCAACGAATACAGCTTTAGTGATTTTAAACAATCCCAATAGTGTAACTGTTTTACTGAGTTTATGTGTGAGGTGAAGTTCCTTTGTACACTTTCTAAGTCCTTAATTTCACCTGCTTTGTATGGGGATGTTAATACATTACAGTATTCTAGCCGCGGTAGCACCAGGGATTTGAAGAGTGTTATCATAGGCAATTCACCGCGAGTATTAAATGTACGTAGAATCCAACCTGTTAGCCGTTTCGCAGCTGCAACTTTGACCTGGTTATGTTCTTTGAATCCCATATTTTCAGACATTATCACCCCAAGGTCTCTCACATTGTCTTTACGTTTTATTATGTGATTGGATTCTGTTATGTAACTATGTAACTATGTAACGTCTCTTTAACGTAATCCTCATCTCCGTATCGTATTAATTGAAATTAATCTTCATTAAACTGCATGTTATTTTCCCTGGTCCACTGGAACACCTTATATATGTCCTCTTGCAGCCGGCCCGTGTCTTCCTGTGTCTTTACTATCATACTCAGTTTCGTGTAATCCGCAAAGGAGGATACTGTACTGTGTCTTGTGTTGGCATCTATCTCACTTATTAGAATGAGGAAAAGAAGGGGCGCTAGTACTGTTCCTTGGGGAACTGAGCTTTTGATGTCTGAAGGCTCAGATGTTACTTGGCTTACTGCTACTGATTGTTTTCGGTTCACAAGGAATTTGTATATCCACCTTCCGATTTTACCTGTTATCCCTTTTTGAGTGACTGCACAGGTGGTACAGATTGTCACTCTCATGACCTGGCTGTAGTAGGGACGGAGGAGGAGAAGAAGGGAGACTATAGTTTAGAGGCTGCGATCCCGGCTGGATTATGGGAGGGCAATGAGTATGTTGTTCTTCGAGATAAGTTGCAACCTCTTGTTCCTAAACGCCAAGAGGAGTTGTTTACTAGGCTGTGGCAGTACTTCCGCACGTTTGGTGATTCCCCAGGCCTGATGTCCGGGGTGGCACCCAACATAGAGGCTGGAGACAGTACAAAGCTCAAGTTGGCTCCCTACCGTATAAATCCTGCTCGACAGCCTGTCTTAAAAGCAGAGCCGGATTACATGTTGGAAGAGGGTCTGAGGGATAAGGGATATCGTGAGTGGTCTTTGCCAGTGACTTTGCAACCTGAGCTGAGTGGCAAGATCCGTTTTTGTGTTGATGTTAGTGCATTATCCCAGACAGACGCCTATCCATTACCCAGAGTTGACGACCGCATCGGGGCTACCACGTTTATCACTAAGGTGGAATTAGTGAAGGGTTATTGGCAGGTCCCGTTGCCTGAGAGAGCGAAGAGAAGTGCCAGTCTTGTGGTGGACTGGGCAGTTTATCAGTGCCAGGTGATGTTTTGCTGCCGAAACACAGTTTGGATGTGTGGCATGTTAAGGGCATGATTGTTTGTCACGGGAGGGTATGTTTTAAGGAGAACCCTCGCCATCTAGTCAGTGTAGGTGTAGCCTCCTACTTTGGTTTGATTAGCATGTTTATGTCTGGTGCTTGTTGGTTGCCGTGTGTAGCCCAGCGTAGGGTCGTAAAGTAGGAGTTGCTGTGTTTCTGTGTAGAAGGAAATATTTAAATACAAAAATATAAAAACTATAAAAATACTAGAAAAGAGACTGTAGTTGTGTATGTCTTGTAGTGTTATTGAAGTATAAGCAGTCTGTTGTTTCAAGATGCACTAACAGACTCCCCCTGGGTGTGAGGGTGTCACTCCCAAATGAGTTTTGTAACCTATGTCATTTGTGAGTGAGTTATAATTTACATAGCCTTTGTTATATTGAGGGTGAAACATGTTTTCTCTCTCTCTCTATCTTCCTTATATCTTTCGTGTCCAGTGGTGATGTCATGATTGCACCATCTTAGGCAATACTTTGTCGAGAGGCTACAGTAGCTGTCTCAATTGTTGCCACGAGAGTGATTCAATAACTAGTTAGTTTATTTAACCACAGCGTGGGATTGTTTTAGTTTATCATAAGTTTACACAATGATGTCTTGTATTTCTTTGATTATTTCTGTATAGTTAATGAGAGCCTAGGAGCTTGGAATAATTGTTGAGTCTAGCAATGTCTGGAGCTGTCCTCCCCTCCTGGGACCCTCGTGTTCGCAGGACCGTCACTCGTGAGAAAGACACCATACCAAGCACATGCGCTGTGTGGGCTGTCACAGGCTTGCCTTATAGTTCCCTTGTTAACTGCATTTACCATCTTGTTTCTTATTGAATAATAGCAGGGCAAGTATGGGAGTCATTTAAACTAACTTTTATTAAAAAAAACTTTTTCTTCTGCATATAGGAATTTCCTGCATTTGTTAGCTATAAGTACTGCAGCCGCTTGGCATCTAAATTATAAGCTTCTCCACTGTTTTCTTCCATTTTCTTTTACATTATTCTACTGCATTGCTGTTCATTGTCATATGTGTATATTATCCTGGTTGATATCTCTAGTGGTTTGGGGATTGGCCTGTTTATCCAGTATTTGTTGAGCCCTTGAGGACAGAGGTTGTTGGGTGGTGAGGAGGCCTGTATCCTGCCATATTAGGCTACTTTGTTTTTCCTTCCACCACACAGCATCCTCCAACTCGGGCCTTATTTAACCCTTTAGGGGGTGGCAGCTAATCTACAGCCTACTAGGATATCAACACTTGTGCCTTGTGTAGTTTTTAGCAACAATACATTCGATGCAGTTTGGGACTAGGGTTGGAGCCTGTTACTAGGTGAGGTTGTCCCCATTGCACTCGGGTGTATTGAGCTAACCCCAGATGATGTTGTAAGTGATAAGTCATTAAAGTTGTTTATCCCTTAAAACACCACCGCCGAGCTGTGCTGAAGAGAGCCAATCAGTGTATTATTAGGGTATTAGGTAGTTTAATAGGCTTGGCACAGAGGTTTATTGCACTGGACTTTCCATGTTTTTTGCTCTGTATTGTTCTCAATTCCTAAGCGATTGGGCATGATATAGATTGTTCTGGGAGTCTAGTAGTGGTATGGTTAGGTAATGTTTGTGCAGTTTCGAATAACCTTAGAAGTTCTCTTGCATACTACACCCACTGTTGACTAGACTCGAAGACAATAGATGTTTTTGTGTCTCCTTGTTACAGCTTTAACTCTCTCGCATCCGGTAACTTAATTATATTGCAAATGGTGAGCCCTTCTCTAATTTGCCATGAAATACCAGGCTGGGCGAGTTTTCGAAGCCTTGTGTTTTTCTGTATTTTCATCCACCAGAATGCTGTTTATTGTGATGTATCATATGTCAACGGAAAGAGGAATAACTATACTACATTATTTATATATATATATATATTTTTTTTTTTTAAATTGCAATATGAAAGTGTAAACGACTCCGGAATAAAAGTTTTCCCTGGGCAATTGTCTTCACACCGTCCTATCTCAAAATTGTGAGTGATGACCATATATTATTATTTGCTCAAATAATCGTATTTTTTCTCCTCTTTCCAAATCTGAAAACAGAAATTGTCTATCTTCAATAGTTCTCAAGCAGTGAGCGAAAACAAAAAAAGTATGGCTTTGCATGATATGGTTTATAACATTTGCAAATTATTTCGTTGTTACGATGTCTATGGTTCTCAATTTAGGCTGTATGAATACTGCAGATAATGCTGAAGAGAATACAAAAAATAGAAGTTCCTACAACAAATACTTTTTGCTCTATGAATATTTGAAATGAAGAGCCTAAATGCGAATATTTACGCTTCACTCGTCTCCGTTCCGCCGATGCTAGCCTGGTTCCGAGCTGTTCCCCACCTCGGCGTTGCTTTATTTGCTCGGATACGTATATAACTGTTTATATCACCGTAATCGGAATATTATGCTCTTTCTAATGGTGAAAACCAAAATAATATAGCGTAATTGGTTTGCGAGCTATGCGCAATTGTTTCCATGCATTGTTATTGTTATGTAAATATATGAGAATGTTTATACAGTTGTATATCTTTGCCACAATATACAACACTTTTATATAATTTTCCTTGCCAATAATTGTATAATGTTCATAGAACACATGTCAGTCATGAAGGTTGTCAATTTTACTTACCTGGTAGGGCCCCAACGCTTTCCAACGAGAAGGGAAATGGCTCCTGGGTTGACAGTGAAAAAACGAAACAAGAAAGCCAGGTTATCTTCAAGCAATAAATTCAGAAATAATTGCATTATACACACAAATAAAGTAATATATAAATAAATATATACATATATATATATATATATATATATATATATATATATACAAGGTGTCAAACAAAATATAATAAATAAAAACAATAATAAATAAAATAAATAAATATATAAATAAAATAAAATATAATAATAATATAAATACTCGATTATGGGCCTTGGGCTTGCTCGGGACCTTGGGGCTGATCCACTAGATACCCTGGGGAACAGGAATAAAACAAAAATATATTTACTGTATATACGGTATATATACAGTATATATAAAATAAACAAAATAAATATAAATAAAACAAAATAAATAAAATAAAATAAATAAAAACAATAATAAATCAAATAAATAAATATTTAAATAAAATACAAATTTAATAATAATATACATACTCGATTATGGGCCTTGGGCTTGCTCGGGACCTTGGGGCTGATCCGCTAGACACCCTGGGGAACAGGAATACAAACAAAAAATATATATATATATATATATATACCGGTATATATATAAAATAAATAAAATATAATAAATAAAAACAATAATAAATCAAATAAATAAATATATAAATAAAATAAAAAATATAATAATAATATAAATACTCGATTATGGGCCTTGGGCTTGCTCGGGACTTTGGGGCTGATCCGCTAGACACCCTGGGGAACAGGAATACAAAATTATATATATACGGTATATAGGCTATACAGTATATATAAAATAAATAAAATAATCATATAAATAAAATGAAATAAATAAAATAAAATAAATAAAAATAATATATAAAATAAATAAATATTTAAATAAAATACAATATATAATAATTATATAAATACTTGATTATGGGCCTTGGGCTTGTTCGGGACCTTGGGGCTGTTATATACTGTATATATATATTTATAATATATATACAGTATATATATAATATATACTGTAATGTAACTAAAATTCCATAGAGTACTTACCATACTTCCTGTAAGCTTCCTGTAAGCATTCCTGTGACATTTTTGTGATTATAATGTATTTATTTCATAGGCAGTATTTATTGATAAATATATTTGTCTTTCAAGCAAAAAATAGTGTAAAGTCATCAATGATACCTAGACAAAACTGCATCAATACTCAAGGGGTTAACCAAGATTCACTCCCCTCAGTCACCAAAAGTCACAAGTAACATCTTATATACATATATAATTCGAATTATTCACTAATCACTTTCACTGGGTAGATGAAATAATCCATAATTGCCTGCCTATAGCTAGGCATGGTGGGCCAGAGGGAGGGAGCCAAGAATTTAAAGGGCCGGGACCCTGCCTCACAGTCTGGGGGCCGGGAAACTACTGACTTTACAGAGGCCCGGGCTCCTCAGAGAGGGATGTTATGGGGTTGCTAGATACTTCATTTTGTAAGTTACTGATGCCTAACTTACCAGTCCAAATTGCGTCAAAATCGAGTCATAAACATATTTTTGACAAATATTTCTAACTTACAGGTGGCATTATGACGCGATTGCATCATACGGGCACTCTTGGGCTGGTGGCGTTATGACGCGATCGCATCCTAAGAATGCGAGAGGATTAATAGAGCAAAGAGGAAGATAAAAAAAAATCCTAGAGAACCTGCGTGTCTTGGTGTTTGAGTCGGATATTAAAAGCGTGTCTGTTGCAGAGTAGTACAGTACAGTGGGCAAGGCTGGGTGCAGGCTTACAGCATTGGTGTCTTTTTGCTACGGTGTTGCCTTTTTGCTAGTGCTGTGGGCTAGGCTACTTGAGCATCTGTTTTCCCCGGGCTCCCCTCGTAACAATATATATATATAGGCCTATATATATAACTGCAGGAAGTTATGCCTTTGTCTCCCTCATTCACATAGAAAAAAAAACAAAAAACAAATATATATATAAATATATACAGTATATATATATACGGTATATATATTGTTACGAGGGCGGAGCTGGGGCAACCAAATGCTTTCATGCCCACACCATCGTACTACCCTGCAACAGACACGCTCTTAATATCTGACTCAACACCAAGACACGCAGGTTCTCTAGGAAAAATGGTTATCTTCCTCTTTGCTTATTAAAGCAGTAGACAAAAATATCTATTGTCCCCGAGTCTATTCCATAGTGCGTGTAGTATGCAAGATAACTTCTAAGGTTATTCTATACTGCACTAACATTACCCAACCATACCACTACTAGACTCCCAGAACACTCTGTATCATGCCCAATCGCTTAGGAATTGAGAACAATACAAAGCAAAACCCCACGGAAAATTCAGTACAATAAACCTCTGTGCCAAGCCTATTATCCCTAGCCTATGTCCTAATAATACACCGAGTGGCTCTCTTCAGCACAGCACGGCAGTGGTGTTGTAAGGGATAAACAACTTTAATGACTTATCGCTTACAACATCATCTGGGGTTAGCTCAATACACCCGAGTACAATAGGGACAACCTCACCTAGTAACAGGCTCCACCTCTAGTCCCTAAATGCACCAGATGTATTGTTGCTAAAACTACACAAGGCCCAAGGGTTGATATCCTAGTAGGTTGGAAATTGGCTGCCACCCTTAAAGGGTTAAATAAGGCCCAACTTGGAGGATCCTGTGTGGTGGAAGGAAAAACAAGGTAGCCTATTATGGCAGTATACAGGTCTCTTCACCACCCAACAACCTCGGTCCTCCAGGGCTCAACAAATGCTGGATAAACAGGCCAATCCCCAAACCACTAGCGACATCAACCAGGAATAATATGCACATATAATGATGAATAACAATGCAGCAAAATAATGGAAAAGAACATGGAGAAATAAAAGAAGCTTATATGCTAGATTGCCAAAGAAGGAATGAATGATAATAATAATAATAATAATAATAATAATAATAAAGTTTATTTCCACCGACAGTGGTTATTCTTCTTACATAGTATTTACAAATATAATTATATACAGTTGAGGTTTAGTATTTTCAAAGTAGACACAATATAGGAACTAATACATAATTTAGTGTTACATACAGTAGACAATTTTACAATTCATTAATACATGTGTTGTTAGTTGTGTATTCAGACCAGGTGTGACGGACCACAATGCCTAAGCTGTTTAATTACAAATACACCGAATGCAGTAATTACGATTAAACTAAAGATGTTAAAACAAAACAATATGCTTAATATGACTCGAGCCCCTGTTATGCTCCAATCAAATAAAGAACCAAAAAGAAATATGCGGTATGCAAGGGAAACAAAAGGAGCACGCTCGACCGACACCCAAAAAGTGATGTTGACACAACGAGAGACAGGACTAGAGTGAAGCTCTTGCACTCGCTCTGGTTCCCACGACCAGAAGAGGGAGTCGGTGCTCTCAGTAACAACAAAAGTAATCAAATGAATATAAGTCATCATTGTGTGAACTTATGATAAACTGCATTAATCACACAAGGCTAAATAAACTAACTAATTCATAGGGCTAACAAGACGGCAACATATCACAGGGCGCCAACAAGGGCTCGCTCGTGGGAAACAAAGGCTAGCCTCCCACCAGGCCCCTTGCCCGATAGGCCTTGTACTTGAAAACTCGCTCACAAATGATATATTGTAGGCTACAAACTCATTTGGGAGTGACACCCTCACACCCAGGGGGAGTCTGTTGGTGCATCTTGAAGCAACAGACTGCTCATACTTCATATATCACTACAAGACATACACAACTACAGTCTTTTTTAGTATTTTTATAGTTTTTTTATATTTTTGTATTTAAATATTTTCTTCTATACAGAAACACAGCAACTCCTACTTTATGACCCTACGCTGGGCTACATACGGCAACCAACAAGCACCAGACGTAAACATGCTAATCAAACCAAAGTAGGAGGCTACACCAACACTTACTGAACGGCGAGGGTTCTCCTTAAAACATACCCTCCCGTGACAAACAATCACCCATAACATTATCAGTGCCCTTAACATGCCACACATCAAAATTGTGTTCTGGCAGCAAAACAAAACCTGACACTGATAAACTGCCAAAGTGTATCACAAGACTGGCACTTCTCTTCACTCTCTCCGGTAACGGGACCTGCCAATATCCTTTCACTATTTCCAGCTTAGTGATAAACGAGGCAGGCCCGATGCGGTCTATGGGTTCGTCAACTCGGGGTAATGGATAGGCGTCTGTCAGGGATAATGCACTATCAACACAAAAGCGGATCTTGCCACTCAGCTCAGGTTGCAAAGTCACTAGCAAAGACCACTCACGATATCCCTTATCCCTCAGACCCTTCTCCAACATGTAGTCCAGCTCTGCGTTTAACCCTTCTTTAGCGGCCTATGCGGTTTATTTATATGTACCGCCCAGCGGGGTGTTTTTAGCCAAAATAGGGCTGTTTACGTGATCATTTTCATGCCTAAATAAGACCCAGAACGTAAAACAAGTATCTATCCCTGAAAGGGCATAAACAGAGCTTTCGAATGACACCATAACGATCCTTTTATGATGGCTAGTTTTCTTGCAATAACCGTGCAACGCGAGTGCAAAAAGCAGGTAATTAGCCACTTTTCCGATACAATTCCGTATATAGCGAGTGAGAGAGGGAGGAGGGAGCTGAGATTCGTGTCAGTAGGTTCGCCGCGGTGGTCTGGAGCAGTCATACGCTCGCTAGTCTCCTGCCACCACTTGTCTCTCTCTCTCAGCAACATTACGTGCTGAAATTGCCACTCGACCTATGTCGAGCGCCGCCACATAGTCCAGCTTTATTAAATACGACTTATGTGGTGAGCCGCTTTTTAAGGGTTAAAACAGGCTGTCGAACAGGATTTATACGGTAGGGAGCCAACTTGAGCTTTGCACAGTCTCCAGCCTCTATGTCGGGTGCCACCCCGGACACCAGGCCTGGAGAATCAACAAACATGCGGAAGTACTGCCACAGCCTAGTAAACAACTCCTCTTGGCGCTTAGGAACAAGAGGTTGCAACTTATCTCGAAGATCAACATTCTCATTGCCCTCCCACAACCCAGCCGGGACCGCAGCCTCTAAACTATAGTCTCCCTCCTTCTCCACCTCCGTCCCTAAAACAGCCAGGTCATGGGAGGGACAATCTGTACCACCTGTGCAGTCACTCCCACAGTTCATAAGTGCTAAGGCTTCCCCACCGATACCATACATGCGCACCCCCGCATTCCTTGCGGCAACACCTGCCTGCGCAGCATCACCTCCGTCAGCGCCACGGCCAGATGCAGTCAGTCTATGGTAGGGCTGTTGCATTTTACTAGGGCAGCATTGGGAGGCTATACGATGGTCTGGCGTATCTATTATATAGTTAACCTCGCCAATCTGCTTAACCCGGCAAGCGCGATAGGCCTCACGGAAGGCTTCCTATAGGGAACGCGATAGGCCTCACGGAAGCAAGACCATAAAAAAAGCCTTCCATAAAAAAAAAGGGCCTATCAAAACAAAGGAATTTGTCTCTAGGTGAGATAATTCCCCTCCAGTACTCATCCATGTAAATCTCACCCACCCCCCTCCCCTCCTTCCACACCTTATTCCCCCCTCCCTCCCCTCCTCAATTATCACCTATTTTCCTCTTATTATCATCATTTATCGGTTATTTTTCTCTCCCACGATAATGTAGCACAAGTGGGTTGCAGAAAAGATCGTTATGCAACACCCAGACACCGGCCCACACCGCCCCGCTCGTCTCAGTTACCTCACAGACAGCGAGAGAGGAGGGTTGCCTGTGGCTCTCTCTCGCCTGAGATTATGACCGGGTGGCCAATATCTTCGTTTTTCACCACCCAAATGCTTTTCCCACTTATTTTAGCACTCTTGAAGGTTCATATATACATCATATATGTAAAATAAAAGCATACCGATAACAAATAATGCTCTATATTGTAAATATAACGAATTCTGTCAGAATCCAAGGCTAGAAATGCACAAATAACTACCCTAGCCCCTAGGTCTATTTAGCGCTTGTCAGGTTAATGACCTGATACTGACCACAAAACTTAGCAGCCATGGGTCGACCCTGAACTGACAACCATGCCAAAGCCTCGTCGCCCACCTTGAACACCCTAGATTTAGGCTGTTTGTTACAATGGTCTCTCATCTTCGTGTTCATGCTGCTAACCGGGATAGCCTCCGTGTATCTAGTGGTAGTATCAATTAAAGTGTTCAAGTATTTATCTCCCGAACTGGTGGGTAATAAGGGGCCAACCATATCAACTATGACACAAGTCAATGGCAGTTCAACTGCAGGTGTAGGAATCAAAGGTGCCATGGGTATTCCTGGGTGGGGTTCTCCAACTACCTTACCAATATGACTCATAAAATGAGAAGCCACTGATGCATGCATATTAGGCCACCAAAAATGAGAATGTAGCCTATTAGTAGTCTCACATACCCCTAAATGACCCGCCAGTGGTGCCACCTGCGTTAGCCTAACCAGCCCTTCCCGGAACTGGGCAGGCACCACTAACTGCTCCTCCCCCAAACCTGAGTTCGTATCCGGCTTCCGCTGCCGATACAACAATGCCCCCTTTACAACAAATTTCTCTGCTTGACCGTTCTTCCCACCAGTCGTACCAACCTTCTTAAACAGGAGGCCCAGACTGGGGTCCTCTTGCTGCAACTTGCTCAGTTTGTTATTCGGTAACTTCATCAAGGCAGTTACCTCTGACCTCTCAAAAATATCAGAAGGTTGAGTCGGTTTCACTATGTCAGATTCCTCGTCCGGCACTAGGTCACCTCTACTAATCTCGGTAGCCTCACTGGGGTCAGCCAAGCCCACAGTTGCCTCCGGACCAGTGTCATCTAGTAGTGCATCATGGGATGGCCCGCACTCATGGCTGTCGGCCCCCGCATCCACTAAATCATCCACCTGTTGTGCCAAATGTGCCACTGATGGGTCACTGCACCAACAGGGTAGATAGAGTCCATGTTATCTTCTTGCAAACAACCACCACCAGGGGGTACAAAAGCAGCCTCAGCGACGACTATAGGAGGCGGGAAAACTACATCCCCTGCCAAGTCAGTCCCGAGCAAAAAGTCCACCCCCTCAACTGGCAGTGTCCACCATGGCCACCTTACACTCGGCAGTCAAAATTGGGCACTCTAGGGTTACCGGGACTAAATCACAGAATTGTTCACTGTTGATTCCCCTGCACATTACAAACTCTCCCGTGCTAATAGGTCCCCCTGTCAGGTTGTGACACATGGACTGTTGCGCACCAGTATCCCTAAACACCTTGACAGGGTAAGTCTGCTCCTCAACCCATACAAATCCATCATGTATGAATGGCCGACACCACTCAGGGGAAATCTGGTTATGCTCAGGTGGTGATACCATCTGGGGCGACAAAGTGCTTACTACCCTGCTTCGAGCTGGCCAACACTGCCCCCCAAACTCACCAGTACCTGGCTTGCCTTTCACAGGCACCTAACCTAGAATCGCCACCAACTGGACAGCCTTGGGTTCCTGGGTAGCCTTCCATTTAGCACACCGAGGTTTAATATGGCCCTCTTGTTTGCAAAAATAACATCTCACTTCCGTAGAAGCTTGCTGGTTGTCAGCCTTGGTATAATGTTGTGTCTTATTTGTGGTACCTTTGGGTGATGATGGGCGAGCTGATACTGTGGCTGCTTGGTGCACAGGTCGATCTCTCCTGTCACCAATGCTCCCCATGCACGTGCCACGCCGGGCTAGTGCAAAGTCATCAGCCCAAACTGCTGCTTCCCTTATTGATTTAAACCGCTTTTTTTAAATTTTCCCCATCGTCCTTTTCAACTATGCTTGTAAACTGCTCCATCAGCCAAACTTCACACGCTGCCTCAAAAGTACCAGCTGACTCTGAATGCAGCCACTTAGCTAGAGTATCGCGCAGGTACCTGGCACATTCCACGTGCGAGTCCCCCTGCCGCTTCCGAGCCCCCCTGAAGGCCAACCTGTAAGCCTCGGGACGCAGCTCGTAGGCTTTCAACACAGCCTCTTTAAGTACATCATACTCTAACTCCTGCACTTCTAGGCGATCGTATGCATCGAGAGCCTTGCCTTTTAACTCATCATTAGACACCAACATTGCCCAGCGGTGCCTCGGCCACTGATACTCGTGGACCTTCTTCTCAAACCGCAAGAACCACTCTGTGACCTTGAGTTCATCGAAGGCCGGCACGAGTTTCAGCCGTCGAGACAACAACACCTCTTCTGCCTCCTCCCTAGATGAATGACCAGCACTATTCCCTTGTCGTCCCTGCCCACTAGTTTCCAACTTCGTCTTCTCCAAATCCACCTGTATTCTCTTCTCCTCCATCTCTATCCTCCTCACCTCAAGGTCTCTATCTTTATCTCTCTGTCTCTCTTCCATCTCCAATCTCTTGAGCTGCAACTCAACCTCTGGACTCCTTCTCGACCTTATCGGGGTAATAGGACGAAACTGGGCATAAGGGGGAACGTTGTGCTGAGCAGCCACCATAGAGTGGCAGTGAAATGCTGGGGTGTGGCCCACGACACATGGGGGAAAAAGGAGGATACTGGGGATTGCTAGCATAACTTGAAACAAATGTACTGGCCATAGGGGCATGAACATAGCCCTGTGAAAATTAAGGGGCCGTACTGATAGGGTTAAATGCTGACGGCGGAAGCGTGGTGGCAGCACCTGCCACCAATAGGAGACTGTCTAAATACAGTATCACCTTGCTCTGGAGTTGTTGCTCCATTCCGGTCCCCATTAGAATGGTAGCTAGCCTGACTGATAGGACGCTGTGGCACATGCTGGATGGTGCCATCATCCACAACACGAGTATTAGCTTCAAAATAAGGACCATTTGGCTGTGCCGCCAACTTGCACACCTCTTGAACTAACTCTACCTTAGACATACCACTGCACCTCCACCCATGCATCTTCAACACACATCTTAATTCATCACTACTCCTGCTAGCAACCTCTTCCTGATCACTGTCTGATACAGGCCACCTGTCTATCACCTACCACACCTTCCCACTCTGAACCTGTTTTGGTGACTAAATGGCATTACGATAGGGCAGACTGGGAGGGTCTTCAAGGTGTCTTTATTGATATTCCCTGGACCTCTTTCTTTTCTAATGATGCACACACCACCTTGAGCCACATACAAGATTTTGTAAAAATTGGAATGGAAACTTTTATTCCTCATCAAAAGTACAGTAAAAGATCTAATTCACCTAAATGGTTTGACCATAATTGTGCTAGAGTGCTAGAGTAACTAAACAAAAAGCAATAGCCTACAATGCATACACAAGATCAAAAACACATGAAGCCTTTAATTACTTTAGAAACATCAGAAATCATGCCAAAACTGTATTAAACCTAACTAAATCAAACTTTCTCCACAAGCAGGCAAATAAACTTCTAAATAATCCAAATGATAACAAAATATGTTGGTCTACTCTTAACTCATTCAAATCCAACTTCACTACTGCTTCATCCATTCCACCATAAAAATCTCCGACTGGCAATCTTGTAAGTGACCCACGAGGTAAAGCTAACCTTCTTGCGGATATTTTCTCCACCAACTCAACCTTAGATGAAATAAATCAAGATGTCCCTGTACTTAATTTTAATTCGCCTGAAATTCCCTCACTTAAGATCCACACCAGACATGTCAAAACTATTTTGCAGAATCTCTCAGTAGATAAGGCTCCTGGTCCAGATGAAATTCCTCCAATAGTACTTAAGAATTGCTCCTTGGTGCTCGCTCCTGTATTGGCAATAAATTTCCGTCTGTGTACTCATACCTCATGCTTCCCAGGACCCTGGAGAGAAGCAAACATCCATCCAGTTCCTAAAAAAGGTGCCTCTTCAGATCCATCAAACTACAGACCAATAGCTATAACTTCCACTCTTGGTAAAGTCTTTGAAATTATATTAAATAATCACATACTCAAGCATCTTGAGAATAATAAATTAATCAGTGATAGGCAATATGGTTTTAGACGATGTCGATCAACTGCAGACATTCTTTGCCTTCTTACGCATCAAATCAACCAAGCTACAGACCAACATGGTGAAACACATACAATAGCACTGGATATATCAAAGGCATTTGACAGAGTCTGGCATCAATCCTTATTGTCGAAGATGTCACACTACGGCCTTGCATCATCATTAGTTCCACTAATTTCTTCTTATCTTCATAACAGAAAAATATGTGTAATGGTAGATGGCCTTTATTCTCAATTTAACTCAATAAATGTTGGTGTTTCCCAGGGATCAGTTTTGGCCCCAACTCTGTTCCTCATTCATATCAATGATCTCATATCTACCACTCACAATCCAATACATTCCTACGCAGATGACTCAACACTCCACAGTTCCTTCACATTTACCAATTCTTTCACCCAACCCGATCTTATAAATTCAAAAATAAACACTGCAATTTCTCTGAACCAGGACCTTTCTAGAATTAATGAATGGGGACAAAAGAATCTAGTTTCCTTTAATGCACAGAAAACCAAGTACATTCAATTTTCTAACCGACAGAATCTCACTGACTCCCATATATATTTTTAATGATGAAAATATTCCCACTTCCCCTAGTATTGACATTCTTGGTGTAACATTAACTACTAACTTGAGCTGGACACATTATGTTAGAAGCATTGCTAAGAATGCCTCTAAAAAACTGGGACTCCTGTACAGTGTTCGAGAATTCGTCACTGACGAGCAGTTGGCCGTAATATATAAAATTCATGTGCGTTCTCAGATGGATTACTGTTCACCTCTGTGGAGTGGAAGTGGAGTGGTTGCATTGAGGCAGTTGGACAAAATTCAAAATAAAGCTATTAGATTAATCAATAACCCTGCAATCACACAGGACCTTCCTACATTATCCATACGAAGAAACGTTGCATCCCTTGCATTATTCTACAGATATTTTCACAGCAATTGTTCCGAGGAACTTGCCTCAATTGTGCCGCCTCTCCACATCTTTCCCCGTAGAACTAGGGCAGCTGAGAGCGCCCATGAATTTACACTTTCTCCTCCACAATGCAGAACTTCTGCTTATCAAAATTTATTTATCCCTAGAACTACTACTCTTTGGAATTCACTTCCCTCGAGTTGCTTTCCACAAACTTACAATCTACAAAAGTTTAAATCCAGTTGTTACAAACATTTTATGAATGGAGGATGCCTTTAGGCACATGGACCTTTTTGTTTTATCTGTGTTTTTCCTTCCTCCGTTCATTGTCTCTTAAAAAAAAAAAAAAAAAATTGGGTTCTAATAAACTGCAATCGTCCTCCCTCCCCACAATGTGAACAGGAATGTAATGAACATGTGACATCTTAGCAATAGTTGTGGAGTTGTGGACACGGGTTAATGAAATAAGAGTACTATGTCCGTAGACTTTCAACTGTAAGAAAATTACTGACAATCTAAATATAATGCTTCACACCACAAGAACTCTATACTATCACACTTTTTTTTCTTTTTTTTTTTTCTATATGATTGAGGGAGGCAAAAGGCATAACTGCCTATAGCGAGTGCCTCCCCCATAGTTGAAAGAGTGACAGGGACAAAATCAAGGGACTTTCGAGCCAAAATGCCTGGACACACAGAGTTTGAAGCAATTTAAGTCATAGGAAGAGGGAAAGACTGATTCTGGGAGAGAGTTCCAGAGCTCAGCTGTTGAGTAGAAGAAAGTTTGAGAGTAACGTTTCACTCTTGGGTTGGAGAGTTGCACAGAGGAGGGGTGGGTTGAGTTGCAAGACGGGTACCACGTGCCCTACGTAAAGGAGGTGGTATGCACTGGGATAGCTCTGAGGAACACTGATTATTATAGTAGCGATAGAATAGCGAGAGAGATGCAACATTGCGGCGGAGAGAGAGAGATTGCAGAGAGTTGGTGAGTGGACGGGAGTTAATGATACGAAAGGCCTTCCTTTCAACTTTGTCTAGGAGAGCGGTGTGAGAGGAACCTCCCCACACATGTGAACAATACTCAATACAAGGGCGCACTATGCCCCTGTACAGAGCAAGAAGCTGTGCAGGGGAAAAGAACCCCCTAAGGCGGTTGAGCACACCCAGCTTCTGGGAGGCTGCCTTAGCAAGACTGGTAATATGGTCCTTCCAAATGAGAGCAGAAGAAAAAGAGACATCAAGAATATTGAGAAAAGATGAAGGGTTGATTTTTGTATTGTTGAAGAATAAGGGATAGTCCGCTGGGAGATCCTGACGGGTAGATAGATGGAGAAATTGGGTTTTGGAAGCATTAAAGTTAACAAGGTTTTCTCTGCCCCAATTGGAAATAGTAGTTAGATCAGAATTTAAGAGTTCTATGGCTTCATTACGTTTATCGTTGAGGGATTGCTGGCTGGGGTGTTCTGGAAAACTAAATGAGTAGTGTAAGGTTGAGTCGTCTGCGTATAAATGGATGGGAAATAAGGTACAGTTAAGGAGATCATTTATAAAAATTAGAAAGAGAATAGGAGATACGACAGAGCCATGAGGAACACCGAAGTTTATAGGGTGAGGTAGTGAACAATGGCCGTCCAAAACCGCGGCTATGGAACGGCCAGAAAGGAAATTAGAGACAAAGGCACAGATGGAGGGATAGAAACCGAAGGAGGGTAGTTTAGAAATTAAAGATTTATGCCAGACTCTATCGAAGGCTTTCGATATGTCTAGTCCAATAGAAAAAGTCTCACCGAAGTCCCGAAAGGAGGATGACGAAGAGTTAGTAAGATATGAAAGAAGATGGCATGAGGTCGCCACTGTTACGAGGGCGGAGCATGGGCAACCAAATGCTTTGATAGCCTAGCCCACAGCACCGTACTACCCTGTAACAGACACGCTCTTAATATCTGACTCAAACACCAAGACATGCAGGTTCTCTAGGAAAAATGGTTATCTTCCTCTTTGCTTATTAAAGCAGTAACAAGGAGACACAAAAATATCTATTGTCCCCGAGTCTATTCCATAGTGCGTGTAGTATGCAAGAGAACTTCTAAGGTTATTCTATACTGCACTAACATTACCCAACCATACCACTACTAGACTCCCAGAACACTATGTATCATGCCCAATCGCTTAGGAATTGAGAACAATACAAAGCAAAACTCCATGGAAAGTCCAGTACCATAAACCTCTGTGCCAAGCCTATTATCCCTAGCCTATGTCCTAATATTACACCGAGTGTCTCTCTTCAGCACAGCACGGCGGTGGTGTTGTAAGGGATAAACAACTTTAATGACTTATCGCTTACAACATCATCTGGGGTTGGCTCAATACACCCGAGTACAATGGGGACAACCTCAACTAGTAACAGGCTCCCACCCTAGTCCCTAACTGCACCAGATGTATTGTTCTAAAACTACACAAGGCCCAAGGGTTGATATCCTAGTAGGTTGGAAATTGGCTGCCACCCTTAAAGGGTTAAATAAGGCCCAAGTTGGAGGATGCTGTGTGGTGGAAGGAAACATAAGGTAGCCTATTATGGCAATATGCAGGCCTCCTCATCACCCAACAACCTCGGTCCTCCAGGGCTCAATAAATGCTGGATAAACAGGCCAATCCCCAAACCACTAGCGACATCAACCAGGAATAATATGCACATATAATGATGAATAACAATGCAGCAAAATAATGGAAAAGAACATGGAGAAATAAAAGGAGAAGCTTATATGCTAGATTGCCAAAGAAGGAATGAATGCAGTAATTAGGATTAAACTAAAGATGTTAAAACAAAACAATATGCTCAATATGACTCCAGCCCCTGCTATGCTCCAATCAAATAAAGAACCAAAAAGAAATATGCGACATGCAAGGGAAACAAAAGGAGCACGCTCGACCGACAAAAAGTGATGTTGACACAACGAGAGACAGGACTAGAGTGAAGCTCTTGCACTCGCTCTGGTTCCCACAACCAGACGAGGGAGAAAAAGGGGAGCACCTGGCACCGCCAGAACACTCCATTACCTCAGGCAGCCGGTGCTCTCAGTAACAACAAAAGTAATCAAATGAATATAAGTCATCATTGTGTGAACTTATGCAAAACTGCATTAATCACAAAAGGTTAAATAAACTAACTAATTCATAGAGCTAACAAGACGGCAACATATCACAGGGCGCCAACAAGGGCTCGCTCGTGGGAAACAAAGGCTAGCCTCCCACCAGGCCCCTTGCCCGATAGGCCTTGTACTTGAAAACTCACTCACAAATGATATACTGTAGGCTACAAACTCATTTGGGAGTGACAATATATATATATATATATATATATATCCTGTATATACTGTATATATATATATATATACAGTATATATATATATATATATATATATATATATATATATATATATATATATATATATTGTATATACTGCATATACTGCATATAAACCGATTTTACCCAAGAGATTCAATACTACTGTACTTGCAGAATTATAGCTCGCAGAGTTGCGTATGCATTTTTTTTGTTTTGTAATTCGAAAACTGCACCTACTTTATTTAAAGAATGAACACCAAAACCAATCAAATTAATATGACAACTTGTAGCGGATTCAAGGCTCCGATACATGCACCCGATAAGCTTGGTCCTGTGACGATGTGCACCCGTTTTGTTACAGCTAAGGACAGTTTTGTGTTCTGGACCCCCTTCTCCTTCATATTTAGTCCCAGTAGTTTTGAGATTTTAAAACGTTAGTTCCATTAGTTTTGCGATTGTAAGACCTTTCGCCCCCATATTTTTGTAAATGACTAAATGTATATACCTATCGTGCCATTAAGTGTCGCTTGATTCGTGGTGCGTGATAGCGAGACTGCAATTTAAGAGGAACAGACCTTCCGGCAGTACATTTTTCTACTGATAATAATGTACACATTTATCTTGTGCGTGTGTGTGTGTGGGGGGGGGGGGGTCTCTGGGGTATATGTTTCAGTTTAAAGAGCTTTAGGGATTAAACTAAAGAGAACGAGGGATCAAACTAAAAAAATAATAAATATATACATAAAAAAACATACTCTTAATCTATTATGTTATGTTAGAGAGGGGGTTTCTCACCCTTTCCTAACACCCTTTTAGAGACTCGATGTAAAACCTAGCTGAGAGAGAGAGAGAGAGAGAGAGAGAGAGAGAGAGAGAGTGAGAGTATGGGGGGGGGGAAGATTGGCCCGTTTTAATCGCTTAGTAAATAGTTTCTCGATACTAAATGGTACACTCATGCTTTTGCACCTAGGTATCTCCGTGAAATGGCCCGCAAGCTCTTCGAAATTCTAACTATTCCTTGTAAATCCATCTTGTTACTCTCTCTCTCTCTCTCTCTAAGCCTCCACCTCTTACCCGTAAATCCCATACTTAGGATCCCCAAAGGAGTAGCTTTCCCGGAACTAAAGTAAATTGCATGTACTTTCTAGCATATAAAACTTGGCCTATAAGTTTTTTTCGTTGAGGTCATTATTCCTTTCTGTACAGGTGACATCCTTTGCATTATATTCTGGCAACTATTAAACGATTTCATTTGGCTTAGGAAGGATGTCTACCAATTAATCCGGGAAAATCGAGTGTCCTCATAAGAGGTTTTGTGGTGGAAGGCGAAGGTCCTCATATGATCCAAGGCCTAATAAAAGCCTTTTGAAACACCCTAGTGGCACTCGAAACAAAGCAATATGTGATTAGGTGACATAATTCCCCTCCATTACTTGCTACCATTCCTACATATGTGTCCCCCACCCTCCTTCACCTCCTTCCCCCATTTTCCCCTCTCCTCAATTATAACCTATTTTTCCTCATATTCCCCCTTTTATTGGGTAATTATCGGCGCAAATTTCCTTCATGCGGTCTCTATAGCATGGGCAAGACATCTAGAAATCCTTGCAACAGAGAGACTTCTACTTAGAGCCGTCAGTGTCGCTTGAGAACTCGGGAGGAGAGGATATATGCCGCCGCAGCTCTCCCCTCATGAATGGACCGGTCGGCAATAATACGTCTTTTTCACCCCCAAATACTATTCCCACTTGTTTTATTGCTCTTAAATGTTAATATCTTCATATTAAGCATAAAATAGATGCATATGAATAAGTAATAATGATATTTATGGTCAAATGACGATTTTCGTCGGGAATGAATCAAAATATCGTTGCATGGCGGGACGTTTCAAATACCATAGTCTAGCCTTTGCCGGGTTAAAAGGCTACAGACTCTCTCCATGAATTCTTTTAGTTGCAATATAATCTTCCTAACCTTCATAAAATCATCTAAATGTAGCTAGAATAAAATTTAAAAGATGTTGCCGGTACAGAAGGAGTAAATGTTGATACACTTTAAAGTTTTGAACAATTTAAAGGAAGTTCCGATATACAAATATTTGGTAAAACATTAATAAGGAGATTCAATTCCACCCAAGACAGCTTTAAATATATATGTGTCAGCTTTAATGATCGCAACTGTACATTTCACCCTTTGAGTACTAGCGACGTGTGATAAATTGTATTCTAGCTATATCTAGACGATATAGGTCTACTGCAGCTGAGGAAGGCTCTTTGGTAGTTAAAAAGGTCGGTTGAGATAGTTTGAAGCCTTATTATTGCTAGAGTCCTTATTAGGCAGAATAAAATCCGTCTAGTAGTTGCCAGAATATGATAAAAGGGACGTCCCAGGTACTGTATGGGTTAAGGGGGGTGACCTTTTTTTGTTCTGTCCTTTTCTATCTTTCTCTGGCTTGTATCCATTTGGCCCCATTCAGCATACTGTTTTAAGACGTTTATCCCCATCCAGGTGTCAATTTTTTACTGGTGAGCGGTAGCGAGCCAGCACATTTTTTATTTTTGTTTGACAACAGGCTAAATTTGTAAATTTTTCGATAGAAAAATTTCTCCGGCGAAGCCGGATTTCTTCATATAATGCTGGCTTGCTATCGCTCGCCAGGAAGAAATCGACACCTAGATGGGGATAAACGTCTTAAAATAGTTGGCTGAATGGGGCCGAATGTATACAAGCCAGAGAAAGAGAGAAAAGGACAGAAATAACAAAAAGCAGGTCACCCCCCTTAAGCACTTTGAGGGATTAAGAAAGAACCATAAATCCTTAATGCTTCCCTAACCCTATGTCGAACGAAGATAAAACAACTGAGTGCATATTTGGGATAAAGGGCTTAATATCATTCAGTTTCAGAAAGATCACTGTATGTTTCTGTATATTTCGTGCATGTAGGTTTAGTTTACACAATAAAACGAAGGGACTGGGGTTCTCGAAAAGGGGCTTCGGTCCTGACGCTATACTTGACTTACAAAGTGCAGGCTAAATAATCCAAAAGGGTTGATAGGGTTTGGGGGGCAAGGGGGGAGGTGTGGCAGAGTGGTCTTGCCACTGGACTGGTAATCCAATGACCCGGGTTCGAATCCCAATATGTTAATGGGAAGATTTTATTGGGATGGAATTTGTGCTGTACCTAGTTTCAGTGCATTACCACAGCACACCGAAATGCCAAAACAAAATACCCACATTGTTCCCTGATTATATAGCACTTTATGAATATTCCCATATTCAAAATATGCTAAAGGGGGGCAATGCCTAGTGAGTTAATTGCTCAATAGGTGGCATTCTGAGAGTGAGGGTCCGAGCCTGGGGAGTGAAACTGTGAAGCACAGAGGCGAAGCAGCTTCAGAGATGGAGTTGGGTTTGAGCCGTGAAATAGGTGCTCCGCATGTCTCACTCCCTAGGCTGGAACAAGACCTCACGGGCCTCACCGTGTTCAGCGGTAGAGTGTAAAGGCTATCAACCTATGCCCGAGAGGGAGTAGTTGGAATATAGAAAGAACAACAACAAAATATATATATATATATAGTTTGATGGAGGTTTAGGGAGGAACTAAACAAATTAATACTATCACGAAATTTCCCCGTAATTTATGCTATAAATGTTCTAGGTTTTCTCGCACTGAATGTTAATTCTTTTCCTGATATTTGCATTTCTGAGATTCGTGTAATCACATCGAGGCTTCAACATATATCAGAATTAATGATCGCGACTGTACACTCCAAGACATAAGTTCTGGCTCAATTGGAACTCTCTCAAACACATTCCAAATGTAAATATTGAAAACAGAATTAATGAGAAAATTCAATTCAGTTTGGGTTGAAAATAAACAATTAGTAATTATGGCAAAAAGGAGTTGGAAAAGGCTCAGCACCTTTTCACACATAATGATATGTTACACTTGGAACAAAGTTCCCTCAGCAATCTTAAATAGTTCTTCATTTTGATAAAAGAGTATAATGGAATTCATGCAATGAGTATGGTGCACTTGCCACTCTCTCTCTCTCTCTTTGCACGTAAACTATCTCCCCAGAATATACCACAAGTTTTATGTTAAACACTAGTCCTTGTAAATCTTTGCAACTCTCACTCTCACTCTCTCTCTCTCTCCGTGAAGTGGCCCGCAAGCTCTTCGAAATTCTAACTATTCCTTGTAAATTCATCTTGTTACTCTCTCTCTCTCTCTCTCTCTCTCTCTCTCTCTCTCTCTCTCTCTCTCTCACACACACACACACACACACACACACATCACACACACACACGAGTAGTATATTTCCTCTTTTCTCCACCGGCCATCCCAACCGAGTAATTTAAAAGGAAGACTATTGACTATAAGGTCGCTCTGGAACTCCTTAAAAAGATCTGTAGGTAAGTAGAGGAATGGGAGGGCTCTCTCTGGGAAGGAGATGAGAGAGAGAGAGAGAGAATGAGAGTGAATGAGTGAGTCAGAAGAGAGAGAGAGACAGAGGCAGAGATAGACAAAGAGAGAGAGAAAGATAAAGAGAGAGAGAGAGTGCGTGTGTGTGTGTATATATATATATATATATAGACTGTTTACCAACACTGCCAGTCAACGTCCTGCATGTGCCGCCAACACATCTGAAGGATCTATTGATAATTATAATAAGCATCACACACACACACACACACACACACACACACACACACAAACAGACCCAATTTATCCATTTTACTACCCGTCAGGAACCCCCGGAGGACTATCCCTTATTCTTCAACAATACAAAAATCAATCCTTCATCTTCTCTCAACATTCTCGGTGTCTCTTTTTCTTCTGCTCTCACTTGGAAGGACCATATTACCAGGCTTGCTAAGGCAACCTCCCAGAAGCTGGGTGTGCTCAACCGCCTCAAGGGGTTCTTTACCCCTGCGCAGCTTCATGCTCTGTATAGGGGCACAGTGCGTCCTTGTATTGACTATTGTTCACATGTGTGGGGAGGATCCTCTCACACCGCACTCCTAGACAAAGTAGAAAGGAAAGCCTTTCGTATCATTAACTCCCGTCCACTCACCAACTCTCTGCAATCTCTCTCTCTTCGCCGCAATGTTGCATCTTTCTCGCTATTCTATCGCTACTACAATAATCAGTGTTCCTCGGAGCTTTCCCAGTGTGTACCACCTCCTCTACGTAGGGTACGTAATACCCGTCTTGCAACGCAATCCCACCCCTACTCTGTGCAACTCTCCAACCCAAGAGTGAAATGCTATTCTCACACTTTCTTCTATTCAACTGCTGAGCTCTGGATCTCTCTCCCAGAATCAGTCTTTCCCTCTTCGTATGACTCAAATTGCTTCAAACACCATGTGTCCAGGCATTTTAGCTTGAACGTCCCTTGATTTTGGCCCTGTCACTCTTTCAAACTGGGGGAAGCACTTGCTGCAGGCAGTAATGCCTTTTGTCTCCCTCATTCACATAGAAAAAAAAAGAAAAACAAAAGATGCACACACACACAAACTTACACACACACACTTGGAAACAAACGTAAGCACATACACTGCATGTGCTTACGTTTGGTTCCAAGTGTGTGTGTCATACAGTATATACACCAAATAACACACACAAGCACGTATTCATCAGAATTACAAATCTATTATGCTGTTAGTAAAGGAGCGTGAAAGGATAAAATAAATATAGGGAGGGAATTTGTGTGTGAGAGAGAGGGAGAGAGAGAGAGATAAAGTTAGTGAGGGTAAACACGAAATGTGAAGGAAGCGAGACAAGGGGAATTAGGGAAGGAGCAACATGATCAAGAGAGAGAGAGATAGAGAGAGAAAGAGAGAGAAAGAGAGAGATGAGTGAAGGAGCGGCAAGATAAAGGTGTGAAGTGAAGAGCTAACAGAAGGGGCACCAAAAATATAGGGTGGAGAGAGAGGGAGAGAGAATACGTGTGAGAAAGAGAATATGTGTGTGTGTGTATGTGAAAGAGAGAGAAAATGAGAGAGAGAGAGTGTGTGTGTGTATGAGAGAGAGAAAGAGTGTATGTGTGAGCGTAAGTAATGTGTTGTACCGTATGATAACACCTGTAATATACGCACGTAATTAATACACATGTGATAACACACGTATGTAAATGGGGTATATACATTACAAAGGACGATACAAAGGAGAGAGAGATAGTGTGTGTGTTTGTGTATGTTTGTACAAAGGAGTACAAAGGAAATCAAGCAACAACAGATCTAGTGACCCTTCTAGTTGCTTGTCCTCCAAAACACTGAGGATCAAGTGTCCAAACAGTGGTTTAGAGCGGGTAAGGGAACATTGGAAAGGGAATTACTGCCCTGGAACTAATGTCCGTGGCAGGATTAGGAAGTTAGTAGGGGACAGATGGGTTAGTAACTGGGGGGGATAAAATAAAGTTATTCATTTACAAACGCAGTCAGTCGCGGGTTTGATATGAGATATTTGTCTAGGCGGAGTTTAAATGAATCAACGGTGATGCAGTCTATAACGTTTTGGGGAAGCCCATTCCACAAGTTGACAACTCGATTGAAGAAGAAATTCTTAGATTCGTGTGAGTTAAAAGATTTACCAATAATTTTGCAACCGTTTCCGCGCGTGTAATTAGATTGGTCGATAGTGAAGTACTTACTACAGTTCATATTGTCGATGCCTTTGATGATTTTGAACACTTGAATTAAGTCACCTCTTAATCTGCGCTGGGATAAAGGAAATAGATTTAATTCTCTAAGACGCTCTTCGTATGGTTTGTTCTTTAGGCTAGGTATTATTTTGGTAACTCTACGTTGAACTCGTTCTAGCTTGTTTATATCTTTTTGGTAATAAGGGCACCAGGATTGAACGCAGTATTCCAGAAGAGGGCGGACTAAGGAATTGTAAAGGGTTAGGATAACTTCTTTGGATTTATGCTCAAATGACCTGCCTATAAAGCCAATTATTTTGTTTGCCTTCTTAACAACTTCTGAACATTGTTGACTCGGTTTTAGGTTACTCGATATTGTTACTCCCAGATCGGTTTCTCTGTTTAGATTCTTAAGCTGAGTGCCATTCATCGAATAGTTTGCTTTCTCGTTTAGGTATCCGATATGTAGTACTTTACATTTATCCACATTGAAACTCATTTGCCAAATTTGGGCCCAACATGACAATTTAAAAGTGACAATTTGTGAGCGAGAGAGGGAGATGGTGTGTGTGTCTGTGTGTTTGAGAGGGAGACAAATTGTGTTTGTGTGTGTGTGTGCGTGTGTGTGTGGATGTGTACACAATTATTTGAGAGAGATAGTGCGATAACTTAAGCGGTGTGTTATACCGGATGATAAGACATTATGATATAAAGAATATAGTATATACAGTATGTATGTATAGTATATACTCATGCACATACCCCATAGCTGAGGGTGTAAGACTCGAGACAGAGACCAAACAGACACCACATTTCGCGTTCCGTTTAGTAGGTGAAGTCTACAAGGGGAGGAGGATTCCTAGCCACCCGCCTCAAGAAGGGAAAGTAGGACAAATTCAAATTCAAATTCAAATTCAAATAGTTTATTGTTATATGACAAATATACATAATACAAAAATAAGTTGTGTTCAAAGGTTATCACATAACAAAGAGGACTTGATACCTATTGGTATATATGTCCTGAAATATGAGTATACTTAATATAAAATTGGAGGTAGTGGCGAATGAAGAAAAAAAGAGATATGCACCCAAACCGAAGTATAAAGAAAATATTATAATTTTAACTAGCATAAGTATCTGCAGTATAAGTAAATAGTATATGTTACGACCGGCACTACGAAATAAACAAGGGCACTTAATATTGGACTAGAAGATAGGCTATATCTGCAACAACGGTACGCTAATTGCAAACCCTCGAACTATTACGCCGGTGAACAAAACACTTAATCCCTCCAGAGTTAATCTACTGGATAACGGGGTATCAATTAACTAGGTTTAGTGCACTTCTACAAAGGCTTTCCGGTGACGGCAAAGCCTACTCACAACAGGAGTACTTTACGTTAATAAAATGCTCTCAAGTAATAACAATGCTTAAATAAACTATAACAAGATTTAATAAAGGAGTATATGCTTACGTTAACTTTAGTGTGAGTCTGAACTCAACACTAAACTCTTCAATGCTCTATGTAAACACTGGAAGTCTAGTCCTACAGCAATCAGATATGGAATCTTCTGAAAACGTCTGATGCTCTAAGATGCTCGTCGAATATAGAACAGAAATAATACAGGGGCAGGACACCAAAGCGTGTATCTTAAATACACCAACAAGTAGGATACATATATATAAAACAGGGAGTGCAACAACTCTGTGACAGCACTAATAACAGCCACTCAAAACAGTACTTCCTTAGCCAACATAACAGCCAAACTGGGTTGTGCACTATGCATCAACCTAGGCTAAAATAAGGCGTGAATAATTCCTAAAGCATATGCAATTAAAGTTAATAAACACAATGCTGTCTTTTCTACTAATAAAGTCTAGCAGCGCTATAAAAGGTACAAGGAAACTAGGCAGAGCGCAAGCATGCTCGTAGCCTACTGTCTCTCCCTGAACAGATTTCCCTTATGTTACGTTAAGTGACTAGGAGGCTCTCTTGGTAAGTCCAGATCTCAAGTATCTGGTCTTGCTCTGGCGCTCCACAAAGGTCAACAAAATGAGGTAGCAAACATACGAGCAAGAGTAGGCAAAAGCCCTTCGCTGGTATGCTGCTACACTCGCAAAGGAAAAAAATGCACAAAGGTTACAGGCTACCTAGTTCCGTCGAAGTCGTACAGGCTCTGACTTGCCACATACATAACTCAGACAACGACCAAGGATACGCTCCACTGTCTAGCATTAAATAGTAGGAAAGAACAACTCAATAATTAGAAGCACCCCAATACTATGATACCATGTGACTATGACTCTAATAATCCTAAACCTAGTGCAAAACATATATGGGAGAACTGGCGCTGGTAATACGACTGACCGACTATGGTAGTCGTATGCTAGAACCAGAAGGGAGGTAATTGGATAAAGATTAGAAGTATTGGAAAGAAAAAGTTCAGAGAGAGGAACAGCAGTAAAGAGGGTTAGATCGGGGACAGAATGCAAGGGACGTCTAGGACCAAGCGCACCATACCAAGCTCTAAGCAGACACGCGGGCAGGATCCCCCACCACCACGCTAGGACAGCGGCCTCCAATCACAGACGACTACGTCATGAAGAGTAGGCGTCATATGACACACCAGGCCCGCCATCCAATCACGAGCGTGGTAACCCCGCCCAAGCCAGGAATGCATACGTACATACACACGCACACACTACCACCTCGCTGCTTCCCTCGCTCTCTCTCCTTGCAATTCACACTACATATCTTATACTCTATCAATGATATAGAATACTTCCAAGTGTCACAGACAAGAATAAAGACAAACACTGATCTGTCTGTGACAACATGAATACTTAGAAAGAAAGTACATCGTTCTACGATTATTATAGCCCATTTCACTGCCCAGGCGAGCGCTAGCGAGTACGAGTACATTCTGGCAAGCTGGCCAGCGTAACACCCCGCCCAAGATGTGGGACGTTTTAACCTCAGGTAAACGCCACATCTGACCAGACAGAATGCCCACCAACCCCGCCTCACCCAGCTACTCCCACAAGTTGTGAAAACAAGGCACAATCACAAACATAAAACACTTCAATGTATATAAAAAAAAGCTACACAACACTTCGCCAAAATAATAGTATCACTTATCAATATTACGCTCAACGAGCAAGCTTCACCAAGCTTAGCCTACTAAGACAAAACTCAGGATGTCTTAGATTCTTGCTGTAACATACTGCACTTATATACTATCAAAAAGAAAGAGTTTTTATGTGAGGTTTTTATATTTTTTTAATAGTGTTTTTGGCGGCTTTGCACTACAGGGGCAAGCCTAATTTTTCTCCACTCTCAAACAAACACTGACTGAACGGCGAGGGTGCTCCTTAAAACATACCCTCCCGTGACAAACAATCAGCCAGAACATTATCAGTGCCCTTAACATGCGACACATCCAACTTGTGCTCCGGCAGCACAACAACACCTGACACTGATAAACTGCCCAGTCCATCACAAGACTGGCCCTTCTCTTCGCTCTCTCCGGCAACGGGACCTGCCATTAACCTGTCACTATTTCCACCTTAGTGATAAACGAGGCACCCCGATGCGGTCTATGGGGTCGTCCACTCTGGATAACGTATAGGCATCTGTCAGGGATGATGCACCAACACTCTTGCAACCAACACAAACACGGATCTTGCCACTTAACTCAGGTTGCAAAGTTATTGGCAACGACCACTCACGATATCCCTTATCCCTCAGACCCTTCTCCAACATGTAGTCCAGCTCTGCTTTTACAACAGGCTGTCGAGCAGGATTTATATGGTAGGGAGCCAATTTGAGCCTTGCACTGTCTCCAGCCTCCATGTTGGGTTCTACCCCGTACATCAGGCCTGGAGAATCAACAAACATGCGGACGTACTGCCACAGCCTAGTAAACAACTTCTCTTGACGCTTAGGAACAAGAGGTTGCAACTTATCTCGAAGAACAACATGCTCATTGCCCTCCCACAACCCAGCCGGGATGGCAGTTTCTAAACTATAATCTCCCTCCTTCTCCACCTCTGTCCCTAGAACAGCCAGGTCATGAGAGGGACAATCTATACCACTTGTGCAGTCACTCCCATAGTTCATAAGTGCTAATGCTTCCCCGACGCTACCGTACATGCGCACCCCCGCATTCCTTGCGACTACATCTGCCTGCGCAGCATCACCGCCTTCAGCGCCACGGCCAGATACAGTCGGTCTATGGTAGGGCTGTTGCATTCTATTAGAGCAGCATTGGGAGGCTATGCGACGACCGGGCGCATCCACTCCACAGCCAACCTCACCAATCTGCTCAATGTCCTGATACTGACCACCACCCTTAACAGCCATGGGTCGACCCTGACCTGACAACCATGCCACAGCCTCGTCGCCCACCTTGAACAGCTTCAACAACGAGGCCAACGGTTTACTCACACCCAAGTGACCTGCCAGCGGAACATAGTGCACCGCATGAGTTGTGAGGCCTGGGTGCTCGGCACAAACAGTGGTGAGGTATGAACCGAGCAGGGGCTGGATCGCTGCACACTGTTGCTCAGGCAGGTGCTCAAGCGTTTCCACAGCCACCTGACTCATGTTCCCCGCCCACTGATCCGCCGAGACATGACAATCCCAACTTTCCACCACCTGTGCCTCACTGTCCCCCTCTCCTTCTCCACCTTGGCCGCTGCAGACCAACACAGGGACAGTAGGCTGCTCAGGTGGGTGCCTCACAAACTCCTTCAACAGGTTCACATGACATGCTTCCCCGTCCTCATCGAGTTCAATAGCCCGGGGCGTTCCCACAACTCTCAAGACTAAGATCTTCTAGTTGCACCTGGGAACTACTCTGTCGCGGAGTGCCATGACACCCTACCATGTCACTAGGGGGGACAGGTTCTGGGGCCACTCCGGAGCTCAAATTTGGTGCAAGTACCGAGTCACCAAGGAGTGTCGCTGGGTCCAAACTCTCAACCCGACCACCAGCCTCGACTTTCTCCTTCCGACCCTTCCACCGCTGGTATGAAACCTGGCTGTGACACCTGAGCGGACTGAGATCTGGTGTCATCACACGCCATCTGCTGCGTCTGGCACCTCTCGAGCCCCTCTTGCCCCTCCCTACTCGTGTCGGCCGCCCTCTCGGCAACGACTAAGGTTGGAACCTCGGAAGTAGGCACCGCAAAGTCGTTACCGAGAAGGAGGTCGACCCCCTCAACTGGCACTTTCTCCACAACACCCACATCCAACTCCCGTGTCATACCGTCCACCTCAAGCTCCACTCTGACCAGCGGGTAAGACCGCGTAGCATTGATACCTTGAACCACCACAACCTGAGCCGTGTTAATTGGCTTGCCAGTGAAGTTCTTAATAAGTGTCTGGGAAGCACCCGTATCACGCAGCAACTCAAGCCTATGTTCCACACCAGCCCACCTCACAGTGCCGTGCCCCCTATGACCACAAAAAGCATCTCGGACGGGTGACGAGCCCTTCTGCTGCTTCTGCACTGACTGTGACTTCGCAACCGACATATTACCCCGGGCAAACACGGAAGACCTCAAAGACACACCGATGTTGCTCACTAGTGATACCACTGCTGTAGGCGGTGTGCTTGGACATGAGCGTGCAATATGCCCCTTCTCATGACACTTGAAACACTCCACTTCGCTCTTGGACTTCCTCTGAGGTGAGAAAGGGCCCTGGCCTTTCTTTAACGGGAAGGGTTTCGACTTGGGATCAAAATTGGCACCAGTAGTCTTAAATGGGTAATTTGTTGTGTCATTAATTCGGGGGGGTGGAGTGGTACGCCCCTGGTTATCTGCCTCAGCTCTCTGTGCAGACCCGCACCCACGAATCAATGACACCCTAAAGTCAGCCAGCTCAGCTGCCTTCTGCAGAGTTTTTGGTTGCTTTTCTTTCAGGTTAAGAGTCAAGTCACTGCCAGTACATTTGAAAAATTGTTCTAACAACACTAATTGCTTCACTGCATCAAAAGTAGTTGCCTTCTCCGCCCTTAACCAATTCTCAAACGCATCTGACAGCTCTCTAGAGGGTTCCTGGAAAGTACTCTCCTTTCTCTTAGGAACAGCCCTAAACTTCAGCCTATAGGTCTCTGGCTGCAATTCATATGCCCTCAGGATAGCCTCTTTCAACGCCTCATGATTCACACAGGAATCTAGGGGCAAAGCATCGTACGCCTTGACTGCTTTCCCCGTCAATCGTGATGAAATAAGGGCTGCCCACTTCTCCTCGGGCCATTGGTGCTCCCGGCACTTTTTCTCAAAACGGAGAAAGAATTCTGTAACTCCTAACTCATCACACAACTAAGAAACCAACTTTAGTAGATGCGACAGGGACTGGTCATGGGGTCGACCCCCCTGGACGACCCGGTTCCTCGTCACCTCTACACGAGTTTTCTCTAGGTCAATATCGGCACAATACCTTGCAGACTCAGCCAGATACCTATACTTGAGCTCAGACTCTCGCTCTCGCTCTCGGCACTTGAGTTCAGCCTCATGCTTTCGCTGCTCGAGCTCAGCCTCATGCTTTCGCTGCTCGAGCTCAGCCTCATGCTTTCGCTGCTCAGCCTGTTTCTTAAGTTTAGCGAGCTCGAGCTGAAGCAACATCTCGGGAGACAAACTTTGAAGAGGGGGTGCTACTATTGGGGACCCACTCTGTGAGTCACCTAGAGGCATACCCAACCGCCAGCGGACATCGGCCTGCGGGAACGTACTCGGCTCCGGAACCCGAGGAGGGGCCATGATAGGAGTTGAGTGGAATGAGGGCTGGGACGAAGGTGCCCCAGCTCCCGCTCCACCCGAACCCCCATACATCCCACCCAGCACACAGGTAACCAGCTCACTTCTTGACAAACCGCTAGTACCAGAAAACCCTAAGACTGTGGCTACACACTGCAGTCCATACCGGTCCAGTCCCGAATCCCCGTCCGCCGACACAGGCTCCTCCAGAAACCTCCGACCACCCTCCTCATCGTTCACCACACGAACGTCGTTTAAACAACTCCACCTTCTCCACCTCCTCGCCTGTCTCTCGCACTGTGCCCTCACTATGCTCAGACCCGTCCAGTGACATGATGGAGTCAACAACAAAAAATCTCAAGTCAAGACGAAAGTAGCCAAACTCTCGCGTAGCTTTATTCACAAAAAATATTCGGAAGATGTTTTTAAGTGCAATACTAGGTCACACATAACACTCCAACAAGTTCCATATATCCTCAAAACAATGTCCACTGCCAACACTGCGAGAAATAAATTCAACCCCAAATGGCCATAAGATTTCTCCAAAAACAAAAAGGCAATATTCAGTTCACTATATACTGGACTAAGGTTGCCATTTGTTACGACCGGCATACGAAATAAACAAGGGCACTTAATATTCGACTAGAATATAGGCTGTATCTGCAACAACGGTACGCTAATTCCAAACCCTCGAACTATTACGCCGGTGAACAAAACACTTAAACCCTCCAGAGGTAATCTACTGGATAACGGGGTATCAATTAACTGGGCTTAGTGCACTTCTACAAAGGCTTTCCGGTGACGGCAAAGCCTACTCACAACAGGAGTACTTTGCGTTAATAAAATGCTCTCAAGTAATAACAATGCTTAAATAAACTATAACAAGATTTAATAAGGTGAATATGCTTACGTTAACTTTAGTGTGAGTCTGAACTCAACACTAAACTCTTCAATGCTCTATGAAAATACTGGAAGTCTAGTCCTACAGCAATCACATATGGAATCTTCTGAAAACGTCTCATGCTCAAGATGCTCGTTAATATAGAACAGAAATAATGCAGGGGCAGGACTCCAAAGCGTGTATCTTAAATACACCAACAAGTAGGATACATATATATAAACAAGGGAGTGCAACAACTCTGTGACAGCACTAATAACAGCCACTCAAAACAGTACTTCCTTAGCCAACGTAACAGCCAAACTGGGTTGTGCACTATGCCTCAACCTAGGCAAAAATAAGGCGTGAATAATTCCTAAAGCATACGCAATTAAAGTTAATAAACACAATGCTGTCTTTTCTACTAATAAAGTCTAGCAGCGGTATTAAAGGTACAAGGCAACTAGGCGAGCGCAAGCATGCTCGTAGCCTACTGTCTCCCTGAACAGATTTCCCTTATGTTACGTTAAGTGACTAGGAGGCTCTCTTGGTAAGTCCAGATCTCAAGTATCTGGTCTTGCCCTGGCGCTCCACAAAGGTCAACAAAATGAGGTAGCAAACATACGAGCAAGAGTAGGCAAAAGCCCTTCGCTGGTATGCTGCTAAAATCGCAAAGGAAAAAAATGCACAAGGGTTACAGGCTACCTAGTTCCGTCGAAGTCGTACAGGCTCTGACTTGCCACATACATAACTCACACAACGACCAAGGATACCTTCCACGGTCTAGCATTAAATAGTAGGAAAGAACAACTCAATAATTGGAAGCACCCCAGTACTCTGATACCATGTGACTATGACTCTAATAATCCTTAAGCTAGTGCAAAACATATTATATGGGAGAACTGGCGCTGGTAATACGACTGGCCGACTATGGAAGTCTTATGCTAGAACCATAAGGGAGGTAATTGGATAAAGATTAGAAGTATTGGAAAGAAGTTCAGAGAGAGGAACAGCAGTAAAGAGGGTTAGATCGGGGATCAGTAATGCAAGGGACATCTAGGACCAAGCGCGCCATACCAAGCTCTAAGGAGACACGCGGGCAGGATCCCCACACCACCACGCTAGGACAGCGGCCTCCAATCACAGACGACTACGTCATGAAGAGCAGGCGTCATATGACACACCAGGCCCGCCATCCAATCACGAGCGTGGGAACCCCGCCCAAGCCAGGAATGCATACGTACATACACACGCACACACTACCACCTCGCTGCGTCCCTAGCTTTCTCTCCTTGCAATTCACACTACATATCGTATAACTCTATCAATGATATAAAATACTTCCAAGTGTCACAGACAAGAATAAAGACAAACCCTGATCTGTCTGTGACAACATGAATACTAAAAAAGAAGAAAGAGAAACAATCCGGTTCTACGGATTATTATAGCACATTTCACTGCCCAGGCGGAGCACTAGCGAGTACGAGTTACATTCTGGCAAAGCTGGCCAGCGTTAATCAGTATATTTACATAAATCAAAAATAGCTAAACCTTACAAATCACATCCATATAGGGTAATGGACACCACGCAGGCCCAAACCAAGGAGGTCAGCAAGAGATCGTGGCCACACACAAAAAACACCCGCTCACAACAGTCCTAATCCCAGGTGAATCATGAGTTATGATATTAAATAGGACAAGCGGCCCAATGGTGGCGATTCGAATATATCCGCTCCCACACACCTTCACACATTTCAAAAACTATCACACACATGTACACAGGTATATATCAACATAATACATTATACGTAATTGCGATGGCACTAAACAGACATGAACGTATATGAAATATAACACTGCACATTACACTCATATGGCACCCCACACTCACATATTGTATTAATTCATACACACTCACATCACACATTCATTAGGTACACACGTATCCATTTATGAAATAAATTAATTACATCACCCCCACATACACACAAAACAAGCTATGAACAAGCACTATGACACGCAAAAACCTTAGACATTATTTGCGCTCACTAATAACAGTTTAGATGATAACCC
>CM064549.1:28061301-28124031 GCA_032716605.1 Paralithodes platypus | reverse complement strand
AAAGATCTCAAAGAACCGACCTCACTACAAACTTTTGCTGAACCGTATAGAATATGACCTTCATAAGATCTAATTATAGCCTAATTTGACCTTCATAAGATATAATTATAGCCTATAATGACCTTCATAATATATAATTATATCCTATAATTGACCTTCAGAAGATCTAATTATAGCCTATATTGGCCTTCATAAGATATAAGTTATAGCCGATGTTTGACCTTCATAAGATATAATTATAGCCTATATTGACCTGCCATAAGATATAAATTAATAGCCTAGATTGACCTTCATAGGAGTATAATTATAGCCTAAAACTGACCTTCAATAAGATATAATTAGAGAGCCTATAGTGACCTTTCAATAAGATAGGGGGTAGAGTATAGCCTATATTGACCTTCATAAGATAGGTAATTATAGCCTATGTGACCTTCATAAGATATAATGATAGCCTATATTTTTGGTGACCTTCATAAGATATAATTATAGCCTATATTGACCTTCATAAGATAGAAGTATAGCCTATGTTTGAACCTTCATAATATATAATTATAGCCTATATGAACCTGCATAAGATATAATTATAGCCTATAATTGACCTTCATAAGATATAATTATAAGCCTATGTTGACCTTCATAAGATATAATTATAGCCTATATTGACCTTCATAAGATATAATTATAGCCCTATATTGACCTTCATAAGATATAATTATAGCCATATTGACGCTTCATAAGGATATAATTATAGCCTATAGTTGACCTTCATAAGATATAATTATAGCTTATATTGACCTTCATACGATATAATTATAGCCTATACGGACCTTCATAAGATATAATTATAGCCTATATTGACCTTCATAAGCATAATTATAGCCTATATTGACCTTCATAAGATATAATTATGGCCTATATTGACCTTCATAAGATATAATTATAGCCTATATGGACCTTCAGAAATTATAATTATAGCCTATAATTGACCTTCATAAGATATAATTATAGCCGATGTTGACCTTCATAAGATATAATTATAGCCTAGTAGTGACCGTCATAAGATATAATTATAGCATATATTGACCTTCATAAGATATAATTATAGCCTATATTGACCTTCATAGAGATAATGCAGGCCTATATTGACCTTCATCCGATATAAGTATAGCCTATATTGACCTTCATAAGATATAATTATAGCCTATATATAACTGGACCTTCCATAAGATAGAATTATAGCCTAGATGGACCTTCATAAGATATAATTATAGCCTATATTGACCTTCAATAAGATATAATTATAGCCTATATTGACCTTCATAAGATATAATTATAGCCTATACGCGGAAAATGCAAGCGTAAAAAGTCGGAGTGTACTATGGGGTAAAACGTGACTTAAAAGCAATATGGCGTTTAAAAGGGGCAGGGGAGGGGGGGGTCGGAGATATGGTTTTTTTTTTCTTGACCCCCCCCTCATGTTTTAGAAGAAACGTTCGCCCCATTATTTTTGGCGATTTTACGACCTTTTGCCCCCATTTTCTCTGTCAATATATTAGGACCTTTCATGTCATTTAGGTTTCTATTCTTTTCCTGGCGTGCGATAGCGAGCCTGCACTGTTGGCGAAGGTTACCGAATCTAGGGAGGAACTTGATAAGAAATAAGGAACATCAATAAATAATCAAAGGATGTCTAGGTTGTTTCCTACTCCTCCAGCAATCTTAAAAATGTCACCCCCTTGACCCCCTTTCAAGATTAAATGTTTACATTTTTCGGTAGAAACATTTCCTAGCCGAAGGCCGGTTACTCTTAAAATTACAGGCTCGCTAATCGCTCCGCCAGGATAACATCGACACCCTAAATTGCACAAAAGGTCTTAAAAGTGATATAAATGGGGTGAAACTTCTTAAAATCGCCAAACTAATGGGGTGAACGTCCTTAAAACTTCAAAATCCCGTGGGGCTAAACATAAGTGATAAAGGGGTAACGAAAAAACAAATCCCTCAGTTGGAAATCTCCCCTTAAGATGACCCGTGGAAATCTCGCCCCTAAGATGACCCTACCCTTTCATACAGGTACCCCTAGTTGCAATAGAGTACCCATTGGAGCCATGTTGTTGGTTGGTGGTGGTGTTGATGGTGGTGATATTGGTGGTGGTGGGTGACTCACAGGATGTCAACACTGTCTTCTTCCCTCCCTGGATCAATGGTAAAGGGGTCGCTTTTTGTGGTGGTGGTGGTGGTGAGAGAGAGAGAGAGAGTGAGAGAGAGATAATCAGATTCCGAGTCATTTTCAAACTGATCGCCCCCGTTTCTGAGTCTATCTCTTCAGCATTGGACACCGAAATGTTTTACAAAGAACTGAGAGTATGCAGGTTGAATTATCGATCAGTAACTATTTTAATGAGGGGGATGAACCAGATGATAATAATAATAATAATGATATGATGATGATGCGGATTATGATGATTATGATGATGATGATGATGAAGAGAACGAAGATGAGTATGATTATTGATGGATGATGATAGATGATGATGAATATGATGGATGATGATGAGATGATTGAAGATGATGATGTTGATGATTATGAAGATGATTATTATGACGATGATGATGATGATTATGATGATTGAAGATAATTATGTACTGTCAAATAATAATGATGATAATATATAATAATATGATGACTTATGATGATGTGATGATGATAATGATAATAATAATTGATATAATAATAATAATAATGATGATAATAATAATGATAATAATAATAATAATAATAATGATGATGATGATGATGATGATGATGATGCTTTCTCGGTTTCTGGGCCACCGCCTCTCAATATTGTTTTAGTAGGTTTTTGGGGTTGTAAATAGCATTCCTTGGCAACTGATTTAGTAATCTTACGGGAAGGTTTCTAGTTTTGTTCTGTAGAGCTTCCATCCGCTTAAAATTACACCCTCTAAACCCCTTTTCAAGATAAATTTGTACATTTTCGGTAGAAAAATTTCCCGGCCGGAGGCCGATTCCTCATAAATCACCGGCTAACTATCGCTCGCCAGGATAAAAATCGACACCTAAATAGCACGAAAGGTCATAAAATTGACATAAATGGGGCGAACGTTTCTTTAAATCGCCAAACTAATGGGGCGAACAGTCTTAAATCCCAAAAAAAAAAAAGCAATAGGACTAAACCTGAGGGAGAAAGGGGTCCATGAAAAAAAAAATCTCAATTGGATATCTCCCCTTAACGAAACAATATTAGCCAGAAAACAGAGAGAAAAGGCCTAATTGGATCTTGAGAGGGTGAAAACCACCTTTGGCCTTTTGTGGGTGAATCTGGTTGAAAAAGTAGAAATAGTAAAGGCCAAAGCTGTTGAAATGTCATGACTGTAGAGCTCTCCTAAACTGTGGCCCTATACATGTAACTCTTCTGTATCCTAAGTCGGGCGAGAAATTTCATCACTTAGCAGCTGTGTCCTAAATTTATATACTGGGGGACTTATTATTCTTTTTTTTTACACCAACCACCTTCACATCTAACCTCAATTAATGAAATCAACCAATACATGTTCAAACTCCGAGGACTCGAACCCAGGATACTCCGCATCGAAATTCCGTACACTATGCATTACGCTATCAAGACAGTTACCATATACCTACTATATCCACAGTACAGCATAACAATATATTTTGTTCATTGCTGACCATCATATATGCGATATAGATTATATATATTATATATATATATATATATGCCGTGTGTGTGTGTAGGTGTGTGTATAAATATGTGGGTTTGGTGTGTGACTGTGTGTTATGGTGTTATGTGGCTGTGTGTTATACTGAACCGAGTTCGCAAGAGTGTAGTGTCCCAATTAACAAGAACACACGATAGTATTAAGAACCGAGACCACCGTTCGATTTCTCTTCCAACCCTTCCTCCATTTTCTCTCTGGGGTAAGGGGGGGGGGGGGGGTATAGGCCTAGGCTCCCTTTATCTTAACAGTGTGTCCCTGTCGTAATGGGTTTGATGTTCTTTTTGCCCGGCCCTGTCTATCCTCTCTACCTCATGTTTAGCCCCAGTTGTTTTCAAATTTGAAGACGTTCGCCCCAGTAGTCTTGCGATTTTTTTACCTTTTTGCTCCATTTCTCTGTCAATATTATAACCTTTCGTGCAATTTAGGTTTCGAGTTTTTTACTCCTGACGAGCGATAGCAAGCCGGTAATATAGTATTAATGGTGGGTCTATCGAAAAATGTACAAATTTATCTTGAATGGTGATATTGTAAGCTTGATGTATTCCTAGGGATGATACTGAAACCATAATTAATAAGCTAACATATATACGAGCAAAAAAAAAAAAAAAAAAACGCCGATCCCCCCTTAAGGGTGAAGGCGCAAGGGTAGATCAATGGGCGAGTGAGGTAGGAGATAGGCGCGGAGTGGGGAGGTGGTGGGGGGGGGGGGGGGGGGAGGGGGGGGTGGTCGGGGGGAGGGAGGTAACAGTCACGCCAGTCCCCTATTTACTACATATTATACTAGAGGATTTAAGATAAAATACGCTGCCACGCTTTAATATTAATGTAGGTATACCGATGAATGCACGGATGAATGCCGTATGAAGCATATAAATGTATACTAGACACTTATTGTATATAGATATCTTATATAACTGTATATATTATTAATAAAAAATAACATGTATAGTTTTGTGTGTGTGTGTTTGGGGTATCTATATATATATGTGGTGTGGGCTGGTGTGGATCGATTTAGAATATAAAATACCTGTTGTGCACGTATCCCAATAGTTTTGTACACGTATCCCAATAACTTGTGTACCCGTATCCCAATAACTTTGTACACGTATCCCACTAACTTAACTTTGGGTGCACGTATCCCAATAACTTTGTACTACGTATCCCAATAACCTTGTAAACGTATCCCAATAACTTTGTACACGTATCCCAATAACTTTTGTGCACGTATCCCAATAACTTGTACAGTATCCCAATAACTTTGTACACGTATCCCAATAACTTTGTTACACGTATCCCAATAACTTTGTACACAGTATCCCAATAACTTTTGTGCACGTATCCCAATAACTTTGTACACGTAGCCCCATAACTTTGTACACGTATCCCTAACTTTTGTAACAGTACATCCCAATCACTTTGTACACGTATCCCAATAACTTTTTGTGCACGTATCCCAATAACTTTGTACACATATCCCAATAACCTTTGTACACGTAGCCCAATAACCTTTGTGCACGTATCCCAATAACTTTGTACACGTATCCAATAACTTTGTACACGTATCCCAATAGTTTTCATTGGTTGAGAGTCTCGTAAAAGAAACCAATAAAAATACTCTTGCCTCTCGCTAAAGCCATTTGGTCACGTTTGAGGCGGAGTTTCCTGGGAATGATGCCAGGTGACTCTTGAAGAGAGATAGAGCGAGAGAGATGGATGAGGGAGAGGGAGAGGAAGAAGATTAGAAGAGGAGAAGAGGGAATGGTGGGGTGGTTTTCCAAAATGACGTCTGTCCTTGTAGCCAGTTTGTGCAAAATAGAGAGGCAGGTAAAACAGGTGTTTATGTGTTACCCCTTCCGGTAACCGGCGACGTCTTTGTGTTTGATTTCAGCTACATATAGACGCTTTTAGGAAGCTTAAGGGATGTCTATCTATCTATCTATCTCTCTATCTTATCTAGTCTATTCTCAGGCCCAATCCCCACTTTTCCCATTTTTACCTTCCATTTCTTAATTTATTTCCATTTTATTATTATTTTTTTCTTGGGGTTGGCCGACTCAAGACAGAGCAAGAACAGGGAAACCCAAAACAACATAAAACAACGAACAAACACCAATTCCCACACAGCGCTCTAGGTCACATCCAGGAGAAGACCCAGAGACCAGGGTCACCAAGGTCGCTCCAGCACCTCCCCCTCCGGCCCACCGACAACTAAAATGATTAATTGAGATAGTCTTTTGATTGGTAGACGTCTTCCTCAGCTGTCATAAAGCACTCGTCTAAATGTAGGCTAAGAGAAAATGAAAAGAACGTTCGGCTGTGGTACAGAAACCGGGTTAAACGGGGAGATTTCCATTTGAGGGAACTTTTTTCTTGAACCGCCCTTTCTGGGATTTCTTCCGCTCACTGTCTAAGCCCCCATTGCTTTTTGAAATTTTAAGACTTTTTTGCCCGCCATTAGTTTTGTGATTTTAAAAGAATTTCCCCGCCCCATTATGGCAATTTAAGACCTTTGTCGTGCCATTTAGGTGGTCCGGATTTTTATCACTGGCCGAGCGATAGCGAGGGCCTGTAAATTTAAGAGTAACCCGCCCTTTGGCCGGGAAAAACTTTTTCTACCGAAAAATTTATTTTTTTTAATCTTGAAATGGTTGCAAGGGGGGGTGACCATTTTAAGATTGCTGGAGGAGTAGGAAACAAACTAAAACCCTCCCCTTAATTAGGCCACGCCGGCGTGTTTAAGGGGGTAGTGCTTTCTTTGTTGGTCTATATATTTATTCATTGATCGGATTATTTATTTTTCCCCCATCGCTAGGACCTCCAATCAAGCTTTAAGGAAACACCCCCTAACTTCAGGAAACCCCTTCCTAGACTTCCAGAAACACCCCCTAGACTGTCAAGAAAACACCCCCTAGACTTTTCCAGAAACCACCCCCTAGACCTTCAAGAAACACCCCTCGCCTTCCCGACACCCTAGACTTCAAGAAAACACCCCCTAAGACTTCCAGCCAAACACCCCCCTAGACTTCAAGAAACACCCCCCTAGACTTCCAGAAACACCCCTAGACGTCAGCGAAACCAACCCCCTAGACTTTCCAGAAACACTCCCTAGACTTCAAGTAAACACCCCCTATGACTTCAAGAAACCACCCCCTAGACTTCAAGAAAAACCACCCCCTAGACTTCAAGAAAACACCCCCTAGACTTCAAGAAACACCCCCTAGACTTCAAGAAACACCCCCTAGAATCTCCAGAAACACCCCCTAGACTTTCAAGCAAACACCCTAGACTTCCAGAACATCCCCCTAGACTTCAAGAAACACCCCCTAGACTTCAAGAAACCCCCCCTAGACTTCAAGAAACATACCCCCTAGACTTCCCGAAACACACCCCTAGACTTTCAAGAAACACCCCCTAGACGTTTTCACCATAAACCCCCCACCCCTAGACTGCAAGAACAAACCACCCCTCAGACTCAAGAAACACCCCCTAGACTTCCCAGAAACAAAACCCCCCTAGACTTCCAGAACTAACCCCCCTAAGACTTCAAGAAACCAAGTAGCACCCCCTAGACGGTTGCAAGAAACACCCCCTAGACTTCCCAGAAACACCCCCTAGACTTCAAGAAACACGCCCCGAGACTTCAAGAAACACCCCCCTAAAACTTCCGAAAGAAACACCCCCTAGACTTCCAGAAACACCCCGCCCCTAGACTTCAAGAAACACCCCCTAGACTTCCAGAAACACCCCCTAGAACTTCAAGAAACACCCCCCTAGACTTCAAGAAACAGTACCCCCTAGTACGTTCCATAAAACCCCCCCACCCCCTAGACTTCCTTTCAAGATAAATTAGTGTGTACAATTTTTCGGTAGAAATATGTCCCCGGTAGAAATGGAGTTGAAAGGTCCCTCAAAATGACCACCCAACTTCAATGTAGCGAACCCTCTTCAAATCCCCCCTCCCCCCCGGGTACCGATTATGTTGCAACAGCCACCCACCGTCCGTATAAGGCGAGGAAGGTTGGGGGGGGGGGGGGGTGGGGGTGGGGGGGGGGGGGTAGAGACGAGAGAGAGACGGTGGTGTGAGGGAGTGTTGCGCAAAACAATGATTCAGGCCACATTAGCTTAGATAGATTGAGAAGAGAGAGAGAGAGAGAGAGAGAGAAGAGGGGGGGAGGGGAGGTGAGGGGTAAGTGGTGGGGTGTTTGCGCAAAAACAATGAATTCAGCCACATTAAGCAAAAGAAAGTCCTTCCAAACGTTAAGTATCTGAGGAAACCCCCCCCCCCCCCCACCCCCCCCCCCTCACTTGTCTTCATTAGTACTGATGAATCACTTGTCTTCATTATTACTGAGGAATCACTTGTCGTTCATTAGTACTGGGCGGGCTGGCCCACCCCCGAAGGAGTTTTAAAAAAGAAATAGAGGCTATCCCCCCCGCCAAAGGCGGCTTTCTAGGGCCCATTTCCTAGCTGAATGCTGAGAGGTTGATTGGTTCTAGTCATCGTGGTGATGAGGCTCTTGGTCAGCCGAGTGAGAAACTGAGCCGATCTCTGCCATACCCGCATAGCTTACTCTGACTGTTCCTTTTACTATATATACTGTCTAGATCTCAATTGGCGCGCGTCTTTTTTCCGTGGATTGAACTCCCTACTGCCAACCTAGAAGTTTGGCAGATTCGGGAGCCAAATTGTGCACAATTTTTGCCATACCCGGCTTAACTTCCCTTCAAAATTGCTGAGAGGGTCACAGGGCCTGGGTTGGGCTTTGGTTTTCCCTGGCGTTTTCCTGCACCCTCCCATAGCTCCCCCTGCCTTGGAGTGGCTATCGGTCACCCACGGGACTTTGTTAGTGGTAAATCAGGGATGAGAATTTGTGGTGGGGCGCCTCGTTTATGGCCCATTTGGCCTTTGCTCGAGACCTTTGGGGCTGTTCGGCCAGACAGCCTTGGTAACAACAACAACAACACAACAAGTACTGAGGGAATCACTTGTCTTCATTAGTACTGAGGAATCCCCTTGTCTTCATTAGTACTGAGGAATCACTTGTCTTCATTAGTACTGAGGAATCACTTGTCTTCATTAGTCCTGAGGAATCACTTGTCTTTCATTAGTACTGTGAATCACTTGTCTTCATTAGTACTCTGAGGAATCACTTTTGTCCTTCATTAGTACTGAGGAATCAGTGTCTTCATTAGTACTGAGGAATCACGTTGTCTTCATTAGTACTGATGGATCACTTGTCTTCCATTAGTACTTGAGGAATTCACTTTTCTTCATTAGTACTGTAGGAATCCACTTGTCTTCATTTAGTACGGACCGGAATCCATGTGTCCTTCATGTAGTACTGAGGACTTCACTTGTCCCTTCCATTAGTTACTGAGGAATTCACTTGTCATTCATTAGTACTTGTGAATCACTTGTCTTCATTAGTACTGAGGAAATCACTTGGTCTGTCATTAGTACTGAGGAATCACTTGTCCTTCATTAGTACTGAGGAAATTCACTTGGCTTCATTAGTCACTGAGGAAATCACTTGTTTTTCATATTAGTACTGAGGAAGTCACTCTGTCTTCATTAGTACTGAGGGAATCCATGTGTCCTTCATTTAGTACTGAGGAATCACTGTGCCTTCATTAGTACTTGAGGAAATCAACTTGTTCTTCATTAGTACTGAGGAATCACTTGTCCCTTCATTAGTACTGAGGAATCACTTTCTTCCTTAGTACGTGCAGGAATCACTTGTCCTTCATTAGTACTGAAGTAATCACTTGTGCTTCATTTATGACTGAGTAATCACATTCTACTTCATTAGCTACTGAAGGAAGTCACGTTGTCTTGCATTAGTATGAGGAAATCCTTGTCTTTCATTAGTACTGAGGATCACTTGGCTTCATTAGTACTGATGAATCACTTGGCTTCAATTAGTACGTGATGATCACTTGGCTTCATTTAGGTACTGAGGAATCACTTGGCTTCATTAGTACTGAGGAATCAACTTTTCCTTCATTAGTACTGAGAAGTTCACTTGTCTTTCATTAGTACTGAGGAATCACTACAGCCTTGTGCTTCATTTAGTAACTGATGTAATCACTTTGTCCTTCATTAGTACTGAGGAAGTCACTTGGCTTCATTATTAACTGAGGAATCACTTGGCTTCATTCAGTACTTGTAGAATCACTTGTCCTTTCATTAGTACTGAGGAATCACATTTTCTTCATTAGTCTACGAGGAATCACTTGTCTTCATTAGTACTGAGGAATCACCTTAGTCTTCATTAGTACTGAGGAATCACTTGTCTTCATTAGCTACTGAGGAATCACTTGTCTGCTTCAATTAGTAACTGAGGAATACTTGTCTCATTAGTACTGAGAATTCACTTTGGCTTACATTCGTACTGGAGGAAGTCACTTTGGGCTTCATTAGTACTGAGGAATCACTTGGGCTTCATTAGTACTGCGAGGAATCACTTGGCTTCATTAGTACTTGAGGTAATCACGTTGTTCTTCATTAGTCACTCGAGGAATCACTTCTCTTCATTACACAGTACGAGGAATCAACTTGTCTTCATTAGTACTGCAGAACACTCTCTCTTCATTAGTACGCTTTTCTCTTTGGTGGATATTTTTTTACCTTTTACCTTTTTATTATTTGAATGATTTTTATTGCTTGCTCCAATTTGAGCACAATGTATCCATTATTAAATTATATATATATAGATATATATACGAAACTCACTTGGCCTTCATTAGTACTGATGAATCAACTTGGTCCTTTCATTAGTACTGAGGATCACTTGTCTTCATTAGTACTGAGGAAATCACTTGTCTTCATTATGTACTGAGGAAGTCCAACTTTGTCTTCATTTAGTACTGAGGATCAATTCTCTTCATTAGTAACTGAGAATCAACTTGTGTCTTAATTAGTACTGAGGAATCACTTGGTCTTCATTAGTACTGAGGAATCACTTTGGCTTCATTAGTAACTGAGTGAAGTCACTTGGCTTCATTATTACTAGAATCACTTGGCGTTCCATTAGTACTGATGAATCACTTGCTCTTCTTCGTACTGAGGATCACTTGTCTTCATTTACTGAGGAATCACTTGTCTTCATTAGTACTGAGGAATCACTTGCTTCATTAGTACTGAGAACTTGTCTTCATGTACTGAGGAATCACTTGGCTTTCATTAGTACTGAGGAATCACTTGGCTTCATTAGTACTGGGAATCACTTGTCTTCATTAGTACTGAGGAATCACTTGTCTTCATTAGTACTGAGGAATCACTTGTCTTCATAGTACTGAGGAATCACTTGTCTTCATTAGTACTGAGGAATCACTTGTCTTCATTAGTACTGAGGAATCACTTGTCTTCATTCGTACTGAGGAATCACTTGTCTCATTAGTACTGAGGATCACTTGGCTTCATTAGTACTGAGGAATCATTGCTTCATTAGTACTGAGGAATCACTTGGACATTAGTACTGAGGAATCACTTGCTTCATTAGTACTGAGGAATCCCTTGTCTTCATTTACTGAGGAATCACTTCTCTTCATTAGTACTGAGGAATCACTTGTCTTCATTAGTACTGAGGAATCCCTTCTCTTAATTACTCTTTCTCTTTGGTGATATTTTACCTTTTTATTTAGATGATTTATTTGCTCAATTTGACAATGTATCCATATATATATATATATATATATATATATATATATTTTTTTTTTTTTTTTTATTACTGATACTACTCACCTGTGATAATGACTACCTTTTCTCCATACTATAATTATTGTACTTATGTATATTTATTTTATTTATTAATTTATTCATTATATATTTATATATAGCCTATTAATTTTTTATTTTATTTTTATTTTTTTTTTTTTTGGGGGGGGATTCAGCCTCCATCTGTACCAGTGTGCTGACTTAATAATCCAGAAAGGTTGATAGCCTCTGAAATCCTATTTTAACTAACTAACCAACTAAGATGATGGCAATTTGAGGAGTGGGAGGGGAGTGTCAGCGAGACATACCAACCTCTATGATAACCTAGGTGTGGCTGACGTAAGGTGAGCATGACGGGGTAGCTATGGGGAGATTTCCACTGAGGGATTTTTTTTCTTTACCCCTTTCTTCCTCATGTTTAGCCCCATTGCTTTAGAGATTTTAAGACGTTCGGCCCATTAGTTTGGTGATTTTAAGAACTTTCACCCCATTTATGTCACTTTTAAGACCTTTCGTCCCATTTAGGTGTCGATTTTTTCCTGGCGAGCGATAACGGATAGAGGAACCGGCTTCGACCGGAACATTTTTCTACCGAAAAATGTACAAATTTATCTTGAAAGGGGGTCAAGGGGGTGTAATTTCAGCTTGATGGAAGTCTAGGAACAAACTAAATACCTTCCTTAAGGGGACACTGACTGCTTTTTTGGCCTATAAATTCGGTCATTCATAAATTCTTAGTTCCTTGTTAGTACTTAGAAAAACATCCCCTAGACCCCCCTTCAAGATAAATTTGTACATTTACATGTCCCGGCCGAAGGCCGATTCCTCATATAATTACAGGCTCGCTATCGCTGGTCAGGAAAAAATCGACACCTAATGGCACGATCGGTCTTAACATTTACGATGGGACTAATGTTTAAAATCGCAATCAACATGGAAATCTAATGGAAAACAAATGGAATCTATTATAACCTAGGTGTTGGCTGACGTAATGTAAGGTGAGCATGACGGGGTAGCTTTGATGACAGGGAATTTGGTTCTTTCCCTGGGCCTTCCTTCTCCCGTGCTACCGCCAGACGCTGCAGACACTCTGTCAACGCTCTCACGATATCGATCATAATTTGAGTATTAACTACTCATCCTCTTCATTCTTGTGCATGAAAGGTGGTTAAGAGCACGTTTAACCATCCTGTAGCTTAGTAAGTAACACTGCACGATATTTCGCTGTGTATTGACTGATAAACTTTGTGTTTATCACAAGACTCCTGCTCGGACAGGGCGCCACTAGCGCCATCTATTGTTTTGTTTTGCTTTGTAAACAAACGCTCCTCTTATTACTATTTTATATAAATCGTAGCCCCTAATTTTACCCATTACCTACTGTAGTAAGTATCAATTTAACTGCCTTGTATGTAAGTAAAGCCTTTGCATATTAATTTGCTAATAAACAATATTGTTTACTAACTAACCGCCTACAGGGACTAACGCCGACACCATTTTGTAAACAAACCTTTTTTGGGGATTATACATATTAAATTCCAGCAAATTTTGTACCAAATTTAAGTGCATTCATTTTTCTTTTCCCCCTAGATATATTCTTGACTTTTTCTCCTCAGACTGATTTTACTTTAAGCTAAGGGTGGTATTTGTACAAACTAACCTAGCCTAACCCAACCTGCCAAGCTTTTAACCTAACCCAAACCTAGCCTAGCCTATAGCCAGCCAATCTGTTTTATTATTAACTCTTGTAGATATTGTATTTGGTATCCTACTGTAGCTATATATATCTGTAATTTTAGTTGTTGCTTGCACAATCTTGTAATAACCTTTGACTGATACACTTTTTTATCTAAAAAGAGTAGGCTACTGCTTTACTAGGCTTCAGTGACACCAGGGTCATCTGTTGACACAGTATATTAACCCCTTGTGTGCAGTCACACTTTATTTTTATATAATCTCTATTTGGTGAATTGTATATTTAGTTACATATTCTGTTATACATATATTTGTTTAAGGTTAGGTTATCACACCTGGTAGCCTATTTCTGCGAATTTCATTTTATTATATTCGGTTAGGCTATTCAATTGCTGGTAGCCTATTATTGCGTATTTCAATTTAAAAAAAAAAAAACTTTTGGTTAGGCTATCGCCCCTGGAAGCCTAATTCTGCGTATCTCAACATTTTTGTTTTCGGTTAGGCTATCACCCCTGATTTCTGCGTATTTCAGCATATTTGTTTTCGGTTGAAGTGATTGAAGTGTTTTTAAAGTGAGTGAAGTTTTGTAAAGTGAGTGAATTGTTTTTTAAGTGAGTGAAGTGATCTGAAGAAAGTGACTGTCACCATGCCTCGCGCTTGGCGAACTGCGCCGGTAGGTTTGGTGAGTCCATGTTTGCTACTATCGATCTTTCAAGTCTGCCGGCTCTGCCAGCAACGAGAGAATTTTACAGTGAAATTAGATGAAGCCTACAACAAGATCAACGTCCTCACCATGAAGCTGGAATCACTCCAAGAGTTTGTAACACTCAACGTTGGAGTGCCACAAACTTCAATTGGCACCGCAACTCCAGCAGCCACCAACGCCCCAACGTCAACTGCCAACAATTCAACGCCTACAGTAGCCATTTCAGCTGATGTTTCCGATACTCAAGATACAAATAGCGACTCTCTTCCCCCTCAAGACAACTTCCGTGTCGTGAGGAACAACGTTTGCCCAAGACCAGGAAACACATACCGATTACCGAGTGTCAAAAACCGTTTCCAGATATTCGCAGACTCAGATGACGAAGAGGAAATAGAAGAAGTCCGGCTCGTGGGAGACTCGATGATACGTGGTCAGCTCACAGAGTTTTGCGCCAGGGCACCTAAGACCAGGAAGCGTTTTTGTATCCCTGGTGGTGGTGTGGATGACGTAGTTGCAGCAGTTGAGCGAAGTATCAAAGCTGGCCCCTGCAAATACAATGTACGTCATCCACGTTGGATCCAACGATGTACAGCGAACCCGGTCGGAAGATTTGCTTTTAAAGTACCAGCAGCTGATCAAGTCGTTTAAGGAGAAGTCTCAAGGATCATCGTCTCAGGAATCGTCCCCCCGGGCTCGGTGTATGAGAGCCGATTTTACAACATAGCCACCAGCACAAATCGTTGTCTAGCAAACCTCTGCAGGAAGGAGAACGTGGGATTCGTCAACACCTGGGACAATTTCTACTACGATGACTATTTGTTTTCGGATGATGGAGTTCATCTGAACCAGGTGGGAGCAGCGCGTTTTGGGCGTCTTCTCAACGATGCGGTGAAGGATTTTCGGAGAAGAAATCGACTCAGCACAGGACAACCAGGAAGGAGGACCGAAGACAGCGAGGACGGCAATCTACAAAGGAATTAAATACTAATCCGTCAAGAACCGCGAATTTGGATAAAGCTCCACCAACACGACCCAAATTCAAAACCGTCAGGGATAACGACCGAGGACCGAGGACAGCCATGAATGTAAATGTAGATCCGACCAGAACCAAAAATTCGATGAAAGAACGATCTGCGAGTTCTAAAACCGCAACTTTAAAGTTTTTCTATGCAAACGCTCGTAGCATACGCAATAAATTTTCAGATTTAGAGGAACTAGTGTTTACAGAAAATTATGATGTGATTGGCATAACAGAATCTTGGCTCAATACACAAGATAGAGACTTTTTTAGCAGAGTATTCACTTCCCGGTTATGTAATGTTTGAGAACAGCCGAATAAATAAAAATGGAGGTGGCGTTTTATTTTATATCAAAGAAAGTCTTAACCCGACCCTCGTGCCAAAACCTCAAATTGTGAACGTCGACACATCTTTTGTGCTAATAAAGAATAATAAAGGTACAAAAATAATACTTGCGTTAATATACAGACCTCCAGCTCAATCAGTGCAAACTGACCGAGAAATTTACGAACAAATTGCAGATGTAAGTAACTCACAAGATACCGTAATTTTTGGCGACTTTAATTTACCTGTGACCAAGTGGGGCGATACTCTTACTTCACACTCCGGACATGACTTGTATACGAACTTGCAAGAGAGTTCGCTTTATCAATTTGTTCGAATGCCGACCCGTGGTAATAACGTTCTTGACATTGTACTTGCAACAAAAGAAGAATTGATAGAGAATTTGAATGTTGGTGATGAATTCAGTAACAGCGACCATCGTACGATAACTTTCACTTTAAAGTTTACTAGTAACGAACCAAATAGTAGCATCGGAAAAGTCCCTAATTTCAAGAAAGCAAACTTCCATAAACTTAGAGCTATGTTTAAAGAAACTGACTGGAGCTTTTTAATTAACAATAACGACATAAATACATCTTGGAAGTTATTCGAAACCACTTACCTAAAAGCAGTGCAAGACTGCATACCATCGAAAATACGGCGTCCAGGCCATAATAATAAGCCCAAATGGTGGAATAAAGATATTTCAAACTGCCTGCTTGCTAAAAAATGTGCTAATGATAGATTAAAATCCTCACAAAATGACGAAGAACGGGTGAAATTTGTAGAGCTACGACGCAAAGCCAAAAAGTTAAATTAAGCAAAGTAAAAAGACCTTAGAGTTAACATATTGCGAATCAAAGTAAAACAAACCCGAAAGAATTCTATAGTTATATCAGAAAGAAAAAAGTAGTTACTTCAACTGTTGGACCGTTAGTCGATGAAAAAGGAGAATACACCAAAGACGAAGTACAAATGAGTAATGCCCTCAATACCTTCTTTGCATCAGTTTTTTACAACAGAAGACCTCAGTGATATCCCTACACCATCGCCGATTCAGATTGATAATTCAGATGTTCTAAGCAATATCACCGTTACAGAGAGAGAAGTATTGAATTGTTTAGATAAACTCAAGGTAAATAAAACGCCAGGACCTGATACAATCTCGCCTAGAGTTCTAAAGGAAGCTAAGAATGAGCTCTCCAAACCACTGACATTACTATTCAATAAATCCTTGCAGTCTGGAACTATGCCTGATCAGTGGAAGCTAGCCAACGTAACACCGATATTCAAAAAAGGCAGCAAATCCCTACCCAGTAACTTAGTCCAATTAGCTTAACCTCAGTTGTATGTAAAATGCTAGAAAACGGTCATACGAGACAGACTCGTAAATCACTTGGAGGAAAATAACATACTTAAAGATACTCAACACGGCTTTCGTAAAAAACGTTCCTTTTTAACAAACCTCTTAGACTTCTTCCACGATATCCTCAACCTCTACGATGAGAGTAAAGCTGTAGATATTATATACCTTGATTTTCAAAAGGCCTTTGACAAAGTTCCCCACAAACGTTTACTGCTAAAACTAAAAGCGCATGGAATACAAGACGGTGTGTTGAAATGGATAGAAAATTGGCTCAGCAACAGAAAGCAAAGGGTAGTCATAAACGGTAAGGCATCTAAATGGACCAATGTAAGTAGCGGGGTACCCCAGGGATCGGTACTAGGACCAATTCTCTTTCTAATTTACATCAACGACATAGATGAGGGTCTCACCTGCACAATCTCAAAATTTGCTGACGATACAAAAATTGCAAATAGCGTAAATAAAGAACAAGTTGACGATATGCAACACAATCTAGATAAATTGTCATGTTGGGCCCAAATTTGGCAAATGAGTTTCAATGCGGATAAATGTAAAGTACTACATGTCGGATACCTAAATGAGAAAGCAAACTATTCGATGAATGGCACTCAGCTTAAGAATGTAAACAGAGAAACTGATCTGGGAGTAACAATATCGAGTAACCTAAAACCGAGTCAACAATGTTCAGAAGTTGTTAAGAAGGCAAACAAAATAATTGGCTTTATAGGCAGGTCATTTGAGCATAAATCCAAAGAAGTTATCCTAACCCTTTACAATTCCTTAGTCCGCCCTCTTCTGGAATACTGCGTTCAATCCTGGTGCCCTTATTACCAAAAAGATATAAACAAGCTAGAACGAGTTCAACGTAGAGTTACCAAAATGATACCTAGCCTAAAGAACAAACCATAACGAAGAGCGTCTTAGAGAATTAAATCTATTTCCTTTAACCCAGCGCAGATTAAGAGGCGACTTAATTCAAGTGTTCAAAATCATCAAAGGCATCGACAATATGAACTGTAGTAAGTACTTCACTATCGACCAAATCTAATTACACGCGGGGAAACGGTTGCAAAATTATTGGTAAATCTTTTAACTCGCACGAATCTAAGAATTTCTTCTTCAATCGAGTTGTCAACTTGTGGAATGGGCTTCCCCGAGACGTTATAGACTGCGCACCGTTGATTCATTTAAATTCCGCCTAGACAAATATCTCGCATCAAACCCGCGACTGACTGCGTTTGTAAATGAATAACTTTATCCTCCCCTCAGTTACTAACCCATCTGTCCCCTACTAACTTCCTAGTCCTGCCACGTTAGTGGCAGGGCAGTAGTTCCCTTTCCAATGTTCCCTTACCCACTCTAAACCACTGTTTGGACCCTTGATCCTCAGTGTTTTGGAGGACAAGCAACCTAGAAGGGTCACTAGATCTGTTGTTGCTTGATTTCCTTTGTACTCCTTTGTACTCCCTCGTGTTTAGCCCCATTACTTTTCAGATTTTAAGACTTTTGCTCCATTAGTTTGGTTTTTTAAGACCTTTTGCTCCATTTTGTTTGTCAATATTAAGACCTTTCGTGCAATTTAGGTGTCGATTATTATTCCTGGCGATCGATAGCGAGCCTGTAATATTGTAGTATAGTGGGTATTCAGACTATAGCTCGTTTATTATAGGTAGGCCAGAACACGTGACTCCTAACCTCTAACTCTATAAAAGGGATAGAGCAAATGGACTGTACATTTCCACACCTATGCCCTGACTGACTCCTCCTAAATTATTATGTTCCTTCCAACAACCAACTATACTCCTAAAATCGATTAATGAAATTTACAAACACGTGGCAGTCCGTGGATCCGAACCCAGGACGCTCACACCGAAAATCAACACCATATGCATCGCACCACGTAGAACTGTTATTACGATTATTCTATTCGTGTTTATAATGATATAGGTTAGTGGTCAACATTTATAAATATATTATAACATTATATAATATATAGGGTCAACATTTATATAATTATATAGTTATCACATTTATATAATTATATAGGTTAGTGGTCAACATTTATATAATTATATAGGTTAGTGGTCAACATTTATATAATTATATAGGTTAGTGGTCAACATTTATATAATTATATAGGTTAGTGGTCAACATTTTTATAATTATGTAGGTTAGTGGTCAACATTTTTATAATTATATAGGTTAGTGGTCAACATTTATATAATTATATAGGTTAGTGGTCAACATTTTTATAATTATATAGGTTAGTGGTCAACATTTGTATAATTATATAGGTTAGTGGTCAAATTTTTTATAATTATATAGGTTAGTGGTCAACATTTTATAATATTAGGTTTTATAATTATATAGGTTAGTGGTCAACATTTGTATAATTATATAGGTTAGTGGTCAAATTTTTTATAATTATATAGGTTAGTGGTCAACATTTTTATAATTATATAGGTTAGTGGTCAACATTTTTATAATTATATAGGTTAGTGGTCAACATTTTTATAATTATATAGGTTAGTGGTCAACATTTTTATAATTATATAGGTTAGTGGTCAACATTTTTATAATTATATAGGTTAGTGGTCAATTTTTTTTTAATTATATAGGTTAGTGGTCAACATTTTTTAATTTAATTGAATTGAATTTTGAATTGAAGATTTTTGGTCTAATTACAGGGAATGTATTATAGTAAAGAGCTGTATACGAGTAACCATAATTACTGAATTCATTAGTTCATAAGTATTGTTTAATGAGAGGGTGTAATCCATTGTTTAATTCATAGTGAGATCGTGTAGGCCTAATCGGTAAGCATTAACAGTTATTTTTAAGTATGCCTAATCATATATCTCATTATTTCACCAGTCTCCCAAATTGAGGCCATCATTTTGTGTTACAGTTTAATTCGTATTTGTTTTCACCAACTCGCCCATTAATTTACAAATAAACCGAACTAATGAAATCACTGAAAGTAATGAATACATGTGGTACTCCAAGGACTCGAACCTAGGATAAGGCAGTGTATTTATCTATTATCTTGTTTTTTCTTGTTTATCTTGTTTATCTTATTTATCTTCATTATCTTGTTTATCTTGTTTATCTTGTTTATCTTGTTTATCTTGTTTATCTTGTTTATCTTTATTATCTTGTTTATCTACATCTTTATCTTGTTTATCTACATCTTTATCTTGTTTATCTACATCTTTATCTTGTTTATCTTGTTTATCTTTATTATCTTGTTTATCTTGTTTATCTTTATTATCTTGTTTATCTTGTTTATCTTGTTTATCTTTATTATCTTGTTTTTTGTAATGTGGTGGAGTAGTTACAGGTTTATATATTCTTATTTTTATATTATATATTTAGGTATTGTTAGTATGGGGGCAGGAGGCTAGGAATCCTCCTCCCCTTGTAAAATGATCCTACTCAACGAGACAGCGAAAGTGGTCTCCGACCCTAAGAATTGGAACTTTAAAGGTTTCTGTTCGGGCTCTGTCTCGAGTCGGCCACCTCCAGCAATGGGGTATGTACCTGAGTATATACATACATACATACATACATAATATTTTTATTGTTATTTTTACCCCTTTAGTTTTCTCCCTAGACCTCGATCAAGCTTACAAAATAATCCCGACCTAAGGCCGAATCCTCCATAATTGCAGGCTCGCTAGCGCTCGCCAGGAAAAAATCGACACCTAAGTGTCCTGAAAGGTCTTAAAATCGCCAAACTAATGGGGCGAATATCTTAAAATCTTCGTAACAGGTGATCGTGAAGCCATTAGTATCCGTTCATTGGTCGGTTGTTGCTTGTAATGGTAGACCAGCCGTGAAGTGATGTGTGCTTTTGTGTTGATCCGATTCTGATTTCATGGTTCTTAGGGTTTAATGTTATATATTCATGTATTTATTATTAATATTATTATTAGTAGTAGTAGTAGTAATAGTAGTAGTAGTAGTAATAGTAGTAGTAGTAGTAGTAGTAGTAGTAGTACGGTAGTAGTAGTAGTTTTCATTGACTTTTTTTTTTTTTTAGTTTTCTCCTTAGACCTCGATCAATCTTTTGAAAATTGATCCCTCCTTCGAGATAAATATGTGCATTTTTCGGTAGAAAAATGCCTCGGCCGAAGGCCGAATCCTCCATAATTGCAGGCTCGCTATCGCTCGCCAGCAAAAAATCGACACCTAAATGTCCTGAAAGGTCTTAAAATCACCAAACTAATGGGGCGAATATCTTAAAATCTTCGTAACAGGTGATCGTGAAGCCATTAGTATCCGTTCATTGGTCGGTTGTTGCTTGTAATGGTAGACCAGCCGTGAAGTGATGTGTGCTTTTGTGTTCACCCGACTCTGACTTTAGGTTTCAGTTACTTCCTAATTCCAATCTTGTTTATTTAAGGGGGTCGTACTCGCTTTCTATGGACCCCCTTCTCCCTCATGTGTAGCATATTCGTTTTGAGGTTTTAAGACGTTCGTTTCGTTAGTTTTGGCGATTTTGAGACCTTTCGCCTCAGTTTGTTGTCAACGTTCGTGCCCATTAGGTGTCGATTTTTTCCTGGCGAGCAAAAGCGAGCCTCTAATTTTAGAAGGAAGCGGCCTTCAGCCGGGATATTTTTCTACCGAAAAATGCACAAATTTATCTTGAAAGGGGGTCTAGGGGGAGTTTTTCTAAACTTGAAGAAGGTCTAGCGAGGACACTTACAAATAAATGAATATATAAATATATATAGACCAAACACCAAGCACTACCCCCTTTAGGGGAGGTTTCTAGTGTGTTCCCTAGACCTCCATCAAGCTTAAAATTACACCCCCTTGAGACCCTTTCAAGATATATTTGTACATTTTTCGGAAGAAAAATGTCCCGGCTGAAAGCCGGTTCCTCTTAAATTACAGGCTCGCTATCGCTCGCCAGGATAAAATCGACACCTAAATGGCACGAAAGGTCTTAAAATTGTCAGAAATGGGGCGAAAGTTATTAAAATCGCCAAACTAATGGGGCAAACGTCTTACAATCTCAAAAGCAATGGGCTAAACATGAGGGAGAAGGAAGTTCGAAAAAGAATCCCTCAAGTGGAAACCTCCCCTTAAGCAGTGCATCCGGTAACAATGCAATTCCATTTGCTTTACGCGCTAATTCAATCTATCGCTATATTTGACTTGACGAGCAACCTGTAATTTCAGAAAACGGCTCAATAGTTTGGTGTTGGAGAGAGAGAGAGAGAGAGAGAGAGAGAGAGAGTGTGTATGAGTGAGGAAGAGGGAGTGAGGGTGACAGAGAGAAAGAGAGAGAGAGAGAGTGTATGAGTGAGGAAGAGGGAGTGTGGGTGACAGAGAGAGAGAGAGAGAGTTTAGGGAGCAAACTATCAAAACAAAATATATATACTGTTATTATATATATATATATATATATATATATATATATATATATATATATATATATATATATATATATATACCGGTAATAATACAAAATTAATAAATAAATATAATAATATCCTCTTAACTGACCAAACATCTAATTCTCGTAGTCAAAATAATTCATGTTCTTTAGATTCAGAAGTCATCAATTCCTTTTGGGGATGTTTATAGGGGAATCAAACGCCACTCTCTCTTTCCGTGTGTGTGTTATTCACTTTCACTTGCTTGTTCGTCAAGGGGAATCCACGCGCCTCCTTAACTGGGAATGTATTGCGTGAAATGCATGTTAAGTGTTTATATATCGTTGGAATGGCTGTGGATGTGTGTGTAGTCTGTATTTTAGCCAATTGGCGACATCTGGAAACGAAGGCTTAGGGTTAATCTGTACGGTACCATTCTCACTACGGTACCAGTCTCACCCGAAGGCTTAGGTTAACCAGTAGCTTAGGTTGACCAGTACGATACCCATCTCACCTTGTAACCGATCACCAACCCCAGATGGGACGTCACAACTTCGTCCACTTATACCAGGTTCCTATTTATACTGCTAGGTGAACAGAGGCTTCACCGTTAGGAGACTTGCCCAAATGTCTCTTCCCCGCCCGGGTCTCGAACCCGGGACTTTCTGGTTGTGAGCCAGACGCGCTATCAGATACGCCACGGGGAGGTGTGTTTGTGTTTGTGTGTGTGTGTGTGTGTGTGTGTGTGTGTGTGTGTGTGTGTGTGTCTCTCTCTCTCTCTCTCTCTCTCTCTCTCTCTCTCTCTCTCTCTCTTATGATAGCAATACAAAAAAAAAAAAAAAAAAAAAAAAAAAAATATCTGAACGGCTATAATTTAACGTCAGCGAACGTAAATCCTGTCGCCAACATTCGCCATCCAGGTTAGGGGGGGGGGGGCCACCTCGTTATTATTTTGTTTTTCTCTCTTTCTCTGGGTTGTATCCATGCGGTCCCATGCAGCCTACTGTTTTAAGACGTTTGTCCCTATTCAGGTGTTGATCTTTTCTTGGCGAGCGGTAGCGAGCCAGCGTATTTTGTGAAATGTATTTTTTTTTAACAGCAAGCTAAAAAAAAAAATTTTCGATAGAAATATTTCTCCGGCGAAGCCGGATTTCTCCATATAATGCTGGCTCGCTATCGCTCGCCAGGAAGAAATGACACCTGGATGGGGATAGGCCTAATCGTCTTAAAACAGTAGGCTGAATGGGACCGAATGGATACAAGCCATAGAAAGGGAGAACAGGAGAGAAAACAAGCAGGTAACCCTTCCTTAATGGAAGTTTGTGATATGCGTGAAAGTGTGCAATATGCGAGTGTAACTACCATTTTTGTCGCGGGTGAAAGTTTGGGTTCCCGCATTGACGTTCCTACCTAAAGTCTACCTCTCTCCTCACTCCTTCCTTCCTTCCTTCCTTGCTCACTGTGTCTCTCTCGTCATTCCTTCCTTCCTTCCTTCCTTCCTTCCTCCCTGTGTCTCTCTCGTCATTCCTTCCTTCCTCACTGTGTCTCTCTCGTCCTTCCTTCCTTCCTTCCTTCCTTCCTTCCTTCCTTCCTTCCTCACTGTGTCTCTCTCGTCATTCCTTCCTTCCTTCCTCACTGTGTCTCTCTCGTCATTCCTTCCTTCCTTCCTCACTGTGTCTCGTCATTCCTTCCTTCCTTCCTTCCCCACTGTGTCTCTCTCGTCTCTCCTTCCTTCCTTCTTTCCTTCTTTCCTTCCTTGCTCACTGTGTCTCTCTGGCCACTCTTTCCTTCCATCCCTCCTCATTGTGCCTCTCTGGTCACTCCTTCCTTCCTTCCTTCCTTCATCACTGTGTCTCTCTGGTCACTCCTTCCTTCCTTCCTTCCTTCCTTCCTTCCTTCCTCCCTCCCTCACTGCGTTTCTGGTCACTCTTTCCTTCCTTCCTTCCTCACTGTGCCTCTCTAGTTAATCCCTTCTTCATCCTCCCTACCCTCGTTAATCCCTAAGATCAATTTAAGGTTTTATAAAATGTTCTTTTTGTTAAGTCATTCATACTATTTAAGGGGAGATTTCGACTTGAGGGATTTTTTTCTTTACACCTTTCTCCCTCATGTTTAGCCCTATTGCTTCTGAGATTTTAAGACGTTCGCCCCATTAGTTTGCGATTTTAAGAACTTTCACCCCATTTATGTCACTTTTAAGACCTTTCGTCCCATTTAGGTGTTGATTTTTTCCTGGCGAGCGATAGCGAGCCTGTAATTTAAGAGGATTACGAGCCTGTACGTCGGCCGGTACATTTTTCTACCGAAAAATGTACAAATTTATCTTGACAGGGGGTCAAGGGAGTGTAATTGCAAGCTTGATGGAAGTCTAGGAAACACACTAAAAACCTCCCGTTAAACTTCCATACATACTGTAGAATTATGTGGGCAAGTGTACTCTCCTCATCTCCCTCGTGCATATAATCATTTCTCCTTTCTATCCCTACTCATCGTTCTAGCCATACTCACATTTCTAGCCTTTCTCCTGCCTTACTCATCCTTTCTCCTGCCTTACTCATCCTTTCTCCTGCCTTACTCATCCTTTCTCCTGCCTTACTCATCCTTTCTCCTGCCTTACTCATCCTTTCTCCTGCCTTACTCATCCTTTCTCCTGCCTTACTCATCCTTTCTCCTGCCTTACTCATCCTTTCTCCTGCCTTAACTCACCCTCATTCCCTCCTCCCACATTGCCCTACCTACCTACTTCTCTCCATATGGGGGGGTCCATAAAACCCACCCTTAAGGGGGGAGTGTGTGTGTGTGTGTGTGTGACGTGTGTGTGGGGGGGGGGGGGGGGTGTCGGTCACACATACCACCTATCTCTCTCTCTCTCTCTCACACACACACACACACACACACACACACACACACACACACACACACACACACCATACTACCTTTCTCTCTCTCTCTCTCTCTCTGTAACACACACACATGCCACCCCTCTCTCTCTCTCTCTCTCACAAACACACACACACACACACACACACACACACACACACACACACACACACACACACACACACACACACACGAACCACCGACGAGACAACACCACCGCACCCACGCTCCCGAAAATCAGCTGATCTAGCAAGCTGTTTACAGCGCTCATCAAATAAACTCACCTAAAACTTCAGTATAAGGATATTTTTGTTGTTGCCCTGTATTAAATGCAGTATTAAAATAATTTGAGATTAAAAACAAGTGAGGATATTTCGAGTGATAAAATAATTTAAGTAATTGTGAATGCGAGTGGATGTAAACAAATATGGCTGACTTTGATGGATTTGAAGTCGGTGAGACCGAGGGCATTCTAGGGAAAATTATACGTGAGCTGAATGACATTAAAAGGTGGAAGGAGGATATGCAGGAGTGGAAGGTGAGTGTTAGTTCACAGATTGAGGCTATATGTTCAATATGTGGTGCTCAGGCTGGGGACATCGAGCCTGGACAAGATTTGAGTCGGGCTAGCCTAAAAGATATTCAAACTCATATGGGGCAACTCCAGGACGAAAATGAAGCTTTAAGATTGCAACTTGAAGAATACAAAGGGCAAACCAAGGAAATGAAAACACATGTGGAGGAGATTAAGGATAAACACAATAAATGGGTTAATGACGAAGGAGGAAAAGTGAAGGAAGTGGCAATGAAGGAAATCATGGAGGAACAAAAGAAACAATCAGAAAGGGAAAATAGAGATTTAGAATCAGTGGTAGTAAACGCTATGAGGAGAAATGAACAGGTCCCTGCGTGAAACAATAGATAGAATAACTGTATTATTGTATTTGGGGATATAGAGGAGCACATTATTGAGAGGAAAGCTAGGGATAAGGAAGAAATTAATAAGGTAAAAACATTGATCAAGCATGTCCATGAAGAAGTAAACAACTGGAGAGATGATATTGAAGAAGTTAGGAGAATGGGTAAATATAGTAAGGGAAACACAAGGCCAATGAGAGTGCAGTTTAGGTCTAGGGTAACAGTGGATGCAATAATGAACGTAACATGTAGACTTAACTTGACCAGCAAGTTTAAGAAAATTACAATTAGAAAAGATATGAGTATTGAGGATCGAAACATAAGAAAGGAATTGCAAACCGAGGCAAATGTAACGACTGGAGATAGGACGAAAGAAGACGAACAGAAGTTTTTCTGGAGAGTGTGGTAGGGAAAACTAAAGAAATGGTAGAAAAGGCGAAGGGACGAAGTAGGGAAGGAAAGGGAGATGGTGCGGGTGACGGGGGAGAAGGCAGAGGGAGGGGAGGTGGAGATAGAGAGAGAAACAGTCCAAGTGGAGGCAGAGGGAGGGGAGGTGGAAACGGAGCGAGAAACAGTCCAGGTGGAGACAAGAGGAGAGGAGACAAGCTAGGAAATAAATTGGGAGGGGTACGTACAAAAAAGAAAGGAACGGGCAGGGGAGAGAAAAATAGGGAAAATACTGGAAATGCTAAGTTCATGTATACAAATATTGATGGGTTAATTTCCAAAAAGATTGAGTTTGACGAATATGTAAAGAGAGAGAGGCCCGGGGTAGTATGTTTGACTGAAACTAAGCTTAACCAGGAGGTAGACACGAATATAATTAGTTGTGCAGGATACAGTACATGGAGAAGAGACAGGTTAGGAAAGCTAGGAGGAGGAGTGTTGATCATGGTAGATAATAAAATTACTGCTAAAGAATTAAAACTTGGTGATAGCATTGCTGAAGTGGTAGCATTTGAAATTGAGGATAATGATAGGGTCAAAATTGGACATCGTATCAATGTATTTACCTCCTAAGACTAAATCTTGGAGCAATGATGAATATAATGAATTAATTTTGGAAACCTTGCGTATGTTAGAAATTATTTGTAAAAGGAAAAATAGGCTTATTCTTGCAGGGGACTTTAATTGCGGGGAGTTGGCTTGGGAACGTTTGGATGCGGGTTCAAATGAAAATACTTGGGTTAGCAAATTTCTTGAACTAACAATGGGGTATCTATTAACACAACACGTTACGGAAAATACAAGATTTAGAGGAGGTGATGAACCATCAAGACTTGACTTACTATTCACCAAAGACCCCCAAGAAATAAAGAACCTAACATATTTGAGTCCCATGGGAAAAAGTGATCATGCTGTGATTGAATTTGAATTGACAGTGATATTTCTGGAAGGCAGAGAGGAGGAACATAGGGAATTTAGACTAAATTATAGTAAGGCGGATTATGAATCATTACGAGGATACTTTGCAAATATGGATTGGTCATTTATTGAGCAAGAACAGAATATTCAGGTAAAATACACCATTTTACTAGACATTTACAGGGAGGGGGTAGATAAATATGTACCAACATTTAAGGATGGAAAGCTGGCTAAGGAGAAAGAGTGGTTTAACATGCGATGTCACATTGCCCAGAACAAAAAGGACTCTGCATGGAATAAAGTGAGAAGGAGACACACTGAGGAAAAATGGATGAGTATAAGAATGCTAGAAACAACTATGTCAAGACTATAAGAGAGGAGAAAAAGAACTTTGAAAAAGATATAGTAAACAAATGTAATAAAGAACCCAAACTGTTCTATAGTTATATCAACGGTAAAACTAAAATAAAGGACAAAATAACAAAGCTTAGGGTAGAGGGTCAATTATATGAAGACACAGTGGGTATGTGTGAAATTATGAATCATACATTAACATCCGTGTTTGTGGAGGAGGATGACTATGTAGAACCTGTGGTGGAATTGAATGAGATACAGGGACTAGAGTCGATAGAAGTCAACAAGGATGAACTAAAATCATTGTTGGAAGAATTGGACGTGAGAAAATCTATGGGCCCAGATAACATTGCTGGATGGGTATTAAGAGAATGTTCTGAACAACTAGTGAGACCTATTTTTAATATTGTTCAATACTCATGTTACAAGGGGGAGCTTCCCTTAGAATGGAAACAAGCAAATATAACTCCAATATATAAAAGTGGAAATAAAGAAGACCCGCTAAATTATCGACCGGTATCCTTAACGAGTGTTATATGCAAGCTTTGTGAAAAGATTATTAGAAAAAGATGGGTGGGTATGTTGGAGGAGAGGGAAATAATTTCAATCAAGCAGTTCGGGTTCAGAAAAGGTCATTCGTGTACCACAAATTTGTTGAGTTACTATGATAGGGTAATTGACATTGTACAAGGGAGGGAGGGGTGGGTAGATTGTATCTACTTAGATTTCAAGAAGGCATTTGATAAGGTGCCTCATAAGAGATTGTTGTGGAAGCTCAGGACTGTGGGGCGGGTTGAGGGAGTATTATTAAAGTGGATGGAAAACTATTTAATTGGGAGGGAAATGCGAACAGTAATAAAAGGAAAGTTCTCCTCGTGGAAAAGGGTAAACAGCGGAGTGCCTCAAGGATCGGTGTTGGCCCCAATCATGTTTTTTGGTTTTCATCAACGACCTTCAAATGGGAATAGACTCATATATATCTATGTTTGCTGATGATGCAAAACTAATGAAGCATATTACAAGTAGGAGTAGTTGTGAAGAATTACAGAGAGATCTAGATAAGTTATATGAGTGGAGTCAAACTTGGAAAATGGAATTCAACACGAGTAAGTGTCAGGTTCTTGAGATGGGAAAAAGTAAATATAGACCTTCTTGGGGATATAAAATAGGAGATGAAATAATTAGTAAAGCTGTGAAAGCAAAAGACCTAGGGGTAGTTGTGGCAGACAGCTTGTCACCTGAACAGCATATAAATAAAATAATTGGTGAAACCTATGGAGTGTTGACTAACATGAGAATAGCTCTGAATTATTTAGATGAAGAGATGTTAGCAAAAATAATAGGGACAATAATACGACCAAGACTGGAGTATGCAGCAGTGGTGTGGTCTCCACACCTTATAAAACATAATAAAAAACTGGAAAGAGTTCAGAGAGTTGCCACTAAGATGATAGCTAGCCTTAGAGACCTACCTTATGAGGAGAGATTGGAGAGGCTAAAGCTGCCAACGCTGAGGGAGAGGAGAGAGAGAGGTGACATGATCATGATGTTTAAGTGTGTGAAAGGTTTTGAGAAGATCGACAAGGGAGATTTTGTGGTGAGGGACGAGGGAAGAACCAGGGGTCATGATTGTAAGTTGAGGAAAGTTATATGTAAGTCTGATGTAAGAAAGTTCAGCTTCCCGTATAGAAGCATTGAGTGTTGGAATAAGTTGGATGGGGAGGTGGTGGGAGCAAGAAATATCCAAACTTTTAAAGCAAAATTGGATAAATGTAGAGAGAGAGACAGGACAACACGAGCTTAGGCTCAAATCCTGTATACTACAATTAGGTGAGTACAATTAGGTGAGTACACCATACTACCTTTCTCTCTCTCTCTCTGTAACACACACACATGCCACCCCTCTCTCTCTCTCTCATAGGTTGGCTGTCAGACTCAGGATCGGCATATAAAGGATGGTGATTGACAGTTTGACAGACAGACACACTAATACCCCAGCCACCAATCTTTGTTTCCGGTGGCTCATTGTTCACGTTGCTGGGTCTAGAATAATCGCATGTTGATTTTAAGCCCTCTCTTGTTGTCAGACGAGGACCCGAGAAGAGGGGAAACGTCCACTCGACCCCCAAAAAAACGTCCACTCGACCCAAAAAACGTCCACTCGACCCAAAAAACGTCCACTCGACCCCCCAAAAAAACCGTCCACTCAACCCAAAACACGTCCACTCGACCCCCCCAAAAAACGTCCACTCGACCCAAAAAACGTCCACTCGACCCCAAAAAAAATTACACTAACGCTCTTAAGGGGAGGTTTTTAGTTTGGTCTCTGGATATCCATCAAGCTTAAGATTACACCCCTTTGAGACCCTTTCAAGATATATTTGTACATTTTTCGGTAGAAAAATGTCCCGGCTGAAAGCCGGTTCCTCTTAAAATACAGGCTCGCTATCGCTCGCCAGGATAAAATCGACACCTAAATGGCACGAAAGGTCTTAAAATTAACAGAAATGGGTTGAAAGTTCTTAAAATCATCAAAATAATGGGGCGAACGTCATAAACTTAGAAAAAGCAAGGGGGCTAGACATGAGGGAGAAAGGAGTCAAGAAAAAAGTCCCTCAAGTGGAAATCTCCCCTTAAACGTGTGAGTGATATGGGGCTTTTATTTAGACCAAGTGAACGTCAAACCACCTTACATGCATAGAGGAGACTCCACTCTTCTTTATCAGCAGACAACTTGACAGGGTTAAGGGGAGATCTCCACTTGAGGGATTTTTTTCTTGACCCCTTTCTCCCTCATGTTTAGCCCCATTGCTTTTGATATTATAAAACGTTTGCCCCATTAGTTTAGCGATTTTAAGAACTTTCACCCCATATTAAGACCTTTCGTGCAATTCAGGTGTCGATTTTATCCTGGCGAGCGATAGCGAGCCTGTAATTTAAGAGGAACCGGCCTTTGGCCGGGACATTTTTCTATCGAAAAATGTACAAATTTATCTTGAAAGGGGGTCAAGGGGGAGTAATTTTAAGCTTGATGGAGGTCTAGGGAATCAACTAAAAACCTCCCCTTAATTAATTACTGCACAGATCAGTTTGAAACCCAACTATGCGTGCGCCTCCTACCTCATACCCCAAAATAATTATGAGTGGGCGAATCAGCAGCCCACTCTGTTTAAGGGGACAGGCCTTATTTTGAGGGGGTCTATTTATTTTTTAGTTTCCTCGCTAGACCTTCATCAAGCTTTAAAACACACACACACACACACGTGAGCGTTTATGTATACGGGCATGTGCACACTTACTACATGTTCTTATGTTCTTATATATGTATGTATATATATGCGTATGTATGTGTGTACGTATGTGTATATAATTATGTATGTTCTGTATATACAGTATATGAGTAAAATAAATGTGTACTGTATATGCACTGTAAATCACTTACTCTCATGGTTAATTTATGATAATTTGTATTTTGCACTAGCATAATTATTGTATTAATTTCTTGTTTTAATGTAAAGTATATTAGACTCACCCATTGTAAACTGAGCTTACCATTTTCGTATCTGTACATCTCATGTTCATCCACTAATTGTAAAATGTGTATTTTCAGCTCATGAGGCTGCCATTCTTTAATAAACCGTTTTTTATTATTATTATTATTATTATTATTATTATTATTATTATTATTATTATTATTATTATTACTTCCTAGACCCCCTTCAAGAAAAATGTGTACATTTTTCAATAGAAAAATGTCCCGGCCCAAGGCCGGATTATCTTAAAATTACAGGTTCGCTATCGCTCGCCAGGAAAACAGTCACCTAAATGGCACGAAAGGTCTTGATATTGATATAGAAATGGGACGAAAGGTTTTAAAATCGACAAACGAATGGGGTGAACGTCTTGAAATCTGAAAACTAATGAGGCTAAGCATTATGTCCGGTTTCCGGACAAGTCACTTCAACCCGTGGCTCTCAACCAGTGCCAAATCAACCAGTAGACCACTTCTCAACCAGTACCAAATCAACCAGGAATAACTAAATATGTACCAAATTGAAGCCATCACTTAAGGGGAGGTTTTTAGTTTTGTCCCTAGATATTCTTCAAGCTTAAGATTACACCCCCTTGAGCCCCTTTCAAGATAAATTTGTACATTTTTCGGTAGAAAAATTTCCCGGCTTAAAGCCGGTTCCTCTTAAATTACAGGCTCGCTATCGCTCGCCAGGATAAAATCGACACCTAAATGGCACGAAAGGTCTTAAAATTGACAGAAAGGGGTTGAAAGTTCTTAAAATCGTCAAAATAATGGGGCAAACGTCTTAAAACTAGAAAAACAATGAGGGAGAAAGGAGTCAAGAAAAAATATCCCTCAAGTGGAAATCTCCCCTTAACTCTACCAACCCTAACCCAACCTAACAATATTGGTTGAGCTGGCACTGGTTGAGATATACTGGTTAAAAAAAAAAAAAAAATGTATTGTGTAATGGTCTAGCGGAGAATATTATGGGGCGGAGGTGTGAGATATAATGACTACCCTATGGCTTTATGTACCAGAGAGGACATTGTTACGAGTACATTCACCTTCTCTCTCTCTCTCTCTCTCTCTCTCTCTCTCTCTCTCTCTCTCTCTCTCTCTATCTATCTATCTATCTATCTATCTATCTATCTATCTATCTCTCTCTCTCTCTCTCTCTCTCTCTCTCTCTCTCTCTCTCTCTCTCTCTCTCTCTCTCTCTCTCTCTCTCTCTCTCTCTCTCTCTCTCTAATAAAACCAAGTTATTTTTTCACCTCACAAAACAATTATATGAAACAAGAATCGTAGTTGAGGCAGGAAGATAAATATGGAGACGCTGTATAGACGATATAACACAAATACAGAGACGCTGTATAGACGATATAACACAAATACAGAGACGCTGTATAGACGATATAACACAAATACAAGCAAAATAAATATATATAGAGGAAGGAAGTGCCAAATAACTATACACACAGACAGACGTAATACAGATGTTTTGGACTAGTGAATGAATCTGACTGGAGCAAGAATGTGAAGTGCATCATATTAGTTCAGGGGAGATGTCCACTTGAGGGATTTTTTTTTCTGGACTCCTTTCTCTCTCGCGGTCAGCCCGATTGCTTTTGATATTTTAAGACGTTCGCCCCATTATTTTGACTATTTTAAGAAATTTTAACCCATTTCTGTCAATTTTAAGACCTTTCGTGCCATTTAGGTGTCGATTTTATCCTGGCGAGCGATAGCGAGCCTGTAATTTAAGAGGAACCGGCTTTCAGCCGGAACATTTTTCTACCGAAAAATGTACAAATTAATCTTGAAAGGAGCTCAAGGGGGTGTAATCTTAAGCTTGAAGGATATCTAGAGACCAAACTAAAAACCTCCCCTTAACCCGTTGAGTACCAGCGACGTGTGTTATATTATATGCTAGCTATGTTTAGGTGATGGTGTGCAGCTTAGCAATACCTGTGGTAGTTGAAAGGGTTGGTTGAGATAGTTGGAAGCCTTATTAATTGCTACAGGTCCTTCGTAATCTCAATAAAGTCGTGTAAAAGTTGCCAGAAGAGGATGAGGACGTCCCTGGTACTGAGTGGGTTGATTAATAATACGAGGTGGGTACAAATAATGGGTTTATAGTTAATAATGGGTTTATAGTTAATAATGGGTTTATAGTTAATAATGGGTTTATAGTTAATAATGGTTTATAGTTAATAATGGGTTTATAGTTAATAATGGGTTTATAGTTAATAATGGGTTTATAGTTAATAATGGGTTTATAGTTAATAATGGGTTTATAGTTAATAATGGGTTTTATAGTTAATAATGGGTTTAGTTAATAATGGGTTTATAGTTAATAATGGTTTATAGTTATAATGGTTTATAGTTAATAATGGGTTTATAGTTAATAATGGGTTTATAGTTAATAATGGGTTTATAGTTAATAATGGGTTTATAGTTAATAATGGGTCTATAGTTAATAATGGGTTTATAGTTAATAATGGTCTATAGTTAATAATGGGTTTATAGTTAATAATGGGTTTATAGTTAATAATGGGTTTATAGTTAATAATGGGTCTATAGTTAATAATGGGTTTATAGTTAATAATGGGTCTATAGTTAATAATGGGTTTATAGTTAATAATGGGTTTATAGTTAATAATGGGTTTATAGTTAATAATGGGTTTATAGTTAATAATGGGTTTATAGTTAATAATGGGTTTATAGTTAATAATGGGTCTATAGTTAATAATGGGTTTATAGTTAATAATGGGTTTATAGTTAATAATGGGTTTATAGTTAATAATGGGTTTATAGTTAATAATGGGTTTTATCTAATGGGTTTATAGTTAATAATGGGTTTATAGTTAATAATGGGTTTATAGTTAATAATGGGTCTATAGTTAATAATGGGTCTATAGTTAATAATGGGTCTATAGTTAATAATGGGTTTATAGTTAATAATGGGTCTATAGTTAATAATGGGTTTATAGTTAATAATGGGTTTATAGTTAATAATGGGTCTATAGTTAATAATGGGTTTATAGTTAATAATGGGTTTATAGTTAATAATGGGTTTATAGTTAATAATGGGTTTATAGTTAATAATGGGTTTATAGTTAATAATGGGTCTATAGTTAATAATGGGTTTATAGTTAATAATGGGTCTATAGTTAATAATGGGTTTATAGTTAATAATGGGTCTATAGTTAATAATGGGTCTATAGTTAATAATGGGTTTATAGTTAATAATGGGTCTATAGTTAATAATGGGTTTATAGTTAATAATGGGTTTATAGTTAATAATGGGTCTATAGTAGGCGAGTATGTGAATCAGGTTGCGACAAACAGACACGGTTAAATGACAAAGAGGGAAATCCAGAAGCTCGAGTGGAAGGGTTAAGGGGAGGTATTTAGTTTGGTCCCTACGTTTTCATCAAGCTTAAAATTACACCCCTTAGACCCCCTTTCAAGATAAATTTGTACATTTTTCGGTAGAAAATGTCCCGGCCGGAGGCCGGTTGCTCTTAAATTACAGGTTCGCTATCGCTCGCCAGGAAAAAATCGACACCTTAATGGCACGAAAGGTCTTAAAATTGACAGAAATGGGGCAAAATGTCTTAAAATGTCCAAACTACTAGGGCGAACGTCTTAAAATCTCAAAAACAATGGGGCTAAACATGAGGGAGAAAGGGGTCCAGAAAAAAATCCCTCAAGTGGAAATCTCCCCTTCACGTGTGGGCTAAGCATGTGAATCAGACTGGAGCCAGACCATGAACATACGGATACAGGTAAGTCAATTAAGGGGGAGATTTCCACCTGGAGGATTTTTTTCTGAACCTCTTTCTCCCTCATGTTTATAGCCCCATTGCTTTTGAGATTTTAAGACGTTCGCCCTAGTAGTTTGGAAATGTTAAGACATTTTGCCCTATTTCTGTCAATTTTAAGACCTTTCGTGCCTTTAAGGTGTCGATTTTTTCCTGGCGTGCGATAGCGAGCCTGTAATTTAAGAGCAACCGGCCTCCGGCCGGGACATTTTTCTACCGAAAAATGTACACATTTATCTTGAAAGGGGGTCAAGGGGGTGTAATTTTAAGCTTGATGAAAACGTAGGGAACAAACTAAATACCTCCCCTTAATGTGTAGGGGTGCGTGGCCTGAGCTAGAACCAGTCAGGTGTGTGTCAGGTTATTGGTGTGGTTGTCGTCATTCCCTAGGCTGCCTGGTCGAACAGCCCTGAGTTCTTAAGGGATTGAGGGATTTTTTGCTTGACCCCTTTCTCCCTCATGTTTAGCCCCATTGCTTTTGATATTATGAAACGGTTGCCCCATTAGTTTAGCGATTTTAAGAACTTTCACCCCATATTAAGACCTTTCGTGCAATTCAGGTGTTTATTTTATCCTGGCGAGCGATAGCGAGCCTGTAATTTAAGAGGAACCGGCCTTCGGCCGGGAAATTTTTCTACCGAAAAATGTACAAATTTATCTTGAAAGGGACTCGAGGGGGTGTAATTTTAAGGTTGATGGAGGTCTAGGGAACAAACTAAATACCTCCCCTTAAGGAAGGCCATGGGCGAGATCGGGCTTTCCCATATATATATATATGCAGGTATATATATATATATATATATATATATATATATATATATATATATATATATATATTGTTTACCCCTTCAAGCTAACATATACCGTACAATAATATTGAGAGAAGGAATCAACTCTGTCTAAACTGCCAGTGGTGGAACAGTGTAAACATTGACGTAACTCCACAACACTATGTAAACAAGGCCGGCAGATGGATGTGTGTTACTATCCTATGGCCATAAGTTACCGGTATACCAAAATTCTGCATATATTTGTTTTGATTTCTCTCCCTTGCCTTTGCAAATTTGGCCTAACTAAGATGATGTTTACTCTAAATGTATTGCCTATACTAATTAGCATATGAAGTGATTCTATTTACTATATATATATATATATATATAGATAATATACTGTATATATATAATCACGGATATAAGCGCGGTAGTATATAGCTATACTTTATAATTCACTGTTTTGTCCTTGCTTAACCCTTTCGAGATCCGGTTACGCATTTGTTTTCTGCTTTCTGGCAATTGTTGGACGATTATATTCAGATCAGGAACCGGTGTGTGTAAGGCAGAGGGTTAACGTATATATATAGTCTTTACCCGTATAATACCCACACATCCTTCCTAAGCCGTATACAATCGTCTAATGATAGCCGGAATAAAGTGCAAAAACGCGTCATATATCTTGAAGGGGGTTAATTTTCACCTGTTTATGAAATTAGGGCCGGTTTTATTACCGTGTTTATGTATTGGTTGTTAGCGTGTAATGAAGCCTTTATTTCCACCATTCATTTATTTACCTAACCTCTAAGGATTGTGATTTTTTTTTTTTTTTTTTTTTTTTTTTTCGATCCAGACGCCATTTTTTTTTTTTTTTTTTTCTAGTTATAGTTTTGTTCATAGCTGCGCGCGCACACACACACACACACACACACACACACACACACACACACACACACACACTATCGCACGCACATTCTCTCTCTCTCTCTCTCACACACTCACTCTCTCTACCCCTACCCCTTGTCTCTCTCTATCTCTAATTAACGTTTCATTCACAACTACACTCTCTTGCCATATGTAGAGTTGATCCCTGCGGCTTTCTCCCCCCCCCCCCTCTCTCTCTCTCTCTCTCTCTCTCTCTCTCTCTCTCTCTCTCTCTCTCTCTCTCTCTCTCTCTCTCTCTCCTTTGTTTTTGGATTTGTACTGATTTTTTTAAACATTTACTACTACTACTACTACTACTATTACTACTACTACTACTACTACTACTACTACTACTACTACATAATACTAATAATAATGATGATGATGATGATGATGATGATGATTTATTATTATTATAAAACTCAGATAAAAGAAGGATAATATTATGAAAAAATTAAAAACATCACAAAAACCCACCCACCCAAAACTCTTTATCATAATTAACCCTCTAACACCAACGGGTTTTTCCTACGTTGAATTAAATCATCTTAACCCCTTCTGTACCGGCAACGTCTTATTTAACTTCCATGTGGCTATTACTCGACGATTTTATTCAGTTTCAAAAGATCTTCCAGCAATGAACAGGCTTGGAACTATCTCACTTAACCCATTTTACTACCACAGATCCTTCTTAACCCTTTGAGTACCAGCGACCTGTGTTCGATTATATTCTAGCTATATTTGGACGATATTGTGCAGCTTAAAAAAGATCTGTGGTAGTTAAAAGGATTGGTTGAGAGGGTTTGAAGGGTTATTATTGCTAGAGGTCCTGCCTGTGCTGAATAAAATCGTCTAATCATTGCCAGAATATAATTAAAATCGTCTAATCATTGCCAGAATATAATTAAAATCGTCTAATCATTGCCAGAATATGATTAAAATCGTCTAATCATTGCCAGAATATAATTAACATCGTCTAATCATTGCCAGAATATAATTAAAATCGTCTAATCATTGCCAAAATATAATTAAAATCGTCTAATCATTGCCAGAATATATTTAAAATCGTCTAATCATTGCCAGAATATAATTAAAATCGTCTAATCATTGCCAGAATATATTTAAAATCGTCTAATCATTGCCAGAATATACTTAAAATCGTCTAATCATTGCCAGAATATACTTAAAATCGTCTAATCATTGCCAGAATATAATTAAAATCGTCTAATCATTGCCAGAATATAATTAAAATCGTCTAATCATTGCCAGAATATAATTAAAATCGTCTAATCATTGCCAAAATATAATTAAAATCGTCTAATCATTACCAGAATATAATTAAAATCGTCTAATCATTGCCAGAATATAATTAAAATCGTCTAATCATTGCCAGAATATATTTAAAAGGACGTCGCCATACCGGTCGCGCTAATAAGTTATGTCCCAGCTGTCATTACATTTGGCTTTCTCTGTGCTGTATTAATGTCTGTCAGATGTTGAATAGGGTGGGTAAGTGTCGGAACATGTTTGTATATTTCACTCGATATGGAGAAATGAAGCTCAGATATTGCTTGTACCAATTATTGATCAAAACATAATTGGTGCCGAGACATGACTTATTAGCGCGACTGTACAGAATGGGTTAAACTGCACAAAATCCTCAATATATAGCTAGGATAAAACTAAAAAGGACGTCGCCGGTACAGAAGGGGTTAAGGCAGCTAAACTATTACAAAGTGTGTGTCATATGATAGAAGGGGATATTAAGGCTGGCACGTATTGACACAGTTTGACATATAAGGCCGAGTACTGGAGAGCCTGCTTGCATGGGAGTAGTTTGTTTATGCCTGGTTGTGAGCCTTACACAAGCCACTACAAGTCGTTAACTCCTTTGTACCGGCGCCGTCTTTTTAACTTTAATGTGGCTACTATAAGACGATTTTATTCAGTTTAACTCTTTCAGGACTCAGACTCACTCACACACACACTCTCTCACTCACTCACTCACTCACACACACACACACACACACACACACACACACACACACACACACACACACACACACACACTCTCTCTCTCTATCATCCCCCTCCTAAGATGCCGCTTAGTAATTATATATAAAATTCTCATAATCTCGTAATTTGTCTTCCAACATTTTGTGTCTGCCAATAAGCTCGCTCAAAGACAACTGCAGGGGTTGAACAACTTAACTAAAGGTGTCAGGCTATGTTGTCCTAGGAAGACGCAGGTGCATGCTACCTACCGTACACGAAAGAGTTAAAATGACCCTCCGGCAATTAATAGGCTTCGAGGTATCTCACTTAACCTTTTTTACTACCACCGATCCTTCCGAAACTGCACACAATCGTCTAAATACCGGTATAGCTAGACTAAAATACCGGTATAGCTAGACTAAAATACCGGTATAGCTAGACTAAAATACCGGTATAGCTAGACTAAAATACCGGTATAGCTAGACTAAAATACCGGTATAAGCTAGACTAAAATACCGGTATAGCTAGACTAAAATACCGGTATAGCTAGACTAAAATACCGGTATAGCTAGACTAAAATACCGGTATAGCTAGACTAAAATACCGGTATAAGCTAGACTAAAATACCGGTATAGCTAGACTAAAATACCGGTATAGCTAGACTAAAATACCGGTATAGCTAGACTAAAATACCGGTATAGCTAGACTAAAATACCGGTATAGCTAGACTAAAATACCGGTATAGCTAGACTAAAATACCGGTATAGCTAGACTAAAATACCGGCATAGCTAGAACTAAAATACCGGTAATAGCTAGACTAAAATACCGGTAATAGCTAGACTAAAATACCGGTATAGCAGCTAAAATAGCTAGACTAAAATACCGGTATAGCTAGAACTAAAATACCGGTTATAGACTAAAATACCGGTATAGCTAGACTAAAATACCGGTATAGCTAGACTAAAATACCGGTATAGCTAGACTAAAATACCGATATAAGCTAGACTAAAATACCGGTATAGCTAGACTAAAATACCGATATAAGCTAGACTAAAATACCGGTATAGCTAGACTAAAATACCGGTATAGCTAGACTAAAATACAAAAGACGTCGCCGGTACTGAAGGGGTTAACCCTTTCAGTACCGGTCATATCCTTTTCGTAATATTCTGGCAACTATTGGACGGTTTTATTCAGCTTAGGAGGGAAGCATGTCTACCCGTTAAGGGGAGGTATTCAGCTTGTTCCCTAGACCTCCAGCAAGCTTAAAATTACACCCCCTGGAGTCCCTTTCAAGATAAATTTGTACATTTTTCGGTAGAAAAATTTCCTGGCCGAAGGCCGGTGCCTCTTAAATTACAGGCTCGCTATCGCTCGCCAGGATAAAATCGACACCTGAATTGTACGAAAGGTCTTACTATGGGGTGAAAGTTCTTAAAATCGCTAAACTAATGGGGCAAACGTTTTATAATATCAAAAGCAATGGGGCTAAACATGAGGGAGAAAGGGGTCAAGAAAAAAAATCCCTCAAGTGGAGATCTGCCCTTAAAAGATTACAGACTATTTCAATGCATCCTTTTAGCTACCATTATATCCTTCCAAAACTGCACCGAATCGTCTAAAAAAAGCTAGCATAAAATAACCAAGACGTCTTTTTTATTTTATATCAGCTACGTTAAGGGGTGATTTCCACCTGGAGGATTTTTTTTTTAACCTCTTTCTTCCTCATGTTTAGCCCCATTGCTTTTGTGATTTTAAGACGTTCGCCCTAGTAATTTTGACATTTTAAGACATTTTGCCCCATTTCTGTCAATTTTAAGACCTTTCGTGCCATTAAGGTGTCAATTTTTTTCTGGCGAGCGATAGCGAGCCTGTAATTTAAGGGCAACCGGCCTCCGGCCGGGATATTTTTTACCGAAAAATGTACAAATTTATCTTGAAAGGGGGGTGTAATTTTAAGCTTGATGAAAACGTAGGGAACAAACTAAACACCTCCCCTTAAGGGGAGGTTTTTAGTGTGTTTCCTAGATTTCCATCAAAATTGAAATTACACCTCTTTGACCCCCTTTCAAGATAAATTTGTACATTTTTCGGTAGAAAAATTTCACGGCCGAAGGCCGTTTCCTCTTAAATTACAGGCTCGCTGTCGCTCGCCAGGAAAAAAACGACACCTAAATGGGACGAATGGTCTTAAAAGTGACATAAATGGGTTGAAAGTTCTTAAAATCGCCAAACTAATGGGGCAAACGTCTTAAAACCTCAAAAGCAATTGGGCTAAACATGAGGGAGAAATGGGTAAAGAAAAAAAATCCTCAAGTAGAAATCTCCCCTTAAGACGAATGAATGAAGCTTAGGAAGGATATATGGTAGCTAAAAGGAGGCATTGAGATAGTCTGTAGCCTTACAATGGATCGACGTCCTTCCTAAACTGAAAAAAATCGTTTAATAGTACCCTGAATACAATGAAAAATACGTCGCCGGTACAGAAGGGGTGAAGGAGATCTCTCTAGGCTGTGTCACCACCACCTCTCTCGTATTTGGTCAAGTGGGCCAATCTCACACTCGGTCACTCTCACACGCCGCCACTTTCTCACCATCTTTTTACCACTGTCGCTCTGTGGCAAGATTAGGTTTGGTGGAGAGGGGGAATTTATGATAGTATGTTTTTTTTGTTTTTTGTTTTTTTCTTCTGTGGGGTGACTTGTTGTGATTTTAGGGTATTAAATTTAAGGGGATACTGCTTGGTTTATATATATATATATACCGTATATATATATATATATATATTATATATATCTATATATATAAATATAATATATATATATATAATATATATATATATATATATATATATATGATATATACTGTTATATCCAGTATATATCTATATACCGGTATATATAATAGAGTATTATATATATATATATATAATATATTATATTATATATATCTATATATTTAATATATATATATATATATATATATATATATTATACTGTCTACCGGTATATATACAGTATATATAACCGACCATCCCCCCTTGAGTGAACGATGGTTGACCTAATTTTTTAGGGGTTGTACTTTTTGCTACACTATTTTTTTGTTTTCCTTGTTTGGGGATCATAAACTTCCTCTCCCTATATTCGGAGTTAGGGTAGGTTACAGACTGGTTGACCTTCGTAATGTTGTTCATGGCTGTATGTTAATTGACGATATTTAGCTAAATTTATTTGTGGAAGAACAGGTTTGTGTTGAAAAGACCAAACTAGAAGGGAATTGTTTTGTTTATTAATTAATTATTATCTATATATATATCTATATATATATATCTATATTTATCTCTATCTATCTATATATCTATCTACTGTATACAGTACCGGTATATTATATATATATATATAAAATATACAGTATATATATATATATATATATATATATATATATATATATATAAAATATACAGTATATATATATATATATATATATATATATATATACAGTATATATATATATATTATTATTATTTTTTTTTTTTAACAAACTAGGCTTTTATCAATGTCTGAATTCCAGGGCTGAGTTTACGCTTCCATTTGTGTAACTCCTAAAACAATACAGACATAAAATATAAATGTTACTGCGACGCTTCGCAAACCAAGGGGAGCAATGTTGGGACCATTAGCAGAAATATGGCCAAATCTCTCAACACATTATATTTTCAGGAGAGCGCAACATCTCGCATTCTGCAAGGTCTACCAGATACTAGCAATACAGTTCTATATCCCATTAAGTACCAGAGACGTCCTTGTTCCCCTATTGTGGCAACTATTAGACGATTTTAATCAGCTTAGGAAGGACCGCTAGCCATAATAAGGCTTCAAACTATCTCAACTAACCCCTTTTTAACTACCACCGATCCTTCTTAAACTACACAAAATTGTCTAAATATATTTTTTAGAATAAAATGTAAAACACGTCGCCGGTACAGTAGGGGTTAATGTGTAGACGTCCTTCCTAAGCTGCATATATTTTGTTTAATAATGGTTAGGCTATAATGAAAAGGACGTCACCGGTACTGAAGGGGATAAAGGGGGTGTTTTCTGGACCCCTTTCTCCCTCATGTTTAACCTTATTAGTTTGGAAAATTTAAGACATTCGCCCCATTACTTTGGAGCTTTTAAGACTAAATGTTCGTGCTATTTAGGAGTCGATTTTGTTTTTCCAGCGAGCGAAAGCGAGCCTGCAATTTAGAAGGAACTGGTCTTTGGCCGGGTCATTTAACTACCAAAAAATGTACGAATTTATGTCTTAGGGGGTCTTAGGGGAGTTTGTGTTTATGTTTGATAGAGGTTTAATGAACAAACTAAACAAAAATAAAAATAATTTTAATACAAATAATAATAATAATAATAATAATAATAATAATAATAATAATACAAATAATAAAGAAACTTAACACAGATCTAGCTAGGTTACCTCAGGTTTAGTTCGGTTAAAATGAGTAAGATTAACTTTGGAGCTTGTGATCGTCGTGGTTGTGGCTGTCGTCACTTGTAACTAAATAGAGGTTGTGTTCAGAAGCTGGCGGCCGAAATAACCTAACTGATGAGGCCATAAATAATAACTAATAACTAATAATATAATAAATAACTGAATAATACCATAGCGGGAGAACATGTATTCGTGCGAGTCCGTCTATAAGCTTTGGATTTATTAAGGGAGCCCACCTCGCTTTTTGTTTTCACTTTCTTTCCCTCTCTCTTGGGCTTGTATCCATTCGGCCCCATTCAGCCTACTGTTTTAAGACGTTTACCCCAATCCAGGTGTCACTATTTTCCTGGTGAGCGGTAGCGAGCCAGCATATATACATTTTTGTTTTGACAGCAAGCTAAATTTGTAAATTTTTCGATAGAAAAATGTCTCCGGCGAAGCCGGATTTCTAAATACAATGCTGGCTCGCTATCGCTCGCCAGGAAGATATCGACACCTGGATGGGGATAAAGGTCTTACAACAGTTGGCTGAATGGGGCCGAATGGATACAAGCCAGAGAAAGAGAGAAAAGGTGAGAAAGATAACAAAAAAAACAGGTGACCCCCCTTAACCCTTTCACGCATTTATGACGCAGAGTTGCCAGATTAGCAATATGAAATAGAGTTCTCTCACTCTTATAATTACCTCTCCAAAATTAGTTTTCTGCCCACAGCTAACTCAAAGACAACTGCAGAGGTTGAAGTACGGTAACTAAACTAAAGGTTTCTAAATACCCCTGATGGTAACAAAGGCTTTAAAATATCCCCAATAGGCTCATAATCGCGTCATATGTCGGAGAGGGTTAAGCGGTAATTCTGATATATTACATCGTTTATTAATCTATTACTGATTACTCATCCCCCGAAGATATATAATTAGGAGACTGCTTGGCTTATCTCCATCAAAGGATTTATATGCTCTAGTTCTTCCTATCACAAATCATCGCTTGCTTATTTACTGCTTTCCTTTATGAGCTACAAAAAAAAAAAAAAAAAAAAAAAAAAAAAATAATAATAATAAAGTAGGTGTGCAGTTTTCGCATTAAAAAAAAATATATATAATAAAACAAAACTGCATACGCAACTCTGCGACCTATAATTCTGCAAGTAGTATTGAATCTCTTAGGTAAAATAGGTTTATATACAGTATATATATATACTGTATATATAGGTTCCATGTCAGTTGAACCAGTGCCACTTCAACCAGTGCCACTTTAACCAGTGCTAACTCAACCAGTGGCCACTTCAACCAGTAACCATTTCAACCAGTGACCATTTTAACCAGTAACCTAACCTAACCTAACCTAACTAACTTAACCTAACCTATCCTAGCCTACTGGTTAAAATGGTCACTGGTTGAAATGGTCACTGGTTGAAGTGGCCACTAGTTGAGTTAGCACTGGTTGAAGTGGCACTGGTTCAACTGACCTGTCACCGTATATATATACTCTATATATATAAGAAAGAAATAGTGACCATAATCTGTGACCTTTACCATTCACCTTGACCTTTGAATAACAAAGAAAACAAAATGGACAATCGTTGCATTGACCAACCAAATTTGCCAGCAAAATTTGGTGACGATACGTAACCCGTTCAGTACAGTTCTGTCGGTTTAATTTCATACTGGATACTAAGACGATTTTATTTAGTTTATGAAGGGCCTCCATAAAAGAAGCAGGCTTTCAACTATCTTAACCCTTTTTACTACCACAGATCCTTCATAAGCTCCACAAAATCGTCTAATTATAGCTAGAATACAATGAAAAAGACGTTACCGGTACACAACGGGTTAAACAGTCTAGGAAGACTTTAAAGACAATTATCAACACTCTTCTTTTGTTCTTTTACCTTGACCTTTAACCTTAAGTATTATAATATATCTGCTCTCAGATCGCCAGTATGGCTTCCTTAAGGGTCGCTCTACTGGTGATCTTCTTTCATATCTTACTAACTCTTGGTCATCCTCCTTTCGGGACTTCGGTGAGACTTTTTCTATTGCACTAGACATATCGAAAGCCTTCGATAGAGTCTGGCATAAATCTTTAATTTCTAAACTACCCTCCTTCGGTTTCTATCCCTCCATCTGTGCCTTTGTCTCTAATTTTCTTTCCGGCCGTTCCATAGCCGCGGTTGTGGACGGCCATTGTTCACTTCCTCACCCTATAAACTCCGGTGTTCCTCAGGGCTCTGTCCTATCTCCTATTCTCTTTCTAATTTTTATAAATGATCTCCTTAACTGTACCTTAATTCCCATCCATTCATACGCAGACGACTCAACCTTACACTACTCCATTAGTTGTTCAGAACGCCCCAGCCAGCAATCCCTCAACGACAAACGTAATGAAGCCATAGAACTCTTAAATTCTGATCTAAATACTATTTCCAATTGGGGCAGAGAAAACCTTGTTAACTTTAATGCTTCCAAAACCCAATTTCTCCATCTATCTACCCGTCAGGATCTCCCAGCGGACTATCCCTTATTCTTCAACAATACAAAAATCAACCCTTCATCTTCTCTCAATATTCTTGGTGTCTCTTTTTCTTCTGCTCTCATTTGGAAGGACCATATTACCAGTCTTGCTAAGGCAGCCTCCCAGAAGCTGGGTGTGCTCAACCGCCTTAGGGGGTTCTTTTTCCCTGCACAGCTTCTTGCTCTGTACAGGGGCATAGTGCGCCCTTGTATTGAGTATTGTTCACATGTGTGGGGAGGTTCCTTTCACACCGCTCTCCTAGACAAAGTTGAAAGGAAGGCCTTTCGTATCATTAACTCCCATCCACTCACCAACTCTCTGCAATCTCTCTCTCTCCGCCGCAATGTTGCATCTCTCTCTCGCTATTCTATCGCTACTATAATAATCAGTGTTCCTCAGAGCTATCCCAGTGCATACCACCTCCTTTACGTAGGGCACGTGGTACCCGTCTTGCAACTCAATCCCACCCCTACTCTGTGCAACTCTCCAACCCAAGAGTGAAACGTTACTCTCAAACTTTCTTCTACTCAACAGCTGAGCTCTGGAACTCTCTCCCAGAATCAGTCTTTCCCTCTTCCTATGACTTAAATTGCTTCAGTGTCCAGGCATTTTGGCTCGAACGTCCCTTGATTTTGGCCCTGTCACTCTTTCAACTATGGGGGAGGCACTCGCTATAGGCAGTTATGCCTTTTGCCTCCCTCAATCACATAGAAAAAAAATATATATATATATATATATATATATGATTGAATTATATGTGATTTAAGTAAAATGCAACTAACAGTCTTCAGCTTATAGAAAATTGATTTATTTTATGATGAAAGTTAACTTATGACCTTGGCCTGTGACCTTGACCTTTATGTAGAATTATATTTTTGTTTGCTTCGATGTAACTAGAATATCAAATAAGTGTGTCAAATTTCATTAAAGATAATCAGTTAGTTTCAGAGGTATTAAAGGAATAGTTGATCTTGACCTTCAACATTCATCTTGACCTTCATGATGTCTGAAAATTTAACATTTTAATTTTCCCTTAATGCACAACTGTCTCAACGAGAATTGTGAAGTTTACATGAATAGTAAAACAATTAGCATATTGACTTTATATATGACGTTGACCTGTGAACTTGACCTATGCTTATTCTTGTATGACCTTGCTCTAGGCATTCCGAATATGCATGATATGCCTAATGAGAATCCTACATTAAATAAGAAATACTAGTAAAAATCATATATCGACCTTTAACCTTGACCTTTGACCTTCGACATTAGAATTTCTTATCAAGGATTTAGTTAGCTTAACAGCAATGTTCGTATTAACTAGCATTATGAATATGGTGTAGCCTAATTCATATAAAAACTTATTGATTACAAATAGTGATCATATACTGTGACCTTGACCTTTGACCTTTGACTAAAAGTAAAATACATAAATTTGGATGGTCGTCGCATTGACCAACTGAATTTGCCTGTATAATTTTATGACAATACATTAAACAGTCAAGGAGGAGTTTAGGGAAAATTACAAATACTCTTATCTTGACCTTGACCTCTGACCTTAACTATTACAATATTTATGTGAAATTTGATATATATTAGGCCATATTTAAGTAATAAGCCATAACACAGCCAGTTTTCGAATATATGAGTAATCTTTTTTAATAAATAATAAAAGTTGACCTTTGACCTTTATGTAGTTCATTTTTGTTTGCATTGACATTGCCCATGCACATCAAATATGCATGCCTTATTTCATTAAAACACATCAGTTAGTTTCATATATTAAGAGAATAGTTGACCTTGACCTTTGACCTTTATCTTGACCTTTATGTCTCAACATTTATTAATTTCCTTTTCACTTAAAGTGTATCTATCTCACCAAATTTTGTGAAGTTTGCATGAAAAGTAAAGAAAATAGCATATTGACCTTTTATTTGACCTTGACCTGTGACCTTGAACTTTCATATGGAATAGAATAGTTTATTGTATGACCATGGCCTAGGTATTGCGAATACACATGGTAAGCCTAGTGATAATCTAACAGTTAGTATGAGAAATACTAGTAAAAATACTATTTTGACCTTTGACCTTGAACTTTGATCTTACCCTTTAGAATAATTATATAAAATTTGTGAAATACGATGTCAATGTTACCAGTAACTTGTAAACTGAAAATGAAGACATTTGAATAAAAACTAAACATAAATTGTATAAGTTGACCTTTCACCATGACCTGTGACCTTGACCTTTATGTAAGAGTAAAACATAGTTTTCATTGACATTGCCCAGGAAAATCAAATAAGCATGACTAATTTCATTAAAACCCATCAGTTAGTTTCATATGTATTTATAGAGTAGTTGACCTTGACCTTTGACCTTGACCTTCATGATATGTCTCAAAATTTATTATTTTCCTTTTCATTTAAAGTGCAACTATATTGCCAAATTGTGTGAAGTTTGCATGAAAAGTAATGAAATCAGCATATTGACCTCTTATTTGACCTTGACCTGTGAACTTGACCTTTCATATGGAATTGTTTAGTTTCTTGTATGACCTTGCCCTAAGTATTCCGAATATACATGGTAAGTTTAGTGAGAATCTAACAGTTAATATAAGAAATACTAGTAAAACAAATATTTTGACCTTTGACCTTTGACCTTACCCTTCAGAATATTTATCTAAAATTTGGTCAATAGGATATCGAGGTTACTAGTAACTTGTATAGTGAAAATTAAGAAATTTGAGTAAAAACTAAGACACATGAAATATTGACCTTATTTTTAACCTTGACCTTTGACCTTAACCTTTAAGTTAAATTGAACATTTCTTTTCGAATGACCTTCGCATTGACCAAATGAATATATCTGTGAAATTTGGTGAAAATCCATTGAACGGTCTAGGAGGAGTTTCCGGACGGACAACGGACGACGACGACGACGACGGACGACGACGACGACGACGGACAAGCTGAATTGTGGTGCACAGTATACGGGCCGGACCTGTGCGTACGATACCACTCTGCTTCGCAGAGTTGATAATTATAATATATATAATGCTAATAGAGTGGCATGTGGCATTTTAAAGGTCCGGAAATTACACGTAGCCATACAAATAACGAACTCTCACTATTTCGAGAGTGAACCGATTTTCCCAGCCTTTGGTCCACTTAACAAGTTAACTCTGAAAGTCTCGCCTTTAATCAATTTATCCCTCATCCTATGGCTTAAACTGCTTCAAGCTCCGTGTGTCCAGACATTTTGAATCTAACGTACCTTAAATTTGGCTCTCTATTACCCATTCAGTTGTGGGGGGTGGAGGGCGAAGGGGGGAGGAGGGGTAGTGGTAGGGGGAGGGGGATTGGGTTCTTTATTACAACCAGCATATAGTCTTTTGTAACCGTCTTAAACTCGGTTCACACATACCCGTCCTGAGCTCCCGTCCTTCCCTGACCACCAAAAACTGTTGGACGGCATCAAACGGATGACCTTGTGTCCCGAGTGGGCCCGAGTGGCCACGTGTGGCCCTGATGCCCGACCTCAACACGTCACCGCCCCGGAAGACAGCGCATGCACGGCTAGTGGACGGAGATCTCAACACGTGACCGCCCCGGCAGACGGATCATGGGCGGCGACTTGGTGCCCGCGACCAGTCCCTTTGGAAGGCGACCTAATAAGTCTGAATACGACCTGTCTGAGACGCACTGTGACGGCACTGCGACGACACTGCGTACACAATATGATGGACGCAGTGTCGTCGGCGATGGCCCCCATCATGCATATATATTGGGGCGTGGCACAGAGACACCTCAGTCTCAACCAGCCCGCTGAGTGCCAGCCAATTTTGACGGTGTGCTTCTGCCAGTGCCAGAGTTTTTTTTTTTTTTTTTTTTTTTTTTTTTTGGGCTAAATCTATCAAGTTGGGAGAGAAAGGAAGGATAATGGTAAAAAAAACACTCCCCTTGTCCATTTTCGCCAGAAACCAGGTCCCCGATGGTCCCGAAAGTAGCTGAAAAGACACTATAGACTACAGAGACTTATGGTATCGGAATGTATGGGTAGGAGGGTCGTGGGAGGGTGGTTTGGGGGATGGTGGGGGGAAGGTAGAAGCGTAATTGACTCATGTTACAAATATGAAGCCAATTGGTGAGGTACTTTCGCCACCACGGATTTTCCTTTTTTTCCTTATCTTCGTACGGATACGCTGGAAGTGGGTGGTTGGAGGCGGTTGGGGGTGTGGTGGGGGGAAGGCAGAAGGGTAAGGGACTTGTCACACAAATATGGAACCGATTGGTGCAGTCGTTTCGCCGCCACAGATTTTTATTTGTTTTCCTTCTGACGGGACCGACAGTCAGCGAGTGGGTGGGAGGAGGGATTTGGGATTTTTGTGGTGGGTAGCCAAAAGGGTAAGGTACATGTGGTAAAAATATGAAAGCCATAGGTGCAGTCGCTTCGCTGCTACGATTTTTTTTCGGCGAGGACGTATATATACGTCCCTGGCACTCAACGGGTTAAAATTGAAATTTTTCTACCAACAAATGTACAAATTAACAATTAAACCTACGAAGAATCAAACCAACTGCATGCTACTATACAGTATTAATAAGGGCAGATTTCCACTTGAGGGATTTTTTATTTTGACATCGGCTTGGGAACTGAGATAGGACCACAGCGGCTGGCTCTTTTATGGACGCTTGGTGGGCAGGGATGCGCAGGGTGATCACGTGAGGCTACGTTGGCATGGCACGTCGCAGTCTCAACTTTCAAATATTTTGGTCGGGGCATAGACTACATCTGGTAGCGTCTAGGCGGCGCATAGACGCTTATACACGCCGCCTATGCGCTGACCAGTCACGTGGGTGACCCGCCCTTGAACCGATTTTGGCGGTTGGTCCGTCCTGATCCGTTTATTTTAGGTATGTCAATAATGTTCGGCTCCCTCGCCGCCGCGGCCCGTGTTGTGGCGTCACTGTACGTTCATGAACAGACCATACCCGTTTATGTCGGAGTCCTTGCACGATTGCATACGTTTTCAGTGGTCAGGGAAGGCCGGGAGCTCAGGACGGGTATGTGGGAACCGAGCTTTACACATTGGACAAAGAGGCACTGAAGTCATACTACCAGTTGAATAGACTAGGTATACCGGCAACCTATCTATATACATGTATGATCTGTTTTATAAGAATGGCATCAGAACGAATAATTAATACACCAGAGGGGAAGGGGGAGAAATGTACATGGATATATATTAACTTACACATATACACTGACTACACTGACCTTGCAATCGAAAATAAATGGTCAGATAATATTGCTAATAAAGATAGCAAATACATAATACGATATGGAAGAAGAGGGCAGGAGAGAGAGAGAGAGAGAGAGAGAGAGAGAGAGAGAGAGAGAGAGAGAGGTGAAATTGAACTCTAGCCTGACTACAACATCCATATTCAGGGAGGTGAAAAGTTAGGCATGTATCATAGGTCACCACTAACACACATATATACATAAACACACACACACACAAACACAAACCACATACATACATACACACACAATCACACACACAAATACACACTCACAGTCAGACACACACACCCATACACCAGCACACGCACACACACACACACACACACAGATACACACACACCCATACACCAGCACACACACACACACACACACACACAGATACACACACAGATACACATACAGACACACACACACACACACACACACATACACACATAGCAGTACAATTTCCGCCTGGACCAGCCTATCTGGTTCTGGTCGTCGTATATATCTTGTACGTTTATCCCCACGTACACTGTGTGTGTGTGTACAAAGGAGTACAAAGGAAATCAAGCAACAACAGATCTAGTGACCCTTCTAGGTTGCTTGTCCTCCAAAACACTGATGATCAAGTGTCCAAACAGTGGTTTAGAGTGGGTAAGGAAACATTGGAAAGGGAATTACTGCCCTGGAACTAATGTCCGTGGCAGGATTAGGAAGTTAGTAGGGGACAGATGGGTTAGTAACTGAGGGGGGGATAAAATAAAGTTATTCATTTACAAACGCAGTCAGTCGCGGGTTTGATGCGAGATATTTGTCTAGGCGGAGTTTAAATGAATCAACGGTGATGCAGTCTATAACGTTCCGGGGAAGCCCATTCCACAAGTTGACAACTCGATTGAAGAAGAAATTCGTAGATTCGTGCGAGTTAAAAGATTTACCAATAATTTTGCAACCGTTTCCCCGCGTGTAATTAGATTGGTCGATAGTGAAGTACTTACTACAGTTCATATTGTCGATGCCTTTGATGATTTTGAACACTTGAATTAAGTCACCTCTTAATCTGCGCTGGGTTAAAGGAAATAGATTTAATTCTCTAAGACGCTCTTCGTATGGTTTGTTCTTTAGGCTAGGTATCATTTTGGTAACTCTACGTTGAACTCGTTCTAGCTTGTTTATATCTTTTTGGTAATAAGGGCACCAGGATTGAACGCAGTATTCCAGAAGAGGGCGGACTAAGGAATTGTAAAGGGTTAGGATAACTTCTTTGGATTTATGCTCAAATGACCTGCCTATAAAGCCAATTATTTTGTTTGCCTTCTTAACAACTTCTGAACATTGTTGACTCGGTTTTAGGTTACTCGATATTGTTACTCCCAGATCGGTTTCTCTGTTTACATTCTTAAGCTGAGTGCCATTCATCGAATAGTTTGCTTTCTCATTTAGGTATCCGATATGTAGTACTTTACATTTATCCGCATTGAAACTCATTTGCCAAATTTGGGCCCAACATGACAATTTATCTAGATTGTGTTGCATATCGTCAACTTGTTCTTTTGAGAGTACGCTATTTGCAATTTTTGTATCGTCAGCAAATTTTGAGATTGTACAGGTGAGACCCTCATCTATGTCGTTGATGTAAATTAGAAAGAGAATTGGTCCTAGTACCGATCCCTGGGGTACCCCGCTACTTACATTGGTCCATTTTGATGCCTTACCGTTTATGACTAATCTTTGCTTTCTGTCGCTGAGCCAATTTTCTATCCATTTCAACACACAGTCTTGTATTCCATGCGCTTTTAGTTTTAGCAGTAAACGTTTGTGGGGAACTTTGTCAAAGGCCTTTTGAAAATCAAGGTATATAATATCTACAGCTTTACTCTCATCGTAGAGGTTGAGGATATCGTGAAAGAAGTCTAAGAGGTTTGTTAAACAGGAACGTTTTTTACGAAAGCCGTGTTGTGTGTGTGTGTGTGTGTGTGTGTGTGTGTGTGTGTGTGTGTGTGTGTGTGTACGCCTTTGAATGTCTATATAAATAATCTCCGTGGGTTGATCTTCTATATCCATGCTGTTATGTACTATAGTTGGTCTGCATGTTCCTGTCTGTCACACTCTAAAAAGTCAAGGGTGTGAAAAAGGAGTAAAAAATAAAGTGTTATTTATTGATAGGGCTTAAGGGGAGGTATTTAGTTGGTTCCCTAGACCTCCATCAAGCTTAAAATTACACCCCCTTGAGTCCCTTTCAAGATATATTTGTACATTTTTCGGTAGAAATATATCCCGGCCGAAGGCCGGTTCCTCTTAAATTACAGGCTCGCTATCGCTCGCCAGGATAAAATTGACACCTGAATGGCACGAAAGGTCTTAATATGGGGTGAAAGTTCTTAACATCAATAAACTAATGGGGCAAACGTTTCATAATATCAAAATCAATGGGGCTAAACATGAGGGAGAAAGGGGTCAAGAAAAATATCCCTCAAGTGGAGAACTCCCCTTAACCTTAGATTGTTCATATATCTCTAAAGGAAATATTATTATAGGTTATACTTTATAGGTTTATATATTATAAGAATATTGTATTATAGGTTCTTCAATTATCCTTTTTAACGCTTAAGGGGAGAGGGATCTTTTGGGGGCCCTCTTCTTCCTCATATTTAGCCCCATTAATTTCCAGATTTGATGACGTTTGGCTCATTAGTTTGGCGATTTTAAGACCTTTCACCCCATTTATTTGTCAATATTAAGACTTTTCGCGTCATTTAGGTGTCGATGTTTTCATGGCGAGCGATAGCAAGCCTGTAATTTAGGAGGAACCGGCCTTCGGCCAGGACATATATCTATCGGAAAATGTATAAATTTATCTTGAAAGATGGTCTTGGGGGTGTTTAATTAAGCTTGATGGAGGTCTAGGGAGGATACTAACAATATATATATATATACGAAGATGCATTAATGAGCAAGTGACCTGTTTTGGTTCTGTCCTTTTCTATCTTTCTCTGGCTTGTATCCATTTGGCCCCATTCAGCCTACTGTTTTAAGACGTTTATCCCCATCCAGGTGTCAATTGTTTACTGGTGAGCGGTAGCGAGCCAGAATATTTTTTATTTTTGTTTGACAGCAGGCTAAATTTGTACATTTTTCGATAGAAAAATGTCTCCGGCGAAGCCGGATTTCTTCATATAATGCTGGCTCGCTATCGCTCGCCAGGAAGAAATCGACACCTAGATGGGGATAAACGTCTTAAAATAGTTGGCTGAATGGGGCCGAATGGATACAAGCCAGAGAAAGAGAGAAAAGGACAGAAATAACAAAAAGCAGGTCACCCCCCTTAAAGACTGATTTTCAACGTATATTGGTCAAGAATGTCGTAGACTCTCAGAAACCATATAATCTCTAGTCCACTCATACAAAAATTCGTGGACATCACACCGATTCCAAATTAGGGAAGTATAGCTGTGGAAACGAAGATATGAATATATTTTTTTATTTTTTTATTATATTAACTACAAAACTACATAATTATATTATAAATTGCAAAGCCAGTTCTGTCCCAAAATATATCCAAATAGTTGTAATTGCATAGGGAAAAACATAGCGGCTCCACGAATTCCTATGGGTGGGCTAGAGACTATGGTATCCGAGTGTACCTTAAGGGGAGGTTTCTAGTTTGGTCCGTAGATATCCTTCAAGCTTAAGATTACACCCCCTTGAGCGCCTTTCAAGATAAATTTGTACATTTTTCGGTAGAAAAATGTCCCGGCTGAAAGCCGGTTCCTCCTAAATTACAGGCTCGCTATCGCTCGCCAGGATAAAATCGACACCTAAATGGCACGAAAGGTCTTAAAATTGACAGAAAGGGGTTGAAAGTTCTTAAAATCGTCAAAATAATGGGGCAAACGTCTTAAAATTAGAAAAAAACAATGGGGCTAAACATGAGGGAGCAAGGGGTCAAGAAAAAAATCCCACAGGTGGAAATCTCCCCTTAATAAGAAGGAATACATACAACCCCCTTAAAATGACCATGGACACATTTTGATGAGATGAAAATATTAAAGTTAAATGAATGATAAACACCATCTGAGGAGGAGCACTTCATCACCAAACCATCCGTACATAGCTGCATTGACCTGATGGAGCTTTATGCGAAACGTTGTCAATAAAGTGCTCCTCCTCACATGGCATATATATATTTGTATTATGTTATGCTATGTTATTATGTTATGCTATGTTATTAGGTTATGCTATGTTATTAGGTTATGTTATATTATGTTATAAGGTTATGCTCTGTTATTATGTTATGTTATATTATGTTATTAGGTTATGCTATGTTATTATGTTATGTTATTAGGTTATGGTATGTTATTATGTTATGTTATGCTATGTTATTAGGTTATGCTATGTTATTATGTTATGTTATATTATGTTATTAGGTTATGCTATGTTATTATGTTATGTTATATTATGTTATTAGGTTATGCTATGTTATTATGTTATGTTATTAGGTTATGCTATGTTATTATGTTATGTTATATTATGTTATTAGGTTATGCTATGTTATTATGTTATGTTATATTATGTTATTAGGTTATGCTATGTTATTATTTGTTATTAGGTTATGCTATGTTATTATGTTATGTTATGCTATGTTATTAGGTTATGCTATGTTATTATATTATGTTATTAGGTTATGCTATGTTATTATGTTATGTTATGCTATGTTATTAGGTTATGCTATGTTATTATGTTGTTATATTATGTTATTAGGTTATGCTATGTTATTATGTTATGTTATATTATGTTATTAGGTTATGCTCTGTTATTATGTTATGTTATATTATGCTATTAGGTTATGCTATGTTATTACATTATGTTATGCTATGTTATTAGGTTATGCTATGTTATTATGTTATGTTATATTATGTTATTAGGTTATGCTATGTTATTATGTTATGTTATTAGGTTATGCTATGTTATTACGTTATGTTATGCTATGTTATTAGGTTATGCTATGTTATTATATTATGTTATTAGGTTTTGCTATGTTATTATGTTATGTTATGCTATGTTATTAGGTTATGTTATGTTATTATATTATGTTATTAGGTTATGCTATGTTATTATGTTATGTTATATTATGTTATTAGGTTATGCTATGTTATTATGTTGTTATAAGGTTATGCTATGTTATTACGTTATGTTATGCTATGTTATTAGGTTATGCTATGTTATTATATTATGTTATTAGGTTATGCTATGTTATTATGTTATGTTATATTATGTTATTAGGTTATGCTATGTTATTATGTTATGTTATAAGGTTATGCTATGTTATTATATTATGTTATTAGGTTATGCTATGTTATTATGTTGTTATATTATGTTATTAGGTTATGCTATGTTATTATGTTATGTTATATTATGTTATAAGGTTATGCTATGTTATTATGTTATGTTATATTATGTTATTAGGTTATGCTATGTTATTATGTTATGTTATATTATGTTATTAGGTTATGTTATGTTATTATGTTATGTTATATTATGTTATTAGGTTATGCTATGTTATTATGTTATGTTATTAGGTTATGCTATGTTATTATGTTATGTTATATTATGTTATTATGTTATGCTATGTTATTATGTTATGTTATTTTTTACGATACCCGGACACCTCGATCTACAGGCCCTATAGTCACAGAAATCGGCCAACTTTCACCATTTTGGTGCCACTGGTAATACCCGTCTTGCAACACAATCCCACCCCTACTCTGTGCAACTCTCCAACCCAAGAGGGAAACGTTATTCTCAGTCTTTCTTCTATTCAACAGCTGAGCTCTGGAACTCTCTCCCATAATCAGTCTTTCATTCTTCCTATGACTTAAATTTGCTTCAAACTCCGTGTGTACTGGCATTTTGGCTAGAACGTCCCTTAACTTTGGCCCTGTCACTCTTTCAACTTTTGAGGAGGCACTCGCTACAGGCAATTCTGCCTTTTGCCTCCCTCACTCATATAGAACAAAATAAATAAAACATAAAATAATAATACTCTCTATACCCATAATACACATGTGGGAATATGTGTACATATAGAATGTACGGCTATACATTCTACATGATTAAAACTACAATAAAATCTTGTTCTTTGATAACAGAGGTACTGTACCAACATGGCGCCCAAAGAACAAATGGCCACTATCTCTTACTGCAGGATCTCTAGTGTGGTGTGGTGGTAGCATATTGGCCTGTTGATCAATATGTCCAGGGTTCGATATCAGGGGGGTTGTGTGGTATTCTTCTGGAGCGGCATTGATTGTTTAAGGGGAAGTATTTTTGTTATTTATTATATTGCATGTGTAGGCAAGAATTTCAGGATAATATATTGCATGAATAGGCAAGACATTCAGGCTATTTCATTGCATGTGTAGGAAAGGATTAATTCAGGATATTATATTGAATGTGTAGGCAAGGATTAATTCAGGATATTATATTGAATGTGTAGGCAAGGATTAATTCAGGATATTATATTGAATGTGTAGGCAAGGATTAATTCAGGATATTATATTGCATGTGTAGGAAAGGATTAATTCAGGATATTATATTGAATGTGAAGGCAAGAATGTTTGGATATTATATTGCATGTGTAGGCAAAAATTTCAGCTATTATATTGCATATGTAGGCAAGAATTTCAGGCTAGGAATCCTCCTCCCCTTGTACTATTATCCTATTCGACGAGACAGAGAAACGGGAGAGGGAACACAAAAGTGGTCCCGGACCCTGAAATTAGGAACTTTAAATGTTGATTCTTTTCGGACTCTGTCTCGTGTCGGCCACCCCCAGCAATGGGATATGTGCCTGAGTATATACATACATAAATACATGCTGTATGAGTAGGCAAGGATTTAAGGATATATTGCATATGTAGTCAAGGATTTAAGGATATATTGCATGTGTAGGCAAGGATTTAAGGATATATTGCATGTGTAGGCAAGGATTTAAGGATATATTGCCTGTGTAGGCAAGGATTTAAGGATATATTGCATGTGTAGGCAAGGATTTAAGGATATATTGCATGTGTAGGCAAGGATTTAAGGATATATTGCATGTGTAGGCAAGGATTTAAGGATATATTGCATGTGTAGGCAAGGATTTAAGGATATATTGCCTGTGTAGGCAAGGATTTAAGGATATATTGCCTGTGTAGGCAAGGATTTAAGGATATATTGCCTGTGTAGGCAAGGATTTAAGGATATATTGCCTGTGTAGGCAAGGATTTAAGGATATATTGCCTGTGTAGGCAAGGATTTAAGGATATATTGCATGTGTAGGCAAGGATTTAAGGATATATTGCCTGTGTAGGCAAGGATTCAAGGATATATTGCCTGTGTAGGCAAGGATTTAAGGATATATTGCATGTGTAGGTAAGGATTTAAGGATATATTGTATGTGTAGGCAAGGATTTAAGGATATATTGCCTGTGCAGGCAAGGATTTAAGGATATATTGCCTGTATAGGTAAGGATTTAAGGATATATTGTATGTGTAGGCAAGGATTTAAGGATATATTGCATGTGTAGGCAAGGATTTAAGGATATATTGCATGTGTAGGCAAGGATTTAAGGATATATTGCATGTGTAGGCAAGGATTTAAGGATATATTGTATGGTAGGCAAGGATTTAAGGATATATTGCCTGTGTAAGCAAGGATTTAAGGATATATTGCCTGTGTAGGCAAGGATTTAAGGATATATTGCATGTGTAGGCAAGGATTTAAGGATATATTTCATGTGTAGGCAAGGATTTAAGGATATATTGCATGTGTAGGCAAGGATTTAAGGATATATTGCATGTGTAGGCAAGGATTTCAGGATATATTGCATGTGCAGGCAAGGATTTAAGGATATATTGCCTGTGTAGGCAAGGATTTCAGGATATATTGCCTGTGTAGGCAAGGATTTAAGGATATATTGCATGTGTAGCCAAGGATTTAAGGATATATTGCATGTGTAGGCAAGGATTTAAGGATATATTGCATGTGTAGGCAAGGATTTAAGGATATATTGCATGTGTAGGCAAGGATTTAAGGATATATTGCATGTGTAGGCAAGGATTTAAGGATATATTGCATGTGCAGGCAAGGATTTAAGGATATATTGTATGTGTAGGCAAGGATTTCAGGATATATTGCCTGTGTAGGCAAGGATTTAAGGATATATTGCATGTGTAGCCAAGGATTTAAGGATATATTGCATGTGTAGGCAAGGATTTAAGGATATATTGCATGTGCAGGCAAGGATTTAAGGATATATTGCATGTGTAGGCAAGGATTTAAGGATATATTGTATGTGTAGGCAAGGATTTAAGGATATATTGGATGTGTAGGCAAGGATTTAAGGATATATTGCATGTGTAGCCAAGGATTTCAGGATATATTGCATGTGTAGGCAAGGGTTTAAGGATATATTGCATGTGTAGGCAAGGATTTAAGGATATATTGCATGTGTAGGCAAGGATTTCAGGATATATTGCATGTGTAGGCAAGGATTTAAGGATATATTGCATGTGTAGGCAAGGATTTCAGGATATATTGCATGTGTAGGCAAGGGTTTAAGGATATGTGCATTATGTTTGCATGTATATTGGCTTGTTCCAGGAATGTTTTTTCTGTTGAAGTTTATAAGCCTCGAGTAGTTCTGTATTTATGTTGTTGACGAGTTTGTAGTTATTACGTGGGTTATAAGCCAATGTGTGTGTGTATGTGTGTGTGTGTATGTATGTGTGTGTGTATGTTTGTTTGTATGTGTGTGTGTATGTGTGTTTGTATGTGTGTGTGTATGTATGTGTGTGTGTATGTTTGTTTGTATGTGTGTGTGTATGTGTTTGTGTATGTATGTGTATGTTTGTTTGTATGTGTGTGTGTATGTGTGTTTGTATGTGTGTGTGTATGTGTGTTTGTATGTGTGTGTGTATGTGTGTTTGTATGTGTGTGTGTGTTTGTATGTGTGTGTGTGTGTGCTTGTAAATACGTGCAATTATGTATGTAAAAACCCATTTACTGTTGCTTATGTGTGACTATGTATGTATACATGAGCGTATTATTGCTTGTGTATGTATCTACGTACGCATATGCTTGTGCATTTCATGTACAGTGCACAAGTTTTGCTCGGATGTGCCTGTCATATTTGTGTGCGGGATTGTGTATCAAATTATTTATGTAAAATCCTGTGGGTGTGTGTGTGTGTGTGTGTGTGTGTGTGTGTGTGTGTGTGTTTATTTATTTTATTTGTCAGTGATATTTGTTTGTACCCAGTTATTTGTATGAGTTGATATGAGTGTCATACTACATGTCCTTTGAGTGGCTGGTAAATGCTTTAGGGATCGACCAGTGCATTAGCAAGTCTTAAACAAAAAATGACCATGGTTTTGCCTTCTGGAATGTTTGTTTTTGCTTGTGTGTGTGTGTGTGTGTGTGTGTGTGTGTGTGTGTGTGTGTGTGAGTGGAGGGGGGAATTCGGTGAGTGTGGGTGAAGTATATATGAGAGAGAGAGAGAGAGAGAGAGAGAGAGAGAGAGAGAGAGAGAGAGAGAGTGAGTGAGAGTGAGAGGTATGCTGTATATGTGTGTGTGTTTGCGTTCCAGTGTGTATTTCATAAGTTACTGCTTGTGCTGTACACTGTTTGGTTTGGTTTGTGTGTGTGTGTTCACTTGCTTGTTTGTTCGTACAAAGGAGTACAAAGGAGTACACAGGAAATCAAGCAACAACAGATCTAGTGACCCTTCTAGGTTGCTTGTCCTCCAAAACACTGAGGATCAAGTGTCCAAACAGTGGTTTAGAGTGGGTAAGGGAACATTGGAAAGGGAATTACTGCCCTGGAACTAATGTCCGTGGCAGAATTAGGAAGTTAGTAGGTGACAGATGGGTTAGTAACTGAGGGGGGGATAAAATAAAGTTATTCATTTACAAACGCAGTCAATCGCGGGTTTGACGCGAGATATTTGTCTAGGCGGAATTTAAATGAATCAACGGTGAAGCAGTCTATAACGTTTCGGGGAAGCCCATTCCACAAGTTAACAACTCGATTGAAGAAGAAATTCTTAGATTCGTGTGAGTTAAAAGATTTACCAATAATTTTGCAACCGTTTCCCCGCGTGTAATTAGATTGGTCGATAGTGAAGTACTTACTACAGTTCATATTGTCGATGCCTTTGATGATTTTGAACACTTGAATTAAGTCACCTCTTAATCTGCGCTGGGTTAAAGGAAATAGATTTAATTCTCTAAGACGCTCTTCGTATGGTTTGTTCTTTAGGCTAGGTATCATTTTGGTAACTCTACGTTGAACTCGTTCTAGCTTGTTTATATCTTTTTGGTAATAAGGGCACCAGGATTGAACGCAGTATTCCAGAAGAGGGCGGACTAAGGAATTGTAAAGGGTTAGGATAACTTCTTTGGATTTATGCTCAAATGACCTGCCTATAAAGCCAATTATTTTGTTTGCCTTCTTAACAACTTCTGAACATTGTTGACTCGGTTTTAGGTTACTCGATATTGTTACTCCCAGATCGGTTTCTCTGTTTACATTCTTAAGCTGAGTGCCATTCATCGAATAGTTTGCTTTCTCATTTAGGTATCCGATATGTAGTACTTTACATTTATCCGCATTGAAACTCATTTGCCAAATTTGGGCCCAACATGACAATTTATCTAGATTGTGTTGCATATCGTCAACTTGTTCTTTTGAGAGTACGCTATTTGCAATTTTTGTATCGTCAGCAAATTTTGAGATTGTACAGGTGAGACCCTCATCTATGTCGTTGATGTAAATTAGAAAGAGAATTGGTCCTAGTACCGATCCCTGGGATACCCCGCTACTTACATTGGTCCATTTAGATGCCTTACCGTTTATGACTACTCTTTGCTTTCTGTCGCTGAGCCAATTTTCTATCCATTTCAACACACCGTCTTGTATTCCATGCGCTTTTAGTTTTAGCAGTAAACGTTTGTGGGGAACTTTGTCAAAGGCCTTTTGAAAATCAAGGTATATAATATCTACAGCTTTACTCTCATCGTAGAGGTTGAGGATATCGTGGAAGAAGTCTAAGAGGTTTGTTAAACAGGAACGTTTTTTACGAAAGCCGTGTTGAGTATCTTTAAGTATGTTATTTTCCTCTAAGTGATTTACGAGTCTGTCTCGTATGACCGTTTCTAGCATTTTACATACAACTGAGGTTAAGCTAATTGGACGATAGTTACTGGGTAGGGATTTGCTGCCTTTTTTGAATATCGGTGTTACGTTGGCTAGCTTCCACTGATCGGGCATAGTTCCAGACTGCAAGGATATATTGAATAGTAATGTCAGTGGTTTGGAGAGCTCCTCCTTAGCTTCCTTTAGAACTCTAAGCGAGATTGTATCAGGTCCAGGCGTTTTATTTACCTTGAGTTTATCTAAACAATTCAATACTTCTCTCTCTGTAACGGTGATATTGCTTAGAACATCTGAATTATCAATCTGAATCGGCGATGGTGTAGGGATATCCCTGAGGTCTTCTGTTGTAAAAACTGATGCAAAGAAGGTATTGAGGGCATTACTCATTTGTACTTCGTCTTTGGTGTATTCTCCATTTTCATCGACTAACGGTCCAACAGTTGAAGTAACTACTTTTTTCTTTCTGATATAACTATAGAATTATTTCGGGTTTGTTTTACTTTGATTCGCAATATGTAACTCTAAGGTCTTTTTACTTTGCTTAATTAACTTTTTGGCTTTGCGTCGTAGCTCTACAAATTTCAGCCGTTCTTCGTCATTTTGTGAGGATTTTAATCTATCATTAGCAAATTTTTTAGCAAGCAGGCAGTTTGAAATATCTTTATTCCACCATTTGGGCTTATTATTATGGCCTGGACGCCGTATTTTCGATGGTATGCAGTCTT
>CM064549.1:28048801-28056301 GCA_032716605.1 Paralithodes platypus | reverse complement strand
CCACATAACCTTCAAAAGCTGCTTAGTATCGTCTAAATATAGCTAGAATAAAATATAACACGTCAATGGTACTCAAAGGGTTAACGGTATCAATTAAAACAAAAAAAGTAAACAAATAGTTTGATGTATTGTAAAATGGCTGATTATATCAAAGGTAATGGAAACCCAATACTAAAAGGCACCAACTCATGATTTACATGTAGCTCAAACCAAAACAATGATGTAATACCCCTCGCTTAAGGGGAGATTTCCACTTGAGGGATTTTTTTATTTACCCCTTTCTTCATCATGTTTAGCCCCATTGCTTTTTATATTTTAAGACGTTCGCCCCATTAGTTTGACGATTTTAAGAATTTTCGACCCATTTATGTCACTTTTAATACCTTTCGTGCCATATAGGTGTCGATTTTTCCTGGCGAGCGATAGCGAGCCTGTAATTTAAGAGGAAGCGGCCTTCGGCCGGGACATTTTTCTACCGAAAAATGTACAAATTTATCTTGAAAGGGGGTCAAGGGGGTGTAATTTCAAGCTTAATGGAAATCTAGGAAACACACTAAAAACCTCCCCTTAACCCTATTTCGCTCAAAGAGGGTCTTTTGGGAACTCCCTGTTTCGCCCAATTCGTTTGTAGAATTTCAGACGTTTCACCCCATTAGTTTGGCTATAGCAAAACGCCTCACCCCATTCAGGTGATGATTTTTTTCTGGGCGAGCGAAAGCGAGCCTATAGCTTCGAAGAAATCAGCCTTCGGGCGGGATATATTTCTATGGAAAACTATATTAATCTAGGTGTTCTGGGTGAGAAGTCTGGTAAGGCATTTTTGTTAGCCAAGAGGGCAAACTAAAATAAATTGTTCAAAAATTACAAAAGCAAGCTAAATTCTCAATAACAATTACACTAAAATTTAATATCATAATATCCAACAAGAAGTCGGATCAGATAGTGTTAAGCATCACCTTATGATATAATTGTTAATTAATAAAAAGGCTTACAAAATTATCTTTTGTTAAAATATCGGAACATCGTAAACCTACATTATATAAAAGCAACACCTTATATTATTACAGAATAGTGTAAACATAATGGAAGCTCTCTCTCTCTCTCTCTCTCTATATATATATATATCTCTATATCTGTCTCTATCTATCTATCTATCTCTCTTTCTCACACACACACACACACACACACACACACATACATATACATACACAAACGTACACACATACACAGGTTGGCCCAACTTTAGGAAACTAAATAATTTATCAAACAAGAGATTAGCCACACACACACACACACACACACACAACAAAAAAATACACACACACACACACTCACATACATATAGACATACACATACAGATACAAACGCGAGCACACACACACACACGAGAGAGAGAGAGAGAGAGAGAGAGAGAGAGAGAGAGAGAGAGAGAGAGAGAGAGAGAGAGAGAGAGAGAGAGAGAGAGAGAGAGAGAGAGAGAGAGAGAGAGAGAGAGAGAATTTCCCAAATGAATAATTATCTGCGCTCTTACCCAACAGTTCAATTTGGGTCAATGCATAATTTTTTAGTATTTTTTTTTCTTTCATTTTTTTTTTTTTGCAATTTCGTCCGCATTGCATTGAATTATTTACACCTTTTTTGCGACCCAGGGTTTCAAAAAGCATTCTAATTTTTTTAGGATTTAGTGATTGAATTCTGATGCGCATATAAAGGATTTGGCCACCACACACACATACTAACATACACATATACAGTACACACATACAATACGCACATATACAGATGAACATACACACACACACACAGACATATTTACACACACACATACATATCAACACATACACATACTACACACACATATACACATAGGCATACACACACAAACACACACAGACAAATTTACACACACATACATATCAACACATACTGCAAACACATATACTGCAAACACATATACACATAGGCATACACACACAAACACATATAGACATATTTACACACACACATACATATCAACACATACACATACTGCACACACATATACACATAGGCATACACACACAAACACACACAGACATATTTACACACACACATACATATCAACACATACACATACTGCACACACATATACACATAGGCATACGCACACAAACACACACAGACATATTTACACACACATACATATCAATACATACACATACTGCAAGCACATATCAACATAGATATACACACACAAACACACACAGACATATTTACACACACATACATATACTGCAAACACATATACACATACACACACACACGCACATACAGACACAGACACAAAACACATAACTTCTGACATTGATATATTATAATAAAAGTAAATACCGGTATTGTGTTTCAGTGTTACGGTTTTGTTATCTATATTATTGTCTGTAACAAGTGGGTCCCATAAAGCTGAAAGAGAGATAGTTATTTTATTATCTCTCTCTCTCTCTCTCTCTCTCTCTCTCTCTCTCTCTCTCTTTCTCTCTCTTTTGTTTTCTCTCTGCCTTTCTCTTTTGTTTGCTCTCTCTCTCTCTCTCGTTTTTTTCTCTCTCTTTTTTCTCTCTCTCTCTTTTGTTTTCTCTATGCCTTTCTCTTTTGTTTGCTCTCGCTCTCGCGCTCTCTCTCTCTCTCTCTCTCTCTCTCTCTCTCTCTCTCTCTTTTGTTTTCTCTCTGGCTGTCTGTCTGTCTCTCACTCACTCTCTCTCTCTCTCTCCTCCATCCCCCCAACTCCTTCCTGCCAACATATCACAAAGTGCCAAGTAAGGGAAGCTGCTCTTTCCATCATGACTCACGCACACGCACACACACACACATACCATCGCACGCACACTCACACACACACACTTACCCCCCCCCCCACACACACACAGTCGCGTGCACACACATACACACACTCCTGTGGTTGTAGTTGAGGGCTGACAGCTATCGCCCCGTGGTCCACGCCGTTGTGGCGCCGCCACTGTACATCCCATCTGCCCTCCTCTGCGCCAGCTGGTCAATGATGCTGTTGCTGGCAGCACGGAGGTGATAGTGAGGTAGAGTTGGTTGGTCGTCTATTGAGGCAAGGAAGTGATCCAAATTCTTCGTAAACATTTCCAGTTTTGGGTAGTCTTTATTTCTAATGTCTTTGGGTAATTCGTTATACACCTTAGGACCATGAGTAGCGAAAGAATTTTCCTTTAGTGTCTTCACTCTGGTTAGCGCTCTTGATTTGATGAGTCTGATATCGCACATTCTACCGAGGCGTTTATGTTCTTTGTATGTGATGATCACTTTATCTTCAACTTTCAAATTTGGAGCCATGTTATTAAGAATTTTCCAAGTGTATAGGATTAAATATCTTTCTCTGCGTCTCTCGAGAGAGTATAGTTGTAATGTTTTTAATCTCTCCCAGTAGTCCTGATCCTTTACAAATGTGATTTTGCTGGTGAAGGAGCGCTAGATCTCCTCCAAGGCTTGTTTCTCCCCAGATTTCCACGGACTCCACAATTTTTTTTTTTTTTTTTTTTCTATATTCCAACTGCTCCCTCTCGGGCATGGGCTGATAGCCTTTACACTCTACCGCTGAACACGGTGAGGCCCGTGAGGTCTTGCTCCAGTCTAGGGAGTGAGACATGCGAAGCAAGTCCATCTCTGAAGCCGCCTCGCCTCTGCGCTTCAGAGTCTCATCCTCCACACTCGGACCCTCACTCTTAGAACGCCACCTATTGAGCAATTAACTCACTAGGCATTGCCCCCCTGTAACATATTTTTGAATAGGGGAATATTCATACAATGCTATTTTAATCAGGGAACAATAAGGGTATTTTTTTTGGCATTTCGGTGTGCTGTGGTAAGGCACTGATACTCTAGGTACAACACAAATGTCATCCCAATAATATCTTCCCATTGACATATTGGGATTCGAACCCGGGTCCATTGGATTACCAGTCCAGTGGCAAGACCACTCCGCCACACCTCCCCTAAACTGGCAGCAGTATTCTAAAAGAGGTATCTCCAAGGCCTTGTACAGGGTAAGCATAGGTTCCACCTCTTGTGTTTTAAAGGTGCGCAATATCCAGCCAGCCTGGGCTCTTGCCTTTTGAACCACTGCTTGGATGTGCTTGTTGAAGGTAGCATCATGACTCATTAGAACACCCAGGTCTAGCACATGGTTATTGCGTTGTATTAGGGAACCGTCGTGTGCAGTATAGTTGGCGTTTTCATTGATGTTGGTTCCATACCTAACTAGTTCAAATCAATTGTTGTTGAATGACATATTGTTTGCATCAGCCCAGGAATACAAAATGGTTATGTCAGAATGTAATTATTTACATCTTCTGCTGATTATACTGTATTTACATCTTCTGCTGATTATACTGTATTTACATCTTCTGCTGATTATACTGTATTTACATCTTCTGCTGATTATACTGTATTTACATCTTCTGCTGATTATACTGTATTTACATCTTCTGCTGATTATACTGTATTTACATCTTCTGCTGATTATACTGTATTTACATCTTCTGCTGATTATACTGTATTTACATCTTCTGCTGATTATACTGTATTTACATCTTCTGCTGATTATACTGTATTTACATCTTCTGCTGATTATACTGTATTTCTTTCATGACTCGTGTGTCAGCAGCAAATGAAGAGACTGATGAGTGGAGGGTATCTTGGTCAATATCAGATATGTGAATAAGGAAAAGCAGTGGTCCCAGAACAGAGCCTTGGGGAACACCACTGTAGACGTGAGAGTCACAAGAGAGGACACCGCCTGCAGCAACACACTGTTTCCTATCCTTCAAGAAATTGTGGATCCACATTCCAAGACGACTCGCATACAAACATACACACACACACACACACACACCACACACACACACACATACGCATACACACACATAAACACAGACTCGCATAGACACACGTACATACACTAAACACATGGTCAAAGGCATGCACGTATATATGCAGAACACACATACATAATCAAATGTATACACACAAACTCGTAAACGCAAAATCATACCAAAATATCTCTCTCACACACCCATGCGCGCAAATGCACACATAGACACAGGTGCACACATGCACACAAACACCCACACGTATATGCAGACAAAAAGAAACACACACACACACGACCAGAATACACACACACCACCACCACCACCACCAGAATACATACACACACCACCACCAGAATACACATACGTACTACACCCCCCCCCCCCCCCTAGAAAATACACACACACACACACACACACCACCACCACCACAAGAATACACACACACACACACACACCACCACCACCAGAATAGACACACACACACACACACACACACACACACACACACATACACATACACACACACCACCACCACCAGAATACACTCACACACACACACACACAAGTTATGGCCATACTCAGATCAACATAATTTCCGCACACCACCACCACGGTATGTTACACCCGAATCTCTCTCTCTCTCTCTCTTGTTATCTGCGTGTATGTGCCCTTGTGTCTATGTGCCCTTGTGTGTGTGTGTGTGTGTGTGTGTGTGTGTGTGTGTGTGTGTGTGTGTGTGTGTGTGTATTATATACCCACCACTGCCAAATTCCATTGTACCCAGTTCTATTACTAAAGAACAAACACAAATGCACACATACATTCTCTCTCTCTCTCTCTCTCTCTCTCTCTCTCAGCCATTTATCATAGCGCTGAACGGGTTACCAATAGATTGCAGCCTCCATCGTAATGTTATATCTATGAAATTGAATATTATGCTTGCTCTTTAAGTTAATATGTACAGTATATATTTCCACGTGCATCAATTGCCATTAACATGGTAACTGCACATAATACAATAAAAAGGCAGCTCTTATATGGAAACTATATGTAACATTCACAGGCCTGTCTATATGTTCCACAGACGTCTTCTGTAAATGGTTATAAAGAATCCTGGTAATTCTACAGAGATTGTTTGCCAGCCTAATTGCCGGATATTCTATGTAAATGTTACATATTTATCTCTACAGTGTGTGTGTGTGTGTGTGTGTGTGTGTGTGTGTGTGTGTGTGTGTGTGTGCGTGTGTGTATGTGTGAATGTGTGTTTGTGTGTGTTAGTGTCCCTCTGTATGTATGTAAGTTGTTAAGAAGGCAAACAAAATAATTGGCTTTATAGGCAGGTCATTTGAGCATAAATCCAAAGAAGTTATCCTAACCCTTTACAATTCCTTAGTCCGCCCTCTTCTGGAATACTGCGTTCAATCCTGGTGCCCTTATTACCAAAAAGATATAAACAAGCTAGAACGAGTTCAACGTAGAGTTACCAAAATGATACCTAGCCTAAAGAACAAACCATACGAAGAGCGTCTTAGAGAATTAAATCTATTTCCTTTAACCCAGCGCAGATTAAGAGGCGACTTAATTCAAGTGTTCAAAATCATCAAAGGCATCGACAATATGAACTGTAGTAAGTACTTCACTATCGACCAATCTAATTACACGCGGGGAAACGGTTGCAAATTATTGGTAAATCTTTTAACTCGCACGAATCTAAGAATTTCTTCTTCAATCGAGTTGTCAACTTGTGGAATGGGCTTCCCCGAAACGTTATAGACTGCATCACCGTTGATTCATTTAAACTCCGCCTAGACAAATATCTCGCATCAAACCCGCGACTGACTGCGTTTGTAAATGAATAACTTTATTTTATCCCCCCCTCAGTTACTAACCCATCTGTCCCCTACTAACTTCCTAATCCTGCCACGGACATTAGTTCCAGGGCAGTAATTCCCTTTCCAATGTTCCCTTACCCACTCTAAACCACTGTTTGGACACTTGATCCTCAGTGTTTTGGAGGACAAGCAACCTAGAAGGGTCACTGGATCTGTTGTTGCTTGATTTCCTTTGTACTCCCTTTGTACTCCTTTATATTTTATATATTCGTATGTGTGTCGAAACTCAATAATATCAATACAGGCAGACTATTGCACTATTACCCAACAACTGTAAGCCGTAAGCCAGTGTATTTCCAGAACACGGCACCAGAAACTTAGGGGGGGGGGGGGTTTCTGGCCCCTTTCTCCCTCACGTTTATCTCCATTAGTTTTGAGATTTTAAGACATACGCTCCATTAAATTGGTGCGTCATTCAGGTGTCGAAAAAATTACATTCGGCCTGTGTATTTTTTCTATCGTAAAAACACAAATAAAACTAGAAGGGGGATCTTAGGGGTATATACCTAGAAGGGGGATCTTAGGGGTATATAACTAGAAGGGGGATATTAGGGGTATATAACTAGACGCAAGGGGGGATCATCTTAGGGGTATATAACTAGAAGGGGGATCTTAGGGGTATATAACTAGAATGGGGATCTTAGGGGTATATAACTAGAAGGGGGATCTTAGGGGTATATAACTAGAAGGGGGATCTTAGGGGTATATAACTAGAAGGGGGATCTTAGGGGTATAT
>CM064549.1:27991301-28043801 GCA_032716605.1 Paralithodes platypus | reverse complement strand
TTGAGCAATGCACACATATTGTTCGTATATTATTTACACACACACACACACACACACACACACACACACACACACACACATGTGGGTAAGTGCGGTGATATGCCTCTTTATACTGATCTGGTAACTTTTAAGTCCCGGATTACAGTTTTGATATCATTGGGAAGATAATATTGGGATTAGTTTGAGTTGTATTAGTTACAGCATAATATCACAAACCCACTTACACGCCATAAATATATCACCTATTTCGTTACAAAATACAAACACACATACACATAAACACTCTCTCTCTCTCTCCCTCTTTTCAGCGTATATCGTCCTGTCCTATCCACCTCTCTCTCTCTCTCTCTCTCTCTCTCTCTCTCTCTCTCTCTCTCTCTCATGTATATATTCCCCTATCTCTCTTCCTTCCTGTCCTCTTCTTCTTCCCTGTGTGCAAGTGTCGGGAGGGCGTCCTTATCAACCTCTTCCTCTCCAGTGACGCGCTCTCTCGCTCTCTCTCTCTCTCTCTCTCTCTCTCTCTCTCTCTCTCTCTCTCACACACACACACAAACAGTCTCACTCTTACTCACTCTCATTCTCTCTCTTTCTCTTGGAGAATACACCAAAGATGAAGTACAAATGAGTAATGCCCTCAATACCTTCTTTGCATCAGGTTTTACAACAGGAGACCTCGGTGATATCCCTACACCATCGCCGATTCAGATTGATAATTCAGATGTTCTAAGCAATATCACCGTTACAGAGAGAGAAGTATTGAATTGTTTAGATAAACTCAAGGTAAATAAAACGCATGGACCTGATACAATCTCACCTAGAGTTCTAACGGAAGCTAAGGAGGAGCTATTCAATAAATCCTTGCAGTCTGGAACTATGCCTGATCAGTGGAAGCTAGCAAACGTAACACCGATATTAAAAAAAGGCAGCAAATCCCTACCCTGTAACTATCGTCCAATTAGCTTAACCTCAGTTGTCTGTAAAATTCTAGAAACACTTAGAGACAGACTCGTAAATCACTTAGAGGAAAATAACATACGTAAAGATACTCAACACGGCTTTCTTTCGTAAAAAACGTTCCTGTTTAACAAACCTCTTAGACTTCTTCCACGATATCCTCAACCTCTACGATGAGAGTAAAGTTGTAGATATTATATACCTTGATTTTCAAAAGGCCTCTGACAAAGTTCCCCACAAACGTTTACTGCTAAAACTAAAAGCGCATGGAATACAAGACGGTGTGTTGAAATGGATAGACAATTGGCTCAGGGACAGAAAGCAAAGAGTAGTCATAAACGGTAAGGCATCTAAATGGACCAATGTACGTAGCGGGGTACCCCAGGGATCGGTACTAGGACCAATTCTCTTTCTAATTTACATCAACGACATAGATGAGGGTCTCACCTGTACAATCTCAAAATTTGCTGACGATACAAAAAATGCAAATAGCGTATTCCCAAAAGAACAAGTTGACGATATGCTACACAATCTAGATAAGTTGTCATGGGTCCAAATTTGGCAAATGAGTTTCAATGCGGATAAATGTAAAGTATTACATATCCGATACCAAAATGAGAAAGCAAACTATTCGATGAATGGCACTCAGCTTAAGAATGTAAACAGAGAAACCGATCTGGGAGTAACAATATCGAGTAACCTAAAACCGAGTCAACAATGTTCAGAAGTTGTTAAGAAGGCAAACAAAATAATTGGCTTTATAGGCAGGTCATTTGAGCATAATTCCAAAGAAGTTATCCTAACCCTTTACAATTCCTTAGTCCGCCCTCTTCTGGAATACTGCGTTCAATCCTGGTGTCCCTATTACCAAAAAGATATAGACAAGCTAGAACGAGTTCAACGTAGAGTTACCAAAATGATACCTAGCCTAAAGAATAAACCATACGAGGAGCGTCTTAGAGAATTAAATCTATTTCCTTTAACCCAGCGCAGATTAAGAGGCTACGTAATTCAAGTGTTTAAAATCATCAAAGGCATCGACAATATGAACTGTAGTAAGTACTTTACTATCAACCAATCTAATTACACGCGGGGAACGGTTGCAAAATTATTGGTAAATCTTTTTAATCGATTTGTCAACTTGTGGAATGGGCTTCCCCGAGACGTTATAGACTGCAGCACCGTTGATTCATTTAAACTTCGCCTAGACAAATATCTCGCATCAAACGCGCGACTGACTGCGTTTGTAAATGATTGACTGCAGCACCGTTGATTCATTTAAACTTCGCCTAGACAAATATCTCGCATCAAACGCGCGACTGACTGCGTTTGTAAATGAATAACTTTATTTTTTTCCCCCCTCAGTTACTAATCCATCTGTCCCCTACTAACTTCCTAATTCTGCCACGGACATTAGTTCCAGGGCAGTAGTTCCCTTTCCAATGTTCCCTTACACACTCTAAACAACTGTTTGGACACTTGATCCTCAGTGTTTTGGAGGACAAGCAGCCTAGAAGAGTCACTAGGCCTGTTGTTGCTTGATTTCCTTTGTACTCCTTTGTACTCTCTATGTTTCTCTCTCTCTGTCTCTCTTTTACACACACACAGTCTCTTTCTTTCTCTCTATCTCTCTCTTTTACACACACACACAGTCTCTCACTCTCACACACTCTCTCTCTCTCTTATAAATCGGTACTATAAGATGCAGCCTAAGCTACAATATATGGCTACAAAGTTTCTTAGTGACGAAGGCTATTACTTGAAATATTCATATTCGCAAACATATTATTTATGCCTTATGTAGAGGGTGTGTGTGTGTGTGTGTGTGTGTGTGTGTGTGTGTGTGTGTGTGTGTGTGTGTGTGCGTGCGTGTGTGTGTGTGTGTGTGTGCGTGTGTGTGTGTGTGTGCGTGTGTGTGTGTGTGTGTGTGTAGGTGTATGCATATGGATGAGAGGAAATGAGAGAATGTGTATGTGAGAGCGTCTGTTTACTGTGTGTGTGTGTGTGTGTGTGTAGATGTTAGGAAAGGAGTGTATCTTATGTGAATGAATGTGCTTCTATTTACTGTGGCTATTTGTATGTGTGTGTGTTTCTGGACATGTGTGTTCTGCGTGGGTGACTGTGCTTCGTGTATATGTGAGAGTGTGCAAAATAAATGTGCATGCCAATTAATATATCACAAGAGAAAAACTAAATTCAGATACTAGGAAAAGTGGTAGCTGGGAAATGAAAGTATGATTATTATTTTTTTCTTATCAAAATATATCATAAACAAACAGTATATATATATATATATATATATATATATATATATATATATATATATATATAATTACAGTATATATATATATATGATTTTACATTCTCAGCGGGATTCGAACCACCGACAGCAAACCCGATTGTACATGTTCTAACCAACTCTACCACAGCTTGATAAAGGATGCTTAACCTTTTCATATTAGAAAATGTATTTCAATTCATACACAAGTCGTAGGATTCATACCAGGATACCATACAGGGATTATTTTAAGTAACCCAACGCAAATCGGGCTGAAAATTATTTCATGTAATTCTAACCCAACAAAACACGAGAGTCCATTAATATTTTGACAATCGTCCTGACTGTGGGTGGGTAGAGACCTGCTGAGAGTATGAAAGATTTAGTAGTTCACGTGTATTTATGAGATATACCTATTGTATATACTGTATATACTGTATACAATGCTAATGCGAATTTGCTGGATGTAAATTTCATCACAGGTTTCAAAATAATTCTCCCTACCAATAAATGCCTACAGTGACCGATAGAGGCGCTGAACGCAAGGTTTACCGCGGTGCATCGTGGGAAATGGGCGACATCGCGGACCTATTCACCCTCCCCCTCCTTCAACAATTCTTTATTATAAGCAGTTAGTCGAAATTTCTGAAGCTGACTCATACTTTGATCTATGCATACTGTTGTTTTATATATTTAAATATCACCCATATTAATAAATAACGTATATTTACAATACAAAGTCAGCAGGTATTTTCGCGCCAATTTTGTTATGATAATTAATCAGCTTATAATTATGTTTAGTCATTATCTGCTGCATATGGACTTTCCCTTTATTACTATACTATATAAGCATTTAGTGTAGTCGTATACTGTATAAATTGTAGAATCACACAAAACTTGAGATAAACTGTGCATGTGCTAGGTGTTGGTTATAGTGATGTATACAGTCGTAGCTCTGGCGCTAGTTCAGAAGCATCCACCAGAGGTCTCAAGAGAGGGAGAAGTAAGTGAGAATATAATATGCAAACATGAAAATGCGTAGGAAGAAATGTTCAAGTTAAGAGGATTCAGCACTAGTTGATCCGATGTTTCAGGGTTTATTGTGATATCTAATTGTTTTATGTTGTATTGAGGTTGATTGTTTTTGCAATTCTGGAGCAGTTATTTATATAAATATTTGTTAATTATTTATAGTTCTATATAGGTATTTACTATAATGTATTTCATGTTTTTATATATATTTATATGTAAAATAAATTAATTATATATATATTTTTGTTTATGGGGGTGTGGCGAAGAGGGGGTTATACCTCCTTGAACCTCTTTAGTCTAAAATCAAATCAGCTTCCCCACCCCACCTTCAAGATCACACACAAACCACACACACACACACACACAAACCACACACACACACACACACATACACACACACACACACACACACACAAATCCCCTTTCAAGCTATAATTTGTACATTTCCAGGATAACTTTGCTTTTCGGCCAGTTTCTCTTTAATCGCTCGCTAAGAGACTAACCCCTTCACCACCATGACGCAATTGTCTTCATATTCTGGTTACCATTAGACGATTAATCTTAGTGTATTATCTACCACTACGACTCAAATGGGTAGATACGGTCTCAATAAACCCTCGTGATAACATAGGTCCTTCTTAAACTGCATAAAGTCGTCTAATTTTAGCCAAAATCACAGTTAATAGGTGTCATGGTGCTGAATGGGTCAACAACACTTGAATGGGACGCAACGTCTTATACTAGCCAAACTGATTAAAACAATGGGATCCAAAAGAATACCACCCTCTGATCAGATACAGTTAAGGGGAGGTTTCTTGTTTTCTGGACCCCATTAATTATTGAGATTTTAAGACGTTTGCCCCATTAGCTTGGTGATTCGAAAAACTTTCATCCCATTTATTTGTCAAGATAAGGACCTTTCGTGCCATGTAGGAGTTGATTTTCTTCCTCGCGAGCAATAGCCAGCCTGAAATTTAAGAGGAATCGGCCTTTGGCCGGGACATTTCTCCACCGAATAACGAACAACTTTACCTCGAAAGGGGGTCTTGTTTATTTTTTGTATTGTTATTATTATTATTATTATTATTATTATTATTATTATTATTTTTTCTTTTTTAGCTTCATAAGAGGTCTAGGGATCAAACTAAAAGTACACCTTTAACTAAGCTAATAATGAGAAGAATATGAAGTCGGAGTTACAATGGAGGAATAAAGCCAAACATTACACAGGCAAGGAAACAAACAAGGAAATGCGCGTATAAAAGAAAAACACATAAGACACTAGAATAGAAAGGATTTAGAAACAAAATTGAAAGAGGGGAGAGAAGAGAAATGCAGAAAAATATACACTACACACATAAATAATACATAAAATATACACTACACACATAAATAATACATAAAATATACACTACACACAAAAATAATACATAAAATATACACTACACACATAAAGAATACATAAAATATACACTACACACATAAAGAATACATAAAATACATACCAGAATAATACAACAGTACATAAAATATATACGAATTACATCCCGTATATGAAACACAACTGTATAATGCGCATATCAAATTCATACATAAAACATATATAAAATACATATATACGAGTAAAATACACATATATTACATACATAAAATACATACAGTATATAAAACAGTCATATATAAAATTAATATATAAGACCTATTATAATAAACGTATATAAAACAAATACATAAAATATGTAATAAATATATCACAGACAGGCATAAAACTAATATATAAACTACATATAAAATATATATCAATATAATATTTTCGATTGTCTATGTGTCTGTATGTGTGTTTGTTTTTAATGCATGGCCACATTTTTTAAGCTAGAGCGTTCATACTTGGTATGCATAGTAAGGGGGTCCCTAGGCAGGTTTTAGTCAAAAAATAGAATTCCCTAGGGTGAAAGGGCCGGAGAAAATGGGCGCGAAATCGGAAAAATGGCCGTCTGGGGCAGAAGGAGGCCTCCGATCGAAAAGGTGTATGGAACGAAAGTTGTTCGCAGCCCCCCAAAATGGGGGTACGGATGAGGTCAGATCCAAAATCGGAGGTCATTTAGCGGCCGAAATCGAGGTCGCCGTTTAATGAGGCACAGGGAGGTCGAGGCCGGTGATTATGGTAGTAGTAGTATTGTGATGATTGTGGTAGTAGTGATTGATGATGGTGATTATGGTAGTAGTAGTGGTGGTAGTAGTGATGGTGATTATGGTGATTACCCGGGCAACGCCGGGTACCCCTGCTAGTAATACATATAATGCATAGCCTATATCATAGACTACAGTAGATCTGGACTGGACACGAAAATGGAACTTTACAGTAAGGGACCCAAAATCGGAGAACGAACTCCCAAGTTCGAACCTTGTAACAGCGGAAATGTGATATTTTCGCGGTTTCAAGGTTCGAACTTTTTTTTTTTTTTTTTTTTTTTTTTTGAGACAATGAACGGAGGAAGGAAAAACACAGATAAAACAAAAAGGTCCATGTGCCTAAAGGCATCCTCCATTCATAAAATGTTTGTAACAACTGGATTTAAACATTTGTAGATTGTAAGTTTGTGGAAAGCAATTCGAGGGAAGTGAATTCCAAAGAGTAGTAGTTCTAGGGATAAATGAATTTTGATAAGCAGAAGTTCTGCATTGTGGAGGAGAAAGTGTAAATTCATGGGCGCTCTCAGCTGCCCTAGTTCTACGGGGAAAGATGTGGAGAGGCGGCACAATTGAAGCAAGTTCCTCGGAACAATTGCTGTGAAAATATCTGTAGAACAATGCAAGGGATGCAACGTTTCTTCGTATGGATAATGTAGGAAGGTCCTGTGTGATTGCAGGGTTATTGATTAATCTAATAGCTTTATTTTGAATTTTGTCCAACTGCCTCAATGCAACCACTCCACTTCCACTCCACAGAGGTGAACAGTAATCCATCTGAGAACGCACATGACTTTTATAAATTACGGCCAACTGCTCGTCAGTGAAGAATTCTCGAACTCTGTACAGGAGTCCCAGTTTTTTAGAGGCATTCTTAGCAATGCTTCTAACATAATGTGTCCAGCTCAAGTTAGTAGTTAATGTTACACCGAGAATGTCAATACTAGGGGAAGTGGGAATATTTACATCATTAAAAAATATATGGGAGTCAGTGAGATTCTGTCAGTTAGAAAATTGAATGTACTTGGTTTTCTGTGCATTAAAGGAAACTAGATTCTTTTGTCCCCATTCTTCAATTCTAGAAAGGTCCTGGTTCAGAGAAATTGAAGTGCTTATTTTTGAATTTATAAGATCGGGTTGGGTGAAAGAATTGGTAAATGTGAAGGAACTGTGGAGTGTTGAGTCATCTGCGTAGGAATGTATTGGATTATGAGTGGTAGATATGAGATAATTGATATGAATGAGGAACGGGGTTGGGGCCAAAACTGATCCCTGGGGAACACCAGCATTTATTGAGTGAAATTGAGAATAAAGGCCATCTACCATTACACGTATTTTTCTGTTATGAAGATAAGAAGAAATTAGTGGAACTAATGATGCAAGGCCGTAGTGTGACATCTTCGACAATAAGGATTGATGCCAGACTCTATCAAATGCCTTTGATATATCCAGTGCTATTGTATGTGTTTCACCATGTTGGTCTGTAGCTTGGTTGATTTGATGCGTAAGAAGGCAAAGAATGTCTGCAGTTGATCGACATCGTCTAAAACCATATTGCCTATCACTGATTAATTTATTATTCTCAAGATGCTTAATCATGTGATTATTTAATATAATTTCAAAGACTTTACCAAGAGTGGAAGTTATAGCTATTGGTCTGTAGTTTGATGGATCTGAAGAGGCACCTTTTTTAGGAACTGGATGGATGTTTGCTTCTTTCCAGAGTACTGGGAAGCATGAGGTATGAGTACATAGACGGACAAATTTTGCCAATACAGGAGCGAGCACCAAGGAGCAATTCTTAAGTACTATTGGAGGAATTTCATCTGGACCAGGAGCCTTATCTACTGAGAGATTCTGCTAAATAGTTTTGACATGTCTGGTGTGGATCTTAAGTGAGGGAATTTCAGGCGAATTAAAATTAAGTACAGGGACATCTTGATTTATTTCATCTAAGGTTGAGTTGGTGGAGAAAATATCCGCAAGAAGGTTAGCTTTACCTCGTGGGTCACTTACAAGATTGCCAGTCGGAGATTTTAATGGTGGAATGGATGAAGCAGTTGTGAAGTTGGATTTGAAAGAGTTAAGAGTAGACCAAAATATTTTGTTATCATTTGGATTATTTAGAAGTTTATTTGCCTGCTTGTGGAGAAAGTTTGATTTAGTTGGGTTTAATACAGTTTTGGCATGATTTCTGATGTTTCTAAAGTAATTAAAGGCTTCATGTGTTTTTGATCTTGTGTATGTTCTCCGATGTTGGGTCCCTTACTGCAAAGTTCCATGTTCGCGTCCAGTCCAGATCTACTGTAGTCTATGCCTATATATAAAACACATATAATACATGATATATAACATATCAAATATTAATGTTAAATCCTATTTGGTGCAGGGTGGGTCTCTTTGGAGCCTTCATTAGTTTGGAGATTTTAAGACTTTTCACCTCATTAGTTTGGCGATTATAAGACACTCCAATCGAACCCGGCCGAAACATTTAAACATATTTAGCTTCAAGGGGGTCTGAAGGACGGTTCTTAATTTGTAGGGGATCTGGATCAATCAGAGGGGTAAAGTCTATATCACATTAAGGGAGGTGACCTGCTTTTTTTCTCTCCATTTATATCTCTCTCTGGGTTGTATCCATTCGGTCCCATTCAGCCTACTGTTTTAAGACGTTTATCCCCATCCAGGTGTCGAATTTTGCCTGACGAGAGATAGCGAGCCAGCATTGTATGGAGAAATCCGACTTCGCCGGAGACATTTTCTATCGACAAATTTACAAATTTAGCCTGCTGTAAAAAACAAATGTTTTTAATATACTTGCTCGCTATCGCTCACCAGGAAAATATCGATACCTGGATGGAGATAAACGTCTTAAAACAGTAGGCTGAATGGGGCCGAATGGATACAACCCAGAGAGAGAGAGAGAGAGAACAAAAAAACGAGGTGGGCCCCCTTAAACATCTGACCTCCTAAATTCCTGCCAAGACTGAATAAAATCGTCTACCGGAAGCCAAAACAAAGTGGAAGCATGTGTCATAGTGTGCTGAAAGGGTTGATTTGCCAACAGCTTTACTAATGATATATATACTGTATATATTTGTATTATATACTTGTTATTCTATTATGTATGTGTAGGTTATTATTTTTATTTTATTGTTATATATATATATATATATATATATAAACGGTGTCATCCCTAGTTATGTATTACTAATTAATGGGGCAAGGGGAACTAGAATGAAAACACAACATAAACGAAAACACAAAGTATAATTTATGACTACGAAGGGATTGGCCGGAAAGAGGGGAGCGGGGGGGGGGGGGGGGTGCTTATAAATACACAGGATATACGAGGGGTGGTGGTGGGGGTTATAAACGCACAGGGTATAAGAATGCGAGAATAAACGAAATTGTAAAACGAAAGAGAAACATCAAATGGAAAGGGGAGAAGGAAAAGAGGGGGAAATAAAAGATTATGCATAGAGAGAAATCAATTGAGAATAGAACAGAAGAAGGATTGAATATATATCAACAACAAATATTGGATAAGTATTGAATAAAAACACACACATATAATAACTTATAATAACACTAGCAATTCATAATAATAATAACACTAATAATAATAATAATAATGATGAATATAAAATATATGATATAACTAAACAATAATCAGTTCCGTAGGAGAAAGACAATTAACATAATCTGTGAAATAGGAGGAAATATGACAATGTAAGTTAATGTAGATTATGCAAAATATATAGATAAATAAATAATTATATACTGTATATATAGGCTACCGGTATATACAGAATATATATATATATATATATATATATATATATATATATATACTGTACAGTATATCACAGTAAATGAAAATACAATATAATGTATGTATAAACACATGGGTAGAACATTATATATATATGGTAACAAAATATGTAATGAAAACACCAACAATGCAAGGGAAAGCCAGAATTATGAGTTTACACGACAAAATGACGAGAACATGGAGTCAGGAAGAGAGAGAGGAGATATGTATATATTTATATATAATAAAATGAAGGAATACGCAGCCTAACAATAAGAATAGAATAGAAGAATAGCGAGCAAGCATAATAATTGAGGTAACCCGAATAGAATATTGAATAGCAAAAAGGTTCGCTTCTTTCAACATACATCTACAGAAAAACAAACTAATAAAAGTGCATAATTATGTAACCTGAGGGGGAATTGGGGATAGGGGCGAGGGAGCATTCTGTAAAAAAAAAAAAAAAAAAAAAAAAAAAAAAAAAAAAAAAAAAGGATTGTTGTAATAGCCATAGATGGGTGAAAGAGATACAGCATTGGGTAAAATTCTAGTTTCACGTACACAGCGACAAAAGGGAGGCGCCGTTGTAAAGGCATAGCTTCCCAACCAACTATGAAGATCGGGGAAATTGCTGGGTAAAAGACGTAATATAATGATAATAAACTACATTAACGACATTAGCCTAACCTAACAACCTTACCTAACCTAACCTAGTATTATGTAATAGCTATGGTGCCGCATATGGGGAGAAAATATATATTTTTTTTTACAGTAGGTATAATTCCTTATAATGCATTTCCGCCGCTTTGGACATATATAGGAATTAAGTATGGTATATGACAACTCTAAAGTAGCCATAGAAATTTATGAGTATGCTGTGAAAGCGAAACTAGAATTAAACCCAGCATTGAGGCGTGTAGAAAGAGATTGTTGGAAACTAGTAAGAGGAAGCGAGTTAATGAGGCCAAATGCCTTGGACTCTACTCATTTCTAGAAGTGCGGTATGGGTGGATCCTCCCTACACATGCGAACAATACTCGATACATGGGCACAGTGCGCCCCTATACAGAGCAAAAAGCTTTGCAGGAGTGAAGAACTCACGGAGACGGTTGAGCACACCTAACTTCTGTGAAGCTGTGTTTGCATGAGTGGTAAAAACGATATACAGTATATATATATATATATATATATATATATATATATAGGAATAGTAGGACCAGGGTTATGAAAAACATCTTGGGAAGTGTTTTTATTCAGTACTACGTTTCGGACTCTCTGCGTCCATCATCAGGTCTATAAACAGATATGAACACAATATTTACAAACATGTAGGCAATAATAAAATGACGGGCAAAATTCCGAATTCAATAGGATTCACAGACAAAAAAAGAGGAACAGCTACCAAATGAAATACTGTATCAAAGGAGCAAGTAAAGCAATTTCTAAATGTACTAAACAAACAAAAGTCACCGAAGTTGCAGACTTAAATTATTTAAAATTGAACGGTCAAGAGGGACAGGACTAGTAATTAAGCAAAATATAAAAATGTAAGGGAGTTAACTATAATTTCAACCCAAAACATTAATTCAATAAGGCTACCGACTTAAAACTAAAGTAATAGTAACCTCAACACAAGAACACCTTAAAAGCAAAGAAGGGGGACAGAGGTTTCATTGCCACTTATACGAGGACGTACCACTGCTTTGTGAATGCTTTCCAGAATGAGTAGGTCCACATCGCTACCGCTACTGTCTAAGACTGAAAATGTATTCTTATTTATAGGGTGGTCATGACTGAAAGCATGGTCCCGAATCGCCGAGTGAACCGGCATTGACAGTGGAAAACCAGTTCTCACTGATTTACCTAGATGTTCCGAAATCCTGGTTCTCAAATGTTTCTTTGTCTTACCGATATATGAAGCCTTACAGCTATCACACGTGTATTGATAAATGACGGAAGAGGCAAGGTCCCCAGGAATCCTATCTTTATATCTAAAAAAAATACTTATTGAACAGCTGGATTTAAAAATAACTCTGATATTAATTTGAGGATAAAATTAACGAAGGAGGGAAGTGAGCCTTTTTCGTAGTGTGAATTTGTTTGGGCCAGTAAATATGATGGGGAAATAAACAACATTTCTAGAGGCAGTACTAACTGAAGCTTTGTTTCCTTCCATTATATTACCCAGGGCTTTGCCAACATACGTATCAGTAAAATTATAGGGGAACCCAGTATTGTAGAGGAGGTCGCGATGGTACTCAATCTCTATGAAATTTGAAATAATCAGAACAAATATGATAGGCCCTATAGGTAAGAGTTAGGATCAAATTACGCTTGTAAGCTATGGGAATATATGATGAAAATTGAGTAGTTAAGCCAGTGAATGTGGGTTTACGTTATAGTGAAGTTTCAAACCCTAAATCTTTTCGAGTGATATTAATGTCTAAACACGAAATAATCCCATTTACTTCGGTTTCCGAGGTGAACTTAATGTTGCGGTGTTTCTCTTTCAAATAATTAAAAAACAGGGGAACAAAGGTTTAAAATCTAAGGGACAATCATTAAGCCATTGGGATTCATAATGACACAAAAATAAATTAGCAAGAGAGCATCCTAAAGGGGAACCCATTCCTACGCCATCATGCTGTTTATAATATATGTTATAAACAATAAATATATTATCTTCCACTGCTAGCTTCATTAATTCCCTAAATTGTTATATAATTGCTATATAGATGATACGTTACTTCTTTTTCGATCAAGTAATCATGTTCCCCTGTTTTTTTAATTATTTGAATGAGAAACACCGTAACATTAAGTTGAGGTTACTATTACTTTAGTTTTAAGTCGGTAGCCTTATTGAATTAATGTTTTGGGTTGAAATTATAGTTAACTCCCTTACATTTTTATATTTTGTTTAATTACTAGTCCTGTCCCTCTTGACCGTTCAATTTTAAATAATTTAAGTCTGCAACTTAGGTGACTTTTGTTTGTTTAATACATTTAGAAATTACTTTACTTGCTCCTTTGATACAGTATTTCATTTGGTAGCTGTTCACCTTTGTTTGTCTGTGATTCGGAATTTTGCCCGTCATTTTATTATTGCCTACATGTTTGTAAATATTGTGTTCATATCTGTTTATAGACCTGATGATGGACGCAGAGAGTCCGAAACGTAGTACTGAATAAAAACACTTCCCAAGATATTTTTCATAACCCTGGTTCTACTGTTCCTATGTAGACTGCGCTTTCCATGCAACCAGTCGATATCGCATATACAGTATATATATATATATATATATATATATATAATTATACTGTCATTGAACACAGAATTCCAAAGATGCAAAAGTAAACTAACAAAAGCCAAGACATAATATGAACTACGGGTGGAACAAAACATGATGACGGAGAGCCGAGACAAAGGTAGAGACCCTATAGTAACAGAGACCGGCCAACCTCAGCCATTATGGTACCTTGGTGTCATAAATGTCTCTGTACATTGAAATATATACGTACCAATACTAAACATTCGGTAATACTGGTACAGGATGTGTATAGACTCGGTTCTGGATTTACAAGTCTATTTTTTTTTTTATATACTGTATATATATACAGTATATATACCGGTATATTGTTGCTGGTAATATTGTTGTAGTTTAATTAATTTAAGCATCAAGTAAGAGAAGAAAACCAAACCATTCAAAGCAAGATCAATTGTTTCCTTAGCCGTCCTCTATTGATCATCACAGAAACAAAATGGCGGCCAGAGAGGAGTATGGCCGATCTCTCCAACAATACGTTCTCTATACAAAGGGAGGAGGGAGAGGGAAGGTAAAAATGTCCGATAATGAGGTGGTAGAGGAAGGAAGTGTCGGAGGGAGGAGCGAAAAAAACACAGGTAACGAGAGAGAGAGAGAGAGAGAGGAGGGGAGGGGGGGGGGGGGGGGGGGTGGAGCGAGATAAAGAGTGTTTTAAGAGTGTGTGTCTGAGAAAGTGAGAATGTGTGTGTGTGTGTGTATGTGTGTGAGTGACGAGAGAGAGAGAAGAGGGGGAGGGGGGTAGCATAGAGATGGAGGAAGAGGGAAGGATAATGATGTACACAGGTTTACATAAATTTACTGAACACACCGACCTTACGATCCAATCGAGGTGGTCAAGATATAATTCTATTACCCTCAATTAAGACAAATTTGAACATGGAATTGCTCAACAGCCAAGAGAGAGAGAAAGAGAAAGAGAGGGGTTTGGTAAGGAGTCTAATTAAAACTAAGAACACACGGTAAAACCCTAAAAACTAGAGACAAATTTGCGACCTTGTGAAGACAGAATTAGAGCATGTATAAAAAGTGGAAAAAACGTCGAATTACATATGAACACACGTTTATGCATTCGATATATTTATTTTTTGGCCTCTCTCTCTCTCTCTCTTACTTCCAAGAAAATGGGCTATTGCTGAACACCAAAAAGGCTCAGTGTATCTTCATAGGAACCCGTCAAATCATATAAAAAATACCAAGCAACACCACCATTCCATTCGGTGATACCAAAATCCAACCATCCATCCACGTAAAAAACCTTGGTGTTCATTTGGATCAGTATATGACCTTCGACAACCATATAAGCCAAACAACAACAACAGTAATGGGGCCATATTATACATAAATAGAACAAAACATTATTTTGATAAATCAACTGGAATCGCAGTTGTACAATCACTAGTATTAAGCATTCTGAACTACTGTAATATGATTTGGAGGACGACTAATGCATCACTAATCACGAAGGTTCAAAGGTTGCAAAACTTCGCGGCAAGAGTCGCAGATGGTAAAGCTAGGAAGTATGATCACGTTACACCCATTTTCAAAGAATTACAATGGCTAAGCATAAAGAAACAAATTACTTTTAATTCAGTAGTAACTATTTGTTTTAAAGTCACCCACCACTACCCAGATCACTTCCTACCTCTCCCAACTGTTAACAATATTACCGATAGTAATACAAGACAACGACACAATCTTTATGTCCCCAGAACCAAGACTGACTCGGGAGCCAGAGCTATGTCTGTAACAGGTCCTAAGTTATGGAATCAACTACCATCGGATATCAAAGAGGCAAATACCGTACATGCATGTAAATCAAAGTTGAAAAAGAACTTATTAAATAATACATAATCTAAATATCGGGCCTCATTGTTCTCTATGGTAATATGATGTCCTATATATTCTTATTCATATTTTATGACTGTATATATGTGGGTATTTCAATATAGATGCATATAAACTATGTACAGTCAAACAAATATGAATGTGTGTGTAAAAGTATGTAAGTCCACGCACATATATATACTGTATATGTATGTATTGCGTGTATATATGCATCTGAATGTGTATGTACAATCTAAGTTTATACCTTATACCTAAGTTTATACCCAAGTTAATACTTAATGTACACTTTGTAATTGTAATTATGAGCAGAATAACCACATTTAAGTGGAAATAAAAAAATATTATTATTATTATTATTTATTCTCTCTCTCTCTCTCTCTCTCTCTCTCTCTCTCTCATATACAGTATACAGTATATAGTATGTATGTATATATTGTTTTAAATATTTTTTATTACAGCACACGTCATTGTGTCTTTCCTATTGTATACATTTTCTTCAGTTCACTTGTGTATGTACATAATATTAGTTTATATTTGCATTATTCATTTAGGCTATTTTTGTTAACGACAATACTATATACTATGTTTAGGAATTGTGTTGTACTTCTTTTTTAATGTACTGATATGTTCCATTTTGTTTATATAATTTGAGATATAACATTGCATGTTTAGACAAATTACAATGTACAAATTAATGATAATTGTATAAATATACTGTAAATGCTTTGTAGAAAATGTAAAGTAAAACAAAAATCGAAAAGGCAGTAAAACATTTGGCAACACTTTTTGTGTTTTTAAATATGCTAGTTAGCATCTCACAGATGAATTTACGAAGTGTATTCAATCCTGCGTCTTCCCCTGTTTTCTCTAGGGACTGGAGTTCTCTAAAAGGGACTTCAGTCCTAACGCTGTTCTTGACTTACAGTGTGCCATATGGGTTTATAGCCACTGAAGTCGTATTTTAACTAACTGTTTGCTCTTCTTACCCTGGAGATGTCTTGAGAGAAAAAACGAAAGCTTGTTTAATTTTTCCTGCGAGTTATACTATGATAATACGTATCCGTGATTTAATCCCCACACACACACACACATATATATATATATATATATATATATATATATATATATATATATATATACTGTATATTCCCCTCCTTTCTCCCAGTCTCTCTCTCCTCTGCCTCCTCTTTTTCCCTCTTTCTCTCTCCCTTTCCCACACACATACACTCACTCTCTCTCTCTCTCACCCTCCTTAAGCCACCCTATCATACATCACATTCCATTTACACCATAGGGGGCCGACCATTCTCCAAATGAATATCTCACACACTTGATTAATGTTTTATTGTGTATAAATTTGTGTTTAATATTAACAGCGACGTAGTAAGGCAGGACAAAAGGGTTTTATTTGGTATTAAACTTTCAACCATTACTTTTATCTTGACCTTTATCAAACCTTAAGTGTTTGTTTTTCTTTCTGTTTTATTTTGTTACTCCCTAGACTCCTATTAATCTTTAAAATATCTATGACAATATATATATATATATATATATATATATATATATACAGTATACTATATATATATATATATATATACCGGTATATATATATATATATATATATATATATATATATATATATATATATATATAAAACACCTCCAAGATATATTTGTACATTATTCGGGTTAAAATGTTAATGTTCCTCATATAATAGATGCCAGGAAAAAATCGACACCAATATGGCGCGAACAATTGACAAAGAAATGCAGCGAAAGGTATAATATTCACCAAAGTAATAGGTCGAATGTCTTAAATTCTCAAAAATAATGGGGCTAAACGTGAGGGAGAAGGGTGTTAAAGAAAAAAAAAACTACCGGAAACGCAAATAGTTTTATCAGCATTTAAAAAAAAAAAATTGTGTTAATAATGTTTTCATTTAGAATATTGATGATAATTTACCTAGACATTTTCATCAACCCGTTAAGGGGAGATGGGTCGTTTTTCTGGCTCCCCTTCTCCCTCATGTTTAGCCTCATTAGTTTTCAGATTTTATGACGATTGACCCATTAGTTTGTCGATTTTAAGACCTTTCGCCCCATTTCTCTGTCAATATTAAATTTGTTCGTGTATTTTTTTCCTGACAAGCGGTAGCGAGCCTGAAATTTAAGAGGAACCGGCCTTAGGCAGGGACATTATTCTATTGAAAAATTTACAAATTTATCTTGAAGGTGGGTCTTGGGGAGGTGTTTATTTTAAGTTTGATGGAGGTCTAGGGAGGAAACTAGAAAAATAATAAATAAATAAAATAAAAAAATCGACCAAAAAGCGAACCATCCCCACTTAAGGATTATGACGTGTTTTATTGTTTATTCTGGCTATCATTAGTCGATGTTATTTAGCTTAGGAAGGACTTGTGAGAGCTAGAAAGTCAAATGAGCTAGTTGTTCTCTCTTTGATTCCTAAAAATCCTTCCTAAATTGCATAAAATCGTCTAATGGTAGAGATACATTTAGCGCAAAAATACGTCCGCAAATACTGAAAGAGCTAACCAAATTTCGCCAAAATAAGTTTCCGGAAATATACGATCGCCACTGTCTGTCTGTCTGTCTGTCTGTCGGTCTGGCAAAACCTCGCCTGAATGTGATGAAACGTCTAATAATCGTCAAAGTAATATGGCGAAACAACGGTGATCTAAAAAGATCACCCTCTGCTTAGATAGCATATATTTCGTGTGTCCAAACCTTTTGCCTCTAACGTACCTTGAAGTTGGCTGCCTATCTTTTTTTTTTTTTTTGGGGGGGGGGGAGACACTTGTTGCAGGCAGCATTGTCTTTTATCTCCTCCTTACAAAAAATAAAATAAATAAACACAAATCCCTTTTCAACGCACACACACACACACATACACACATACACACAGGAGGAGGACGGTCGGCCTGGAGCTCCGCATATAATTGTGTTTTTTCCAGGGATTGAGATAAGTAGTGTCCTACAAACTTAAGTAAAGTGATTAATCATAACATCTACATCAATAAGGTATGTTACTATTATATACTTTGTGCCACGCTAAGGTTATTAATCATAACATCTACATCAATAAGGTATGTTACTATTATATACTTTGTGCCACGCTAAGGTTATTAATCATAACATCTACATCAATAAGGTATGTTACTATTATATACTTTGTGCCACGCTAAGGTTATTTGGTGAATATCGCTAGGCGGCCGGTGAAGCAAATTCAAAATGTCGAGGGAGGAGAGAAAATTACGGTCCAAGGTTCAGGGTTCGGTCAGAGTTTCGGAGGGTGATGAGTCGAGTGAGCTAGCAACAATGAGGGCTCGAATTGCCAAATTGGAGGAGGAGTGGAAGGCAGCTAAAGAAGAGTCAGTGATATTGAAACAGACATTGTCAAATTTGGAGCTCGATCTTGACAATGTGAAGCAACGAAATTCGGTACTGGAAACTGAACTTTCATCGATAGTGGAACAAAATAGCAGCTTGGAATTAAAAGATAAGGAAAGGGGAGAGGAGTGTAGGGAAATTAGGGCTTTGCTAAATTCACTAGAAGCTAGGCAGGAAGAACAGGACAAATTCATGGAGGAGGTGAAGAGTAAAGAGGTGATAGAGGAAGTACGAAAGGAAGTAGTGAAGATGAAGACAGCTCATGACGAGATTCAAGACAGAAACAGTGAGTTAATACAAAACATAGCCAAAACAAATGAAACAGTAGAGATTTGTAAGGAGGAAATAAAACGAAGCTTTGCAGAGATTGTTGTCAAAGAAAAACAAGTTCAAAACGAATTAGCGTTGGTGACAAAGGAAAGTAAACTCGATGTGGAGGTGAAGAATGTTATTCGGAGAAATGAGAAATTGCTTCGTGACACAGTGGACAAAAACAAATCAGTGATAATATTTGGCCACACAGAAAAAGATATAAAATCGAGGATAGAAAGGGACAGAGGTGAGCTAAATTGTATAAGGAACACAATGAAGCATTTACTTGAAGAGGATGGTCCGGAAATTGAGATAATGGAATATAGAAGAATTGGTAAGTACGAAAAGGGAAAGAACAGACCAATTAAAATTACGCTAATGAATAGTCAGATGGCGGAAACCATACTTAAAAATGGTCCAAAGTTAAATGATGTAGAAGCTTTTAAGTCTATTAAAGTGAGAAGAGACCTTTCTAAAGAGGATAGAGAACTACTGAAAGCTAAGTTTGAAGAAGCAAATAAAAGAAATTATGAACGAACTGAGGAAGAGAAGGAATCTTTTTTCTTCCGGGTCGTAGGTCTGCAAATACGGAAATGGTACATAAAAAAAGACAAACCATCCCAGGAGCAAACGGGGGAAGCGGAGGTGTAACTGGGTTGACAGGGAATGAATTTGTACATGTAATTTACACCAATGTAGATGGGTTATTATCAAACATTCTTGAAATAAAAGATGTTATTAATATAAACAAGCCACATGTTCTATGTTTAACAGAAACCAAATTAAATTCTCAAATAAGAAATGAAATACTCTCAGGTGAAAATTATAATGTATGGAGGAGGGATAGAGTTGGGAGAATGGGAGGAGGGGTCTTGATATTCACAAGGAGGGAGCTTAAGGTAAAGGAGTTGCAGATGAAAGAGGTGGGTTCTGCTTCAGAAATAGTAGCAATAGAAATAGTGAGAGGTAACGAAGGAATTATAATAGTAAATGTGTATGTGCCGCCACGAACTGCAGCCTGGACCAGTGAGGAACACGAAGCAATGCTGAATGAAACTTTAATAAATCTGGAGTATATTATCAAGGAGGCAGAAGATAGGAACAAAAGTATTATTATTACCGGAGACTTCAACAGTGGGAATATTGATTGGTCAACTTTAGAGTGTCCTGAGAGAGAGAACAGTTGGGGATGTAGACTACTAGAGTTGATGACAACATACCTGTTGCATCAACACATAGAAGAGCCAACAAGGGTGAGAGGGAGTGATACTCCTTCATTATTAGATCTGTTTTTTTACGAGATGTGCCAATGAGATATTTGAGGTAAGTTATAAACCACCAGTAGGTAAAAGTGATCATGTCGTATTAGACTTTAATTTTATATTAAAGTATGACTTATTACCAAGTAAAGAGGAGTTCAAGAAAGACCGGCTGGATTATCCTAGAGGAAGATACAACAAATTGCGAGAGTTTTTCCAAAACATTAATTGGGAGGATAAAGTATTGAATAAATATGATATTAATGAGCAATACGAAGCCTTCTGTGACATATGCAAACAAGGTGTTGACAAATACATACCAATAGCCAAGGATTTTCCTAAAACAAAGAATGATTGGTTTGGTGCTAGATGTTATAAAGCTAAAGTTGAACGTGATAGGTTATGGAAACGCTATAGAAGACACAAGAGTGATCAATCTTACGAGAGGTATAAACTAGCAAGAAATAACTACACCAAAGTGAGGAGACAGGAGGAGAAGGATTTTGAGAGAGGGGTGGTTATGAAGAGCAAAGATGATCCCAACATATTATATGGATTCATAAATAAGAGAACTAAAGTGAAGGAAAAGATCCAAAGGATCGTTCACAATGGAGAAATATTTGAGGAGGAAAATATGAGTGAGGTTTTTAATGCAAAATTTCGATCGGTGTTTGTTCAAGAAAATAATGATGGTGATGATGCTTATAAGAATCCAATACAGAGACCAGTCATGCCCATGAAAGATATTATTATAAAAAGGGATGAAGTAAGGGACTGCATGTTAGACCTAAATAAAAGAAAGGCTATGGGGCCGGATCAGATTTCTGGGTGGATGTTGAGTGAATGTGCAGAGGAACTAAGCTTTCCCATAACAGAGATTTTTAAAAAATCTTTGTCCCAAGGCAAGCTACCCGAGGTGTGGAAGGCTGCTGATATTGTACCGATATACAAGAAAGGACCGAAAGAAGATGCAAATAACTACAGACCTGTGTCCTTTGACTAGTGTTGTAGTAAAACTGCTTGAGAAATTGATCAGGAAATTTTGGATTTGTCACCTCGAGGAGAACCATTTACTATCGGATTGTCAGTTTGGTTTTAGGTCGAATAGGTCATGTGTGTCAAATTTGCTGAGCTTCTATGATAGAGTGATTGAAATTATGCAAGAACGAGACGGATGGGCAGATTGTGTATTTTTAGATTTCAAAAGCTTTTGATAAAGTACCCCATAAAAGGCTTCTATATAAACTTGAAATGTGTGGAGGAATCACCGGTGGACTCTTAAAATGGATGAAGGATTTCTTAACCGGGAGGAAAATGAGAACCATCATAAGAGGGAAATATTCATCATGGAGTGATGTGATAAGTGGAGTGCCCCAGGGCTCAGTGTTGGCCCCATTGATGTTTTTATTTTTTATAAATGATCTGCCTCTTGGAATTAGCAGCTATATTAACATGTTCGCCGATGACGAAAAATTAGTAAGGAAAGTGGTTGATAACAATTGCTGTAAAATGCTCCAGGAGGACATCAATAAGCTGTATCAATGGAGCCGAAGGTGGAAAATGGAGTTCAAAATTGATAAATGTCACGTGATGGAGATGGGAGACGGCCAGGGAAGACCCCATGGGGAGTACAGTATGGGCGATGTAAGGTTGGAAAAGTCAGAGAAGGAAAAAGACTTAGGAGTTGTAGTGAACAGGAGGTTAGATCCCGGTGACCATATCAATAACTTGGTAAATAAGGCATATTCGTGGTGGGCTAACATTAGGGTAGCGTTTAAATTCCTAAATGAAGACATGGTGAAGATATTAATAACACAGTTTTTAAGGCCTAGCCTGGAGTATGCAGCGGTTGTATGGAATCCACATATGAAAAAACACATAAGTAAGCTAGAGAAAATTCAGCGTGTGATCACAAGATGGGTGCCAGGGTTAAAAAACTTACAATATGAAGACCGGCTGTGTCACCTGGGGATTCCCTCACTTGAACAGAGAAGGGAGAGGGGAGACATGATAGCTTTATTTAGGTGTGTTCACGGAAAGGAATATATGATCAAACAAATTTTGTTTGGCCAGCGGTGGGGAGGACGAGAGGACATGACTATAAACTGTTGAGGAGGAGAGCTAGGAAGGATGTTAGGAAGTTTGGTTTTCCAGATAGAATGGTTGAGAAGTGGAATAAGTTACCAAACGACCTAGTGTGTGCACAAAGTATTCAAGCTTTTAAAGTAAATTATGATAAGTTAAAGGCTAACGGGACACTACGAGAGTAATCTCAATCCTGTAAAATACAATTAGGTAAATACACACACACACACACACACACACACACACACTTCCCCAAACACAAAAACACTTAAACACACCTATAGAACAATCGGTTTCAGACAAGCTTTCGATAGCAAGCGTACCTACACCAGATATTTGTTTCTATTGTCCACCTTTCCATTCACGAGACACAACTGCCGGCAAAATCCGCGGGGAAACAGTCTGAGTACACGGTAAAAAAAAAAAATAATAAAAAATAATAATAATATATCGGACAGGAACGCAAGGGAAGTGTGGCACAAAGGACCCATAAAGTTAAATCTGTGCTCACATTATCCTGATTACAACTGGGCCGCGAATATCTCTTTTTCTTCTCTCTCTCTCTCTCTCTCTCTCTCTCTCTCTCTCTCTCTCTCTCTCTCTCTCTCTCTCTCTCTCTCTCTCTTTTCTCTGTCTCACTCTATAATTCTCACGCTCACACTCTCTCTCTCTCTCTCTCTCTCTCTCTCTGTAGCAGGGTTTCGTGAGGGATTTTTATTTTTTTACTCGAGATTCAAAATTTCATACCAAAACACAGGAGAAAAATTGAATCCGAAGTTTGGCATTTACAGGAAAACATAACACATGATAACACAGTGCGAAATAACACAACACAAGATAACACAACACAAAATAACACAACCTAAGATAACACAACACAAGATAACACAACACAAGATAACACAACACAAGATAACACAACACAAGATAACACAACACAAGATAACACAACACAAGATAACACAACACAAGATAACACAACACAAGATAACACAACACAAGATAACACAACACAAGATAACACAACACAAGATAACACAACACAAGATAACACAATACAAGATAACACAACGCAACATAACACAACCAAAGATAATACGACACAAGATAACACGACACAAGATAACACGACACAAGGTAACACGACACAAGATAACACAACACAAGATAACACAACACAAGATAACACAACGCAACATAAAACACAAACACAAGATAATACAACACTGATAACACAACACAAGATAACACAACACAAGCTAACACAACGCAAGATAACACAACGCAAGATAACACAACGCAATATAACACAACGCAAGATAACACAACACAAAATAACACAACACAATATAACACAACACAAGATAACACAACACAAGATAACACAATGCAACATAACACAATGCAACATAACACAAGACAAGATAACACAACACAAGATAACACAAGACAAGATAACACAAGACAAGATAACACAAGACAAGATAACACAACACAAGATAACACAACGCAAGATAACACAACGCAAGATAAGACAACACAAGATAACACAACACAAGATAACACAACACATGATAAATCAACACAAGATAACACAACACAAGATAACACAACACAAGCTAACACAACACAAGATAACACAACACAAGATAACACAACACAAGATAACACAACGCAAGATAAGACAAGATAACACAAGACAAGATAACACAACACAAGATAACACAACACAAGATAACACAACACATGATAACACAACACAAGATAACACAACACAAGATAACACAACACAAGCTAACACAATGCAAGATAACACAACGCAAGATAACACAACGCAAGATAACACAACGCAACATAAAACACAAACACACTGTACGAGTTTCCCAATAACGACAGCATATAACACACACACACATACACACAAACATTGTACAGGTTTCTCAATAACGACAGCATATATAACACACACACACACACACACACAGTTCAGGATTCTCAATATTGACAACATATATAAACATACACACCCTGACGTTGAGAAAAACACAATCACTCACACACACACACACACACAAAGTACGAGTTTGCCAATAACGACAATAAATACCCCCCCCCCCCCACATCCACAAGTATACCCCCAACACAAGTACACAAGCACCTCCCTAACCATAGAAGTACACAAACATCACCCCCCACCCACCCACCCTCACACAAGTACACACACACACACACACACACACACACAGGGTACGACTTTCCCATTTACGACAGCCTATAACACTAACACAGAGTCCGAAAGACAAACACACAGACACACACACACACACACCACAGTAGGGGTATACCATTATCGCCAGCATATAACACACTCACACACACACATACACCACATAGGGGAGGTGTGGTGGAGTGGTCTTGCTACTGGCCTGGTAATCCAATGGTCCCGGGTTCAAATCCCGATGTATCAATGGGAAGATATTATTGGGATGGAATTTGTGCTGTACCTAGTATCAGTGCATTACCACAAGCCCACCGAAACGTCAATAAAATACCCTCATTGTTCCCTGATTAAATAGCACTGTATGAATATTCCCATATTCAAAATATGCTATAGGGGTGCAATGCCTGGTGAGTTATCTGCTCAACAGGTGGCGTTGTGTGTGTAAGTGGGAGAGTCCGAGTGTAGGGGTTGAGACAGTGAAGCACGGGAACGAAGTGGCTTCAGAGATGGGGTCGTTTCGGGCCATGAGTGAGCACCGTGCCTCATGTGAAGGCAAGATGGCAGGTGCTCGTTGTACTCTACGTGCTTCACATGTCTCACTCCCTAGACTGGAACAAGACCTCACGGGCTTCACTGTTCATTGTAAAGCGGTGAATGTTAAGGCTCTCAGCCTATGCCCGAGAGGAAGTAAGTTGGAATATAGAAAAAAAAAAAAAAAAAAAACATTACCGCCAGCATATAACACACACACACACACACACACACCACAGTAGGGGTATACTGTACCATTAACGCCAGCATATAACACACACAAACGCACACCCACACACACCACACTACGGGTTTGTTATTAACGTCATATAACACACCCACACACACACACACGCCACAGTACGGGTTAGCCATTAACGCCAGCATATATTCCCCTGACCCCAATACCACAAACCAGCCCAACACATCATCTCCTACAGCTTACTGAAGGAGACCATATATAACACACACATACATATACATCCACACTCACTCACTCACTCACTCACTCACTCACTCACACACACACACACACACACCACAGTACGGGGTTAGCCATTAACGCCAGCATATATTCCCCTGACCCCAATACCACAAACCAGCCCAACACATCATTTCCTACAGCTTACTGAAGGAGGCCATAATTATATAACACACACACACACACACACACACACACACACACTCGCTCTCTATCACTGCCTATCTCTCTCTCTCTAGCCAAAGCGGTCTTATCCATCTCATCGTGTTCTGCCTCTCCATCTCTCCCCCTTACTACCCTTATATCTCACACTCTTTCTCTCTCTCTCTCTCTCTCTCTACCGTATCTATCTGTGTGTGTGTGTGCAAATGTCTTTTCCTTCCACTTTGTAGCAATTTCTGTTATAATTAATTCTGGACTACATAGTACGGACCACAAGGTCTGTGCAGTCTGTGTATCTATGTTACTCTATGTAACTAACACTTTCACACTCACTCTCACTCTCTCTCTTCATAGATCCTCCCTCATTCCACCTCATGAACACCCACCTCGACTCAACATATCATGCACTCTCCCTCCCCCCTTCTCTCTCTGTCTCTCTCTCTCTCTCTCTCTGGGGAGCTAGAAATTCATATGGATACCGTTTGCTGTTTGTGATTTCATTAATTAAGTTTAAAAGTGAAGTTAGTTGGTGAAAAAATATAATATTAACCTCGGCAGGATACTATGAAGCGTTCCTTCGATTCAGGATTGGCTAACTGACGGAAAGCAAAGAGTAGTAATAAATGGCAAAGCCTCAAATTGGATATATGTTATAAGTGGTGTACCACAAAGTTAAGTTCTCTGTCCAATTAAATTATATATATATATATATATATATATATATATATATATATATATATATATATATATATATGATATTCAAGATGGACAAAAAATACAAACTATGTAAATTCTCCACCGAACAGAGAGATTCAGAATGATCTAGACAAACTGTCAAACTGGGCTCAGTCATGGCCAATGAATTTCATTATAGATAATTGCAAATTGCGTCACACTGGTGGTAGTAAAAATTAAAATGAAAACTATTCGATTAATGGAATTTAACTCATGAGCGTAAATAAAGAAACTTATCTTAGAGTAACTATAACAAGTAATTTCAAAGCTGCCCAACAAGTCGCCCAATTTGTTAAAAAGAAAAGCAATTGAAATTATTGGCGTCATTGGAAGATCTTATTAATCTAAATCCAAAAATGTTATGCACACTTTTTACAATTCATTCAGCAATTTTACTGACAATTAACCCTATCATAAAAAAATTGAAACATGACGGCATTTTATTTTGGCTATCATTAGACGATTTTAAACAGCCTAGGAAGGATCTATGGGAAATATATTGATTAACCCTCTGAGTTCCATATACCCTGCCTCATATGAATAAAAACGTGTAATAATATCCAGAAAACAGAAAAGAAATGAGCCATCATATCTTATAAGGGCTAAGGCTTTCACATAATGCTGTGTGTATTTCCTTTACTAACAGTTGTGGTGTATGCATAGTATAACACATATGGGAGATTGAATTATAACTGGCAGAGAGAGAGAGAGAGAGAGAGAGAGAGAGAGAGAGTACAAAGGAGTACAAAGGAAATCAAGCAACAACAGGTCCAGTGACCCTTCTAGGCTGCTTGTCCTCCAAAACACTGAGGATCAAGTGTCCAAACAGTAGTTTAGAGTGGGTAAGGGAACATTGGAAAGGGAACTACTGCCCTGGAACTAATGTCCGTGGCAGGATTAGGAAGTTAGTAGGGGACAGATGGGTTAGTAACTGAGAGGGGGATAAAATAAGGTTATTCATTTACAAACGCAGTCAGTCACGGGTTTGATGCGAGATATTTGTCTAATCGGAGTTTAAATGAATCAACGGTGCTGCAGTAGATAACGTCTCGGGGAAGCCCATTCCACAAGTTGACAACTCGATTGAAGAAGAAATTCTTAGATTCGTGTGAGTTAAAAGATTTACCAATAATTTTGCAACCGTTTCCCCGCGTGTAATTAGATTGGTCGATAGTGAAGTACTTACTACAGTTCATATTGTCGATGCCTATGATGATTTTGAACACTTGAATTAAGTCACCTCTTAATCTGCGCTGGGTAAAAGAAAATAGATTTAATTCTCTAAGACGATCTTCGTATGGTTTGTTCTTTAGGCTAGGTTTCATTTTGGTAACTCTACGTTGAACTCGTTCTAGCTTGTTTATATCATTTTGGTAATAAGGGCACCAGGATTGAACGCAGTATTCCAGAAAAGGGCGGACTAAGGAATTGTAAAGGGTTAGGATAACTTCTTTTGATTTATGCTCAAATGACCTGCCTATAAAGCCAATTATTTTGTTTGCCTTCTTAACAACTTCTGAACATTGTTGACTCGGTTTTAGATTACTCGATATTGTCACTCCCAGATGGGTTTCTCTGTTTACATTCTTAAGCTGAGTACCATTCATCGAATAGTTTGCTTTCTCATTTAGGTATCCGATATGTAGTACTTTACATTTATCCGCATTGAAACTCATTTGCCAAATTTGGGCCCAACATGACAATTTATCTAGATTGTGTTGCATATCGTCAACTTGTTCTTTTGAGAGTACGCTATTTGCAATTTGTGTATCGTCAGCAAATTTGAGATTGTACAGGTGTGAGAGAGAGAGAGAGATAGAGTGTACAAAGGAGTGCAAAGGAAATCAAGCAACAACAGGTCTAGTGACCCTTCTAGGCTGTTTGTCCTCCAAAACACTGAGGATCAAGTGTCCAAACAGTGGTTTAGAGTGGGTAAGGGAACATTGGAAAGGGAACAACTGCCCTGGAACTAATGTCCGTCGCAGGATTAGGAAGTTAGTAGGGGACAGATGGGTTAGTAACTGAGGGGAGGATAAAATAAAGTTATTCATTTACAAATGCAGTCAGTCGCGGGTTTGATGCGAGATATTTGCCCAGGCGAAGTTTAAATGAATCAACGGTGCTGCAGTCTATGACATCTCGGGGAAGCCCATTCCATAAGTTGACAACTAGATTGAAGAAGAAATTCTTAGCTTCGTGTGAGTTAAAAGATTTACCAATAATTTTGCAACCGTTTCCCCGCGTGTAATTAGATTGGTCGATAGTGAAGTACGTACTACAGTTCATATTGTCGATGCCTTTGATGATTTTGAACACTTGAATTAAGTCGCCTCTTAATCTCCGCTCGGTTAAAGGAAATATATTTAATTCTCTAAGACGCTCCTCGTATGGTTTGTTCTTTAGGCTAGGTATCATTTTGGTAACTCTACGTTGAACTCGTTCTAGCTTGTCTATATCTTTTTGGTAATAAGGACACCAGGATTGAATGCAGTATTCAAGAAGAGGGCGGACTAAGGAATTGTAAAGGGTTAGGATAACGTCTTTGGATTTATGCTCAAATGACCTGCCTATAAAGCCAATTATTTTGTTTGCCTTCTTAACAACTTCTGAACATTGTTGGCTCGGTTTTAGGTTACTGGATATTGTTACTCCCAGATCGGTTTCTCTGTTTAAATTCTTAAGCTGAGTGCCATTCATCAAATAGTTTGCTTTCTCATTTTGGTATCCGATATGTAGTACTTTACATTTATCCGCATTGAAACTCATTTGCCAAATTTGGGCACAATGTGATAACTTATCTAGATTGTGTTGCATATCGTCAACTTGTTCTTTTGAGAGTACGCTATTTGCAATTTTTGTATAGTCAGCAAATTTTGAGATTGTACAGGTGAGACCCTCATCTATGTCGTTGATGTAAATTAGAAAGAGAATTGGTCCTAGTACCGATCCCTGGGGTACCCCGCTACTTACATTGGTCCATTTAGATGCCTTACCGTTTATGACTACTCTTTGCTTTCTGTCCCTGAGCCAATTTTCTATCCATTTCAACACACCATCTTGTATTCCATGCGCTTTTAGTTTTAGCAGTAAACGTTTGTGGGGAACTTTGTCAAAGGCCTTTTGAAAATCAAGGTATATAATATCTACAGCTTTACTCTCATTGTAGAGGTTGAGGATATTGTGGAAGAAGTCTAAGAGGTTTGTTAAACAGGAACGTTTTTTACGAAAGCCGTGTAGAGTATCTTTAAGTATGTTATTTTCCTCTAAGTGATTTACGAGTCTGTCTCTTATGAGTGTTTCTAACATTTTACATACAACTGAGGTTAAGCTAATTGGACGATAGTTACTGGGTAAGGATTTGCTGCCTTTTTTTAATATCGGTGTTACGTTGGCTAGCTTCCACTGATCAGGCATATTTCCAGACTGCAAGGATTTATTAAATAGCAATGTCAGTGGTTTGGAGAGCTCATCCTTAGCTTCCTTTAGGACTCTAGGTGAGATTTTATCAGGTCCAGGCGTTTTATTTACCTGGAGTTTATCTAAACAATTCAATACTTCTCTCTCTGTAACGGTGATATTGCTTAGAACATCTGAATTATCAATCTGAATCGGCGATGGTGTAGGGATATCACTGAGGTCTTCCGTTGTAAAGACTGATGCAAAGAAGTTATTGAGGGCATGACTCCTTTGTACTTCGTCTTTGGTATATTCTCCATTTTCATCGACTAACGGTCCAACAGTTGAAGTAACTACTTTTTTCTTTCTGATATAACTATAGAATTCTTTCGGGTTTGTTTTACTTTGATTCGCATCATGTAACTACAGGGTCTTTTTACTTTGCTTAATTAACTTTTTGGCTTTGCGTCGTAGCTCTACAAACTTCACCCGTTCTTTGTCATTTTGTAAGGATTTTAATCTATCATTAGCAAACTTTTTAGCAAGCAGACAGTTTGAAATATCTTTATTCCACCATTTGGGCTTATTATTAAGGCCTGGACGCCGTATTTTCGATGGTATGCAGTCCTGCACTGCTTTTAGGTAAGTGGTTTCGAATAATTCCCAAGATGTATTTATGTCATTATTGTTAATTAAAAAGCTCCAGTCAGTTTCTTTAAACATAGCTCTAAGTTTATGAATGTTTGCTTTCTTGAAATTAGGGACTTTTTCGATGCTGCTATTTGGTTCGTTACTAGTAAACTTTAAAGTGTAAGTTATTGTACGATGGTCGCTGTTACTGAATTCATCACCAACATTCAAATTCTCTATTAATTCTTCTTTAGTTGCAAGTACAAGGTCAAGAACATTATTACCACGGGTCGGCGATCGAACAAATTGATAGAGTGAACTCTCTTGCAAGTTCGCATACAAGTCATGTCCGGAGTGTGAAGTAAGAGTATCGCCCCACTTGGTCACAGGTAAATTAAAGTCGCCAAAAAATACGGTATCTTGTGAGTTACTTACATCTGCAATTTGTTCATAAATTTCTCGGTCAGTTTGCACTGATTGAGCTGGAGGTCTGTATATTAATGCAAGTATTATTTTTGTACCTTTATTATTCTTTATTAGCACAAAAGATGTGTCGACGTTCACAATTTGAAGTTTTGACAAGAGGGTTGGGTTAAGACTTTCTTTGATATAAAATAAAACGCCACCTCCATTTTTATTTATTCGGCTTTTCTCAAACATTACATAACCGGGAAGTGAATACTCTGCTAAAAAGTCTCTATCTTCTGTATTGAGCCAAGATTCTGTTATACCAATCACATCATAATTTTCAGTAAACACTAGTTCCTCTAAATCTGAAAATTTATTGCGTATGCTACGAGCGTTTGCATAGAAAACCTTTAAAGTTGCGGTTTTAGAACTCACAGAACGTTCTTTAATCAAATTTTTGGTTCTGGTCGGATCTACATTTACATTCATGGCTGTCATCGGTCCTCGGTCGTTATCCCTGGCGGTTTTGAATTTGGGTCGTGTTGGTGGTGCTTTATCCAAATTCACGGTTCTTGACGGATTAGCATTTAATTCCTTCGCAGGTTGCCGCCCTCGCTGTCTTCGGTCCTCCTTCCTGGTTGTCCTGTGCTGAGTCGATTTCTTCTCCGAAAATCCTTCACCGCATCGTTGAGAAGACGCCCAAAACGTGCTGCTCCCACCTGGTTCAGATGAACTCCATCGTCCGAAAACAAATAGTCATCGTAGTAGAAATTGTCCCAGGTGTCGACGAATCCCACGTTTTCCTTCTTGCAGAGGTTTGGTAGACAACGATTTGTGCTGGTGGCTATGTTGTAAAATCGGCTCTCTACACCAAGCCGGGGGACGATTCCTGAGACGATGGTCCTTGATGACTTCTCCTTAAACGACCTGATCAGCTGCTGGTACTTTAAAAGCAAATCTTCCGACCGGGTTCGCTGTACATCGTTGGATCCAACGTGGATGACGTACATTGTATTAGCAGGGGCCAGCTTAGATACTTCGTCAACTGCAGCAACTACGTCGTCCACACCACCACCAGGGATACAAAAACGCTTCCTGGTCTTAGGTGCTCTGGCGCAAAACTCTGTGAGCTGACCACGTATCATCGAGTCTCCCACGAGCCGGACTTCTTCTATTTCCGCTTTGTCATCTGAGTCGGTGAGTATCTGGAAACGGTTTTGACACTCGGTAATCGGTATGGGTTTCCAGGTCTTGGGGCAAACGTTGTTCCTCACGACACGACACGGAAGTTGTCTTGAGGGAAGAAGAAGAAGAAGAAGAAGAAGAAGAAGAAGAAGAAGAAGAAGAAGAAGAAGAAGAAGGAGGAGGAGGAGGAATACAAAGGAATACAAAGGAGAACAAACTGCAACAGACCTATTGCTCCTTACGGGGCAGTTTGGATATCTAAAACTACTAATCTACTGACTACGAGGTAGAGGAAAGGATAGCAAAGAAGAAGGCTCCTCCCCACCCACCACTCCCTCCAGCTAATGCTGGCATGGAAACAGATAGGAAAAATACCATGTAGTATTGAAAAACTGACACGGAAAATCGGACAGGACAGGGAGAAAAAAGAAGTTGATTTGTAATCTAAGCTAACTCTATTTACTACAATTCTGAAAGGGAACAGATGTATGAAAATCAATATACATTGCGGTATGCGTTGACATTTCGTTGCGCGTTATTCTGAAAGAAACTGTGTTAATCGGGGGTGCCATGTGTTTATCCAGATGGTTCTTAAATGTTTCGACAGTATTACAGTTTACAATGTTCGAGGGTAGTCTGTTCCAGTTATTCACAACGCGGTTGAAGAAGAAATGCTTCGCCTCGTGAGAATGAAAACGCTTGCCTATAATCTTATAACCATTGTTTCTCGTGTTTGCTTGATTCATCGTAAATAATTCGCTTACATTTAGGTTGCTGAATACCTTGAAGATTTTGAACACCTCTATTAGGTCACCTCTCATTCTGCGCTTTGTTAAGCTAAACAAATTTAGTTCTTTTAAGCGCTCTTCGTACGGTTTATTACGCAATCTGGGTATCATTTTAGTGACTCTGCGTTGCAACCCTTTCAAGTTTATTTATGTCCGTTCGGTAGTACGGTGACCAGAATTGCACGCAGTATTCGAGATGAGGACGCACCAAGGAGTTGAATAGAGTAAGTATGATTTTTTCTGATTTGAATTTGAATGTTCTACCGATGAAACCCACCAATTTATTAGCAGTTTTTATTACCTCTGTACACTGTTTACTCGGCTTCAGGTCACTTGATATTATAACTCCCAGATCCTTTTCATTATTTGTATTTGATAGTTGAATGTTGTTCATTGAGTAATCTTTTTTAGCGTTGTTACTACCGATGTGTAATACTTTGCATTTTTCTATGTTGAATTTCATTTGCCATTTTACTGCCCAGTTTTCTAAAGTGTCTAGGTCACCTTGTAGTTTTTGCCAATGTACTGTTGAGGTTACTTTATTAGTAATTTTTGTATCGTCAGCAAATTTCGAAATTTTGCATTCTATTCCTTCGTCTAAGTCGTTTATGTTTAGGAGGAGAGAGAGAGAGAGAGAGAGAGAGAGAGAGAGAGAGAGAGAGAGAGAGAGAGAGAGAGAGAGAGAGAGAGAGAGAGAGAGAGAGAGAGAGAGAGAGAGAGAGAGAGAGAGAGAGAGGAGGAGCAATATAGAGAGGAGAGAGAGAGAGAGAGGAGAGAGAGAGAGAGAGAGAAAGAGAGAGCGAAATATGAGAGAGCGAAGATGTTGAGAGAGAGGTGAGAGAGAGACGAGAGAGAGAAATCACTTTCATATATAGCCAGGCAAGCTATTAATATCATATAGTTCCCCCCAAGCTTACATGATATTACTGTCTGTTTTTGTGTGTTTTGTTTATTTGTTTTGGTGGTGTGTTTTGTTTGATTGCGGGTCTGTGTGTATATCCTATATCATTCCTCCACACAGTTAACACTGATATACAGTATATGCATATATACAGTATATATACTGTATATATACAGGGTGTTTTAAAACAACACTGCCAGACCTCATCTGCTAATTAGTAAATACAATAACGAAGATTATCTAAGGACAAAATGCAAAATAATATACCATTAATGATTTAAAACCGCATAGAGTAAAATTAGTGACACCCAGGTATGAGCTATAATCCGAACACGGGCTAGTGTCCCCCCTCCCCCCCAAATAGCCTACCTCTTGCCTCCCATCCCAGTTCGAGTTTTTCTTCGAAGCTTTGGAGTCATAACGAATCTTCTCATGTGTTTAATCATCTGCTCGGCCATGGTGCTATCTTCTTCTGTCATAGTGATTGTATTTACCTTATAATATCACATAAATATGGATTGTCGTTATTTATAGGTGTGTCTCTGCCTTTGTTATTTTATACTCGTTAAGTCCAAGTGACGTAAATTGTTTGTTTTGGGTACCATTAGATGATTTTAAATATTCATTAGTGAACACCGTATACTTGTATGTCTACAGCTACGTAAAATCGTCAAACTTCAACCATAAAACTGATAGACATATTTAGTTAGTACTCTGTGATAATAGCAACGTAATGAGGTATTTGTATTGAAACAGTAAATTGCGCAGGAACAATTTGTTCCCATTCACAGTTTCACGAACGATTAAATTACCTATAGCAGTGTTCGGATACCTGACCCACACTTGAGATTCATTATTTTACCTCTTGGTCATCGTTACAAATGGTGCATATCTTTGTACGCTACTTGGATTATAATACTTAGCAGTTTTCTTCTAATTGCAAAATATCATTACCAATTTTATGTTACTTTGATTTTGTAATTATTCATATGTGATTAGGTCATTAGATAATCTCCGCTTTACCTTTTTTACTTGGTAATCATTCATATTATGTATCATATGTTTTGTGCTGAGCTCAGAACCCTGTTTTGCTACATTTCTAAATAACCATTTATCTCCGTTACAATATATTTTTGGTAAAAATAGAATAGAAATATGTGTATTATATATTTTGATCAATGTGGTTGTCATACTCTGGCAGTGTTGTTTTAAAACACCCTGTATATATATATATATATATATATATATATATATATATATATATATATATATCAGTATTACCTCGATGAACTCAATATAAGCTGCAGACTAATATAATTCAATTTGTTATTTCATATTGCGTTAGGTAGTGGATTACCTTTGACTTTTGATAAACTTTTATACATTAGATGAGTTTATCACATCCAATATACTAGTCTCTGTTTCATTTCATCTGACGGTTAATTGAATCCCTTAGCAGCTAATTTTTGGATACTTCATGGAAAAACATGAAACCACTATGTCTAGGCAGCCTATTAAGACCAAGTTTATATAATTAGCACCATATTTCACTACAAGATCTTCAAAATGACTGATAAATCTTGATGGGAACTTTGTAATTTACCGTCAGTTGAAAAGAAACAGGGTATAGTTAAGCCTGTGAAGATTTAAGATGCATTTCGACAGCTTATTCTGGCTACCAGTGGACGATGTTATAAATTTTGTGAATGATCTGTGATATATATATAATTTGAACGAACAAATAAATACAACTCTCCCCCTAACGCGGCCTATATTCCGGGTCCGTGCTCTATCCCACAACCATCATTTGATTTCCCTCGCTGGCTGCATTCTTTACACCTTATCTAAATGAAAATCTAAACATGATACGTTTTTCTCTAAATTCGCTCTGGTATTTTATGCAGGCTTCTTTATGACTGCGAATCCTTGGTGGTACAGTCGGCCGAATAAGTGATGTCGCGGCACCAAGTATATTTCGATCAATAATTGGTATCAGTAATATCTAAGGTTTCATTCATCGTTTCGAGTGAGATAGTCAAACATGTTCCTAGCTTTAAACACTCTATTCAACATCTGACGGACATCAATACAGCACACAGAGAGCAAAACGTAATGACAGCAGCGACACGACTTATTTGGCCAACTGTACACTCGGATGCCATAGTCTCTAGCCCACTCATAAATATTCGTGGACTTCACCTATTTCTAATTATGGAAGTATATCTCTGGAAACCAATTTATGGATATAATTATCCATACATCAAATTTAATACGCTCGCCCCATTAGCTTGGCTATTTGAGACCTTACGTGCCATTTACATATAGATGTTTTTTATCCCGGCGAGCGATTGCGACCCTGCAATTTAGAAGAAACCGGCTTTCAGCCTTTCTCGTAGGGAGGTATTGGGGGTATTTTTTTGTTTAAGCTTGATGGAGGTCTAAGGAGGAAACTAAACAAAATAATATATATATAGGGTGTCCCAGGAGGAAAGGGCATACATTTGGTAAATGATAGAACAAGGTATTCTAAGCATAAAATGTTCTATAACAAAAAGTCCAAATCTCAATCGTTAAATAGATATTGAAGGTTTAATGTAGTGTCCTCCCCCGCATCAGTGTAATGAACTCTTCCATGTCAAATAGTTTCCAACTGGTCCAAAGTGAGCTAATATGTCTAAAATAATTTTGTAACTTACAGAATTATAGTATCTGTATAATAACATGGTAAAATAATTGCAGGAAGATGGAGATGTGGTAGACACTAGGACAGCTAGGCCAGCCTTATGGGGAAATACTGAAGAAAATACAATTTTCAACATGCAGTATATCTATAATGGTCAATATTTAGAATATTTATTAAAGAACAATGTAGGCTTATAATGCCTTGTTCTATAATTTCCCAATGTGATGCCCTTTCTTCCTGGGACACCCTGTATACTGTATATATATATATATATATATATATATAAAAGTCTCCCCTTAATGCAGACGAACAAGCATGACAAATACAAAGAACCGACCAGGGAGTTAACGTATATATTTTTTTAATTAACACACCATTAATTACAAGATATTAATAAAACCTCTCGCGCAGTTCCGTGTCGCAGCATTTTTTCGAAGACATTTTCTCCGACCACATAATTTTCCCGCTGCTGGTGTTTTCTTTTACGACCTGGATGGGGCAGGCAAAGTACAGTCGGCCAAATAAGTGATGTCTCAGTAAAAAATGTACACAATTATCGTGAAGGAGAGTCTTGGGGGGGGGGGGGTAAAGCTTGATGGAGGTCTAGGGACGAAACTATCAAAGTAATACACACACAAAAAAAAACAATCTATGTGAATGAGGGAGACAAAAGGCATAACTGCCTGAAGCGAGTGCCTCCCCCAGATTTCAAAGAGTGACAGGGCCGAAATCAAGGGACGTTAGAGCTAAAATGCCTGGACACACGGAGTTTGAAGCAATTTAAGTCATAGGAAGAGGGAAAGACTGATTCTGGGAGAGTTCCAGAGCTCAGCAATTGAATGGAAAAAAGTCTGAGAATAGCGTTTCACTCTTTGGTTGGAGAGTTGCACATAGTAGGGGTGGGATTGTGTTGCAAGGCGGGTACTATGTACCCTACGTAGAGGAGGTGGTATACACTGGGAAAGCTCCGAGGAACACTGATTATTGTAGTAGCGATAGAATAGTGAGAGATGCAACATTGCGGCGAAGAGAGAGAGATTGCAGAGAATTGGTGAGTGGACGGCAGTTAATGATACGAAAAGCTTTCCTTTCTACTTTATCTAGGAGTGCGGTGTGAGAGGGTCCTCCCCACACATGTGAACAATACTCCATACAAGGACGCACTGTGCCCCTGTACAGAGCAAGTAGCTGAGCAGAGGTAAAGAACCCCTTGAGGCGGTTGAGCACACCCAGCTTCTGGGAGGCTGCCTTAGCGAGACTGGTAATATGGTCTTTCCAAGTGAGAGCAGAAGAGAAAGAGACACCGAGAACATTGAGGGAAGATGAAGGGTTGATTTTTGTATTGTTGAAGAATAAGGGATAGTCCTCTGGAGGTTCCTGACGGGTAGTAAGATGGATAAATTGAGTTTTGGAAGCATTAAATGCAACAAGGTTTTCTCTACCCCAATTAGAAATAGAAGCTAGATCAGAAGATAAGAATTTTATGGCTTCATTACGTTTACTTTTGAGGGACTGCTGGCTGGGGCGTTCTGGAAAACTAATTGAGTGGTGTAAAGTAGAGTCGTGTTATGTGTTAGACTTAGAGAGTACAATCATAAATACTTGAAAACCTTCCAATGAAAAAAAAAAAAAAAAAAAAATATATATATATATATACCGGTATATATATATATATATATATATATCGGCGAGCATCAACTACTACCTGTTCATTGTAGGTAGGCCAAAAATCGTGACCTCTAACCTCTGTAACTCTGAAAGGGCTGGAGCAAATGGGCTGTAGATTTCCACCCGGGCTGACCCTTCACAAATTTTAGAAATATTTGCTCGATTACTCTAGTCGTTTGTGAGTTATAGAGGTTATTGTTCAAGAGTTGTCGCTTACTTATTTGGAACAGGGTATAGTAAATCCAGGTAAATGTTTTGATTTACATACACTTTACATTGATATACTGACCACACAGGCTATACGATCCAAGCGAGTTGGTCAGGGCTTAATTCTAATTGAGAGAGCACAACCCCACATAAAGAATAGTGGAAGAAAACGATAGTACAAAATAAACCATACAGATTAGTCAGATTATATTGAATAAGGCGAAGCTGGCCGTTTCGAAGTGTGGCCGTTTTGGACTGTAGCCATTTTCGAGTACGATCGTTACGGAATGTGGCCGTTTCGAAATATGGCCATTTAGGAGTGTTCCTGTTTCGGAGTGTGGCCGTTTTGGTGCATGGCCCTTACGGGGTGTGACCATTTCGGAATGTAACCATTTTTGGAGTGATGCCGTTTCGGAGTGTGGCCATTTCGAATTGTGGCCGTTTCGGAATTTTAACCATTTCAATTTGTGGCCGTTTCGAAGTGTGAATATTTCGAGGTGTGGCCATTTTGGAGTGTGGCCGTTTCGAAGTGTAGACGTTTCTGCAGCCGTTGCCATTTCAAAATCTGGCCGTTTCGAAGCGTGGCCATTTCGGAGTGTGGCCGTTTCGGAATGTGGCCCTTCTAACCCGCTTCCCTACAAGGAGTTCCAACTGGGTCTCATAAATAAATCACCCTCCCCGGTCCGTCTGCCCAAGAAATCCAACATAGCATTAAATTTCGAGCCACGATTAAAATTCCCTGGAGTCTGCAGCGGGTGAGGCACGGAGGAGTGATGGTGGGGGCTACGTTTGACCTTTACCTATGAAAGACATTTTATTCAATTTTTTAGTAATGAACACCTTGAGATGGTTCGGCCATATGGAACGTATGGGAAGCGAGAGAATGACTATGAGGGTGTACGAGAGCGAGGTGGAAGGACAGAGAGGGAGAGGTAAACCTAATGAGAGGTGGAAGGATGGTGTGAAGAAGTATATAAATGAAGGCGATGCTGGTTGGGAAGAGGGGCGTCGACTGACTGGGATCAGAGGTGCATGGGGGCGTTTCGTTCATGGCCACCCCTTCGGGGATAGATAGATAAATAGTTATGAGTTTGACTCTAAAGTCCTTTTCAGTCTACACAAACGTTTCCCCATATCACAACTCAAAAAAACGTCATGGAACCCCCTTCTAGATAAATTTGTATATTTTTCGGTAGTAAAATGTTTCAGCTGAAAGACGATTTCTCCTAACTTGAAGGCTCGCTATCGCTCACCAGGAAAATAACAGACACCTGAGTGGGGCGAAACGATTCACGTCTTAGCCCTCTGAGGATTGATGACGCCATGTGACGAAGAACACTTTATTGACAACGTTTCGCATATAGCTTCATCAGGCCAATGACATAAATACCGGTACACCAAAAGATTATTCAAGGCAACAATTTCTTTAGAGACGGAAAAGGGGGAGGAGGAGGAAAGAGGGCGGGTATATTCTTTCAGCTTAGGAAGGGTATGTGGATGTCAGAGGGTTAATTGAGATTGTCTTCCTCCTTTGAATTCCCTCAGATCCTTCCTAAGCTGTACACAATCGTCTAATTATAGCCAGAACAAACTGGTCAAACGCGTCATATCCTCAAGAGATTAAAATCGACAAACCAGTGGGTAGCAACAGAGGGAGTCTAAAAAAATATAAAATACAAAATAGATCACCCTTGAGATGGATACAGTAAAGCCGCTGTCACACGAGCGTTTTTTCCGTCAATTTTCCATGAACAAGTTTTTTCTCGTATTATTTCAGGACTTTTTCGCACTGGTATCGGCAACTAGATTGAAGGTAGATTATGTTAGGCGGCTGAAGTCTGATAAAGTGTAATATTTGAAGCTTCCAGACCATAATTGCCCGTAAAAATTGCTCGAAAAAGGGCTCGTGTTACTCCAGCTTTATACTATAATTCCCGAGAGATATTTCCAGCGGCTGTCGAGGCAGAGAGGAGGGATGGTGGGGCAACATTTTACCAACAAAGGACATTTTACTCTATTAAAATTATTTACATTTATTTGTATTATATAATTATATATATATATATATATATATATTTTAGTTGGCCCCACTAGACCCCCTTCAAGGTAACGAAAAAAAACTCTCCATAACTAAGATTAAAAAAAACTAAAAAAAACAATATATATATATATATATATATACAGTATATATATATATATATAACGCCTCCTTCAGCTCCCTTTAAATTAAACTTGTACATTTTGGTGTAGACAGATGTCAAAACTTGCAGGCTTGCTATCGCTCGACAGGTAAACAAATCGAGGGTCAAACATATCTTAATAGCTAAACTAATGGTTCAAAATGTCTTCGTCAAACTCATGGGGTGCAACAGGGGTAATGTAAAATTGACCACCTAAAGCGAGATACAGTTACATTAAAATTCCCTTGGGTAGGCAACGGATGGGGGACTGAGGAGTGATGGCCGGGGCAAGATTTTCACCCTGCAGATAGAGATCGATAGATTATAATTATATAGTCCGTTCATTCTAGGTTGGGTAGAAATCGTAACTTCTAGCCTCCGTAACTCAAAAAGGGCTAGAGCAAATGAGCTGTCAATTTATACATGTATTCCCTAGCCAAGTCCTCCTATTTGGTAGCAATATTAGCTCGATTACTCATTACGATGAGAGGTTAGGGGTTACGATTTCTGCCTAACCTAGAATGAACGGACTAATGATTATAGATACTCTCCGTTGGGTTTGGATTCAGATACATTCCACCTGCTATACCCTGTTCCAAATAGGTAGGCCAGAAATTGTGAACCCTGACCTCTGTAACTCAAAAAGGGCTAGAGCAAATGGGATGTAATTTTCCACACCTTCCCTGGCTGACTCTTCCCAAATGGTATAAATATTATTTGGATTAGTCAAGTTGTTTGTAAGTTATAGGTTAATGTTTAAGAGTTTTGGCATATTTATTTGGAACAGGGTATAATTGTGCACCGAGGGTTTATTGACTTACAGACATTGCCTTCCATTAACTTAGCTGCAATGGCGGACACAAGAGTTACAGTAGACCAGTGTCGTATGTACAGCAGTATATGCTAGCACCTGATGAACTTGAGCGATCTGATTACACTGATTACAGACTACATTCACATCCACAGCCATCCCAACACTGCAATAATATTCCACATGCATTTCACACAACAATGGGTTGTTGGGCTAGCAACCCTTCCCAGAGAAGAAGTTAAGGAATCAAATGAATTGCTTTGGAATATAGAGGCGATTCATTCGTGTCCACCCCCTCAAAAAATCAGGGCATCTCGGATTAGATAGATAGATAGTTAGAAGGATAGTTTAAATCTGTGTGTCTGTGTGTGGTGTGTGTGTGTGTGTGTGTGTGTGTGTGTGTGTGTGTGTGTGTGTGTGTGTGTGTGTGTGTGTGTGTGTGTGAATGGAATCAAAATCCTAGCTTGGATTCCTCCTAATCACTCGCTATTGAGACAGCAAAATTTCTCTGTATATTCCAGATGAGGCCGTACCAGAGCATTTACCTCTGAATATATCTTTCAATAATACCCCAATATTGTATGGGATTTACTTTCTTTTATATTATGCACTAATTTATAAACTTTGAATAAACTGCTATTCTAATCAAGCAATTATTTTGTGTAAGTCTTCTGGATAATTAATCGTTCCCAACGTCAGTAAGTCGAAATTAGGATTAATTTGGCCAATATGCTTCACCCTGCATTTTTCAATTTAGAGTGTGGAGAGAGAGAGAGAGAGAGAGAGAGAGAGAGAGAGAGAGAGAGAGAGAGAGAGAGAGAGAGAGAGAGTGTGAGTGTGTGAGAGAGAGAGAGAGAGAGAGAGAGAGAGAGAGAGAGAGAGAGAGAGAGAGAGAGAGAGAGAGAGAGAGAGAGAGAGAGAATGAGTTAGGGGAAAAGCAATAAAGTTGACGTTCAAAAAGGGATATTACCCAAGTTGACTCCTCTACTGAGTGGTCAATACACACACACACACACATACATACCCTATCTCCACTCCACCCGACACACATACGTCTCACGAACACGAACACACGAACACACACACACACACACACCCTATCTCCACTCCACCCGACACACATACGTCTCACGAACACACACACACGAACACACACACACACACACACACACACACACAGACACACACACACATACCCTATCTCCACTCCACCCGACACACATACCTTCCCACGAACACACACACATACCCTAGCTCCACTCCACCCGACACACATACGTCCCACGAACACACACACACACACACACACATACCCTATCTCCACTCCACCCGACACACATACGTCCCACGAACATACACACACACACACACACATACCCTATCTCCACTCAACCCGACACACATACGTCCCACGAACACACACAAACATACCCTATCTCCACTCCACCCGACACACATACGTCCCACGAACACACACACACACACACACATACCCTATATCCACTCCACCCGACACACATACGTCCCACGAACACACACACACACACACACACACATACCCTATCTCCCCTCCACCCGACACACATACGTCCCACGAACACACACACACATACCCTATCTCCACTCCACCCGACACACATACGTCCCACGAACACACACACACACACACACATACCCAATCTCCACTCCACCCGACACACATACGTCCCACGAACACACACACACACACACACACATACCCTATCTCCACTCCACCCGACACACATACGTCCCACGAACACACACACACACACACACATACCCTATCTCCACTCCACCCGACACACATACGTCCCACGAACACACACACACACACACATACCCTATCTCCACTCCACCCGACACACATACGTCCCACGAACACACACACACACACACACATACCCTATCTCCACTCCACCCGACACACATACGTCCCACGAACACACACACACACACACACACATACCCTATCTCCACTCCACCCGACACACATACGTCCCACGAACACACACACACACACACATACCCTATCTCCACTCCACCCGACACACATACGTCCCACGAACACTATATATATTTTTTTTTCCAGCACTATTATTTTTTTGTCTGGAGATGATGCTGACAGACTCAGGATTGCCCCCTCTCTCTTTTTTAATACACTTCACAAAAGAGTATATATATTATTATTGCCCGCCCCCCTCTTTTTGTGACCCCCCCCCCCTCCCCCCTCCTCATGATGGCGTCTGACAATCTGATGGCTAGGGGGAATTTATTGAGGGGGGGGGGGGGGGAGGAGGACTGGTAAGGGGTGGTGGGGGGGGGGAGGAGTGTCTTAATGCTCTGTTTGGCTTTGGATGACTATATTTATCTAGTTCTCTCTCTCTCTGTACTTATCTCTCTCTCTCTCTCTATATATATATATATATATATATATATATATATATATATATATATATATATATATATATATATATATATATATATATATATATATTGAGTATATATCACAAATACACGTGAGCCACTATATGTTTCTAATATCTGTGGGGTTCGAACCGCCGACCGTCAGGACGATAGCCGACGCTTTAATCAACTACATCACTGCCGTGGTGTAGTTGATTAAAGCGTCGGCTATCGTCCTGACGGTCGGCGGTTCGAGCCCCACTGAGAGATTAGAAACATATATATATATATATATATATATATACCCGTTATACATATATATTATTCTTTCTGTTTGTCTATATATCCATCTATCTTTCTATCCATCTGTCGATCTATCTATATATCTATCAATATATATGTCTACATATCTATCCAACTATCTATCTACCCATATATCTGTACATCTATTTATCTATCTGTCTATCTATTTATCTATCTATCTATTTATCTACCTATCTATCTATTTATCTGTCTATATATTTATCTACCTATATATCTATTTATCGAAACCTGTCAATTTCTATCCCTGGCTATTGAGGGGGCGGCGTGAGTAGACTCGTTATGGTCTGCTTAGCTGGATGTGAAGGCCTAGGGGATTCCTTTCTCTGTCTGTCTGTCTGTCTGTCTGTCTGTCTCCTTTTATATCTTCTTCTTTTCTATCCTTTCCTTCAACTTTCATTTTCTATCGGAAATGCAATCTCTACTAGAATTGAGTCCTGACCACCTCGTTTGGATCGTAAGGTCTGTGTGGCCAGTGTATCTATGTAAATGTATGTAAATATCTCTCTCTCTCTCTCTGGCTGCCCTTTGAGTAGCATTAGTGTTCAATTAATCTTTGTAAGTTAGCCCATGAATATCACTACGTCAGACCGTTTGTCCACCTCGCTCTCGCTCTCTCTCTCTCTCTCTCTCTCTCTCTCTCTCTCTCTCTCTCTATCTATTATCTATCTAAGCAGCACAAAATCATTTAATGGTAGCTAGAATATAGATTTGATCAAGGTCCTCATATCCAGAAAGGGTTACGTTGCTAATACTTTCCCTTAAGGGGCTTGATTTATTTTTCTGGTTCCCCTTCTCCCTCATGTTTAGCACCATTAGTTTTCAGATTTTAAGACGTTTGGCTCATTAGCTTAGTGATTTTAGGACCTTTCGACCCATTTCTTTGTCAATATTAAGACTTTTCGTGTCATTTTCGAGCGATAGCGACCATGTACTTTACGAGGAACCAGCCTTCGACAGGAAAACTTTTCTACCGAAAAATGTACAAATATATCTAGATTATGTAGAACTAGTATGCAAATATTAAACATTCACATAAATACATCCAGAAACACAAACTAAAATTTAGATTCACAAACGTTTATAAAGACAACATATTAATCACAGCTACACGTAAATACACACATGCGGATACACTCACACACACACACACACACACACACACACACACACACACACACACACACACAGTACACTCACGCACCGACAGAGACGGATTAGAAAGACAAATATACAGGTATAATGAAACACACACGCACATACTGACCTACACACACGCACATACTGACCTACACAAACACACACAAATACACATACACACACACGCACACACACACATACACGCACACACGCATACACACACACACACACACACACAAATAGATTTTCCCTGACGATTTCTTAATACATATAAGACAGAAGAATATGTTACCAATATATGCAATCAAAGAAAACGTTAACTCAAATCATGGACACTGTTTCAGCCCCCCCCCCCCCCTTCCCCCTCTCTCTCTCTCTCTCTCTCACTCACTCTCTCTCTCTCTCTCTATCTATCTATCTATCTCTCTCTCTCTTTCTACTTGAATTGTGCCCTGATCACCTCGCTTTGATCATAAGGTCTGCCGTATGTGTTCAATGTATATATGTAAATCACTCTCTCTCTCTCTCTCTCTCCCAAAGCTTTCGTTGTAAATCTATTACTCTCTCTCTCTCTCTCCAAGCTTTCGTTGTAAACCTATTACTCTCTCTCTTTCACTCACTTTCTCACTCTCACTTTCTCTCTCTCTCTCACACTCACTATCTCTCTCTCTCTCTCTCTCTCTCTCTCTCCAAGCTTTCGTTGTAAACCTATTACTCTCTCTTTCACTCACTCTCACTTTCTCTCTCTCTCTCTCACACTCACTCACTCTCTCTCTCTCTCCAAGCTTTCGTTGTAAACCTATTACTCTCTCTCTTTCACTCACTCTCTCTTTCTCACACTCACTCTCTCTCTCTCTCTCTCTCTCCAAGCTTTCGTTGTAAACCTATTACTCTCTCTCTTTCACTCACTCTCTCACTCTCACTTTCTCTCTCTCTCACACTCACTCTCTCTCTCTCTCTCCAAGCTTTCGTTGTAAACCTATTACTCTCGCTCTTTCACTCACTCTCTCACTCTCACTTTCTCTCTCTCTCACACTCACTCTCTCTCTCTCTCTCTCTCTCTCTCCAAGCTTTCGCTGTAAACCTATTACTCTCTCTCTTTCACTCACTCTCTCACTCTCACTTTCTCTCTCTCTCTCACACTCACTCTCTCTCTCTCTCCCCAAGCTTTCGTTGTAAACCTATTACTCTCTCTCACTTTCTCACTCTCTCTCTCTTTATCTCTCTCACACTCACTATCTCTCTCTCTCTCTCTCTCTCCCCAAGATTTCGTTGTAAACCTATTACTCTCTCTCTTCCTCTCTCTCACACTCCCTATCTCTCTCTCTCACCAAGCTTTCGTTGTAAATCTATTACTCTCTCTCTCGCTCACTCTCACATCCCCCCTCTCTCTCTCTCTCTCTCTCTCTCTCTCTCTCTCTCTCTTCAAGCTTTTGTTGTAAACCTATTACTGTTAATGGCAAGCACACTCCGGCCAGGCAGTGAATTCCTCTGGTGTGTTCCCTAAAGCCACATTAAATCTGCAATATATTAACCCCTTCAGTACCGGTGACGCATTTTGCATTATGTTCTGGCAACTATCAGACGATTTTATTCAGCTTAGGAAGGACGTCTACCCATTAAAAGGCTACAAACTATCTCACTTAACACTTTTTACTACAACAGATCCTTCTCAAGCTTCACAAAATCGTGTAAATATAGCTAGAAGAAAATTAAAAAGACGCCGCCGTACAGAAGGGGTTAATAAATACATAATACGCAATTATATATATATATATATATATATATATATATATATATATATATATATATATATATATATATATATAGCTGATTTGATCCGAACATCAATCTAAATGGATATATTTGCATAAAGATAATAGCAAGAACTCACGTACATAATTCAGTAGCTGTATGTACCGTATAATTATATCTATGGATCCAGTACACCTTCCATCAAACCAGAAATTTGTTCATATATCAATCAATTTGTTCATATATCAATCAATTTGTTCATATATCAATCAATTTGTTCATATATCAATCACTTTGTTCATATATCAATCAATTTGTTCATATATCAATCAATTTGTTCATATATCAATCAATTTGTTCATATATCAATCAATTTGTTCATATATCAATCACTTTGTGCATATATCAATCAATTTGTTCATATATCAATCAATTTGTTCATATATCAATCAATGTGTTCATATATCAATCAATTTGTTCATATATCAATCAATTTGTTCATATATCAATCTATTTGTTCATATATCAATAACTTTGTTCATATATCAATCAATTTGTTCATATATCAATCAATTTGTTCATATATCAATCTATTTGTTCATATATCAATAACTTTGTTCATATATCAATCAATTTGTTCATATATCAATCAATTTGTTCATATATCAATCAATTTGTTCATATATCAATCTATTTTTTATTAATTTCACTACACCACCAAACACCTCCAATGAAATTAATGAAAGCATCAATAAAGAATATGACGCATTTTGACAGTTTATTCTGGCTATTATGGTCCGAATAAGCCTTGGACACACCGAATATGCGAGCGCCGAATTAACTGTGGTCAACAAAAGCCTGGGCCGAAGTTATTGCGGTCCGAATATACCTGTAAATGATCGCTAGGTGACAATTTGGCTCGTTATCAAGGGCATAAATTTGATGTTGCTAAAAGAATGAGTTGACTCTCTCTCTCTCTCTCTCTCTCTCTCTCTCTCTCTCTCTCTCTCTCTCTCTCTCTCTCTCCTGGCCACAGTTCACCGTTATGGCCCCAACCTCTTCAAGGAGTTGTCGTTCATCCCACACTACTCTTCCTCTTCTTCTTCTTCTTCTTCTTCTTCTTCTTCTTCTTCTAACTTTAACTATAACTCTCTCACTATAACTCTCTCTCTCTCTCTCTCTCTCTCTCTCTCTCTCTCTCTCTCTCTATCTATCTCTCTCTCCGACACACAAAATATAGGCACAGATGCATTTACTGATTTTCCTTTCTCTCTCTAATCCTAACTTTAACTATAACTAACTCTCACTCTCTCTCTCTCTCTATCTCTCTCTCTTTCTCTGACACAAAATATAGGCACAGATGCATTTACTGATTTTCCTTTCTCTCCCTAATCCTAACTTTAACTATAACTCTCTCTCTCTCTCTCTCTCTCTAGAACTAGTGTTTACTGAAAACTATGATGTGATTGGTATAACAGAATCTTGGCTCAATACAGTAGATAGAGACTTTTTAGCAGAGTATTCACTTCCCGGTTATGTAATGTTTGAGAAAAGCCGAATAAATAAAAATGGAGGTGGCGTTTTAGTTTATATAAAAAAAAGTCTTAACCCGACCCTCTTGTCAAAACCTCACATTGTGAACGTCGACACATCTTTTGTGCTAATAAAGAATAATAAAGGTACAAAAATAATACTTGCATTAATATACAGACTTCCAGCTCAATCAGTGCAAACTGACCGAGAAATTTATGAACAAATTGCAGATGTAAGTAACTCACAAGATACCGTATTTTTTGGCGACTTTAATTTACCTGTGACCAAGTGGGGCGATACTCTTACTTCACACTCCGAACATGACTTGTATACGAACTTGCAAGAAAGTTCGCTTTATCAATTTGTTCGAACACCGACCTGTGGTAATAACGTTCTTGACATTGTACTTGCAACAAAAGAAGAATTAATAGAGAATTTGAACGTTGGTGATGAATTCAGTAACAGCGACCATCGTACGATAACTTTCACTTTAAAGTTTACTAGTAACGAACCAAATAGTAGCATCGAAAAAGTCCCTAATTTCAAGAAAGCAAACTTTCATAAACTTAGAGCTATGTTTAAAGAAACTGACTGGAGCTTTTTTAATTAACAATAACGACATAAATAAATCTTGGAAGTTATTCGAAACCACTTACCTAAAAGCAGTGCAAGACTGCATACCATCGAAAATACGGCGTCCAGGCCATAATAATAAGCCCAAATGGTGGAATAAAGATATTTCAAACTGGCCTGCTTGCTAAAAAATTTGCTAATGATAGATTAAAATCCTCACAAAATGACGAAGAACGGGTGAAATTTGTAGAGCTACGACGCAAAGCCAAAAAGTTAATTAAGCAAAGTAAAAAGACCCTAGAGTTACATATTGCGAATCAAAGTAAAACAAAGCCGAAAGAATTCTATAGTTATATCAGAAAGAAAAAAGTAGTTACTTCAACTGTTGGACCGTTAGTCGATGAAAATGGAGAATACACCAAAGACGAAGTACAAATGAGTAATGCCCTCAATACCTTCTTTGCATCAGTTTTTACAACAGAAGACCCTACACCATCGCTGATTCAGATTGATAATTCAGATGTTCTAAGCAATATCACCGTTACAGGGAGAGAAGTATTGAGTCGTTTAGATAAACTCAAGGTAAATAAAACGCCAGGACCTGATACAATCTCGCCTAGAGTTCTAAAGGAAGCTAAGGATGAGCTCTCCAAACCACTGACATTACTATTCAATAAATCCTTGCAGTCTGGAACTATGCCTGATCAGTGGAAGATAGCCAACGTAACACCGATATTCAAAAAAGGCATCAAATCCCTACCCAGTAACTATCGTCCAATTAGCTTAACCTCAGTTGTATGTAAAATGCTAGAAACGGTCATAAGAGACAGACTCGTAAATCACTTAGAGGAAAATAACATACTTAAAGATACTCAACACGGCTTTTCGTAAAAAACGTTCCTGTTTAACAAACCTCTTAGACTTCTTCCACGATATCCTCAACCTCTACGATGAGAGTAAAGCTGTAGATATTATATACCTTGATTTTCAAAAGGCCTTTGACAAAGTTCCCCCACAAACGTTTACTGCTAAAACTAAAAGCGCATGGAATACAAGACAGTGTGTTGAAATGGATAGAAAATTGGCTCAGCGACAGAAAGCAAAGAGTAGTCATAAACGGTAAGGCATCTAAATGGACCAATGTAAGTAGCGGGGTACCCCAGGGATCGGTACTAGGACCAATTCTCTTTCTAATTTACATCAACGACATAGATGAGGGTCTCACCTGTACAATCTCAAAATTTGCTGACGATACAAAAATTGCAAATAGCGTACTCTCAAAAGATCAAGTTGACGATATGCAACACAATCTACATAAATTGTCACATTGGGCCCAAATTTGGCAAATGAGTTTTCAATGCGGATAAATGTAAAGTACTACATATCGGATACCTAAATGAGAAAGCAAACTATTCGATGAATGGCACTCAGCTTAAGAATGTAAACAGAGAAACCGATCTGAGAGTAACAATATCGAGTAACCTAAAACCGAGTCAACAATGTTCAGAAGTTGTTAAGAAGGCAAACAAAATAATTGGCTTTATAGGCAGGTCATTTGAGCATAAATCCAAAGACGTTATACTAACCCTTTACAATTCCTTAGTCCGCCCTCTTCTGGAATACTGCGTTCAATGCTGGTGCCCTTATTACCAAAAAGACATAAACAAGCTAGAACGAGTTCAACGTAGAGTTACCAAAATGATACCTTGCCTAAAGAACAAACCATACGAAGACGGTCTTAGATAATTAAATCTATTTCCTTTAACCCAGCGCAGATTAAGAGGCGACTTAATTCAAGTATTCAAAATCATCAAAGGCATCGACAATATGAACTGTAGTAAGTACTTCACTATCGACCAATCTAATTACACACGGGGAAACGGTTGCAAAATTATTGGTAAATCTTTTAACTCACACGAATCTAAGAATTTCTTCTTCAATCGAGTTGTCAACTTGTGGAATGGGCTTCCCCGAGACGTTATAGACTGCAGCACCGTTGATTCATTTAAACTCCGCTAGACAAATATCTCGCATCAAACCCGCGACTGACTGCGTTTGTAAATGAATAACTTTATTTTATCCTCCCCTCAGTTACTAACCCATATGTCCCCTACTAACTTCCTAGTCCTGCCACGGACATTAGTTCCAGGGCAGTAGTTCCCTTTCCAATGTTCCCTTACCCACTCTAAACCACTGTTTGGACACTTGACCCTCAGTGTTTTGGAGGACAAGCAGCCTAGAAGGGTCACTAGACCTGTTGTTGCTTGATTTCCTTTGTACTCCTTTGTACCGTTCATGCCCTTACCTTTAACATTGATGCTGGCTCCCTCCCTCCCTCCCTTCCTTCCTCCTTACCTCTCCTGTTTCATAGACTTAACTGCTCTCTCTCTCTCTCTCTCTCTCCTCCCCTTTTCATTGTTCTGCTTTCTCCTATTTTTCTTCCTCTTCCTCTCTTCCTCCTCTCCTTCTTCTTCTTCCTCCTCCTCTTCCTTTTCTTCCTCTTCCTCCTCCTCGTCTTCTTTTTTTGCTTCTGCTTCTTCTTCTTCTTCTTCTTCTTCTTTTTCTTCTTCTTCTTTTTCTTCCTCTCCTTCTTCTACAGTATATCTTCTTCTTCTTCTTCTTCTTTTTATTCTTCTTCTTCTGTTTCTTCCCTCCTTTCTTCTTTCTTCTTCTTTTCTTCAGTATTTCTTCTTCTCTTCTTTCTTTCTCCTCTTCCTCGTTCTTCTTCTTCTTCTTCTTCTCTTCTTTTTCTTCTTCTTCTTCTTCTTCTTCTCTTCTTCTCTCTCTTTCTTCTTCTTCTCTCTCTTTCTTCTTCTTCTCTCTCTTTCTTCTTCTTCTCTCTCTTCTTCTTCTTCTGTTTCTTCTTCTTCTTCTTCTTCTTCTTCTTCTTCTTCTTCTTTTTATTCTTCTTCTTCTTCTTCTTCTTCTTCTTCTTCTGGGGGCCATTTTTCCCAGCTGTATTACATGCCGACCCTAGGTCGGAGGGAGTGGTGGGTGTGAAGAGAACCTTCGGTGTTGCTGTCCTTAGCTTCCACTTAGTACCAACATTTGTTAGAATGAAGTCCGGACTGCCTAGTAGGGACCACAAGGTCTGTGCAGTCTGTGTATCTATGTAGCTATATAACTCTCTCTCACTCTCTCAATCTCTCTCTCTCTCTCTCTCTCTCTCTCTCTCTCTCTCTCTCTCCCTACTGTGCCTAGGTTGGGTGTCACGGAGAGATACAAAAGCCCTTCACAAAACGCCACCCATATTTTCTGACCCTCCATA
>CM064549.1:27976301-27986301 GCA_032716605.1 Paralithodes platypus | reverse complement strand
CATGAATACACTGTTATGGTGAGGTTCTCCAATTAATATGATAGAGAAAAGAGCACAAATATATATATATACGCCCATCTACCCTTAACTGTGGCATTAAGGGGAGGTTTTTAGTGTGTTTCCTATACTTCCATCAAGCTTGAAATTACACCCCCTTGACCCCCTTTCAAAATAAATTTGTACATTTTTCGGTAGAAAAATTTCCCGGCCGAAGGCCGAACGGTTCCTCTTAAATTGCAGGCTCGCTATCGCTCGCCAGGAAAATATCAACACCAAAATGACACGAAAGGTCTTAAAAGTGAAATAAATGGGGCGAAAGTTCTTAAAATCGCCAAACTAATGGGGCGAACGTCTTAAAATCTCAAAAGCAATGGGGCTAAACATGAGGGAGAAAGGGGTAAAGACAAAAATCCCTCAAGTGGAAATCTCCCCTGAAAGAGAAGGTTGTGTGTGTTTCTGTTTACCCCCCCCCCCTGCCCGCATGCTTAGCCTCATTACGTTGGAGATTTTACGAATTTGGCGATTTATATAAACATATTACAGAAAAAAACATGCCTATAATTTGAAATAAACATTATAATATATTGATGAACAGTCAATTTAATTTAGTAATGAGAAGAAGAAAACAAAAATGAACGTATTATTAGTGAACGACAAATTGAGCCAATTTATGAACACCCAATTAAACACGCTATTGACCAATCAAATGAGTATACTAATGAACAACCAATTGACCACTTGACCACTTGCGAGTTTCAAGCTATAAGAACTAATCTGTATATTCCAATTCTCAGCAACCGGCCGTTCCCCCCGAAGTTGAAGCTGTAGACATCGATATTTAGCACAATTACCAGATAAAATACAGATGTAATGCCCTTAGCAATACATAAAACCTAATTAAATATATTGTCTATCCATCAGAAGCCTACATTATTATTGCACTTCTGTTTAATATCAATATTTACGGCTTCAACTTCCTTATAGCCTGAAACTCGCAAGTGATCAATTGAGCTTAATGAGCACTATACCTTGAAGATGTCTTGGGCAGATCTTGAGGTTATCCACTCACCTGGAGAAAGAAAGTGGGATTAGCAACGAATGTGAACAATGCACGAATATAAACGAACACAATTAATGTGAGCAATTACTAACACAAAATAAAATAATTGTAGAAACGAGATGATAAAATATACCTATAATGGCCTAACACTTGCAAATCTAATACAATACAATCACGTAATCAGGCAAAAGTGTTTATTTATGATGTGTAATTATTTGTTTTTCCTCGTTTGCTCCCTAGATGTCCATCAAGCTTTACAAATTTCCCCAAAATCCCCCTTCGAGATAAATGTGTGCATTTTTCGGTAGAAAAAAAAACACTGGCCGAAGGCCAGTTCCTCCTAAATTGCAGGCTCGCTTTCGCTCGCCAGGAAGAAATCGATACCTAAATGGCACAGAAGAGCTTAATCGATACCTAAATGGCACAGAAGAGCTTAATAATTGACAAACAAATATAGGGTGAAAACTCTTAAAATCGCAAAACTAATGGGGCGGACATCTAAAAACTAATGGGACTAAGAATGAGGGAGAAGGGGCTCCAGTAAAGGAAAACAAAATTATATCCCCCCCCCCCTCCTCAGATATCTCAGATGACTCCCCCCTTAACACAGCCATCATTCAAGGACCAGACACGATCAATAATTATTAATATTTTCTTTGGTAAGATTCCGAGATTATTTGAATTTACGAATATGCTCCATACACAAATATATACCACCTGGGTAAGCTTATATACAACCTGGGTAAGCTTATATACAACCTGGGTAAGCTTATATGCAGGTTTTTATACAATTAATCTGAGCACTCACTTAAGCCGGTATCACACGAGCGCTTTTTCCCTCAACATTTATCCTCAACACCGGTTCTGGCAGCTTTTGAGGTCAACATTTAGAATATTTCTGTCACTTAAATTCATCTATCACCAGTCTTAGTCTAGTTTCCGAGACCAGTGCAAAATATTCCACAAATGTTGCCAGAAAAATTTTGATCATCGAATGTTGACTATAAAAGCTCTCGTGTGATACCGGCTTAAAGTAAAGCAACATAATTATGAAACGAGATAATACAAGATAGCTAAAACAGCCAATTAACACCGAAAAGTCTAATAAAAAGACGCTTAAATCAGGCAAAACCTGTTATAAAATCCCCCCAAATCCCCCAATTCCTCCTGCCTAATCACAGCCATCATCGGAGAACCCGAGAGGATCCCTAATTATTCATATTTCTCCGGAACTTGCACAGACATCTTGAACTCCGAGCGTAATTAGCGGAAAAAAAATGCCTTTCCTCGGAATTGGTCTGAGTGAAAGAAGCTGGAAATTAAATGGACGTTTCTTTCCTTCGTGATTTTGCGCAATTTTAAGAGTTTGCATTTTATAGAGAAATCCGGCTTCGCCGGAGAAATTTTTCTATCGAAAAATGTACAAATTTAGCCAGCTGTCTAACACATTATCCAAAATTTGGTGGCTCGCTATTGCTCGCCAGGTATAAATCGACACCTGGATGGGGATAAACGTCTTAAAATAGTAGGCTGAATGGGGCCGAATGGATACAATCCAGAGAGAAAACAAAAAAGCAGGTGACCTCCTTAAAATTACACGTCTTCATGAGTTTGCAAATTGGTTTCTGCTTTATGTATTTTGATTGTGATAGAAATAAAGATAAATATTAATAGCAATATTAAACAAATACTTAGTGTCTGTTTTCTGGTGTGCTAGGAATTAATCTACTATGAACATTTGCTCACTTGATTTTCATTGTTTCATGAGATTGTACAGGAGGTTAATTTTTACTTCATTAATTTTCTGTTATTGTAATAATGATAATAATAATAACCAAAATAATAAAAAGTATAATAATAATAATAATAATAATAATAATAATAATAATAATAATAATAATACAAAAATAATAATAATAATAATAATTTATAACAACACTATGATAATAATCATAGACGACAGTAGATCTGGACTGGACACGAACATGGAACTTTGCAGTAAGGGACCCAAACTCGGAGAACGAACCCCCAAGTATGAACCTTGAAACCGCGAAAATATCACATTTTCGCGGTTTCGAGGTTCGAACTTGGGGGGTTCGTTTGCCGATATTGGGTCCCTTACTGTAAAATTCCATTTTCGTGTCCAGTCCAGATCTACTGTAGTCTATGTAATTAATAATCTATAATATTATTAATTATAATAATGATAATAATAATAATAACAATAATAACAATAATATTAATAACAGTTGCACAAGATTTTGTTTTAACTCTCAGTGTAATTGGATGATAATAATTTGCTTATAAAAATATTAGTGGGTAAAACAAATTGAAGCAAGGAATTAAATGTTCTTTCTTTCATAAGTTCATTAGCAGAAGAGAGAGAGAGACTACGAGAGAGAGAGAGAGAGAGAGAGAGAGAGAGAGAGAGAGAGAGAGAGAGAGAGAGAGAGAAGAGAGCAGGGTGTCAAACCAGAGCAATTTTCTTTGAAGGCTTGAATGATGATGTAAAAGAATAAAAAATGAAGCATTGTTTTGACTATTTGATCTCCCAAAGCAGAAGTAGAACTCTAAACATAAATTAGAATCATATACAAAAAATATAGCCACCAGAAAAACGGCTTTCGTTTGACCCCATGAAGGAAGGAGAACGAGGGACGTGAGAGAGAGAGAGAGAGAGAGAATAATTGAATGTATACAAGGGTGAAAGGTCAATGTCGGAATTCAAACTCTCTCTCTCTCTCTCTCTCGGATTTTCGGAGAAGAAATCGACTCAGCACAGGACAACCAGGAAGGAGGACCGAAGACAGCGAGGACGGCAACCTACAAAGGAATTAAATACTAATCCGTCAAGAACCGCGAATTTGGATAAAGCTCCACCAACACGACCCAAATTCAAAACCGTCAGGGATAACGACCGAGGACCGAGGACAGCCATGAATGTAAATGTAGATCCGACCAGAACCAAAAATTCAATGAAAGAACGTTCTGCGAGTTCTAAAACCGCAACTTTAAAGGTTTTCTATGCAAACGCTCGTAGCATACGCAATAAATTTTCAGATTTAGAGGAACTAGTGTTTACAGAAAATTATGATGTGATTGGCATAACAGAATCTTGGCTCAATACAGAAGATAGAGACTTTTTGGCAGAGTATTCACTTCCCGGTTATGTAATGTTTGAGAACAGCCGAATAAATAAAAATGGAGGGGGCGTTTTATTTTATATCAAAGAAAGTCTTAACCCGACCCTCTTGTCAAAACCTCAAATTGTGAACGTCGACACATCTTTTGTGCTAATAAAGAATAATAAAGGTACAAAAATAATACTTGCGTTAATATACAGACCTCCAGCTCAATCAGTGCAAACTGACCGAGAAATTTACAAAAACATTGCAGATGTAAGTAACTCACAAGATACTGTAATTTTTGGCGACTTTAATTTACCTGTGACCAAGTAGGGCGATACTCTTACTTCACACTCCGGACATGACTTGTATACGAACTTGCAAAAGAGTTCGCTCTATCAATTTGTTCGATCGCCGACCCGTGGTAATAACGTTCTTGACATTGTACTTGCAACAAAAGAAGAATTGATAGAGAATTTTTGAATGTTGGTGAATGAATTCCGTAACAAGCGACCATCGACCGATAACTTTCTGCACTTTAAAGTTTTTACACTAGTAAACGAACCAAAATAGTAGCATCGAAAAAGTCCCTAATTTCAAGAAAGCAAACTTCCATAAACTTAGAGCTATCGTTTAAAGAAACTGACTGGAGCTTTTTAATTAACAATAACGACATCACTACATCTTGGAAGTTATTCGAAACCCCCCAAACTTACCTGAAGCAGTGCAAGACTGCATACCATCGAAAATACCGGGCGTCCAGCCATAATAATAAGCCCAAAATGGTGGAATAAAGATATTTCAAAACTGCCCTGCTTGCTTAAAAAAAAAATTTGCTAATGATAGATTTAAAATCCTCACAAAATGACGAAGCAAAGAACGGTGTGAAAATTTGTATAGAGCTACGACCGCAACAGCCAAAAAGTTAATTAAGCAAAAGCTAAAAAGACCTTAGAGGTTTCACATATTGCGAATCAAAAAAAGTAAGTAACAAAACAACCGAAAGAATTCTATGTTATTCTCAGAAAGGAAAAAAGTAAGTTACTTCAACTGTTGGACCGTTAGTCGATGAAAAAGGAGAATACACCAAAGACGACCAGTACAATGAGTACGCCCCTCAATACCTTCTTTGCATCAGTTTTTACAACAGAAGACCTCAGTGATATCCCTACACCATCGGCCGATTCAGATTGATAATTCAGATGTTCTAAGCAATCTTATCACCGTTACAGAGGAGAGAAGTATTGAATTGTGTTCAGATAAACTCAAGGTAATAAATAAACACGCCAGGACCTGATACAATCTCGCACTAGAGTTCTAAAGGAAGCTAAGAAATGAGCTCTTTCCAAACCACTGCATTACTATTCAATAAATCCTTGCAGTCCTGGAACTATGCCCTGATCAGCGGAAGCTAGCCAACGTAACACCGATATTAAAAAAAAGGCAGCAACAATCCCCTACCCAGTAACTATCGTCCAATTAGCTTAACCTCAGTTGTATGTTAACGATGCTAGAAACGGTCATCACGAGACAGACTAGTTAAATCACTTAGAGGAAATAAAATACTTACAAGATACTCAACAACACGGCTTTCGTAAAAAACGTTCCTGTTTAACAACCCTCTTAGACTTTCTTACCACGATATCCCTCAACCTCTATGATGAGAGGAAAGCTGTAGATATTATATACGCTTGAATTTTTTCAAAAGGCCTTTGACAAAGTTCCCCACAACGTTTACTGACTAAAACTAAAAGCGCATGGAATACACAAGACGGTTGTGTTGAAATGGATAGAAAATTGGCCTCAGCAACAGAACCGCAAAGGGTAGTCATAAACACGGTATAAGGGCATCTTATTTAATGGACCAATTGATAAGGTAGCGGGCGTACCCCAGGGATCGGTACTCAGGACCAATTATCTTTCTAATTTACATCAACCGCATATATGAGATGTTATCACCTGCACATTATCTCAAAAATTTGCTGACGATACAAAAAATTGCAAATAGCGTACTCTCAAAAGAACAAAGTTGACGATATGCAAACACAATCCTAGATAAATGTCATGTTGGGCCCCAATTTGGCAAATGAGTTTCAATGCGGATAAAATGTAAAGTACTACATGTCCGGATAACCCTAAATGAGAAAGCAAAACTATTCGATGAATGGCACTCAGCTTAAGAATGTAAACAGAGAAAACTGATCTGGGAGTAACAAGATCGAGTAACCCTAAAACCGAGTCAACAATGTTCAGAAGTGTTTTGTTCAGAAGGCAAACAAAATAATTGGCTTTATAGGCATGGTCATTTGGAGCATAAATCCAAAGAAGTTATCCTAACCCTTTACAATTCCTTAGTCCGCATCATCTTCTGGAATAACTGCGTTCAATTCCTGGTGGCCCTTATTGACCAAAAAGATATAAACAAGCTAGAACGAGTTTCAAAACGTAGAGTTTACCAACAATGATACACTCGCCTAAAGAACAAACCATACGAAGAGCGTCTTAGAGAATTAAATCCATTTCCTTGTTAACCCAGCGCAGATTAAGAGGCGACGTAAATTCAAGTGTTTCAAAATCATCAAACGGCATCGGGACAATATGAAACCTGTAGTAAGTACTTCACTATTCGACCAATCTAATTACAACGCGGGAGGAGAGGAAACGGTTGCAAAATTATTGGTAAATCTTTTAAACTCGCACGAATCTAAGAAATTTCCTTTTCTTCTTCAATCGAGTTGTCAACTTGTGGAATTTTTGGGCTTACCCCGAGACGTTCTAGACTGCAGCCACCGTTTGATTCATTTAAACTTCGCCTAGACAAATATCTCGCATCAAACCCGCCGGACTGACTGCGTTTGTAATATGAATAACTTTATCCTCCCCTCAGTTTACTAACCCATATGGTCCACCTACTAACTGCCTAGTCCTGCCACGTTAGCTGGTCAGGGCAGTAGTTCCCTTTCCAATGTTCCCCTTACCCACTCTAAACCACTGTTTGGACACTTGATCCTCAGTGTTTTGGAGTGACCGAAGCAGCCTAGAAGGGTCACTAGAACTGTTGTTGCTTGATTTCCTTTGTACTCTCTCTCTTTTCTCTCTCTCTCTATCATCTCTATCGTCTCGTCTCTCCCTCATCCTCTCTCTATCTCTCTCTCCCTCTCTCTCTCTCGCTATCTCTCTCTCTCTCTCTCTCTCTCTCTCTCCATTCACCGCGCCGGATATGAATAGTTTCTCTTACGGTATAAATGCATTATTTTCAGAGTTTTGAAAAATCACCCAAAATCCATTAAACTTTTCTGTATAGCCTTGTTGTTTTATGAATATGGTTGTGTTGATGCTCGTGTGTGTGTGTGTGTGTGTGTGTGTGTGTATAGGAAAGTTATATTGCATTGCCGTGTGTATGTATATATATATATATATACACAGTGTATATACGTGTATATAGAGGGTATATACTGTATATTTCACTACAATATCTTCAAACTAACTGACAAATCTTGATGGGCACTTTGCAATTCATGTCAGTTGAAAAGAAACAGGGCACGTATACTTTTCGCTCAATTTACATCGCCCTACCGTTGTGTCAGGATTCAGAAGTGATCTAACCCTTACAGTACCGGCGACGTATTTTTGTTACTATTTCAGCTGCATCTAGACGATTCTAATAAGCTTAGGAAGGATATGTGGCAGCTAAAAGGATGAATTGAGAGAGTCTGTAACCTTTTAAAGGGGTAGACATCCTTCTTAAGCTCAATAAAACCGTCTACTAATGACCAGAATACAATGAAAAGGATGTCACCGGTACGGAATGGGCTAAACAATATCACAAATATCGAAAAGCTTGCCACTCTTCTACTACCCTGTTCCAAATAAGGAGACCCAAACTCTTGAACATTAAGGGGAGGTTTCTAGTTTGTTTCCTACTCCTCCAGCAATCTTTAAATTTCACCCCCTTGACCCCCTTTCAAGATAATTGGGACATTTTTTCGGTAGAAAAAATGTCCCGGCCGCTGGGGCCGATTACGTCTTAAATGACAGGCTCGCTATCCGCTAGCCAGGATACAAATCGACCCTCAAGGCATGAACATGAAAGGTCGTAAATTTGACCAGACTGGGGCAGGACATTCTTAAAAATCACCAAACTAATGGGGCAAAAGTCTTCAAATCTCAAAAGCAATGGGGCTAGACATGAGGGAGAAAGGGGTAAAACAAAAAGTCCCTCAAGTGGAAATCTCCCCTTAACCCCAATAACTCACAAGCGGCGAGAGTAATCGAGCTACTATTTCTACCATTTATAAAGTTTTTGTTTTGTTTTGTTTTTTTCTATGTGAGGGAGGGAGGCAAAAGGCAGAACTGCCTATAGCGAGTGCCTCCCCCATAGTTGAAAGAGTGACAGGGCCAAAATCAAGGGACGTACGAGCCAAAATGCAGGGACAACACGGAGTTTGAAGCAATTAAAGTCATAGGAAGAGGGCATGACTGATTCTGGAAGAGAGTTCCAGAGCTCACAACTGTGGAGTAGAAGAAACTCTGAGAGTAACGTTGCACTCTTGGGTTGGCGAGTTGCACAGAGTAGGGGTGGGATTGTGTTGCAAGACGGGTACCACGTGCCCTACGTAAAGGAGGTGGTATACACTGTGAAAGCTCTGAGGAACACTGATTATTATAGTAGCGATAGAATAGCGAGAGAGATGCAACATTGTGGCGAAGAGAGAGAGCCTGCAGAGAGTTGGTGAGTGGACGGGAGTTAATGATAGGAAAGGCCTTCCTTTCAAATTTGTCTAGGAGAGCGGTGTGAGAGGGAAAGACACACACATAGTAGAACAATACTCAATACGGGACGCACTATGACCCACGGTACAGAGCAAGAAGCTGTGAAGGGGTTAAAGAAACCCTAAGGCTGTTGCGCACAACCAGCTTATGGGAGGCTGCCCTAGCAAGACTGGTAATATGGTACTTCCAAGTGTGAGCAGAGGGAAAAAGAGACACCAAGACTATTGACGGTGAGAAGATGAAGGATTTTGATTTTTGTACTGTTGCAAGCAATAAGGGACTAGTCATCCGACTGGGAGTTCCTGGTCTGGGGCTAGATAGCTGGAGAAATTTGGGTTTTGGAAGCATTAAAGGTAACAAGGGTTTCTTCTGACACAATTGGAGCATAGTAGTTAGATCAGAATTTAAGAGTTCTATGGCTTCATTACGTTTGTCGTTTAGGAATTGCTGGCTTGGCGGTCTGAAAAACATACATGGAAGTAGTGTAAGGTTGAGTGTCGTCTGCGTATGGAATGGATGGGAGGATTGAAGGTACAGTTGAGAAGATCATTTATAAAAAAAATAGAAAGAGAATAGGAGATCCAGATAGGACAGAGCCCTGAGGAAACACCGGAGTTGTTTATAGGGGGAGGGAAGCTGAGCGATGGCCGTCCACAAAAACCGGAGCTATGGAAACGGCCCGGCCGCGAGCTGGAAATTAGAGACAATGGCTCAAATGGAGGGATAGAAAACGAAGGAGGGTAGTTGAGAAAAAATTAAAGATTTATGCAAGACTCTATCGAAGGCTGTCGATATGTCTAATGCACATGAAAAAAGTCTCACAAATGTCCCGAAAGGAGGTTGACCAAGAGTTAGTAAGATATGAAAGACGATCACCAGTAGAGAGACCATTAAGGAACCCATACTGGCGATCTGAGAGCAGATTATGAGAAGAGAAATGCTTAAGAAATTTGGCCGGGGAGTAGGTCTAGAAATGTACAGACCATTTGCTCTAGCCCTCTTTTAGTTACAGAGGTTAGGGTTAACGATTTCTGACCAACTT
>CM064549.1:27960159-27976201 GCA_032716605.1 Paralithodes platypus | reverse complement strand
CAAATTATTCCCCAACCCAGAGGTACTGCCTATGACAAAACATCAACCTCTAGGCATTAGAGATATCCATGATGGTGGCCGCTTAGGGGGTGAATTATTATCCAACTGCAACCAGCGACAAAGAAACATGTTCGTCCGAAAGATTGAGGAAACGTTTTGGAGAATCAGACTACGTCTGTGTGAATCCAACGATGAGAAAGGAAAGCTTCTAATCGATCCAACAGCAGCCTCTCAGTCAATGCCCGACCTTAGCCCGGCAAGCACACAAAATGTCAAAAGACCTGCCCCAAGAATCAAGAGCAGAACTCACTCTTAAGATATCTTAAACCGAAACAGGAATGCCGCTGAGGTGATGAGCTCAAGTAACAAGATGTGAGTCACACCTGTCCGTCCGCGATACAGATCAGAATTTCCTTCCTGCAGCAGTCACTCAATTCCTGCACACACCTGCTGACAGGAGAGTGTGAGTGTTAAAGCTCCCTCTGAAAGAGCTCAACGTCTTGCCAGCTAGAGGAGGGGATCCTTTGGCAGTGACTTGGTCTTTGCTGTTTACCAGTGGCAAGACACAACCACCGCAAGCACGTACTGCTGACCAATGCTGTAACGTCTTTGACATGGCACACAGAAACTGATGGCCGAACTCTGAATCGTCTTGTTCCACTGTGTGTCTTACTCAATGTTTGAGGCGATCGTGATACAGCCCTTTGATATCCAGAAGCTGGAATGCTCAAAGTGTATTACATTCCACTGCCAGCAAGCATCTACCCTGGTTGTGTTGTTCACAAAAACAACCCATTTCCTTGGATAACAGTTGACCGGCTTGAAGAGAGACCCTAAAGTGGAGCAGTGTAACTCTCAAGGAGTCAATGGCATTGCTGTCCAGTCCAGAGGGTGGCCGGCTCGTTTCCAGAGAACGAGTCCCTGCCCGTAGATTACCAAGTACCAAGATAAGGACGCATCACGTAGGGCCGGAACATCATCAATGACTGGACCAAGTATACAGTGTTTTTTGCGTGGAGGGAACGGGTCAGGTCCACCTAAGGAGATTGAGAACTGTGCTTATGTCCGACCCTGGGACCAAGGAAGTCCTGGATTGCAAAGACAAGAGACCCCTTATTTGGCTTCTTGATTATCGAATAGTCATAGGAGACCATGAGGAACCAGTGCGGCACATCATAGTTGGACTGGGTTCAACATCAAAATGCGCAGCGGACATTTGCAGGTGGGTATGCATTGGGGCATGACACAATGTAAGACTAGCTGCCCAGGCTATCAATGCTCCCCGAGGGGCACCAGAAAATGGTCTACAGCCGTTAATGAAAATCTTGTAACCGAAACGGCATAGCTATACAATGCAGTCCTTAACAGCTTAACAAGATTGTGATGCCGAGTTATTTTGATGCAAGCACTCTCATTGTGAAGCTGCCGAAGTTATCGGGAAACAAGAGAAGTCCAAGGAACGATTATGCATCAGGATGGGGCGTCCCCACACAAGTCTGTAATCTCATACTCCACCATAGCAAGAAGGTTTCATAGATGCGTGGCCTTAGAGCTCTGTGTGTGTGAATCAGGTTTATCGTCGCAGAAGGATCCAGTGTCAGGAGTGAATGAACGGCAAGAGGTACAACAGAGCAGTGAGGACTACCCAAGCTCGTGTATGCAGCACTGATGAGGCTTGCATGGAAAGGGCGTCCATGAAATCTCGTAGCTAGAAGAAAACCATTCAGGAGCCATACCGCATCTAGATGAAACACTGAAAGACATCAACAGCTTGTCACCAGCAATGTGTCTCAGGGACTCTGCAAGAGCTGATGGTAGAGTGAATGCTGGCAACACATATCATGAGAGCTTTTCCAAGGTTTATGCTTGATGACGCCTCAAAGATGAACACAAGCCTCAGTCATCCTTCTGGGATGTCATACGCTGTACATGGTTGAGATCATGCCTGACTGTCATGGATTCGAGCCAAGATCCCAAGAAGGCAACTGGATGCTCCCACCTAGGAGCAATCCCACAGATGATACCGTGGTGTGTTTTGCCTAATGACAAAGTGCCGCCTAAGTGTTCCCTGAGGTCCACGTACCCTACTACTATTCCTTGATTTTGGCTAACTGTCCCATTGAACACCCAGAGGGTCCATGAACACTTCCTGCAAGGTAGGGCTTGTCGGTACCAGAGTGCGGTAGCAAGAATACCCGGTGTTGCCGAATCCCTGTGGACCAGACAATCGACTAGACGATCAACAAAGACACCCCAGACACCATGGTCACAAAAAGGCTTCAGCCTGAAAAGGCGGAGCTGTCGCTGCCAGGTCCTACCAATTACATGCGAGTATCGCAGCAGGTTACTTGAAGGCAGCTCAGGACTATGGAAGTAGGCCACACGTAATACCTGACTTCAGCCCACAACAGACCGGTACCGATGCCCAGGATTAGAAAGAGCATGAGGGCCGATAGTCCAATCTTTAGTTCCACATGCTGAGAGACCCAGCTGGGTTACCGCCCTTCAACGCAGAGCAAGAAGATCTTGTTCAGTTTTGTCAACGATGCGCCTATGGCACCACCAGAAGTTTGTCAGTACGACCTTCTAGTGGCCTACAGAATAGGAGAGTAATGCATATCCAAGCACTTGCAATGAAGAGCGCTCTGGGTGTGAAATATTTTTCCCGAAAAAAAAAATCGCCAACTATACAGTTTCATGACACCTTCAGCGGAGACTAAACTGAAAACGTTTCCCTAACATCAGAATGAAGCCACGCTCCACAAGACCATGAAGCCAAGGAGGTTACTGTAAAAGGCTGACAGGAAACCTATTATATCCAGATGATCCTTGTTTGCCGAGAAACAGAAAGTCTCAAAATGAGTGATGGTCTTGGCTCATCCCCTGGGGGCCTTGTGCCTTGTGCACATGTGATCCAGCGTGGATTGGTGCTCTGAACCGCAAGACCAAACAAGGCTGCGCCTCGCAAAGGAGTTAAAGCGGAATGGGTTCTCCTAGCAGAAGTTGATACGCCGAGAGCCCTCTTGCTACCATAGTGTGGGATTGGGGGATGAGGCCTGGTCCCCAAAACTGAATAGGGAACGAGCGAACAGAAAAACTTTTTTCACAGCTTTGCAGGTACATCACTTGAGTCACGCTGTTCATGAATGGCTAAGAGCAGGGACCATTGTCGATGTTGGGATATTTGATCTCGGTACAAAGGAGACATCCATCAAGGATGCAGAAACGATCCAAAAGAAGTTCAAGGCACAGTAATTCATTATCAAGAACATTCAACCTGGGCACAACATCTCGCAGATGGAGAAAGTTACTCGGTAAGTATCCTCCAACAAGGCAAGTCTTAATGCAGTGTCTTGGTAGAAGACTTGAAGGCACCAAAGCACAGGGAGTCGCTCAAGTACATGGAGCTTATATGTCACATGGGTTAGCAGCGCTGCTTCAAGATCACCAAAGAGCCATGGGAAGAGGCTCCTGAGCTTTAAGGCACCTCAAGAAGACGCAGACGCCACGCCTTCGTCTCCATGGACCGCTCATGCAGCAGAATCTGGAGAACAAGTGTCTGTCAGTCATCACTGTGCAAAAGATGACGAACGGTCATGGTGTTGGGTTTTCTTTGGGCATGTGCCACAAGATCGCCATCGCCATCTGTTCATGATGTGGCGAAAAGACGAAGAACCGTACGAAGATTCCTGGATATCAACGCACACTGAGCGCGCACACTGTGGGAGGGCAGCGTTGTGGGATTCATTGATTGTGCGTGCATTCCTTTGACAGGGCTGTGCATTAAAAAAATCGTGCAGTGCATTCTGACTGGCCGAGTGGAAGATGACGACACTCAGTGCCTGTAGAGATGGAAACCAGACATACCAGCATGCTTGTTGGGCTTCAACGAACTTGGTACGCTCATGGGAGTGTCTCCTGAACTCTTAATGAGAAGCTACAGGAAATCCAACCCGTGCCACGATGTGACTCATACCATCGGTAGCCCACACAACTAAGAGTAAACCAGCTTCGTAATGAGCTGGTTCTGTGGCAAGACATTGAGAGGTAGATGGCGAAGGTCCAACTCCCCTCCTTGTTAGGACTGCCTCTTTATGCATGCACTTCGTGCAAACTACCAGGCTGCTAAGGTAACGATGGGAGGTGCTAATTCTTCAGAGCCATCCAATTTGTTGCGAACCCACCAGACTGCTAGAGTGTCTGACAGATTAGGACGAGTAGAGTGCTTGGGCGGGCAACTTGATGGCGAGGCTCACCATGCAGGCCAGATGCTTTTATTCAGCGTACTGTCTTGCAAAGTGTGTGCGGTGCAGGCGAGGCTACGTCCCTATGTATGCTTGCCATCAGCAATGGTCTACAATGCACGAGCATGTGCAGGTTTTACCGGACAATGTCCGAACAAGGCTAATGGTGAAAAGGAGCCGGTGCCACAACAGTCAGATTCCGCATCTGACGTAGATGAGATTTAGGAGTAGTAATTGGCCATAATCTATGTACAAGCCCATGGGGCAGGCTTATTGAGGGGGGGGGGGGGGTTATTTACAGTACTTGTATGGTAGACTGTGACAATTCCTACTATTCGATTTTGATTGACAATTTAGTGGGCATTCGCTGTCCGCGCAAATTATGAAAAATTTTTAAAAAATTTGCGGAATTTTGCGGTAAAGCATGTCTAGTTCAAGAAGTGATAACGACCATTAATCTAGCCAATTGTGCAAGGGCTATGCATATCAAAACATAGCTATAGACATGTAGCAAGCTAAAAACACCTAAGAGAATTAGTCACCCCGGGTGGTACCGATATCCCAAAATTCGGGTCTTGGCTCATGGACTATTAGTGATTACTGGTCTGTTCGCGCCCAAGCCCTTTCCCTTATCCCGTACTTAGCCCCGCAGCTCTCTTCTGTTGTCTGGCTATTACTAGACGATTTTATTCAGATTAGGAAGGGTCTGTGGACGTCAGAGGGTTAGTTGAGATAGTCTGAAGCCTCTATAATTCCCACAGACCCTTCTTAAACGAACCTACCGTAGACAGTAGTAAGCTGAGTGATGGTGGAGGAATATTGGGTGGTCTAGCGAAGGGATTAAAGGGGAGGTAGGTGCTTGTTCTGGACCCCCTTCTCACTCAAGTTTAGGCCCATTAGTTTTCAGATTTTAGGACGTTCACCCCATGTTGTTGTCAATATTAAGATCTGTCATGTCATTTAGGTGTCGATTTGATCCTGGTGAACGACAGCGAGCCTGTAATTTTAGGGGGAACCGGCCTTCGGGCGTGCCATTTTTCTCTCGAAATATGTACACATTAATCTTGAAGGGAAGGGAGGGGGGGTGGGGGGGGGGGGGGGGGGGGGAGTGTCTATGGTTTGTTTTTAGCTTTATGAATGTCTAGCGAGGAAACTAATACATAAATAAATAAGTAAATAGATATATTAATATATATATATATATATATTGAACAATAGACACCCCCTACCCCCTTAATGAGTCCGGGGTGCCCACTGTTTACCGTAATGGGTACTCATTATATTGGTACACGAAACGTAGGGTTCTTGATAGGAGGGGGGGAAGGGGGGGGGGGGAATACTTATCCTCTCGGCATCGCTCGCTCACTAATATCTTCGTCTAAAGTGAGCTCTGCGGAGAATATTCGACTGTGTTTCTATCAGAACATAGCATCTAATTGGAAAAAAACAAAACACTATAGTATAGGGGATATATATAATATATATATATATATATATATATCCTATATGATAGTAGGTATATATATATTAGAGGTATATATTAAATATATATAGTCCAGTATATATATATATTAATTTCATTGGAGGTATTTGGTGTTCTGGTGAAATTAATAAGAAATAGAATATATATACTGTATATATAAACTTTGTCGGCGCCTCCATATGCTACCCGAATAGGAAACATAACTAATGGCAATTCTCCTAAAATTAGTATAATTTTGTTTTGCTCGATGTTCACGCCTCTTAAGAGCTGAATATAATGACTGCTTATGTTTGCATGTATCACTGCTCTCCCCCCCCTCCCTCTCCCTCTCCCTCTCCCACCCCTCTCTTGCTCTCTCTCTCTCTTGCTCTGTAACTCTATGTAACTGTATAACTCTCACTCACTCACTCACACATACTCTTTCTCTCTCTCTCTCTCTCTCTCTCTCTCTCTCTTTCTCTCTTTCTCTCTCTCTCTCTCCCTCTCTCTCTCTCTCTCTCTCCTATTATGCACGGGGGTATAGGTAACAGACAGGCCTCACACGTTCACCTTTCATACCTGTAATTACCTGTGGGGCTCCTCAAAGGTCTTGTGCGCACCTGTTACTTCACAATAGTCGATTTTTTTAAAGGGGGCCCAACTCGTTTTTTTTTCTCTCTCTGGGTTGTATCCATTCGGCCCCATTCAGCCTACTGTTTTAAGACGTTCATCCCCATCCAGGTGTCGAATATTTTCTGGCGAGCCGTAGCGAGCCAGCTTATTTTATAAATGTTTTTGACAACAGGATGAATTCGCACATTTTTCGATAGAAAATTTTCTCCGGCAAAGCCGGAATTCTCCATACAATGCTGGCACGCTATCGCTCGCCAGGAAGAAATTGGCACCTGGATGTGGATAGACGTCTTAAAACAGTAGGCTGAATGGGACCGAAAGGATACAAGCCAGAGAGAGAGAGAACATGAAAGAAATATAGCAGGTGACCCTCCTTCCCATCTTAATAACTAGGCTATTACAACGTTTTTATACCCAAATATGCTGTTAATTACGATAACTTGGCAATAATAACATGCAGAGACATAGTAGTTTCATATCATTCCATAACTTGGCAATAATAACATGCAGAGACATAGTAGTTTCATATCATTCCATAACTTGGCAATAATAACATGCAGAGACATAGTAGCTTCATATCATTCCAGTAACTGTGGACTACAAAACATGCAGAGACATAGTAGCTTCATATCATATCATTCCATTGGTTATCCAGAAATGAGCTGCTAAGCGAGTGCAATATCCGCCAAGTTAAATGATGTCGATTATAGTTTGGACACTTTATGAATTTCACCCCATTAGTTCAGCGATCGGCGATTATATGGATTGGTAATCCAATGGACCCGGGTTCAAATCCCGATATGTCAATGGGAAGATATTATTGGGATTGAATTTGTGCTGTACCTAGTATCAGTGCATTACCACAAAGCCCACCGAAATGCCAAAAAAATACCCAATCGGTGTGTTCCCTTATTAAATAACACTTTGTGAATTTCCCCATATCAAAAATATGTTACAGTAGGGGGAACATGAAGGAGCCTATTGAGTTCACTAAGCTCGAATAGGTGGTGTTGCGGAGAGTGAGGGTCCCTGCGTCCTAGAGGGTTGAAGGTACGGTGAAGCACTTGAGCGCAGGCAACCGGGCCGCTTCAGAGATGGGAGTCTGCTTCGAGCCATGATGGATGCTTCACATGTCTCAACTCCCCAGGCTGGAACAATCCCTCACGGGGGCTTCACCGTGGTGCCGGTGGCCTTTTACAGGCTCTCAGCCTATGCCCGAGAGGGAGTAGTTGGAATATATAGAAAAAAAAAAAAAAAAAAAAAAAAAAATGACACTTCACCTCATTCAGGTGTCGATTCTCCCTTTGGGTGAGCGATAATGAACCTGTGACTTATAACTTTTTGATATGTTTTGCAATGTACAGTTGGCCAAGTATATCATGTCTCCGTTGTCATTACGTTTTGCTCTTTGTATGCGTTCATTACGGTGTACTGTCAGAATTGTGGGAATAGGGCGTGTAAAGGTAGGAACATGTTTGTACATCTCTCTCGAAACGATAAAGTAATGCTTAGATAGCGCTGATACCACCTATTGATCGAAGTATCCTTGGTGCCATCACTTATTTGGCCGACTGTACAAATTTAGCTTGGAGGTGGTTTGGATGGGCATTTTTAACATTTGAAGGAAGTCTGGGAAGGTGTTTTTGTTAGCCTAGACTCTAGAGGAACAAACTATAATACATTGCCTGATACTGCCAAAAGCAAGCAAATTCCTCAGTGATAATGAAGCAAAATATCGTAATAACCCCCTAGATGTCGGTCCAGATAGTGTTAAGTTTTTGTAGTGTTTTTTTTTTCTTTTCCGTTGAGAGAGAGAGAGAGAGAGAGAGAGAGAGAGAGAGAGAGAGAGAGAGAGAGAGAGAGAGAGAGAGAGAGAGAGAGAGAGAGGAGAGTAAATGGCGAAGAGGAGAGGAGAGAGGGGGGGGGGGGGGGGCATTAATAAGTCTATCGTATTAAGCAAATCCATCGCATTCTTAAGTATAGTAGACCTAAGCAATGATGATAACAAAATACCAACAATTAAATCCATCAACCCATGAACAGATAATGTAACAAAATCAGACAATGATTAACCAAGGGCCGACTAAAAACGCCATACCGCCCCCCCCCCTCCTAACCGGGGGTGATAGGAGATCGCTAAATCTTCTCCACGCACCGGGCTGGGTGATTAAGCTACCCAGGTAATCACAGAAGAACCAGGTATAGCCAAGAAAAAATGTAGATGTGGTTAGGGCCTTGTCTTGCCTGGTGATGTCGGATCAATTCGACGCAAATCCCCCACGGCCCCCCCCGCCCCAACCCCCGGGACACACACACCACATGCCTACACACACCACACCACACACACACACGCAACACAGCACGATCGTTTAACAGCTTCTGGCGGGCGTTGTGTTGGTAAGGCAATCGTTGAAAGTAGGCGTTGAGTAGGTAGGTTATAGAGCGGATAAAGGGGGGAGGACGGTAATAGTGTGTTGTATAATCTGAAGGTGGTAAGATTGGTAGGTTAGGATCAGTTGTGTCTTCGTGTGGTAGCAATCTGTAGGTTTGTAGGATAAATTTGTTGTTTAGAGACGTTAAGTAAGTAGTGGGCGGTGAATGGATTGGATTTTCTTGTTGTTGTTAGAATCTGTACGGGGTAGGGCGTTAGATTTTAGGGTTGAGGGGGGGGGGATTGGAGTTAGTAAGTAGGGGTAGTTGAATTGGAAATAATCGATTGCCTCGATGGTAGGGTAGAATCGGGTGAAGATATGGCTTGATATTATGGGGTTATGGGGCGGTAAGTATATAATAGAGGATAAGTATGATTGGTTCTTCGTTTGTGTTTTGTAGAATCGGTAAGTAGGGTATGATAATGTACGTTCGGGAGGTAAGTTGAGTATAGCCTGAATGGGATTCTTGATGTTGGTAGGAGAGATCAGAAATGAGAGTAGGAGGGGCTTTATTTTGGAGGGGGTAGGGTGGTAAAGTAGATTGTAGTGGATAATGGTTTGGGGGTCCGATTTGTGTATTTGGTAGGAATCGGGTAATATACGGTGATGAATTGTAGGTTGAGGAGGGGGGAGGTAATTATTGGGTATAGTATGGTTTCTGTGTTGGGGATAGAAATCGTGTAAGTAGTTATGATTGTAGGTGGAATCAGTGAGTATTGTAGTGGATGGGTTTCTGTGTTGGTAGACTCGGTAAGTAGGGATGATTGTAGGGGAAGCATGAGTATTGTAGAGGATGGGTTCTTGTGTTGGTAGAATCAGTAAGTAGGCTTGATTGTAGGTTAGGGTGGTAAGTATTGTAGTGGATATGGTTTTCTTGTGTTGGTAGAATCGGTAAGTACGTAGGATTGTAAGTTAGGGAGGTAAGTATTGTAGAGGATGGGTTCTTGTGTTGGTAGACTCGGTAAGTAGGGATGATTGTAGGTGGAAGCAGTGAGTATTGTAGTGGATGGGTTCTTGTGTTGGTAGACTCGGTAAGTAGGGATGATTGTAGGTGGAAGCAGTGAGTATTGTAGTGGATGGGTTCTTGTGTTGGTAGACTCGGTAAGTAGGGATGATTGTAGGTGGAAGCAGTGAGTATAGTGTAGTGAATTAGATGGGTAGTTTGATGATTTGTGAGATATAAATGCCTGACTAGATCTAGGAATGCGGGATTCTCTAGACCGGTTGGGTTATTAAGGGGGGGTCACCGGCTGTTTTTATCTTTCTCTCCTTTACTCTCTTTCTCTGGTTTGTATCCATTCGGCCCCATTCAGGCAACTGTTTTAAGACGTTTATCCCTATCCAGGTGTCGATTTCTTCCTGGCGAGCGATAGCGACCCAGCATTGTACGGAGAAATCCGGCTTCGCCGGAGAAATTTTTCTATCGAAAAATGTACTAATTTAGTTTTCTGTCAAAACAAAAATTTATATGTGCTGGCTCGCTACCGCTCGCCAGGAAAATATTGACACCTGGATGGGGGTAAACGTCTTAAAACAGTAGGCTGAATGGGGCGGAATGAAAATAAAGGGGGGGAGAGAGAGAGTGAGAGAGAGAGAGAGAGAGAGAGAGAGAGAGAGAGAGAGAGAGAGAGAGAGAGAGAGAGAGAGAGAGAGAGAGAGAGAGAGATAAGCTGTTCTGAAGACTTATTATTTTCACTTTGACACCTTGTGATGTCTAAAATAGAGAGAGAGAGAGAGAGAGAGAGAGAGTGAGAGTGAGAGTGAGAGTGAGAGAGAGAGAGAGAGAGAGAGGAAGTAATGGAAGTATCTCACTCACACACTTTATAGCCAGACGCTCAAAGTTTTCAATATAGGAGAAGTCATTAGCCCCGGGGCTTTGAAAAGTTAGAGGTCTAATGCCTTCTGGCCGAGTGATTGGTGCAGTAAATAAATTGATGGATAGATGGCGATAGATTGATGTACAGATAGATAGATAAAACTGTGAAAGACGTGAACAAGCAGTTTAAAAATAGAATCATACATACCCTGTAATATCTATCAATGAATACTTAACCCAACTTTCATCAACTTTGGGATCAGTGTCAGTATTATACTTACGTGTTGTGTCATTGTATTTATTGTATTTATTTATTTTATTGTATTTATTCATATGTTTTGTTTCACCAAGAATATTTATCCTGCACGTCGGAAATGAATCCTCAAGAATTAGAGACTTCCATTAGCGAGAAGGGCAAGAAATATATTCACATTCTTTTTTACCGATGCGTTGAAAAAGTCATCGGCAAACATTCTCTTGATTTGGGGCCCAGTCACACGAGAGAGCTTTTTCCGGCAATATATTTATACAAGTATTTATTTTATTTATATATATATTTATTTATTAACTTATTTATTTATTTATTTATTTATTTTCTCAAGACCTCCATGTTTTTATTTTTGTGTCCAGTATATTTGATTAAGGGGAGGTATTTAGTTTGTTCCCTAGACCTCCATCAATCTTAAAATTACACCCCCTAGACCCCCTTTCAAGATAAATTTGTACATTTTTCGGTAGAAAAATGTCCCGGCTGAAAGCCGGTTCCTCTTAAATTACAGGCTCGCTATCGCTCGCCATGAAAAAATCGACACCTGAATTGCACGAAAGGTCTTAATATGGGGTGAAAGTTCTTAAAATCGCTAAACTAATGGGGCAAACGTTTTATAATATCAAAAGCAATGGGGCTAAACATGAGGGAGAAAGGGGTCAAGAAAAAAAAAATCCCTCCAGTGGAGATCTCCCCTTAACCCCATTTGTACCGGCGACGTCTTTTTAACTTTATTCTAAACATATTTCGACGATTTCGTCCATTTTCGAAGAAGAATCTGTGGCAGATAAAAATGGTCAAGTGAGATCAATTCAAACCTTTCGGAAAAGAAAATCGCCGGTGGTAGATTTTAACCCCTTCACTACCATTAAGTAATTGCCATCATATTCTGGTTACCATTAGACGATTTTATTTAGTTTGTAATCTACTTATACGACTCAAAGGGGTATATACGATCTAAATAAACCCTCTAAGCAACATAGGTCCTTCTTAAACTGCAGAAAGTCGTCTAATTACAACCAGAATCCAAGACAAATGGGCGTCATGGTGCTGAAAGGGTTAAGGGGAGGCAGATCGTTTTTCTGGACCCCCTTCACCCTAATGTTTAGCCCCACTAGTTTTGCGATTATAAGACATTCGGCCCATTAGTTTGGCGATTTTAACACTTTTCGCCCCATTTCGTTGTCAATTTCAAGACCTTACGTGCCATTTAGGTGTGGATTTTTTCCTGGCGAGCGAAAGCGAGCCTGCAATTTCAAGAGGAATCGGCCTTCGGCCGGGACATTTTTCTACCGAAAAATGTACAAATTTATCTTGAAGGGGGGTCTAGGGCATGTCTTTCTAAGCTTGATTTAGGTCTAGGGAAGAAACTACAAAAAAATATATGAATACATGAATTAATAGACCAAACAAACGGTGAGTCTCCCCTTAAGGTGAGGTCATGAGGGGTCACTGTTGTGCCCTTGGCTGTCGTGAAGTAGAGGTCAACGGTCGGAGATTAGTGTTGTACAGTCGGCCTAATAAGTGACGGCTCGGCACCAAATGTGTTTTGATCAATAATAGGTATCCGCAATATTAACACATGGTTTCTTCTTTTTGAGTGAGATAGACAAACATGTTCCTACACTTACTCACCCTAATCAACATCTGACAGACATTAATACAGCACAGAGCGAGCCGAACGTAAAGACAGCTGAGACATGCCTTATTAGCGCCACTGTACAATAGTCCACTCATAAGAATTCGTGCACCCCACATGGTTTTCTTTATACAATTATATTTATTTGGATTGGTTTTTGGATATAACTAGCTTTTCAATTCATAGTATATAAAGTTTTGTTGTTGATTTATAGACAATTGTATCCATTAATTAGTTTCCAGACATACTCTTCCATAGTTAGAAATATTTCAGGACCTTTCTAGAATTAATGAATGGGGACAAGAGAATCTAGTTTCCTTTAATGCACAGAAAACCAAGTACATTCAATTTTCTAACCGACAGAATCTCACTGACTCCCATATATTTTTTAATGATGTAAATATTCCCACTTCCCCTAGTATTGACATTCTCGGTGTAACATTAACTACTAACTTGAGCTGGACACATTATGTTAGAAGCATTGCTAAGAATGCCTCTAAAAAACTGGGACTCCTGTACAGAGTTCGAGAATTCTTCACTGACGAGCAGTTGGCCGTAATATATAAAAGTCATGTGCGCTCTCAGATGGATTACTGTTCACCTCTGTGGGGTGGAAGTGGAGTGGTTGCATTGAGGCAGTTGGACAAAATTCAAAATAAAGCTATTAGATTAATCAATAACCCTGCAATCACACAGGACCTTCCTACATTAGCCATACGAAGAAACGTTGCATCCCTTGCATTATTCTACAGATATTTTCACAGCAATTGTTCCGAGGAACTTGCTTCAATTGTGCCGCCTCTCCACATCTTTCCCCGTAGAACTAGGGCAGCTGAGAGCGCCCATGAATTTACACTTTCTCCTCCACAATGCAGAACTTCTGCTTATCAGAATTAATTTATCCCCAGAGCTACTACTCTTTGGAATTCACTTCCCTCGAATTGCTTTCCACAAACTTACAATCAACAAATGTTTAAATCCAGTTGTTACAAACATTTTATGAATGGAGGATGCCTTTAGGCACATGGACCTTTTTGTTTTATCTGTGTTTTTCCTTCCTCCGTTCATTGTCTCTTAAAAAAAAAAAAAAAAAAAAAAAAAATTTGAAGCCCGCGAATATTTATGAGTGGGCCAGAGACTATGGTATCCTAGTGTACTAGCGGGTGTTTTAAGGGGAGATTTCCACTTGAGGGATTTTTTTCTTTACCCATTTCTCCCTCATGTTTAGCCCCATTGCTTTTGAGATTTTAAGACGTTCGCCCCAATAGTTTGGCGATTTTAAGACATTTCACCTCATTTATATAACTTTTAAGACCTGTCGTCCCATTTAGGTGTCGATTTTTTCCTGGTGAGCGATAGCGAGCCTGTAATTTAAGAGGAACCGGCCTTCGGCCGGGACATTTTTCTACCGAAAAATGCACCAATTTATCTTGAAAGGGGGTCAAGGGGGTGTAATTTCAAGCTTGATGGAAGTCTAGGAAACACACTAAAAACCTCCCCATAAGGGGGTACTGCTTGGGTTTTGGTCTATATATATATACAGTATATATATACCGTATATATATTTTATTTTTAGTTTTCTCGCTAGACCTCCATCAAGCTTAAACAAAAAACACCCCCTAGACCCCCATTCAAGATAAATGTGTACATTTTTCGATAGAGAAATGTCCCGGCTCTTAAAATTACAGGCTCGCTGTCGCTGGTCAGGAAAAAATCGACACCTAAATGGCACGAAAGGTCTTTAAATTGACAACGAAATGGGGCGAAAGGTATTAAAATCGGCAAACTAATGAAAGCCACGTCTTAAAATCTCAAAACTAATATGCTAAACACGAGGGAGAAGGAGGTCCATAAAAAGCGAGTAGTATCCCCTTAATGTGCCAGTCGGGAGGTTTTCTTTACATGTCTCCAGGAGGGGGAGGATGTGTGTGTGAGGATGTGTGTGTGTGTGTGTGTGTGTGTGAGTTATTGGATTATATATATATATATACCGTATATATATATATATATATATATATATATATTTTATTTTATTTTTTTATTTTTATTTTTTTACCTTGAGGGGGAGGCAAACTTGTCTGGGTGCAAACTTGATATGAGTAGCTTAAAGATGGGAAGATGACTTACGGAAGCGAAGCATGGACGTTGGTTGAGAGACTCAGACCAAGAGTGAGAGCAGTGGAAATTAATTACTTAAGGAGTGCGTGCGGAGTTACATGGAGGGATAGACAGACTAATGAGGAAGTAAGAAGGAGGTGTGGTGTGGAGGTAGATGTGCTGGAAAGTGTGAAAAGGAACAACTTGAGATGGTTCGGCCATATGGAACGTATGGAAAGCGAGAGAATGACTAAGAGGGTGTACGAGAGCGAGGTGGAGGGACAGAGAGGGAGAGGTAGACCGAATATGAGGTGGAAGGATGGAGTGAGGAACTACATGAACGAAGGCGGTGCTGGTTGGGGGGAGGGGCGTCGACTGACTGGGGACAGAGGTGCATGGGGGCGGTTCGTTCGTGTCCACCCCTTCGGGGATCACGGCGTCAGGCAATAGATAGAAAGATGGGAAAAGCAATATATCCATCAATAATACAAATATTGTCGAATACTCCAAATGCCAAGATGATAGATACTACGTCCATACATACAACTGGGAAATATTGGAAGCATATATAAAATATATAAAATAATCTTCATATAATATTTCATGCTTGGTTTGGTACAAATCTCTGTCTGTCGTTATGGTTTGATTTATTTATCTATTGGTAATTAAGTTATTATTGGTAATTAAGTTATTATTATGTCTACCATCATGAATTAACCCCCTGCTGTACCGGCGACGTCCTTTTAATTTTGTTCTGGCAACTATTAGACAATTTTATTCAGTTTCAAAAGGGCCTTCAGCAATTAAGGGGAGGTATTTAGTGTGTTCCCTAGACCTCCATCAACCTTAAAATTACACACCCTCGAGTCCCTTTCAAGATAAATTTGTACATTTTTCGGCAGAAAACTGTCCCGGCCGAAGGCCGGTTCCTCTTAAATTACAGGCTCGCTATCGCTCGCCAGGATAAAATAGACACCTGAATTGCACGAAAGGTCTTAATATGGGGTGAAAGTTCTTAAAATCGCTAAACTAATGGGGCAAACGTTTTATAATATCAAAAGCAATGGGGCTAAACATGAGGGAGAAAGGGGTCAAGAAAACAATCCCTCAAGTGGAGACCTCCCCTTGACAGGCTGCGACCTATCCCACTTTACCCTTTTTACTACCACAGATCCTTCTCAAACTGCACAAAATCCTCTAAATATAGCTATAATAAAATGAAAAAAGACGTCGCCGGTACAGAAGGGGTTAATACAATGGATATTGAGAATTATATTAGATTGACTTTAATACTATACACACTTTTCTGGACCACTTTCTCCCTCATGTTTAGCCCCATTAGTTTTCAGATGTTAAGATGTTTGCCCCATTAGTTTGTCAATTTTAAGACCTTTCGCCTCATTTATTCGTCAATATTTAGACCTTTCGTGCTATTTAGGTGTCGATTTTTT
>CM064549.1:27935159-27957659 GCA_032716605.1 Paralithodes platypus | reverse complement strand
TAATCGGCCTTCGGCCGGGACATTTTTCTACCGAAAAATGTACAAATTTATCTTGAAAGGGGGTCAAGGGGGTGAAATTTTAAGATTGCTGGAGGAGTAGGAAACAAACTAGAAACCTCCCCGTAATCATCAGTTAAGAAACAGAATAAATAAACAAATGTGTAAATAGTCGCATATATAATTTTAGACATAGCGAAATATTGACTCACTGTCTGTAACTTCTTCCAAACTTACGAACACCAAATATCAGTCGGGTGCGATTGATAAGTCAACCAATTAAACATTACTTATTAGTGAAGGCTAAATTCGAACACTAAATTCATCCCCCATTAATTGTTCAGATTGTTGAGTATTTTGATCCAAGAAATAGTTATGGCAAAGGTTGTAGACTTAATGTATTCGTTGGTGCTGTATTATGAGCTGGCCACCTACTCCTCGACTCATGGTAATTACTAGATTATCGTTGCATCGTTATTATTATTATCATATATCATTATTATCGTTATAATTATTAGTATTTGTATTACCATTAGTTTAATTACACGACTATCCTATTTTGGACACGATTATACGATTTTTATTCAGCTTAGGAAAGATCTGTGGAAGCTCAATGGATTAATTGGGGAGATTTCCACTTGAGGATTTGTTTTCTTGACCCCTTTCTCCCTCATGTCTAGCCCCATTGCTTTTGAGATTTTAAGACGTTAGCCCCATTAGTTTGGTGATTTTTAAGAATTTCGGCCCCATTCTGTCAATTTTAAGACCTTTCGTGCCATTTAGGTATCGATTTTATCCTGGCGAGCGATAGCGAGCCTGTAATTTAAGAGTAATCGGCCTTCGGCCGGGACATTTTTCTACCGAAAAATGTACAAATTTATCTTGAAAGGGGGTCAAGGGGGTGAAATTTTAAGATTGCTGGAGGAGTAGGAAACAGACTAGAAACCTCCCCTTAAATAAGATCGTCTGTAGCCTTTTACTTATTAGATGTCCTTCCTAAGCTGAAAAAAAAATCATCTAAGTGTTGCCAGCCTAAAATGAAAAGAACGTCACCGGTACTGAAAGGGTTAACTATCTGACAATGTTCTCTTATCAGCAAAATCCATCAAAATAAGATGATGCATTGCAGCGGATTCTAGACTCCGATCCATGTAGCCGATAAGCTTGCTCGTGTGACGCCGGCTTTAGCAGTATGAATGTCGGGAGAAGTTTGGCCCGAGTTAAGGGAGGTGACCTGTTTTTGTTCTGTCCTTTTCTATCTTTCTCTGGCTTGCATCCATTTGGCCCCATTCAGCTTACTGTTTTAAGACGTTTATCCCCATCCAGGTGTCAATTTTTTACTGGTGAGCGGTAGCGAGCCAGCATATTTTTTATTTTTGTTTGACAGCAGGCTAAATTTGTACATTTTTCGATAGAAAAATGTCTCCGGCGAAGACAGATTTCTTCATATAATGCTGGCTCGCTATCGCTCGCCAGGAAGAAATCGACACCTAGGTGGGGATAAACGTCTTAAAATAGTTGGCTGAATGGGGCCGAATGGATACAAGCCAGAAAAAGAGAGAAAAGGACAGAAATAACAAAAAGCAGGTCACCCCCTTAATTCTTTGAAGGTTATGACGCATTTTGGACACGTTATTCTGACTGTCATTAGATGATTTCAAACTGATTAGGAAGGATGTGTGGCAGTCATAAGGGTTAAGGAAGGATGTGTGGCAGTCATAAGGGTTAAGGAAGGATGTGTGGCAAGTATAAGGGTTAAGGAAGGATGTGTGGCAGTCATAAGGGTTAAGGAAGGATGTGTGGCAGTCATAAGGGTTAAGGAAGGATGTGTGGCAGTCATAAGGGTTAAGGAAGGATGTGTGGCAATCATAAGGGTTAAGGAAGGATGTGTGGCAATCATAAGGGTTAAGGAAGGATGTGTGGCAAGTATAAGGGTTAAGGAAGGATGTGTGGCAGTCATAAGGGTTAAGGAAGGATGTGTGGCAGTTATAAGGGTTAAGGAAGGATGTGTGGCAGTCATAAGGGTTAAGGAAGGATGTGTGGCAGTCATAAGGGTTAAGGAAGGATGTGTGGCAAGTATAAGGGTTAAGGAAGGATGTGTGGCAGTCATAAGGGTTAAGGAAGGATGTGTGGCAGTCATAAGGGTTAAGGAAGGATGTGTGGCAGTCATAAGGGTTAAGGAAGGATGTGTGGCAGTCATAAGGGTTAAGGAAGGATGTGTGGCAGTCATAAGGGTTAAGGAAGGATGTGTGGCAGTCATAAGGGTTAAGGAAGGATGTGTGGCAGTCATAAGGGTTAAGGAAGGATGTGTGGCAGTCATAAGGGTTAAGGAAGGATGTGTGGCAAGTATAAGGGTTAAGGAAGGATGTGTGGCAGTCATAAGGGTTAAGGAAGGATGTGTGGCAGTCATAAGGGTTAAGGAAGGATGTGTGGCAGTCATAAGGGTTAAGGAAGGATGTGTGGCAGTCATAAGGGTTAAGGAAGGATGTGTGGCAGTCATAAGGGTTAAGGAAGGATGTGTGGCAGCCATAGGGGTTAAGGAAGGATGTGTGGCAGTCATAAGGGTTAAGGAAGGATGTGTGGCAGTTATAAGGGTTAAGGAAGGATGTGTGGCAGTCATAAGGGTTAAGGAAGGATGTGTGGCAGTCATAAGGGTTAAGGAAGGATGTGTGGCAGTCATAAGGGTTAAGGAAGGATGTGTGGCAGTCATAAGCGTTTAAGGAAGGATGTGTGGCAGTCATAAGGGTTAAGGAAGGATGTGTGGCAGTCATAAGGGTTAAGGAAGGATGTGTGGCAGTCATAAGGGTTAAGGAAGGATGTGTGGCAGTCATAAGGGTTAAGGAAGGATGTGTGGCAGTCATAAGGGTTAAGGAAGGATGTGTGGCAGTCATAAGGGTTAAGGAAGGATGTGTGGCAGTCATAAGGGTTAAGGAAGGATGTGTGGCAGTCATAAGGGTTAAGACTATCTAAATTAACCCTCCAACTTCCATATACCTTTCCTAATCTGCAAATAATCGTCTAATATTAGCCATAAAGCAAACGGGAAATGCGTATCGGATCTTGAAATGGTTAATAAATATGTGAAGGTATTCTAATTTAAAACAATAAGTTGGATTTTTTGGAGAGCTTGCTGAATTTCAATAGGCTCAAGCAAACATATTGCTATAATGTATTAAGCATGCTTAAAAGTAATTTGTTGGCTATGCAGACCTTTTAAAGGCGGTATCACACGAACGCTTTTTCACTCAACATTTATCCTCAACACTGGTCTGGCAGCTTATGAGGTCGACATTTATAATATTTCGGTCACTTAATTTAATCTATCAACAGTCTAGTTTCCGATACCAGGGGAAAATATTCCAGAAATGTTACCAGAAATTTTGTGTTCATCGAATGTTGACTATAAAAGCCCTCGTGTGATACCGGCTTTAGACATGAGAAGAAACAGAGGATTATTGTTTGTTTTTAATATGCATTGTTCAGGCCAGTTCATCTCTTCCATTGACATAGTAAGAACTGTAGAGCATCATCAATTCGCATATTTAAGGGGGGAAGGTCGATTATTTTGGCTCTCCTTCTCCTTCATGTTTAGCCATATTAATTTTCTGTTTTGAAGACGTTCAGCCCAGGAGTTTGGACAGTAATAAAACTTTCACCCCATTTCTTTGTCAAAATTCAGAAATGTCGTGTCATTTAGGTGTCATTTTTTTTCCTGGCGAGCGACAGCGAGTTTGTAATTTAGGAGGGCCGGAACATGTTTCTACCGAAAAATGGTTAATGGTAATTGATAAAGAAAGTGGACCAAAGTCCATGCATTACAGGCAGGGCAGAATTCGAGGCCCCTCACCTCTGTAACTCCAACAGGGCTAGAGCAATTGGGCTGTAAATGTCCACACCTATTCCCTGGCGGACCCTTCCTAAATGGTGGAGATATTAGCTCGATTACTCTAGTCGTTTATGAGTTATTGAGGTTAGTGGTGAAGATGTTTGGCCTAACTATAATGAACGGACTATATGAGTTATAGAGGTTAGTGGTGAAGATGTTTGGCCTAACTATAATGAACGGACTATATGAGTTATAGAGGTTAGTGGTCAAGATGTTTGGCCTACCTATAATGAACGGACTATATGTTTAGATACCGTTTGCTATAGTCCGTTCATTCTAGGTTGGGCAAAAATAGTAAACTCTAACCTCTGTAACTCAAAAAGGGCTAGAGCAAATGAGCCGTTAATTTACACATCCAGTATATTCCCTAGCCAAGTCTTCCTATTTGGTAGAAATATTAGTTCGATTACTCAAGTCGTTTATGAGTTATGAGATAGGGGTTACGATTTCTACCCAACCTAGAATCAACGGACTTGATATGGTAAGATTTCTGTCTTTTAACCCTATTTGTTGCGAGGTGGGTCCGTGTTAATCCTTTCTGTACCGCCGACGTCTTTTGTTTTGGTCAGATGTAATTTAATTATTACGGTGACTAAACAGCAAAAAAAAAAAAACCACATTACGATAAAATGTATTTTGCTATTTCTCTCTCTCTCTCTCTCTCTCTCTCTCTCTCTCTCTCTCTCTCTCTCTCTCTCTCTCTCTCGTGAATCTGATTCTCCTAAAAATCTCTAGATCACGTTGATGATATAAGAATACGTCAGTTATACAAAGAACAGTACATTTTTGCGGTCTCTCTCTCGCTCTCTCTCTCTCAACCTATGACATTCATTCGGCCACAAACCACTTAATTTTGATGATGGTAGTGGAGAAATTAACAATGACAGCTTTGCAAAGTCCCCCCCCCCCCTCTCTCTCTCTCTCTCTCTCTCTCTCTCTCTCTCTCTCTCTCTCTCTCTCTCTCTCTCTCTCTCTCTCTCTCTCTCTCTCTCTCTTGTCCGCCCATACTTACTCTTACTATCTTGTTGTCGTGTTTTGTTTTTGTTTTATACAATATGATGCATTTGATGGTGGTCAGAGTGAAACAATGCATTATGCAATATTACTATCTAAAGATCAGATTTTTACCCTGAATTGTGTTGTGGAGAAATATCTGGAGAAGACACAAAAGGTGTATGTTGCCTTTATGGACTTGGAGAAGGCCTATGACAGTGTGGATAGAGAAGGCATGTGGAGAGTACTTAGAATATACGGAGTAGAGGGCAAGTTGCTGAAAGCAGTGAAGAGCATGTATGAGGGTGCAAAGGGGGCAGTACGTGTGGAGAATGAGCAGAGCGAGTTCTTTGACCTGAATGTTGGGTTGAAACAGGGGTGTGTGATGTCCCCGGTTGTTTACTGTATACCTGTATATGGATGGAGTCATGAAAAAAATACTAGGAAGAGCAGTGGATGTTTGTGTATTGCTGAAAAGGGAGGGAAATGAGTGGAAGCTGCCTATACTGCTGTTTGCAGATGATACAGTTCTGATGAGCGATAATGAATGGGAGTGGCAGGGTCTGGTAAATGAGTTTGGAACAGTGTGCGAAAAACGGAATTTGAAGGTAAATGCGGGGAAGAGCAAGGTTATGGTCTTCGAAAGGGGTGAAGTCACAGAGTGTGAGGTGAAGTTGAACGGTCAGGCTATGGAGATTGTCAGCTCTTTTAAGTATCTGGGCAGTGTCTTGAGTAAAGATGGGACTATGGATGAAGAAGTGCGGGAGAGGGTGCAACAGGGGAAGAGGGTTGTAGGAACGTTGAAAGCAGTAACAAGAAATAGAGTGGTCAGTATGGAAGTGAAGAAGTCCTTGCATGACAGTGTGGTAATCCTGACACTAACTTATGGAAGCGAAGCATGGACGTTCGGGAAGAGACTCAGACCAAGAGTGAGAGCGGTGGAAATGAGTTACTTGAGAAGTGCGTGCGTAGTTACATGGCGGGATAGACAGACGAATGAGGAAGTAAGAAGGAGGTGTGGTGCGGAGGTAGATGTGCTGGAAAATGTGAAAAGGAACAACTTGAGATGGTTCGGCCATATGGAACGTATGGAAAGCGAGAGTTTGACTAAGAGGGTGTACGTGAGCGAGGTGGAAGGACAGAGAGGGAGAGGTGCACCGAGGGAGAGGTGGAAGGATGGAGTGAGGAAGTATATGAATGAAGGCGGTGCTGGTTGGGAGGATGGGCGTCGACTGACTGGGGACAGAGGTGCATGGGGGCGGTTCGTTCGTGGCCACCCCTTCGGGGATCACGGCGTCAGGCAATAGATAGATAGACTATCTAAAAACCAGCTTATGCTGCTCTCTCTCTCTCTCTCTCTCCTCTCACTGCGTCAGTCACAGCATCCATATCTCTCTCTCTCTCTCTCTCTCTCTCTCTCTCTCTCTCTCTCTCTCTCTCTCTCTCTCTCTCTCTCTCTCAGCAACAAATCTCCAGTGCCTTAAATTGATACACCTAATGGAATTGCCAACAGTCCCGCATCGTATTAAAACTAGTCTAGGAAAACGCATACCCCCCCTTGGCCATTCTCGAGTTACTAGTATTGGTTGGAGTTGTTATAGATGTATTTGTTGGTGTTGTAAGGTCGTGCTAATAAGTCATAGCCCAGCTGTCATTACGTTTGGCTTGCTCTGTGCTGCATTAATGTCTGTCTCAAGGGGTTCTTTACTCCTGTGCAGCTTCTGGCTATGTACGGGGGCACAGTGCGTCCTTGTATTGAGTATTGTTCACATGTGTGGGGAGGATCCTCTCACACCGCACTCCTAGACAAAGTAGAAAGGAAAGCCTTTCGTATCATTAACTCCCGCCCTCTCACCAACTCTCTGCAATCTCTCTCTCTTCGCCGCAATGTTGCATCTCTCTCGTTATTCTATCGCTACTATAATAATCAATGTTCCTCAGAGCTTTCCCAGTGTATACCACCTCCTCTACGTAGGGTACGTAGTACCCGTCTTGCAACACAATCCCATCCCTACTCTGTGCAACTCTCCAACCCAAGAGTGATACGTTATTCTCAGTCTTTCTTCTATGCAACTGCTGAGCTCTGGAACTCTCTTCCAGAATCAATCTTTCCCTCTTTCTATGACTTAAATTGCTTCAAACTCCGTGTGTCCAGGCATTTTGGCTCGAACGTCCCTTGATTTTGGCTCTGCCACTCTCTCAACTCTGGGGGAGGCACTCGCTACAGGCAGTTCTGCCTTTTGTCTCCCTCACTCATATAGAACAAAACAAATATGAAGAATGATAGACAATACGAATAATACAACTTAATAAATAACATGTGATAACGAACAAAATAACGGAAAATTTGTGAAGAAAAAGAACAAGAAGAAGAAGAAGAACAACAACAACAACAACAACAACAACCAAGACAAAGACAAATCAGGAGTGTAATTCAACGCATGAACAACAAAAAATAACTAAAATATTAACATTAAAGACGAAATGAAAAAGTCATGAGAAAAATGATAATGGAAATGGAAAATCCGTAGCAGACGAGGGAGGAGGGGAAAAAAGATGCTCAAATATGATTAAACGAGAGAAGAGAGAGAGGGAGAGAGAACAAGTATATGAGAAAATTAATAACATGGGAGAGATTGTGATTGTGTGTGTGAGAGTGAGTGAGTGTGTGTTTGAGAGAGAGTGAGAGAGTGAGTGTGTGAGAGAGTGAGTGAGCGAGTTAGTGTGTATTCATAATTGTAGTTTGACAGGAATTGAGTTTTTGGCTCGTATTGTCCCGCTTCCTAGACATTATTATCAGTGACAATTACCCATCTCCTTGCTCAAGGGATATGGTAACCGCCGGCTATGTCTCAGAATATCTTCAGCAACCTGAGCGATGTGTGAGTGTGTGTGTTAGAGAGAGAGAGAGAGAGAGAGAGAGAGAGAGAGAGAGAAAGAGAGAAAGAGAGATAGAGAGTCATAGAGACCCAAGAGGTGCAGAACCACCCCATCCTGTCTGCGTAATGTGAGACACTTCCTCCCTCTGTCACGAGTTGTCTTCACCTTATCTATCTACCTATCTATCTAGCTAGCTATCTATTTATCAACTTATTTATATCTATCTATCTATCTATCTATATATTTACCTATTTAGCTATATATCTGTCAATCAATCTATCTATCTATCTATCTATCTATCTATCTATCTAAATATCTATCTATCTAAGCTAAACATTGACATATGTAATGTTGGTATAGTACATGTACACATTGAACCGTCAGAATTCATCGACTGGCAAAAACTGTCTATTGTGGATAATTTACAGATATATAGATCAAATATTAATCATTATCTAGGTGAATTGGATATATCAAGTTTTAATTGCTTGGACTGCAGTGTATATAGATGTAATAATGAACAGCATATCAAGGAATTAAATTTAATTTATAACAGTATAATTAGTTTGTTACTTAATTCATCTTCTTTGTTTAAGAAAGAACCATTAAAAAGGCATAAAGTTATACCAGGTTAGAATGATGAAATTAAGGATATGCATAAGTTTGCGAGAAGTAAGTTTTTAACTTGGAAGAATAGGGGACGTCCACTTGCAGGAGTTGAGTAGAAGAAATGAAGGAGTCTAGAAAGGACTTTAGGAATGTATTGAAACAAGTTAAACAAAATGAGTCTCAAATTAGAACAAATAAGTTAGCTCAATCTCTATCTAATAACAATTTGAAATCATTTTGGAAAGAGGTTAGACAAATAAAGAATAATAAAGTTTTTGTAAGTATGAAAATAGATGGAGAATGTGACCCAAAATGTATTGTAGAGAAATTTTCCAATAAGTTTAAACATGTATATGATGATTGTAAATGTCAGAATGATGATGACTTCATGATAGATAAATTGGTGAAAAATGTACGTGACGGTGAAATATTTGGTAAGGTAAATAGTCATGATGTATCTACAGCAATATCTGACCTCAATTGTGGTATTGGCCCAGATAATATACATTCTTTTCATTTAAAGTATTGTACAAACGAATTGATAGTAGTAATTGCAAAGTTGATTTCTTCTTGTGTTGTACATGGTTGTATGCCTGTAAGAATGAACTTTGGAATTATGGTACCCTTATTGAAAGATAAGTATAAAGATAATACATCACTTGATAATTATAGATCAATTACGTTATCGCCAATATTATTGAAGGTATTTGAATACTGCTTGAAGTACAAAATTTTAAGATATGTTAGTTTAAATGATAGGCAGCATGGATTCAGAGAGAGGTATTCTACTTCTACTGCATGTTTAATTCTCAAGGAAACTATTTTAAGGTACACCACGGAGGGATCTAATGTTTTTTCATGTTTTATTGACCTGACAAAAGCTTTTGATAAGGTGAATCATTTCAAACTTGCAAATAAGCTTTTAAAACTAGGATTACCAAATTTCTTGGTTAATATTTTATTTTACTTTTACAGAAACCAACATGTTGTTGTCAAATTTAAAGATTCAATTTCAACTGAATGGACTATGAAAAATGGAGTGAGACAGGGTGGGGTTTTATCTCCCTTGTTGTTTTCAATTTATATTGATGACTTATTAAGTAAATTATCTGCAAGTAATGTAGGCTGTAGACTAGGTTTACAAGTCAGCAATGTGATCGCCTATGCAGACGATCTTGTAATATTGGCTCCTTCGGTTAGAGGTCTGCAAACATTGATAGATATTATGGATCATGAAATTAGACAACTAGACTTATCTATTAACTCTGCAAAATCAGTATGTATGATCTTTAAATATAAGTATGGACAGGAAATGAATCCTTTCATATATTTAGACAATAACAAATTAAATATTGTTTCTGAATACAAATATTTGGGTTTTATAATCGATTGTAATCTTAATAATGACTTGGATATGATAAGATGCAGAAATAAGTTTTACAATGAGTTTAATTGTCTTTTAAGAAAGTTTAGCAACACGAGTACTGAAGTTTTTAAAACATTATTTCAAAGCTACTGTTTGAATTTTTATGGCGCTGAACTTTGGTTTAATAATAGAAAATGTTATATACCGTTTAAGCAGTTTTCCATTGGATACCACAAGGCAATAAAGAAAATATTGAATATGAAGTACTGGAAGAGCAACCACAGTGCTTGTAGAGAATGTGGAGTGATGGTGTTTAGGCATTTGGTTAACTGGATGAAAATAAGATTTGTATATAGAAATCTCATAAAGCCATGTAGTTTTATAGAGAAGAACATGTATTACATGTTACATAGATCTTTTCTTGTAAAGGATGTTGAAAAAATAATCCTACATGAGTATGGATTTACTAACTTATTGCTAAATGATATCAATGCTATCAGATCAAGAATTGTTTATGTACAGAACACAGAACCAACTATGCGCTAAGGACTTTTAGCTTAATGTAGATTACGTAAATAACTCTGTAAAAAGTGTATGTATATGTCTTTTTATGAAATAAAATTATGACTGACTGACTGACTATCTATATATCTATCATCTATCTATCTATCTACCTATCTATCTATCTATCAATTTATGTATCTATCATTTCTATATGTATATACAATATATATATATATATATATATATAGAGAGAGAGAGAGAGAGAGAGAGAGAGAGAGAGAGAGAGAGATACTCAGACTCAGATAGATAGATAAATAGATAGATATAGATAAATAGACAGGATAGGTAAATAAATTGATAGATATATAGCCAGAGACAGGATATATAGATAAATAGACAGATATATAGAAAGAGATACACAAATAGACAGACCAATAGACAGCCAATATATTTCCCGGCGTCTCTTCTTCTCCTCTCCGTGTTCTCTCTCATGTCAGTCATTTCTCTCACACGGTCTTCCCATTTTCTCTCACTCGGTCTTCCCATTTTCTCTCACTCTCGACTCCCCTTTCTTTTATTGACCTTTCTGTCTTTGTCACATTCGCCCATTTTCGTTTGTTTCTTTTCATTGGCTTTGGTGTGTAGTTTTCCTGTGGTATTGATAGATGGATAGAGAGATAGATATATAGATAAACTGATAGATAGATAGATAGATAGATTGATTGATTGATAGATATATAGAGATAGATAGATAGATAGATAGAAAGAGAGAGAGAGGTAGTTAGATATATAGAAAGATTGATTGATTGATAGATATATAGAGATAGAGAGAGAGAGAGAGAGAGAGAGAGAGAGAGAGAGAGAGAGAGATAGATAGATAGATAGATAGATAGATAGATAGATAGATAGATAGATAGATAGATAGATTGATAGATATATATTAGTATTGCTTATCCTTTGAATTCATGAGATGCTTCCAAAGTTGAATACAATAATGTTCAATACAAGAGTACGATCATTAAGGGGAGGTTTCTAGTTTGTTTCCTACTCCTCCAGCAATCTTAAAATTTCACCCCCTTGACCCCCTTTCAAGATAAATTTGTACATTTTTCGGTAGAAAAATGTCCCGGCCGAAGGCCGATTACTCTTAAATTACAGGCTCGCTATCGCTCGCCAGGATAAAATCGACACCTAAATGGCACGAAAGGTCTTAAAATTGACAGAATGGGGCTGAAATTCTTAAAAATCACCAAACTAATGGGGCAAACGTCTCAAAATCTCAAAAGCAATGGGGCTAGACATGAGGGAGAAAGGGGTCAAGAAAAAAGTCCCTCAAGTGGCGATCTCCCTTTAATGTCACCGTCGAAAGAGGGATTGTAGTTTCCGAAAAGAGGCCCCAGTTCTGACGCTATTCAAGATAGTTTTTTTTTTTTTTTTATGTGAATGAGGGATACAAAAGGCAGAACTGCATGTAGCGAGTGCCTCCCCCAGAGTTGAAGGAATGACAGGGCCAAAATCAAGGGATATTCTAGCTATAATGCCTGGACACACGGAGTTTGAGACAATTTAAGTCATAGGAGGAGGGAAAGACTTTCAGCGTGCTGGCTTAAAAATACAGAAGGGTTGATAGCCTCCTATGTCATATTTTAATTAATCGAAAGAGTATTATGTTATTCAGATTCGTATCATATTATTTAGTGTATAATATATTTCCATTATTTCGTGTCACGTTTACCTGATTCCACCAGGTTTCTCTCTCATTTAGTTTATTTCTTGTAGATATATCTATATTCTCTCTCTCTCTCTCTCTCTCACACACTATCTATCTCTCTCTCTCTCTCTCTCTCTCTCTCTCTCTCTCTCTCTCTCTCTCTCTCTCTCTCTCTCTCTCTCTCTCTCTCTCTCTCTCTCGCTCACTCTCTCTCTCGCTCACTCTCACACACACACTATTCCCCCCTTGGATTTTCATTGTCAGTCCTCCAACAATGTGATCTTTCTTACTTCTTTTCGCCATGCACTTCTTCTTTCTTTCTTTCTTTCTTTCTTTCTTTCTTTCTTTCTTTCTTTCTCTATCTCTCTCTCTCTCTCTCTCTCTCTCTCTCTCTCTCTCTCAACACTATTCTTACTTCTTTTCGTCTTGCATGTCTGTCTACTCCCTTGTTCGTCTCTTGTATATTTTGCGTTGTTTCTTGTTGCTGTCTGTTTTGTGTTATTTATCTGTTATTTTCTGTTCATGTATCTTATTTATCATTCTTGTTGCTGCATTCCTTCAGGCTCGCTTTTGCTCGCCAGCTTTCTTTAACCCTTTGAGGAGCATGACGCGTTTTGGCAGTTTATTCTGGCTATCATTAGACGACCTTATTCAGCTGAGGGTGAACCTTTGGGAGCTCAGTAGTTAATTGAGATAGTATTAACCTCTCGATATTCCTAGATATTCTTACTAAATTTAATAAAGTAGTCTAATGCATAGACTACAGTAGATCTGAGCTTGAGACGAAAATGGAACTTTGTAGTAAGGGACCCAAAATCGGAAAACGAACCCTCAAGTTCGAACCTCGAAACTGCGAACATTTGATATTTTCGCGGTTTCAGGAAAATCAGGAAAATCCCCAATTCTAATTAAACAAAATATAAAAATAACCCCCAAGACCACGGACCAGATAGTGTTAATTATTGTCTTCCCACTTTTACTCCGGATGGTACTTTAATTGTTCTTCCTTTGTTAGATTCTGATTTATATTATATTTTTATATAAATAATTTTAGATTGTTATATTCCTCTTCGTAACTAACCTGCAAATATTCGGGCATGCTTTTTATCACTATGCTATACAGTATATATATATATATATATATATATATATATATATATATATATATATATATATATATATATATACTGTATATTTAAATATATATATATATATATATATATATATATATATATATATATATATTTATATATATATATATATATATACTGTATATATATAATTAAAGTGTATATTTTGCAAGGTACATAATATACAGTATAATATAATATATGCAATATGGAACATCATTGTCCCTACCTTGTATAATTTGTATTGTTATATTTTAGTAGATATTTCAATGTTCTCATCTGAGGCACTTTGGTAACTATGTCGTATCTTTTTATTGTCTTCCTTATCTCATTTCCGGTGCTTGTGTGTGCCCAACGTTCATTCTTTATATCTTTTAGTGGGCCGGTATAAACGTATCCTTATCTGAACATTGTATTTAGTGCTATGGATGTTATTATTCGTATTATTATTACTTTGTTTTAATTAGTGTCATTATTAATTTATTGGTGGTAGTAGTAGTAGTAGTAGTAGTAGTAGTAGTAGTAATAGTAACTGCACTTGGTATTTTCAGCTTTCTATACAATTTCTTATATTTATGATTTTAAGATATCTTATTCTTTCAACTCTGTACTGCAATTCAATGTGTTTTTTATCCATTTTAGTTTAATTTACACTGTTATTGTTTTTGCAACGTAATTATATATATATTTATTTATTTACTGCTCTTTACTGCAGACCATTTGTCTTATTTGGTCCTTCTATTAGTATTAGTATTGTTGTTGTTGTTGTTGTTGTTGTTGCTACAGGGTATACTCAACTCACTAATTATATCGTAAGTTCATTTCTGTTCTTACATTTTTATAAACTTTTTTGTATGTTTTACCTAACTCATCCTTACTATTATTCCACTTCAGCTAAATTATTTATATTTTTATTTTTCAATTAAATTTTGTTTTGTTTTGCTAATTAATTAACTATCCAGTGCCAGAGTCTTTGTACATTTTAGTTTAGTGCTGTATATATATACTGTATATCTTTAGCTCTTTCCTGCAGACATTCTCCCTAACTGGCCATTGTATTATGTCATAGTTGTTACTACTACTACTACTACTACTACTACTATTACTACTACTACTATTATTATTTTTAGTATTATTATTTATATTATTTGTTACTATTATTATTATTGACATGGGGAATAATTAACTCTTGTCTTATATTTTCAATTTATATATTCCTGTTCCTAACAAAGCCAGTGCCATTGTCTTTGTACGTTAGTTTTATGCTGTATATTCCTTTAGCTCATTCCTACAGACTACTACTACTTATGATACTACTACTACTACTACTACTACTACTACTACTACACCTTTTTTCAGTGGGAAACGACGTTTTCTCGACCCTAATTGACGTATTTCATATCAATTATATATTTTACTTTATATTTCGTCATTGTTCGAGGTGAATCGACAATGTCAAACAAATTGAACAAGCGATCGTTCGGAAATGGAGAATAAACACTTGAAACGATATTTATCACTTGAAATCGGCCATTTTCCACATGAATTGGCATTGTTTGCACAGTGTTCGACATATTGCAGTTGATTTCGACAAATTTCATTCCAAATCTCATGGAGAAAATAAACTATTTTGGCCAATTATTTAGTGTCGGACAATGAAACAAGTTACTGTATTGCTTTGCAGAGTCAGTTTTTGTGATTGGGTATCGTACTTCACACTTTGTTGTAGTTGATTAATACGGTTGAATCGAGGTGATGTTAGGGTCAGTTACAGTATAGTCGACATTAGTCACTTCATCTCAACATGCCCTATAAACGTGTTTTGGAATAGGATAAGCGGCGCTTGGTGGACTGTTACACGATAGGAGATGACTACGTGGCTTTAACTACACAGCAGGGAATCAAGAGCACTATAACCTGGGGTGTAATTAAGAAATATATCGCGGCTGGTTAAGTCGTTACACCTAGAAGAGGGGTGACCCGCCCGAGAAAGGCACTTTGCTTTATGTATCCCCACCATAGGTGTTTGTCTTTATCCAATGTTTATTATTGTTGTATACTTGTGTGTATCTGTAACCCAAGCTAGCATTGCATTTGATGTGTATATTGTCTGGTCTTTCATATATACTGTATATATATATATCATGAAATTCTTGCGTTGTCGCATAAGAGGACATTCTTAATTGATCTGTAAAAGTATCCGAATATAGTGGCGAATTTGCTTTGTGTCACCTTCCACATACACCAAAGTGGCGATGATTGACATTATTTACTGGTGGTGATTGATTATGGTGCTTAGACACGGTATGGTTATGTATATACTCTGCTAAGAAATACAATTATGTTGCCTGACATTATATGCATATTCAACCTTAAGCTGAATGCATAAACATGTTAAGGCATAATTTAAGGTTAGAATTGTTAATGAAAGCCAAATGCAATATTTCATTTGTTACTCGTGTGCAAAATATAAACATCTTAAGCATAGAAATTAAAACGGAAATGTCGTTTAAGGTGGAGAAACATGCAATTCGATTGACGAATGCCTGTTCACATATACAGGTGTCTAAATCAAATGCTGAAAGTCATTAAATTTACAATTGCCAATTGACGATGTTGATGCTCCATGTCGAATTGTTGTGAAAAAGTCTTAATATAATTATTTAATGTCGGTTCATGTGAACACTTTCCAATTTGTGTGAAAACGGTCGAAATATAATGAAAACATCCTATTCGACAATAGATTTGCCAATATTACTTGAGAAAACGTCGCTTCCTACTGAAAAAAGGTGTACTATCACTACTCTAAATAACATGGGGTATATTCAACTATTTTCTTTCATCTTAATTTGGTATATATATATATATATATATATATAATATATATATATATATATATATATATATATATATATACCTGTCTATCTGTCTATCTATATATATATATATATATATATATATATATATATATATATATATATATATATCTTTTCATTAACTTTATTCATCAATTCTATAATTTTATGTCTTCCTTTAAGTTTAATATTCTCTGGCATTGTCTTTGTAAGTTAGTTGGCTGTTGTATATTCCTCTAGCTCTTTCCTGCAGACCATTCTCCTTAACTGGCCATTGTGTTATTATTATTAGTATTATTATTAGTAGTAGTAGTAGTAGTAGTAGTTTTAGTATTAACACTTGTTATACTTAACTCTTTTCTTTCATTATCATTTGACATATTCCTTGTTTAAACATATATTTATGTCAATATATAATCTTTTCATCAACTTATTTCATCAATTATATCATTTTGTGTCTTTCTTTAAGTTGACTATTCTCTGGCATGATCTTTGTAAGTTAGTTGGCTGTTGTATATTCTCTTAAGCTCGGTTCACACATGCACGAATTAACGTCACGTCCGTCCCCGACCAAGAAAATAGGCAGGACGGCATCAATCTGGAGGCCCCATGTTCCGTTCCAACGTTCCAACTGTTCCAACGGTTTTTTACCGCCGTTCTCATTCCGTTATATTCGTCGTCTAGACGCCACCAGTCGTCGTCTAGACGCCGCCAGGCTGCGCCTAGACGACGATTGCTCCCGTGTGTGTCTGTGTGTGTCCCCTGGTTGTCCCCAACATAAACAAAATTCTGGCAGTTGCCCCGACCCATACGGACCATTTTATGCATGCATAAAAAGGACGCCTCCCAGGCACGGCGAATTAAGGGTCGGGGAAGGACGGGACGTTAATTCGTGCATGTGTGAACCGAGCTTTAGCTCTTTCCTACAGATCATTCTCCTTATCTGGCCATTGTGTTATTATCATTATTATATTACTATTATTTTTACGATTTTTCTTATTATTATTATTTTATTATTATTATTACTTGGTATAATCAACTCCTGCCTTTCATATTTATTTGGCATATTCCTCTTCTTAACATATATTTATTTGGCATATTCCTCTTCTTAACATATATTTGGCATATTCCTCTCCTTAACATATATTTGGCATATTCCTCTCCTTAACATATATTTGGCATATTCCTCTTCTTAACATATATTTGGCATATTCCTCTCCTTAACATATATTTGGCATATTCCTCTTCTTAACATATATTTGGCATATTCCTCTTCTTAACATATATTTGGCATATTCCTCTCCTTAACATATATTTATTTGGCATATTCCTCTTCTTAACATATATTTGGCATATTCCTCTTCTTAACATATATTTGGCATATTCCTCTTCTTAACATATATTTGGCATATTCCTCTCCTTAACATATATTTGGCATATTCCTCTCCTTAACATATATTTGGCATATTCCTCTTCTTAACATATATTTGGCATATTCCTCTCCTTAACATATATTTGGCATATTCCTCTTCTTAACATATATTTGGCATATTCCTCTTCTTAACATATATTTGGCATATTCCTCTCCTTAACATATATTTGGCATATTCCTCTTCTTAACATATATTTGGGCATATTCCTCTTCTTAACATATATTTGGCATATTCCTCTCCTTAACATATATTTGGCATATTCCTCTTCTTAACATATATTTGGCATATTCCTCTCCTTAACATATATTTGGCATATTCCTCTTCTTAACATATATTTATTTGGCATATTCCTCTTCTTAACATATATTTGGCATATTCCTCTCCTTAACATATATTTGGCATATTCCTCCTCTTAACATATATTTGGCATATTCCTCTCCTTAACATATATTTGGCATATTCCTCTTCTTAACATATTTGGCATATTCCTCTTCTTAACATATATTTGGCATATTCCTCTTCTTAACATATATTTGGCATATTCCTCTTCTTAACATATATTTGGCATATTCCTCTTCTTAACATATTTGGCATATTCCTCTTCTTAACATATATTTGGCATATTCCTCTTCTTAACATATATTTGGCATATTCCTCTTCTTAACATATATTTGGCATATTCCTCTTCTTAACATATATTGGCATATTCCTCTTCTTAACATATATTTGGCATATTCCTCTCCTTAACATATATTTGGCATATTCCTCTTCTTAACATATATTTGGCATATTCCTCTCCTTAACATATATTTGGCATATTCCTCTTCTTAACATATATTTGGCATATTCCTCTTCTTAACATATATTTTTGTCAACATATAATCTTTTCCATCAATTTTATAATTGTGTGTCTTTCTTTAAGGGGAGATTTCCACTTGAGGGATTTTTTTCTTGACTCCTTTCTCCCTCATGTTTAGCCCCATTGCTTTTCTAATTTTAAGACGTTCGCCCCATTATTTTGACGATTTTAAGAACTTTCGACCCATTTCTGTCAATTTTAAGACCGTTCGTGCCACTTAGGTGTCGATTTTATCCTGGCGAGCGATAGCGAGCCTGTACTATAAGAGGAACCGGCTTACAGCCGGGAAATTTTTCTACCGAAAAATGTACAAATTTATCTTGAAAGAGGGTCAAGGGGGTGAAATTTTAAGATTGCTGGAGGAGTAGAAAACAAACTAAAAACCTCCCCTTAAATTGACTATTTTCTGGCATTGTCTTTGTAAGTTAGTTGGCTGTTGCATATTCTCTTCTCTTTCCTGCGGACCATTCTCCTTATCTGGCCATTGCCTTGTTTTTCTCTTTCTCTCCCTCTCTCTTTGGCTTGTATCCATTTGGCCCCATTCAGCCTACTGTTTTAAGACGTTTACCCCCATCCAGGTGTAAATATTTTCCTGGCGAGCGGTAGCGAGCCAGCATACATATATTTTTGTTTTGACAGCAAGCAAAAAATTTACATTTTTCGAAAGAAAAATGTCTCCGGCGAAGCCGGATTTCTCTATATAATGCTGGCTCGCTATCGCTCGCCAGGAAGAAATCGACACCTGGACGGGGATAAACGTCTTAAAACAGTTGGCTGAATGGGGCCGAATGGATACAAGCCAAAGAGAGAGGGAGAGAAAGAAAAAAAAAACGAGGTGACCCCTTTAAGTTGAATATTCTCAGCCATTGTCTCTGTAAATTAGGTTTATATTGTATATATTCCCTTAGCTCTTTCCTGCAGACCATTCTCCTTATCTGGCCATTGCCTTCTCCCTAATCGCTCTCTTCTTCATCTTTATCACTTCCTCTGTGTCGTAACATTCGTTGCCCTTATCTTTCTCTCTCTCTTTCTCTCTTTCTTTCTTTCTCTCTAATTATATTCCTAGGTCCGCTCTCTCTCTTTTTCTCCTCTAGCTTTTGCTCGCTCTCGCTCTCTCTCTCTCTCTCTCTCTCTCGCTCTCTATCTCTCGCGCTCTGTCTCTCGCGCTCTCTGTCTCTCGCGCTCTCTGTCTTTCGCGCTCTCTGTCTCTCGCTCGCTCGCGCTCGCTCTCGCTCGCGCTCGCTCTCGCTCTCTCTCTCTCTCTCTCTCTCTCTCCATCTTTATGTTTTTACCTAATTATAGGTTTTGTTTTAAGGGGAAGAACGTTTTTATATAATTATTTATCACAAAAATAATTATACAACCAAAACAAAACAAAACAGGAGAACATTATAATTAGTGGATCTCTCTCTCTCTCTCTCTCTCTCTCTCTCTCTCTCTCTCTCTCTCTCGTATCTAGTGTTATCAACGACTCTCTCACACGTTTCCTCAGCGTTTCTCTCTTATCTTTAATCTCCATCTCTTTCTTCCCCCCCTCTCTCTCTCTCTCTCTCTCTCTCTCTCTCTCTCTCTCTCCCAGTCTTCCTTACTATTTTCGCCCACTGACATTTTTCTTGTTTTTACTCTCTCTCACTCTAACATACTCTCTCTCTCTCTCTGTTTACTGCACACACACACACACACACACACACACACACACACACACACACACACACACACACACACACACACGTACATACGCACACACACCTCCAGGACTTTTTCGCTTTTAAAAAGGAATACCCATTGTTTTTCTTTTTGTTCTCTCTCCCTCGATTGTTCTGTGTAAGCAGGCTATTTCCGCGTCTCTCTCTCTCTCTCTCTCTCTCTATCTCTATCTCTCCCCCTTCTGCTTTGCTTCCATACACTTCCCCTTACTTTGAGTTTTCCTATCTCTGCTGGCCACCTCGCTAGGAACGTCAAGTCTGTGTGGTCAGTGTACATTATCGACTGTATGGAAAATCTGTATTAAATCTTCCTTGCTTTCTTCTATCACACACTCACACACACACACACACACACACACACACACACACATACTCACACACACATACTCACACACACACAAACACACACACGGATATATGCAGCATTTTTTCGCCATATATTCTCCGTTTTATTTCCTCTATTATTTCTCCTGTTGATGCACCTTCCTTCTTTCTTCCTCTCTCTCTCTCTCTCTCTGTCTCTCTCTCTCTCTCTCTCTCTCTCTCTCTCTCTTCCAATCTTTCCTGTAAATTCCTTCTGGGGATTTCGAAGCCCAGCAAGGTTAATCACTTCCAACTTTTTCATGTACGTCAATTGCCGGAGGAAACGGAGGGTGGGGGAGAGAGAGCCTTCTTCTTTTCTATCCTTTCCTTCAACTTTCCTTTTCTATCGGATAGGCCATCTATACTAGAATTAAGTCCTGACCACATCGTTTGGATCATAAGGGCTGTGTGGCCAGTGTATCTGTTAATCTATGTAAATCTTTCATGTATTATCTATCTATCTATCTATCTATCTATCTATACAGTATATATATATATTGATAACATTCCCATTATTTAGTACCGGGTATAAGTTTAATTCGATAGACAACTGAAAATAGCCATTAGATCCCAAATTCAATAATGTAATTCAGTAACACAACTTTTTAACAATTTTCGTCTTCGTAGGCAGGTTCATAGCTCAAAGGGTTTATTAGATTTGCAATTCAGATCCTTTGTGTAGCCTATTATATTTGCAATTCAGATCCTTTGTGTAGCCTATTATATTTGCAATTCAATTCCTTATTGGTAGAAAGTGATTCATAGTAAGGGGGGGATGGTTCACTTAAGGGGGGATGGTTCACTTAAGGGGGGATGGTTCACTTAAGGGGGGGATGGTTCACTTAAGGGGGGATGGTTCACTATTAAGGGGGGGATGGTTCACTTAAGGGGGGATGGTTCACTTAAGGGGGGATGGTTCACTTAAGGGGGGAGGGTTCACTTAAGGGGGGGAGGGTTCACTTAAGGGGGGAGGGTTCACTTAAGGGGGGGAGGGTTCACTTAAGGGGAGAGGGTTCACTTAAGGGGGGGATGGTTCACTTAAGGGGGGGATGGTTCACTTAAAGGGGGGATGGTTCACTTAAGGGCCGGGGATGGTTCACTTAAGGGGGGGATGGTTCACTTAAGGGGGGATGGTTCACTTAAGGGGGGATGGTTCACTTAAGGGGGGATGGTTCACTTAAGGGGGGATGGTTCACTTAAGGGGGGATGGTTCACTTAAGGGGGGATGTTCACTAAGGGGGGATGGTTCACTTAAGGGGGGATGGTTCACTTAAGGGGGGATGGTTCACTTTTTGGGCGATTTTTGCATGTATTCATTATTTGTTTAGTTTCCTCCCTAGACCTCCATCAAATTAAAAAAAAAAAAAACATCCATTAGATCCTCCATCTAGAATTATTTGTAAATTTTTCGGTAGAAAAAGCCGGTTCTTCCAACATTACAGGCTCACTATCGTTCGCCAGGGAAAAAATCGACACCTAAATAGCACGAAAGGTCTAAATATTGACGAAGAAATGGGGCGAAAGGTCTTAAAATCGACTAAATAATGGAGCAAGCATCTTAACATCTGAAAACTAATGGGGCTAAACATGAGGGAGAAAAGGGGTCCAGAAAACCGGCCCATCTCCCCTTAAGGGGGGTGACCTGTTTTTGTTCTGTCCTTTTCTATCTTTCTCTGGCTTGTATCCATTCGGCCCCATTCAGCCAACTATTTTACGACGTTTATCCCCATCTAGGTGTCGGTTTCTTCCTGGAGAGCGATAGCGAGCCAGCATTATATATTACCATATTGCCAGTCTTGCTAAGGCAGCCTCCCAGAAGCTGGGTGTGCTCAACCGCCTTAGGGGGTTCTTTTCCCCTGCACAGCTTCTTGCTCTGTACAGGGGCATAGTGCGCCCTTGTATTGAGTATTGTTCACATGTGTGGGGAGGTTCCTCTCACACCGCTCTCCTAGACAAATTTGAAAGGAAGGCCTTTCGTATCATTAACTCCCGTCCACTCACCAACTCTCTGCAATCTCTCTCTCTCCGCCGCAATGTTGCATCTCTCTCGCTATTCTATCGCTACTATAATAATCAGTGTTCCTCAGAGCTATCCCAGTGCATACCACCTCCTTTACGTAGGGCACGTGGTACCCGTCTTGCAAAACTCAATCCCACCCCTACTCTGTGCAACTCTCCAACCCAAGAGTGAAACGTTACTCTCAAACT
>CM064549.1:27920159-27930159 GCA_032716605.1 Paralithodes platypus | reverse complement strand
TATTCCCCCTGACTGACCCTTTCCAAATGGTATATATATAGAAAATAACTCGAATATTCTAGTGGTTTGTGAGTTACAGAAGTTAAGGGGAGACGGTCGTTTTTCGGGTCCCCTGTCTCCCTCGTGTTTAGTCCCATTAGCTTTGAGATTTTTAGACGTTCGGCCCATTTGCTTGGCGATTTTAAGACCTTTCGTCCCATTTCGTTATACATTTTAAGGCCTATTGTGCAATTTAGGTGTCGAATTTTTCCTGGCGAGCGATAGCGAGCCTGTAATTGTAAGAGGAGCCGGCCTTCGGCCGGGAAATTTTTCTATCAAAAAATTTACAACTTTATTTTGAGTGGGGGTCTAGGGGATGTTTTTCTAAGTTTGAGGGATGTCTAGCGAGGAAACTAAGAATTTATGAAAGAATTAATTTATAGGCCAACAAAGCAGTCAGTGTCCCCTTAATGTTCACGAGTGTTGGCCTACTTATATGGAAGAGGGTATAATAGTGTACCATCCATTCTTGCAGGCCTTTGTACATATATTGCCATCCTATTCTTCCCCCTCTCTCTATATATATATCACGCGTTACGATCCACATTAATCAAAGAGGTTATAGCCTACTCATATGCCCCATTATTTTCCCAGCCAGTTATTTATTTATAAATTTCTTATTAGTATATATATATATATATATATATATGTATATACAGTATACTGTATATATATATATTTTTTTTTTAGTCTTTTATCGTTATTTTTTGATACAGTATAGGCTTTATAAACCACACTAACTTTTTCAACACGATGACGTAGTTTTCATCTTATTCTGGTTACCATTAGACGATGTTTGTTTTTAGCTGATAGTCTACCACTAGGACGCAAAAATGGCAAATAGTATCTCAATAAACCAGCCACAGTGAGTTACATAGGTCCTTCTTAAACCGCTTAAAGGCGTTTAAGATTAGCCAGAAACCAAGGTAAATAGACGTCATCGTGCTGAAGGGGTTAAGGGGGCTCACCTCGTTTGTTTTATTTTCTCTTTCTCTCTCTCTCTCTCTCTCTCTCTCCCTCGCTGGGTTGTATCCATTCGGCCCCATTCAGCCTACTGTTTTAAGACGTTTATCTCCACCCAGGTGTCGATTTTTTCCTGGCGAGCGGTAGCAAGCCAGCATATTTAAACAAAGGTTTTTTAACAGCACGCTAAATTTGTATTTTTTTCGACAGAAGCCGGATTTTTCCATACAATGCTGGCTCGCTATCCTACGCCAAGAAGAAATCGATACCCTTGGATCGGGATAAACTTCTTAAAACAGTAGGCTGAATGGGACCTAATGGATACAAACCAGAGAAAAAGAAAAAAGGAGATAAACAAAGCAGGTCACCCCCCTTAAGGGGAGATATCCACTTGAGGGATTTTTTTCTTGACCCCTTTCTCCCACATGTTTAGCCCCATTGCTTTTCTAATTTTAAGACGTTCGCCCCATTATTTTGACGATTTTAAGAACCTTCGACCCATTTCTGTCAATTTTAAGACCTTTCGTGCCATTTAGGTGTCGATTTTATCCTGGCGAGCGAGAGCGAGCCTGTAATTTAAGAGGAACCGGCTTTCAGCCGGGACATTTTTCTACCGAAAAATGTACAAATTTATCTTGAAAGGGCTCAAGGGGATGTAATCTTAAGCTTGATGGATATCCAGAGACCAAACTAAAAACCTCCCCTTAACCCATAGTCGATTCAGTGGCTTTCTTTATTCAATGCCCAATGTTCCACGTCTAACATCTAGTGTTGTACCAGTTATTCGTGCAGGCCAATTGTACATATTATTGCCGCCCCATTCTTCTCTCTCGCTCTCTGATATATATTACGGGTTACGATCCACATTCATCAAAGTGGTCATAGCCTTGCTCATATGCACCATTATTATCCCCGGGGGAGATATTATTGTTATATTTTATTATTTTTGTTTTCTGGACAATATTTCTTGACAGAGTATCGTCTGTAAATTCCATGAACCCTTTCAGTACCAGCGACGTGTGTTATATTATATTCTAGCTACATTTAGACGATTTTATGAAGCTTAGGAGGGATATATGGTAGTTAAAAGGGTTGGTTGAGATAGTTTGAAGCCTTATTATTGCCATAGGTCCTCCCTAACCTGAATACAATAATCTAATAATTGCCAAAATAAGATTAAAATAATGTCACCGGTACTGAACGGGTTAACCCGCTTTCGTGTTTACAAAGCTTATCATGTGTTGAGGTTTTATTTATAACTTTTGTATTAGTGTCCTCCCTAAGCCTCCATCAAGCTTAAGGGGAGGTATTTAGTTTGTTCCCTAGACCTCCATCAACCTTAAAATTACACCCCCTCGAGTCCCTTTCAAGATAAATTTGTACATTTTTCGGTAGAAAAATGTCCCAGCCGAAGGCCGGTTCCTAAATTACAGGCTCGCTATCGCTCGCCAGGATAAAATAGACACCTGAATTGCACGAAAGGTCTTAATATGGGGTGAAAGTTCTTAAAATCGCTAAACTAATGGGGCAAACGTTTTATAATATCAAAAGCAATGGGGCTAAACATGAGGGAGAAAGGGGTCAAGAAAGAAATCCCTCAAGTGGAGATCTCCCCTTAACAAATACCCCCAATAGCTACACTATTAATAATATGGGACAAACTGATATATATACGGTAATGGGGAAATTCAAGTGTCCATGGTTTCTTTCTCCCTGTACGAGTATGATATACAGTATTGGGGTGAGCTTTGTCCTTGGCCGGGTAGGCATGCTTATATGGGGAGTTTATCATATTTACACCATTAGCCTTGACTTAGAGTGTAGGGAGAGAGAGAGAGAGAGAGAGAGAGAGAGAGAGAGAGAGAGAGAGAGAGAGAGAGAGAGATTGGAAGTAAACAATGGTGGAGTATAATCAAGGAAAAACAAGGTACGTTAAGAGAAGAAAATATTCCACCTCTTGCTCTTCCAACTGGTTCCATGGCAACGACCACACTAGACAAGGTTAATGCTCTGGGCAATCACTTTGCTAATAAGATGTGTGTGCCAAACCCTCAACAAAAACCACCACAGATACCTGCTCTTTCTAAGGAGAAACTAAGGAGAGTACAAACAACAAAAGAAGAAGACAAGAAACTATTCCATGGACTAGATGAAAACAAAGCAGTAGGACCTGATGGAATTAGCTCTCGCAAACTAAGAAGATGTGCATCAGAACTAGCTATTCCTCTTTCAATAATATTTAACAACTGTTTTGATCAGGAACTGTGGCCAAACTTATGGAAAATTAGTAATGTTGTGCCAGTCCATAAGAAAGGAAACAAAAGTGAGGTGAATAACTACCGCCCAGTGTCCTTACTGCCGATATTGAGCAAAGTATTGGAACAAATAATATCTGCGAGACTCACTGCTCATTTAGAAAAAAATCATATATTATGTCCAAGGCAGTTTGGATTTCGAAGAGGCTACTCAGCTGCAGATCTACACCTTCTAAAGACTTCAAAATGGACTACAGCACTAGATGAGGGGAAACGAACTGCCGTGCTTGCCTTGGACATAGAAGGTGCCTTTGACAGAGTATGGCACAATAGACTAATGAAAACACTAAAGGCAGTTGGGGTGGAGAACAAATTATTTGTCCTGTTAGAAAATTATCTAAGCAACCGACAATTTAGAGTGGTACTACGTGGAAACACTTCAGAGCTTCAAAACATTGAAGCAGGAGTGCCACAAGGAAGTGTTTTGGGACCACTATTGTGGAACATATTTTTAAACGACCTTCTACACCTTATCCCTGAAGCTCCTGCCTTCGCAGATGACGGTACCCTCGCAATTACATACAATCCAAATGCTGAGGAAAAAGCTGTGAAGACGCTCAATGCCTGCATTGAGAAAATAGTTGACTGGGGTAAGAGGTGGTAAGTAAGTTTTGCTCCCAAGAAATCCAACTTATGCTCATCACAAGATCAAACACACAACTTAAACTAAACTTTAATGGAAAGATTATGAACTCTCAAGAGGAGATCGAAATCTTGGGAGTTAAATATGATACAAAATTGAGTTTCAAATCTCACATTGAAAATATTGCAAGAAAAGCCTCCACAAAACTTACATCTTTAAGGAAAATAGCATGGTTCCTAGATAAAAAAAAGGTAAAGAACTCCTGTATAAAGCTCAGATAAGATCTTCTATGGAATATTCACACCTTGCATGGGGAGGAGCAGCCAAAACTCATCTCAGCCTCCTAGACAAAGTCCAGAGGAGAGCACTGAGGATTATTGAGGGAGATATTCTACCAGTACCTGAGACGGAGCTAGACAGTCTGCAACATCGTAGGGACGTAGACGGAGCTAGACAGTCTGCAACATCGTAGGGACGTAGACGGAGCTAGACAGTCTGCAACATCGTAGGGACGTAGACGGAGCTAGACAGTCTGCAACATCGCAGGGACGTAGCTGGCCTAACAACACTTTTCAACACAACACAACACCACAACAGCAACACAACAACAACATGCACCACAGACTAGGACGCACCACAAGAACAGTGGTCAGAGCACCTGCAGCACTGGACGAGCCCTGTTGTAACACGACTCATTATCAGAGACAGTTTGCACCTAAATATTGTAGATTGTGGAACACTTTGCTGTTGGATGGTGAAGAATTATCAAATAATACTGTTCACAAATTTAAATGCAAAATTATTATATGGTTAAAAGAACACCAAATTTTTTTATATATATACAGTATATACTGTATAGGCCTATACTATATATATATATATATATATATATATATATATATATATATATATATATATATATATATATATACCCGGTATATATATATAAAAAAATAAAAATAAATAAATAAATAATAATAATAATAATGGTACCGTAAGACTTTAAGATAGGATCTCTATTCATATGTAGTCCTTTAGTCTAATAATACTATGATAGTTCAGAACAAGAATTAATAATTGTTACCATGAATTTCCAAGTGAAAAAAAAGAGAGAGATAGAGAGAGAGAGAGCGAGCGGTAGGATATATGGGGTGACCTGTGTCCTCGGCCGGGTTCTGGGTAGGCATGCTTATATGGGGAGTTTATCATATTACACCATTAGCCTTGACTTAATGTGTGTGTGTGTGTGGGAGAAAGAGAGAGAGAGAGAGAGCGAGAGCGGTAGGATATATGGGGTGACCTGTGTCCTCGGCCGGGTTCTGGGTAGGCATGCTTATATGGGGAGTTTATCATATTTACACCATTAGCCTTGACTTAATGTGTGTGTGTGTGGGAGAAAGAGAGAGAGAGCGAGAGCGCTAGGATATATGGGGTGACCTGTGTCCTCGGCCGGGTTCTGGGTAGGCATGCTTACTTTTTTTGTTTTTTTTTTTTTTTTTCTATATTCCAATTACTCCCTCTCGGGCATAGGCTGGAGAGCCTGTACATTCCACACCGCCTCAACCACGGTGAAGCCCTTGAGGTCTTGTTTCCAGTTCTGGGGAGTGAGACATGTGAAATCAAATCCATCATGGCTCGAAGGAGCGTCCATCTCTGAAGCGGTGCCTCGGCGGGGCTTGGTTGCTTCGCTCAATAAGGCTTCAACCGTCATCACCCCGACCAGGACTCAGACCCGGCACTCTCCTCTTGAACGCCACCTATTGAAGCTAGTGATACTCACTAGGCATATGATCCCCCTGTAACATATTTTGAATATGGGAATATTCATACAGTGTTATTTAATCAGGGAACAACGAGGGTATATGGGAAGTTTATCATATTTACACCATTAGCCTTGACTTAGAGAGAGAGAGAGAGAGAGAGGAGGGTGCAGATTTTGGAGGATGAGAACGAGGAGAGGGGTGGAGCGAGAGAGAAGAGAGGACCGAGAGAGAGAGAGAGAGAGAGAGAGAGAGAGAGAGAGAGAACACGAACCAACATTATGCACTCTAGATAAGTGTTTTCGTTAGACATCTACTTAGCCAATGCAGTATAATATATTACATTATAGTTTAACCCATACTTCCTTTTAATCGTAGTCTGGCAACTATTAGACGATTTTATTCAGCTTAGGAAGGACCTTTAACAATAATAAGGCATCAAACTTTCTCATCCGGCTCGTTTAACTACCACAGATCCTTCCTAAGCTGCATAATATCGTCTAAGTGAAGCTAGCACAAAATATACAACACGCCGCTGGTACTCAAAGGGTTAATAAAGACAAGTTTAATTAATGTCCCGGCTAAGCCTTTTCAGAGCGTAAAAGCCTGTTACAAAGCAGCTTGACATAATGGAATTTTAAGGGGGTGGTACTCGCTTTTTCTGGACAACCTTCTCCCTCATGTTTAGCATATTAGTTTTGATGTTTTAAGACGTTCGTTCCTCTAGTTTGGCGATTTTGAGACCTTTCACCTAATTTTTTTGGTCAATATTAAGACCTTTCGTGCCATTTAGGAGTCGCTTTTTTCCTTGCGAGCGATAGCAAGCCTCTAACTTTAGAAGGAATCGGCCTTCGGCTGGGAAATTTTTCTACAGAAAAATTTACAAATTTATCTTGAAAGGGGGTCTAGGGGGTGTTTTTCTAAGCTTGATGGAGGTCTAGCGAGGAAACTAAAAAAATAAATAAATTATATAAATATATAGACCAAAAACCAAGCAGTACCCCCTTAACAACAAAAGGGACAACTTTGTGAACTAATTAAAGTTTATTCTACTGCAAATTTCACTGTAAAATGTGGGTATAATAAGGGTCATTAAGGTGTCCATAATAATCTACCCTATTAAAGGTAAATTACTATAATAAACCCATCTTATATTAATTACAAAAGTAAATTACTATAATAAACTCATCTTATATTAATTACAAAAGTAAAATACTATAATAAACCCATCTTATATTAATTAGAAAGATAAATTACTATAATAAACCCATCTTATATTAATTACAAAAGTATATTACTATAATAAACCCATCTTATATTAATTAGAAAAGTAAATTACTATAATAAACCCATCTTATATTAATTAAAAAAGTAAATTACTATATTGAAACAGGGGTGTGTGATGTCCCCGTGGTTGTTTACTGTATATATGGATGGAGTCATGAAAGAAATACTATCAAGAGCAGTGGATGTTGGTGTATCGCTGAAAAGGGAGGGAAATGAGTGGAAGCTACCTATACTGCTGTTTGCGGATGAGACCGTTGCGATGAGTTGATAATGAATGGGAGTTGCAGGGTCTGGTAACTGAGGTTTGGAACAGTGTGCGAAAACACGGAATTGGAAGGTAAATGCGGGGAAGAGCAAGGTTAGGGTCTTTGAAAGGGGTGAAGTCACAGAGTGTGAGGTGAAGCGAAACTGGTCAGGCTATGGAGATCGTCAACTCTTTTAAATATCGGGGCAGTGTGTGGAGGGTAAAAGATGGGAGACTATGGATGAAGAAGTGCGGGATGAGGGTACAAACAGGGGAAGAGGATTGTAGGAACGCTGAAAGCAGTAACAAGAAATAGGGTGGTCAGTATGGAAGTGCAGAAGTCCTTGCATGACAGTGTGGTAGTCCCGACACTGACTTACGGAAGCGAAGGGATGGACGTTTGAGGAAGAGACTAAGCTCAACGAGTGCAGAGCAGTGGAAATGAATTACTGAAGAAGTGCGTGCCGGAGGTTACATGGAGGGATAGACAGACTAATGAAGAAGTAAGAAGGAGGTGTGGTGTGGAGGTAGATGTGCTGAAAAGTGTGAAAAGGAACAACTTGAGATGGTTCGGCCATATGTAACGTATGGAAAGCGAGAGAATGACTAAGACGGGTGTACGAGAGCGAGGTGGAGGGACAGAGTGGCAGGGGTAGACCGAAGGAAGGTTGGAAGGATGGAGTGAGGAAGTATATGAACGAAGGCGGTGCTGGTTGGGGGGAGGGGCGTCGACTGACTGGGGACAGAGGTGCATGGGGGGCAGTTCGTTCGTGGCCACCCCTTCGGGGATCACGGCGTCAGGCAATAGATACATAGATAGAAATTACTATAATAAACCCATTTTATATTAATTAGAAAGGTAAATTTACTATCAATATTCAAATGAGCTTATATACCTTTATTATACCCTTGTTATACCCCGGAAATATTGGAGTGTACTGCAATATATACTCAAAATATATGGGTACGGACAGGGCCATTAAAGTGTCCATAATATTCTACTCATTTAACCCCTTCTGTACCGGCGAGGTCTGTTATATGTTATTTCAACTACATTTAGACGATTTTATGAAGTTAGGAAGCATGTATGGTAAGCTAAAAGGAGTATATGATATAGTATGTAGCCTTTTATTAAACGTCCTTCCTAAGCTGAACAAAATTGTCTAATGTTGCCGGAATAAAATTAAAAGTACATCACCGGTACAGAAGGGGTTAATCGTATACTGGTCGCAATAATCCTGCATCTAATATAAGGATAGAGAGGTATATGTCTAGCAATACACTCAATGAGTTTATATACCATTTTTCATAGTATATATTCGGCTAATTATGACGTATTTAACACTACTTAAGCTGATGATTTGGAGGGATTATTGCTGTATATGTGTGTTATGTATTTCTGATATATATATATATATATATTAATAATAAAATTGAGTGTTGGCATTATTTGTATTATATTTTATTGTTTGGCACTTGATTAGCCATTTGTTTAGTTCTCCCCATAAACCAACTTCAAGCTAATCAAATTCTACCCCAAACCCCTCTTTAATAAACAAACAAATACACACACACACACACACACACACACACACACACACACACACACACACACACACACACACACACACACACACACACACACACACACACACACACCGGCATACAGACGCATTCATAAACAACGCACGTCGCACACACACACACAGCACAAACACACAGCACTTCATTAGCTGCAGTACCTGAGCATGTGTACCCAGAGAGCGTGTAACCAGCTGTAGGGGTCTGGCCTTTTAAGGTTACTACTATTACCTTACCTTAACTCTAACTCTCTCTCTCTCTCTCTTTCTCTCTCTCTCTCTCTCTCTCTCTCTCTCTCCCTCCTCTCTCTCTACTCTCTCTCTCTCTCTCTCACACACAAAAATGCACTCACTCATTCTCACTCCCTCTCTTCTCTCTCTCTCTCTCTCTCGCTCTCTCTCTCTCTCTCTCTCTCTCTCTCTCTCACACACAAAAATGCACTCACTCATTCTCACTCCCTCTCTCTATCTCTCTCTCTCTCTCTCTCTCTCTCTCTCTCTCTCACACACAAAAATGCACTCACTCATTCTCACTCCCTCTCTCTCTATCTCTCTCTCTCTCTCTCTCTCTCTCTCTCTCTCTCTCAAATAAACATGTTATCATACTTTATCAAGAATATTATTAAAGTCTGCGGGCTCTATCAATGATAACTCCTAGAATAGAAAGATACTCACCTTATTATGCTGCAGCATCCCTCATTTACAGAACAGAGTTGTTGTGTAGGTCCATCATTAATTGAATAATTGGCGTCTTATATTTGATGTTTGTTTTATTATTGTTTATATCCTCCTGCTGCAAACTTTACCCGCCATAGATTTTAAGATGGTCAACCCATTAGTTTGACAATTTTAAGACCTTTAGCTCCATTTCGTTGTCAATTTTAAGACCTATCGTGCCATTTAGGTGTCTATTTTCTCCTGGCGAGCGATAGCGGGCCTGTTATTATAAGAGGAACCGGCCTTCGGCCGGGTAATTTTTCTACCGAAAAATTTAAATTTTTGTCTTGAGAGGGGGTCTAGGGGGTGTTTTCAAAGTTTGAGGGAGGTTTAGCGAGGAAACTAAATAAATACATGAATACATTATTTTATAGACCAACAAAACAGACACTAGCCCCTTAAATCAATTGAAACTATTTTGTTTGTTTTATTTTCCTTTTCCACTTAAATGGGTACATTGACTTGACAGCAGGAGGGGGAGACTCCAAGGGGACTCTCCTTTCAGAAAACAA
>CM064549.1:27854965-27920059 GCA_032716605.1 Paralithodes platypus | reverse complement strand
TGTGTGTTTGTTTGTTTTGGCGATACTATTGAAGGATCGACATCGCGGAGTGTTTTTTATTTTATTTGGACATATGTCCCCCAACCAACCATCCTCCATTTTACTTTTCATATTTTCCTTGGCGCAACTATTGAGACTTAGTGACTTTTTTTGTTTTCATTGAATATATTTTCTTTCCCCTTCAGTCCCACATCTTTTGAATGGGTTTCTTTATTTGATCTATGTTTCCTTCGGCACCAGTATTGAAGTATCGTAGTTGCAGAGTATTTAGTTATATTATTAATTATACTACCAGTTTAAATTTCATCCCTGTTTACTCTTCAGATTAAAGTATATTAGAGTATATTAAAATAACTCTAAGTATTCTCTGTTTGCACAGTTTGTATAATTAGGTTGTTCTTGGCTTCTCTACTTGATAGTATTTATATATTTACAATTGTGTTTATTCATTTGTGAAGGAAAAAAAAGTTTGCTTTTAGTTAACTAAAAAATACACTTTCCATTTTCTCGACAACACTTATTAAGACTTACACATACACTTATTAAGACTTACACATACACTTATTAAGACTTACACATACACTTTTCATACAAATTTTAATATATTTTACGCATAGGGTCATATAACTACACACACACACACAAAACAAAAAAACATATATTCACACACTAACACACACACACACACACACACAAACAAACAACACACACACACAGACAAACACACACACACATACAACACACGCACACACACACACACCTATATATTTACTGTTAATACATATAGTAATCACAAATATATATACAGTATACTGTAAGTATTGAGACAGATAACAGATAAATATATACTGAAAAATAGATAAGGGACGGTGAGAGAGGTACGAAAAATTTAAACGAGGTTCTAGTGTTTTCCCGGCAAAAGGAATTCATTATTTTTTTTTTTCCAAGAGATGCAAAAATGACTGTTATTGGATCAAGGTGACTAAATTAGTAAATTTCTCCGACTGTCATGAATGGAGAGAGAGTACAAAGGAGTACAAAGGAGTACAAAGGAAATCAAGCAACAACAGGTCTAGTGACCCTTCTAGGTTGCTTGTCCTCCAAAACACTGAGGATCAAGTGACCAAACAGTGGTTTAGAGTGGGTAAGGGAACATTGGAAAGGGAACTACTGCCCTGCCACTAACGTGGCAGGACTAGGAAGTTAGTAGGGGACATAGGGGTTAGTAACTGAGGGGAGGATAAAGTTATTCATTTACAAACGCAGTCAGTCGCGGGTTTGATGCGAGATATTGTCTAGGCGGAATTTAAATGAATCAACGGTGCTGCAGTCTATAACGTCTCGGGGAAGCCCATTCCACAAGTTGACAACTCGATTGAAGAAGAAATTCTTAGATTCGTGCGAGTTAAAAGATTTACCAATAATTTTGCAACCGTTTCCCCGCGTGTAATTAGATTGGTCGATAGTGAAGTACTTACTACAGTTTATATTGTCGATGCCTTTGATGATTTTGAACACTTGAATTAAGTCGCCTCTTAATCTGCGCTGGGTTAAAGGAAATAGATTTAATCTCTAAGACGCTCTTCATATGGTTTGTTCTTTAGGCTAGGTATCATTTTGGTAACTCTACGTTGAACTCGTTCTAGCTTGTTTATATCTTTTTGGTAATAAGGGCACCAGGATTGAACGCAGTATTCCAGAAGAGGGCGGACTAAGGAATTGTAAAGGGTTAGGATAAACTTCTTTGGATTTATGCTCAAATGACCTGCCTATAAAGCCAATTATTTTGTTTGCCTTCTTAACAACTTCTGAACATTGTTGACTCGGTTTTAGGTTACTCGATATTCTTACTCCCAGATCAGTTTCTCTGTTTACATTCTTAAGCTGAGTGCCATTCATCGAATAGTTTGCTTTCTCATTTAGGTATCCGACATGTAGTACTTTACATTTATCCGCATTGAAACTCATTTGCCAAATTTGGGCCCAACATGACAATTTATCTAGATTGTGTTGCATATCGTCAACTTGTTCTTTTGAGAGTACGCTATTTGCCAATTTTTGTATCGTCAGCAAATTTTGAGATTGTGCAGGTGAGACCCTCATCTATGTCGTTGATGTAAATTAGAAAGAGAATTGGTCCTAGTACCGATCCCTGGGGTACCCCGCTACTTACATTGGTCCATTTAGATGCCTTACCGTTTATGACTACCCTTTGCTTTCTGTTGCTGAGCCAATTTTCTATCCATTTCAACACACCGTCTTGTATTCCATGCGCTTTTAGTTTTAGCAGTAAACGTTTGTGGGGAACTTTGTCAAAGGCCTTTTGAAAATCAAGGTATATAATATCTACAGCTTACTCTCATCGTAGAGGTTGAGGATATCGTGGAAGAAGTCTAAGAGGTTTGTTAAACAGGAACGTTTTTTACGAAAGCCGTGTTGAGTATCTTTAAGTATGTTATTTTCCTCTAAGTGATTTACGAGTCTGTCTCGTATGACCGTTTCTAGCATTTTACATACAACTGAGGTTAAGCTAATTGGACGATAGTTACTGGGTAGGGATTTGCTGCCTTTTTGAATATCGGTGTTACGTTGGCTAGCTTCCACTGATCAGGCATAGTTCCAGACTGCAAGGATTTATTGAATAGTAATGTCAGTGGTTTGGAGAGCTCATTCTTAGCTTCCTTTAGAACTCTAGGCGAGATTGTATCAGGTCCTGGCGTTTTATTTACCTTGAGTTTATCTAAACAATTCAATACTTCTCTCTCTGTAACGGTGATATTGCTTAGAACATCTGATTATCAATCTGAATCGGCGATGGTGTAGGGATATCACTGAGGTCTTCTGTTGTAAAAACTGATGCAAAGAAGGTATTGAGGGCATTACTCATTTGTACTTCGTCTTTGGTGTATTCTCCTTTTTCATCGACTAACGGTCCAACAGTTGAAGTAACTACTTTTTTCTTTCTGATATAACTATAGAATTCTTTCGGGTTTGTTTTACTTTGATTCGCAATATGTAACTCTAAGGTCTTTTTACTTTGCTTAATTAACTTTTTGGCTTTGCGTCGTAGCTCTACAAATTTCACCCGTTCTTCGTCATTTGTGAGGATTTTAATCTATCATTAGCAAAATTTTTAGCAAGCAGACAGTCTGAAATATCTTTATTCCACCATTTGGGCTATTTATTTTATGGCCTGGACGCCGTATTTTCGATGGTATGCAGTCTTGCACTGCTTTTAGGTAAGTGGTTTCGAATAACTTCCAAGATGTATTTATGTCGTTATTGTTAATTAAAAAGCTCCAGTCAGTTTCTTTAAACATAGCTCTAAGTTTATGGAAGTTTGCTTTCTTGAAATTAGGGACTTTTTCGATGCTACTATTTGGTTCGTTACTAGTAAACTTTAAAGTGAAAGTTATCGTACGATGGTCGCTGTTACTGAATTCATCACCAACATTCAATTCTCTATCAATTCTTCTTTTGTTGCAAGTACAATGTCAAGAACGTTATTACCACGGGTCGGCATTCGAACAAATTGATTAAAGCGAACTCTCTTGCAAGTTCGTATACAAGTCATGTCCGGAGTGTGAAGTAAGAGTATCGCCCCACTTGGTCACAGGTAAATTAAAGTCGCCAAAAATTACGGTATCTTGTGAGATACTTACATCTGCAATTTGTTCGTAAATTTCTCGGTCAGTTTGCACTGATTGAGCTGGAGGTCTGTATATTAATGCAAGTATTATTTTTGTACCTTTATTATTCTTTATTAGCACAAAAGATGTGTCGACGGTCACAATTTGAGGTTTTGACACGAGGGTCGGGTTAAGACTTCCTTTGATATAAAATAAAACGCCACCTCCATTTTTATTTATTCGGCTGTTCTCAAACATTACATAACCGGGAAGTGAATACTCTGCTAAAAAGTCTCTATCTTGTGTATTGAGCCAAGATTCTGTTATGCCAATCACATCATAATTTTCTGTAAACACTAGTTCCTCTAAATCTGAAAATTTATTGCGTATGCTACGAGCGTTTGCATAGAAAACATTCAAAGTTTTGGATTTGGGATTCAAGGAACGGTCTTTATTCAAATTATTGGTTCTGGTCGGATCTACATTTACATTCATGGCTGTCCTCGGTCCTCGGTCGTTATCCCTGACGGTTTTGAATTTGGGTCGTGTTGGTGGAGCTTTATCCAAATTCGCGGTTCTTGACGGATTAGTATTTAATTCCTTTGTAGATTGCCGTCCTCGCTGTCTTCGGTCCTCCTTCCTGGTTGTCCTGTGCTGAGTCGATTTCTTCTCCGAAAATCCTTCACCGCATCGTTGAGAAGACGCCCAAAACGCGCTGCTCCCACCTGGTTCAGATGAACTCCATCGTCCGAAAACATGAATGGAGAGAGAGAGAGAGAGAGAGAGAGAGAGAGAGAGAGAGAGAGAGAGAGTATATAGTATATGCAGGTGTGTTACTTGTTTTATTTTTCTATTTGTTTGTGGGGTGTCAATATTTCACACTCATCCAAATGTTCACTCTCTCTCTCTCTCTCTCTCTCTCTCTCTCACACAGCCCGTAGCCTAGTAGGTAGAGCTCTCGTCTCACACACGAGGGGTCGGGGGTTCAATCCCAGGCCGGGCGGAGACAAATTGGGCTTGTCTCCTTTCATGTGTTAGCCTCAGTTCACCTAGCTGTAAATAGGTACCTGGAATAAGTGGACGACGTTGTGACATCCCATCTGGGGTTGGCAAAAATGGTACAAGGCGAGATGGGTATCATATGGTTCACCTAAGCTGATGGCTACCTAAGCCTTTGGGCGAGACGGTACCGTCTATAGTGAGAATGGTACCATACAGATCCACCCTAATCCTTCGTTTCCGATGTCGCCAATTGGCTAAAAAATACAGACTACACACACATCCACAGCCATTCCAACGATACATATAACACCTACACATATAGGAGGCGGGAAATAACGAGCATGCTCACTCCCGCAATACAACTAGAGTAAGTACAACTAGAGTAAGTACACACAAATGCAAACACACACACACATATAATCCCCCCCCCCCGCCCGCTCCTTCTCTCTCTCTCTCTCTCTCTCTCTCTCTCTCTCTCTCTCTCTCTCTCTCTCTCTCTCTAACCACTCCCATCCATTGCCTCCAGTGAGCCTATAGCAAACCACCATAGACCCCACCTGCCCCTACCTAATATAATAATAATTGTAGTAGTTAGTTAGGTTGTGGGCGGGATGGGCGGGCTGGGGTGGAAGGTGGTACAAAGGAGTACAAAGGAAATCAAGCAACAACAGATCTAGTGACCCTTCTAGGCTGCTTGTCCTCCGAAACACTGAGGATCAAGTGTCCAAACAGTGGTATAGAGTGGGTAAGGGAACATTGGAGAGGGAACTACTGCCCTGGAACTAATGTCCGTGGCAGGACTAGGAAGTTAGTAGGGGACATATGGGTTAGTAACTGAGGGGAGGATAAAATAAAGTTATTCATTTACAAACGCAGTCAGTCGCGGGTTTGATGCGAGATATTTGTCTAGGCGGATTTTAAATGAATCAACGGTGCTGCAGTCTATAACGTCTCGGGGAAGCCCATTCCACAAGTTGACAACTCGATTGAAGAAGAAATTCTTAGATTCGTGTGAGTTAAAAGATTTACCAATAATTTTGCAACCGTTTCCCCGCGTGTAATTAGATTGGTCGATAGTGAAGTACTACTACAGTTCATATTGTCGATGCCTTTGATGATTTTGAACACTTGAATTAAGTCACCTCTTAATCTGCGCTGGGTTAAAGGAAATAGATTTAATTCTCTAAGACGCTCTTCGTATGGTTTGTTCTTTAGGCTTGGTATCATTTTGGTAACTCTACGTTGAACTCGTTCTAGCTTGTTTATGTCTTTTTGGTAATAAGGGCACCAGCATTGAACGCAGTATTCCAGAAGAGGGCGGACTAAGGAATTGTAAAGGGTTAGGATAAAGTCTTTGGATTTATGCCCAAATGATCTGCCTATAAAGCCAATTATTTTGTTTGCCTTCTTAACAACTTCTGAACATTGTTGACTAGGTTTTAGGTTACTCGATATTGTTACTCCCAGATCGGTTTCTCTGTTTACATTCTTAAGCTGAGTGCCATTCATCGAATAGTTTGCTTTCTCATTTAGGTATCCGATATGTAGTACTTTACATTTATCCGCATTGAAACTCATTTGCCAAATTTGGGCCCAATGTGACAATTTATCTAGATTGTGTTGCATATCGTCAACTTGATCTTTTGAGAGTACGCTATTTGCAATTTTTGTATCGTCAGCAAATTTTGAGATTGTACAGGTGAGACCCTCATCTATGTCGTTGATGTAAATTAGAAAGATAATTGGTCCTAGTACCGATCCCTGGGGTACCTCGCTACTTACATTGGTCCATTTAGATGCCGTACCGTTTATGACTACTCTTTACTTTCTGTCGCTGAGCCAATTTTCTATCCATTTCAACACACAGTCTTGTATTCCATGCGCTTTTAGTTTTAGCAGTAAACGTTTGTGGGGAACTTTGTCAAAGGCCTTTTGAAAATCAAGGTATATAATATCTACAGCTTTACTCTCATCGTAGAGGTTGAGGATATCGTGGAAGAAGTCTAAGAGGTTTGTTAAACAGGAACGTTTTTTACGAAAGCCGTGTTGAGTATCTTTAAGTATGTTATTTTCCTCTAAGTGATTTACGAGTCTGTCTCTTATGACCGTTTCTAGCATTTTACATACAACTGAGGTTAAGCTAATTGGACGATAGTAGTTACTGAGTAGGGATTTGCTGCCTTTTTTGAATATCGGTGTTACGTTGGCTATCTTCCACTGATCAGGCATAGTTCCAGACTGCAAGGATTTATTGAATAGTAATGTCAGTGGTTTGGAGAGCTCATCCTTAGCTTCCTTTAGAACTCTAGGCGAGATTGTATCAGGTCCAGGCGTTTTATTTACCTGGAGTTTATCTAAACAATTCAATACTTCTCTCTCTGTAACGGTGATATTGCTTAGAACATCTGAATTATCAATCTGAATCGGCGATGGTGTAGGGATATCACTGAGGTCTTCTGTTGTAAAAACTGATGCAAAGAAGGTATTGAGGGCATTACTCATTTGTACTTCGTCTTTGGTGTATTATCCATTTTCATCGACTAACGGTCCAACAGTTGAAGTAACTACTTTTTTCTTTCTGATATAACTATAGAATTCTTTCGGGTTTGTTTTACTTTGATTCGCAATATGTAACTCTAGGGTCTTTTTACTTTGCTTAATTAACTTTTTGGCTTTGCGTCGTAGCTCTACAAATTTCACCCGTTCTTCGTCATTTTGTGAGGATTTTAATCTATCATTAGCAAATTTTTTAGCAAGCAGGCAGTTTGAAATATTTTTATTCCACCATTTGGGCTTATTATTATGGCCTGGACGCCGTATTTTCGATGGTATGCAGTCTTGCACTGCTTTTAGGTAAGTGGTTTCGAATAACTTCCAAGATGTATTTATGTCGTTATTGTTAATTAAAAAGCTCCAGTCAGTTTGGTGTGGTGGGTGGGTGGATAGGTTGCAAGGTGGGTGTGTGGGTGGGTGGATCAGGTGGGTGGGTGGATGGGTTGGTTGGAAGGTGGGTTTGTGGGTGGATAAGGTGGGTGAGTGGATGGATAGGGTGGGCATGGGTGGGTGGGTTGGTTGTAAGGTGGGTGTTTGGGTGGATAAGGTGGGTATGGGTGGGCGTGCTAGGGTGGAAGGTGTGTGGTTGGATAAGGTGGGCATGGGTGGGTGGATAGGATAGATGGTGGGTGTGTGGGTGGGCATGGGTGGGTGGGTTGGTGGTTTTTAATATATATATATATATATATATATATATATATATATATATATATATATATATATATATACATATATAACAATAATAATAATAATAATTATAATAATAACAAACATACTTGTATATATAAATAGGTAGGGATAATTAACTAGAGAGAGAGTGAGAGAGACAGCAGCGTACACTCCACGATGCCATTTACCCCAGTGCCAGACCGGAGTGCCACCTAGGACCAGAGTTACGGCGGCACTGTGTGAGAGAGAGAGAGAGAGAGAGAGAGAGAGAGAGAGAGAGAGAGAGAGAGAGAGAGAGAGAGAGAGAGAGAGAGAGAGAGAGAGGAGGTACAAAGGAAGTACAAAGGAAATCAAGCAACAACAACTCTAGTGACCCTTCTAGGCTGCTTGTCCTCCAAAACACTGAGGATCAAGTGTCCAAACAGTGGTTTAGAGTGGGTAAGGGAACATTGGAAAGGGAACTACTACCCTGCCACTAACGTGGCAGGACTAGGAAGTTAGTAGGGGACATATGGGTTAGTAACTGAGGGGAGGATAAAATAAAGTTATTCATTTACAAACGCAGTCAGTCGCGGGTTTGATGCGAGATATTTGTCTAGGCGGAATTTAAATGAATCAACGGTGCTGCAGTCTATAACGTCTCGGGGAAGCCCATTCCACAAGTTGACAACTCGATTGAAGAAGAAATTCTTAGATTCGTGTGAGTTAAAAGATTTACCAATAATTTTGCAACCGTTTCCCCGCGTGTAATTAGATTGGTCGATAGTGAAGTACTTACTACAGTTCATATTGTCGATGCCTTTGATGATTTTGAACACTTGAATTAAGTCACCTCTTAATCTGCGCTGGGTTAAAGGAAATAGACTTAATTCTCTAAGACGCTCTTCGTATGGTTTGTTCTTTAGGCTAGGTATCATTTTGGTAACTCTACGTTGAACTCGTTCTAGCTTGTTTATGTCTTTTTGGTAATAAGGGCACCAGCATTGAACGCAGTATTCCAGAAGAGGGCGGACTAAGGAATTGTAAAGGGTTAGGATAACGTCTTTGGATTTATGCTCAAATGATCTGCCTATAAAGCCAATTATTTTGTTTGCCTTCTTAACAACTTCTGAACATTGTTGACTCGGTTTTAGGTTACTCGATATTGTTACTCCCAGATCGGTTTCTCTGTTTACATTCTTAAGCTGAGTGCCATTCATCGAATAGTTTGCTTTCTCATTTACGTATCCGATATGTAGTACTTTACATTTATCCGCATTGAAACTCATTTGCCAAATTTGGGCCCAATGTGACAATTTATCTAGATTGTGTTGCATATCGTCAACTTGATCTTTTGAGAGTACGCTATTTGCAATTTTTGTATCGTCAGCAAATTTTGAGATTGTACAGGTGAGACCCTCATCTATGTTGTTGATGTAAATTAGAAAGAGAATTGGTCCTAGTACCGATCCCGGGGTACCCCGCTACTTACATTGGTCCATTTAGATGCCTTACCGTTTATGACTACTCTTTGCTTTCTGTCGCTGAGCCAATTTTCTATCCATTTCAACACACCGTCTTGTATTCCATGCGCTTTTAGTTTTAGCAGTAAACGTTTGTGGGGAACTTTGTCAAAGGCCTTTTGAAAATCAAGGTATATAATATCTACAGCTTTACTCTCATCGTAGAGGTTGAGGATATCGTGGAAGAAGTCTAAGAGGTTTGTTAAACAGGAACGTTTTTTACGAAAGCCGTGTTGAGTATCATTAAGTATGTTATTTTCCTCTAAGTGATTTACGAGTCTGTCTCTTATGACCATTTCTAGAATTTTACATACAACTGAGGTTAAACTAATTGGACGATAGTTACTGGGTAGGGATTTTCTGCCTTTTTTGAATATCGGTGTTACGTTGGCTATCTTCCACTGATCAGGCATAGTTCCAGACTGCAAGGATTTATTGAATAGTAATGTCAGTGGTTTGGAGAGCTCATCCTTAGCTTCCTTTAGAACTCTAGGCGAGATTGTATCAGGTCCAGGCGTTTTATTTACCTTGAGTTTATCTAAACAATTCAATACTTCTCTCTCTGTAACGGTGATATTGCTTAGAACATCTGAATTATCAATCTGAATCGGCGATGGTGTAGGGATATCACTGAGGTCTTCTGTTGTAAAAACTGATGCAAAGAAGGTATTGAGGGCATTACTCATTTGTACTTCGTCTTTGGTGTATTATCCATTTTCATCGACTAACGGTCCAACAGTTGAAGTAACTACTTTTTTCTTTCTGATATAACTATAGAATTATTTCGGGTTTGTTTTACTTTGATTCGCAATATGTAACTCTAGGGTCTTTTTACTTTGCTTAATTAACTTTTTGGCTTTGCGTCGTAGCTCTACAAATTTCACCCGTTCTTCGTCATTTTGTGAGGATTTTAATCTATCATTAGCAAATTTTTTAGCAAGCAGGCAGTTTGAAATATCTTTATTCCACCATTTGGGCTTATTATTATAGCCTGGACGCCGTATTTTCGATGGTATGCAGTCTTGCACTGCTTTTAGGTAAGTGGTTTCGAACCACAGGTGTTTATAATCACAAACTTATAAACTAATTTTAATGTATACAGTAAGTATATCGCTCTCTCTCTCTCTCTCTCTATATATATATATATAATATATATATATATATATACAGTATATACAGTATAAATATATATATATATATATATATATATATATATACTATACACAAATAATATCAACTAAAATCATACCAAGCAATAGTAATTGTAAATACTTCAGATCAATATGCAATTGGCAGCCATTTCTGTCCGGTATAATGTCTAGACTCAACTATCTGCAACTATAGTCTATTCATAACTAGGGTAGAACTCTTGACCCCAACCTTTTATAACTCAAAAAAGGCCGAGCGATATCCGGCTGACATTGCAACCATTAGGGAGGAGTCAACCAGGATATGGGTGTGGATTTTTACAGCCAGTTTGCTCTAGCCCTTTATGACATAATAGGTGAGGAGTCAAGATTTCTTACCTAGTTACAGTGAATAGACTATAAAGACTGGGGAATGAAGTGAATTAACTTGTTGCTGTGCCACTATTGACAGATACAGTGTAATATATACTGTATATACAGTGAATACATATACATACATACTGTACATACATGCATAACGTTTTAAGACTGAGTGTTCCACACATACGTGCAGTTTCAGTCTCTTGTCCTAATGGCGGCGTTCCAGGCAACCCTGTTAAGGGCTGCTTCACTAGTCAAGTTTTTTCAATTTAAGATCGGCACGTATAGTCCGATCCCAGGTCTTCCTCGGTCCACCCCTTAGTGCAGCTCCCTCCACAATCACAGACCTGCATTTTTTCACTCAAATTTGTTCATCCATTCTCTCCACATGTCCATACCATCCCAGTCTACTTGTACGCATAACCTCGCTAATACTCTTTATACCTAAACGTCTCATCAGCTCAACATTTGTTATAGTGGTGTGGTGAAAATAATAAAAAAAACAGATTATCAGTAGGTTCAGGGATATTTCGTAGCGAGGCCGGTCTATATGAACTGTGCCCCATGAATATTATTTCCTCTCACTTGAACATTAGGCTACCATAGTGCGGTGGGAATATGAACATTATTAGATTAATATCCAGTATTCGAGAATGGATAAGAAGGCGTAGGCGTGTGCATACACCTTTTAACAGTCTTGTTGGTGTAATGGTTAAGGTGTCTAAACATCTGTGTGTGATAACCTGGGTTCGAATCCTTGTGGATCATATATATGCTTTCATTAATTTCATTGGAAATGCTTGGTGTTGTGGTGAAATTAATAACAAATAGAATATATATATATATATATATATATATATATATATATATATAAACTGTATATATATACACACCCAATCCCTTCACAACAAACACACAGCAACCCATAACCCTTCCATAACAACACAATCACACAATAACAATAAAACTCAAGCCTGTTCTCTGCGACTAAGAGCTTGGTCAAACCTGAGTCCAGTAACTTTATACAAGTTCACACACACACACACACACACACACACACACATACACACACACACACACACACACACACACACACACACACACACACACACACACTCACACACACACACACAAACACACACAACACTATCACAAACACACACAATGCAATAACCGCTCACAACCCACAAACACTATTATCAACACATATGATTTACAAATACATACACAGATACAAACCCCTTTCAGAACTACATTTACACACACACACCAGCCCCTTACACTACAAACATACAGAAACCCCTTACACACACACAAACATACACCTCGGACACAATAAAACTAAAGCTTGTTCTATCCGACTAAGTGCCTTGTCAAAGTTTGGTCCGGGAACTCCATAATAGCTCATACTACACAAACATACATACACACACACACACACACCAAACAAGCAACTAAACACAACCCTCCACAACACACACACCACAATCACAATCCTTTATACACAACCACATACATAACAACTCTCTCACAAACCCACTTAAAACTCATACACACAAACACAATCACACAAACACACACAGATACCCCTTACACACAAACACACACACAGATACCCCTTACACACAAACACACACCGACACCCCTTACACACAAACACACACAGATACCCCTTACACACAAACACAACACATACCATTACACACAAACACACACACACACACACACACAAACAGATACCCCTCTCACACACACACACAAACAGATACCCTACACAAAACAACAGATACCCTTACACACAAACACACACCGACACCCTTACAAAAACACACACCGATACCCTTACAACACACAGATACACACACACAGATACCCCAAACACACAGATACCCACACAAACACACAGATACCCCTCTCACACAAAAACACACACACACACACAAACAAACAGATACCCCTCTCACACACACACAAACAAACAGATACCCCTCTCACACACACACACACACAGATACCTTACACAACACAGATACACACACCACACACAGATACCCCTACACACAAACACACCACCCAATACCCCTTACACACAAACACACACACAGATACCCCTTACACACAAACACACACACATACCCTTACACACACACACACACAGATACCCTTACACACACACAACACACACAGATACCCCTACACAAAACACACACAGATACCCCTTACACACAAACACACACACAGATACCTACACACAAACACACACACAGATACCCCTTACACACAAACACACACACAGATACCCCTTACACACAAACACACACACAGATACCCCTTACACACACACAGATACCCCTTACACACACACAGATACCCCTTACACACAAACACACACAGATACCCTTACACAAAAACACACACAGATACCCCTTACACACAAACACACACGATACCCTTACACAAACACACACACAGATACCCCTTACACACAACACACACAATACCCACACACAACACACACATATACCCTACAAACACACACACAGATACCCCTTACACACAAACACACACAAATAAAATACCCCTTACACACAAACACACACACAGATACCCCTTACACACAAACACACACCGACACCCCTTACACACAAACACACACAGATACCCCTTACACACACACAGATACCCCTTACACACACACAGATACCCCTTACACACAAACACACACAGATACCCCTTACACACAAACACACACACAGATACCCCTTACACACAAACACACACACAGATACCCCTTACACACAAACACACACAGATACCCCTTACACACACACAGATACCCCTTACACACAAACACACACAGATACCCCTTACACACAAACACACACAGATACCCCTTACACACAAACACACACAGATACCCCTTACACACAAACACACAGATACCCCTTACACACAAACACACACAGATACCCCTTACACACAAACACACACACAGATACCCCTTACACACAAACACACACAAATACCCCTTACACACAAACACACACACAGATACCCCTTACACACAAACACACACACAGATACCCCTTACACACAAACACACACAGATACCCCTTACACACAAACACACACACAGATACCCCTTACACACAAACACACACAGATACCCCTTACACACAAACACACACAGATACCCCTTACACACAAACACACACAGATACCCCTTACACACAAACACACACAAATACCCCTTACACACACACACACACACATATACCCCTTACACACACACACACACAGATACCCCTTACACACACACACACACAAATACCCCTAACACACAAACACATTCCTCGGACACAATAAAACTAAAGCCTGTTCTATCCGACTAAGTGCCTTGTCAAAGTTTGCACCAGTAACTCCATACAAGTCCCGGATCAAACACACAAACACACAAAGCAACACAAACCCATCAATACACACTTACACATCACTATCAAATACACAAACCTTTATACACAAACACAGAAACATCACACCCAACAATCACCCATAAAACACATACTTAAACACACACTCTAACAACTCATAACACACATACACAATCACATACATAAACCCCTAACACAAACACACACACACACATTCCTCGGACACAATAAAACTAAAGCCTGTTCTCTACGACTAAGTGCCTTGTCAAAGTTTGCACCAGTAACTCTATACAAGTCCCGGACCAAACCAAACTAACTTGATTTCGCAGTTGGCAGGTTTGGTAAGTTCGGGCTCGCCTCACACACACTCATTATTTTAAGGGGGGGAATGGGCTGGTTTTGTGTGGCCCCCCGTCTCCCTCATATTTAGCCCCATTAGTTTTGAGATTTAAAGACATTCGGCCCATTAGTTTGGTGATTTCAACACCTTTCACCTCATTTCGATGTCAATTTTAGGAACTTTTGTGCCATTTTTAGGTGTCAAATTCTTACCTGCAGAGCGATAGCGAGCCTGTAATTTAATGAGGAATCGGCTTTCGGCCAGGACATTTTTCTACCGAAAAATGTACAAATTTATCATGAAAGGGGGTATAGATTTTTTTTTTTGAAGCTTGATGGAGGTCTAGGGAGGAAACTAAAAATAACTTTATTATAGATACATAATTGAGAAAATAAATACGCCATCCCCTCTTAAACGAAACCATTTGTGGGGATTTGGTTTCCATGCCATATACAGGGTGTCAATAAAGTCTCTTTACAATTTAAAATATTTATTACAAAAGCAAATGAACAGACAAATATGTGGAAATTATTACAAATGAGGAATAGATATTGAAGTTTTGTTTGCCTCATTTAGTACACCTCTACATGGGCACCATTAGTTGCACGAAGCACATCAAGACGGTACTCGATTTCTTGCCATGTTCGCTGTAGCATAGCCTCATCAATGGTCGCAATGGCATCAGTGATCTTTTGCTTTAGGTCAGTGATATCCCGTATCTCTGTTCGATACACGATATCTTTAACATAACCCCATAGAAAGAAGTCCAGGGGAGTGATATCTGGTGAACGAGGTGGCCAGGGAATCGGGCCATCCCTTCCAATCCACCGGTCTGTGAATGTTTGATTTAGGAACTCACGAACACGCAGTCCCCAATGTGGTGGTGCACCATCTTGCTGATAAATGATGGTTGGTTGAAGGTCATCTAGTTGTGGTGCCACATATTCAGTCAAAAGGTCAAGGTAAACATTTGCAGTAATTGTTTTCTCGTGGAAGAAAAATGGACCAATGGACAAATGCAATGTTATTAAAAACTTTGATAACCACCGAGTACATACAACAAATCTGATTAAAATATCTCATCAATTGCCTTGGTAATAACATTTTTAAATTGTAAAGAGACTTTATGGACACCCTGTACAGTATTATCTACCGCCGACAGACGATTTTGTTCAGCTTAACAATAATTTCTTTTAATTACCCGCTTTGGGTTAGCCCGTGATTATTTACACTGCAATCAAATAAGGATGTCTTGCAATAAATAAAAACACACACACATATATATATATATATATATATATATATAATGATTTCAGGTTCCCTGCATGCACTGCCACATGATAGTTTTTCCTGTAACCCTAATCAACATTTTTGTTTGTCTGACATTTTCTAAATTTATGTTTACTGAATCTTAAGCTTAAGCTATACACAATATTCTACCTTTATCATATTTCTGATGATATTGCCAAGGATTCAAGACATTGTAGTGGAAACACTTTGGGTTTTGAAAATTGATGATAAAGATTTTCTGTGAAACTCCTTTAAGTTGAGCGGATTGGAACTCGCAAAACAACATTATCTCTCTCTGTTTCTATCTATCTATCTATCTATCTATCTATCTATCTATATATATATTATAATGATTAACTCTATTATTGAAATGTCCTCGTTAGTTATACAAACCTCAGCAAAACCTATTTAATATACCTGGTGTATGCATAATTATACAATACACACACACGCATACACACACACAAAAACACCTACAAACACACACAAACACACTTACACACGTAGAGTTACCAAAATGATACCTAGCCTAAAGAACAAACCATACGAGGAGCGTCTTAGAGAATTAAAACTATTTCCTTTAACCCAGCACAGATTAAGAGGCGACTTAATTCAAGTGTTCAAAATCATCAAAGGCATCGACAATATGAACTGTAGTAAGTACTTCACTATCGACCAATCTAATTACACGCGGGGAAACGGGTGCAAAATTATTGGTAAATCTTTTAACTCACACGAAGCTAAAAATGTCTTCTTCAATCGAGTTGTCAACTTATGGAATGGGCTTCCCCGAGATGTTATAGACTACAGCACCGTTGATTCACTTAAACTTCGCCTAGACAAATATCTCGCATCAAACCCGCGACTGACTGCGTTTGTAAATTAATAACTTTATTTTATCCTCCCCTCAGTTACTAACCCATCTGTCCCCTACTAACTTCCTAATCCTGCCACGGACATTAGTTCCAGGGCAGTAGTTCCCTTTCCAATGTTCCCTTACCAACTCTAAACCACTGTTTGGACACTTGATCCTCAGTGTTTTGGAGGACAAGCAGCCTAGAAGGGTCACTAGACCTCTTGTTGCTTGATTTCCTTTGTACTCCTTTGTACACTCACGCAAACACACTTATACACACACACACACATTTAGGCCCAGAAAGTCTCCTGCCCACGTCCTACTCCTTCGGGAGTATGTAGGCGCTCTCGTTAGCAGCCAGGATCAGTCTATTGATCCCTTAGGATAAGATCTAGGTTAAGTTTGTGTATTTTCAGCCCCATTGGCTGCCGGCTTGACATAAACCGATTATTATTATTATTATTATTATTATTATTACACACACAAACACACACACACACACACACAAACACACACACACACACACACACACACACACACCTACACCCACTAATCACCCTGGACCCCAAATATGGTAATGTACAGCCCTTCACCAGGTAGGCTCATCAGGGCCACAACACCTTGACAATCCAGGTCGCTACAGTAATTAGCCAATATTTAAGCAGGTGCACATTACCAATAACATAATAAGGGTGACCGGTCAACTCAACCAGTAGACCATTTCAACCAGTAGCTCTCAACCAGTACCAAATCAACCAATACGGTTAGGTTAGGTTAGGTTAGGTTAGTACTATATTTTGGCACTGGTTTGGTTGGTCTGGGTTAATTTGGCACTGGTTGAGAGCTACTGGTTGAAATGGTCTACTGGTTGAGATGACATGGTACCCATAATAAGGATCTATTGTATTTACATAACTTTAGGTAACATAGCATAAGATTTAGGGATGAAACTAAAAGGATAAACAAATATAGTGTATATAATTATAAACACATAAAACAACCCTACCCTCCTTAAACCTATGAAGATTATGACCCATTTTGACAGTTTATTCTGGCTCTCATTAGACGACTATACTGGATACTGTACAGCTTAGGAAGGATCTGCCGGCATTATAAGGGTAAAGACTATCTCCATTAACCCTCTGAATTCCATATACCCTTCCTAATCTGAATATAAGTTAAATAATAACCAACCAAAAAAATAATACACAAAAAAAAAAAAAAAAATAATAATAATAATAATAAAGTTGACGTGCCGCTTCGCCCAAAATCAAAACGGCATACCCAACTCTGCGATAGGTCACCATCAGCACTACTAGTCAATCATTACTATCATCATCACTACTACTATTACTACTACTACTACTACTCTCACCATCATCACTACTACTCTCATCATCACTACAACTTTCACCATCATCACTACTACTTACCAACATCACTAATACTGTCACCATCATCTTACAATCATCATTACTACTGTCACCATCATCAATACTATTATGACCATCATCACTACTACTAGTACTGTCACCATCATATCTACTACACACTCGCTACCGCCAACTAACCTGCCTACACCGTTGATTCATTTAAACTCCGCCTAGGCAAATATCTCGCATCAAACCCGCGACTGACTGCGTTTGTAAATGAATAGCTTTATTTGATCCCCCCCTCAGTTACTAACCCATCTGTCCCCTACTAACTTCCTAATCCTGCCACGGACATTAGTTCCCTTTCCAATGTTCCTTTACCAACTCTAAACCACTGTTTGGACACTTGATCCTCATGTTTTTGAGGACAAGCAGCCTAGAAGGGTCACTAGACTGCTGTTGCTTGATTTCCTTTGTACTCCTTTGTACTACTGTTATCGTTATCACTACCATCATCATCACTACCTGTCATCATTATCACTAAATCTACAACCATCATCACTGCTATTATCACCATCAACAATATCCCCACTATTACTACCATCACTTCTAATATCAACTAAACTAAACCTAACAAATGCGGGCAAGTTTTTTTTTCGCCGTTTGATCGATGGCGTTCTGTGTGAGTGTGCCCGTACGCGGCACACACACAGAACGCCATCATCATTGCTTGGGAATAGGTACAGGGGGGGGGGGGGGTTTCTGGTGGTTTGGGGGGGGGGAGGGGAACCATTTTTAGGACCTAAGATCATGACTATTGCACAAATTCAAACAATATTTGTTTAATTACCGTCGAATTCACGCACCAAAGGTTCGTGTGAAGTTTGGTGAAAATCCGTCAACCGGTCTAGGAGGAGTTCTCGGACGGACAGACAGACAGACAGACAGACAGACATTTCGGTTAGCATGTACCACTATACGGGGGGGGGGGGGGGCGATACCACTCTGCTTACGCAGAGTTGACTATTATGTTCTATCCAACAACCAACTCTACTCCTAAAATCGATTAATGAAATATTACCAAACACATGTGGCAGTCCGTGGATTCGAACCCAGGACGCTCACACCGAAAATCAACACCTTATGCATTGCGCCACGAAGACAGTTACAGAATGGTGGACACTGCCTACGATTTATTATGCAACTTCGAATCCTGCATATCAATCTAAGCATGTACACACATCCTAACTGCAACTCACGTAGGCTATGCATATGTGGATGGAAAGAGCAATTAATGGGGCCTTAACCACTAGGGAAGTCCTCTCGATGAATTACTCCTGAACCAATATCAATTATTATGATATGATAGAAACGTTAGCCCGATTGCATTAATTAATTTCGAGTTATAAGAAGTTAAGGGGTCATGATTATTGTCAAGTTCGCTGGCGCTACCTATAGTAGTTGTGATGGTGGTGGTGATTTGTAGTGATGGTGGTAGTAGGAATGATAATGGTGACAGTAGCAGTGATAATGGTGACTAGCAGTGATAATGGTGACAGTAGCAGTGATAATGGTGACAGTAGGAATGATAATGATGACAGTAGCAGTGGTAATGGTGACAGTAGGAATGATAATGGTGACAGTAGCAGTGATAATGGTGACAGTAGGAATGATCATGATGACAGTGGGAATGATAATGGTGACAGTAGCAGTGATAATGGTGACAGTAGGAATGATAATGGTAACAGTAGCAGTGGTAATGGTGACAGTAGCAGTGATAATGGTGACTGGGAAGGATAATGGTGACAGTAGCAGTGATAATGGTGACAGTGGGAAGGATAATGGTGACAGTAGCAGTGATAATGGTGACAGTAGCAGTGATAATGGTGACAGTAGGAATGATAATGGTGACAGTAGCAGTGATAATGGTGACAGTAGGAATGATAATGGTGACAGTAGCAGTGATAATGGTGACAGTAGCAGTGATAATGGTGACAGTAGGAATGATAATGGTGACAGTAGGAATGATGATGGTGATAGTAGTAGTGATGATGGTGACAGTAGGAATGATAATGGTGATAGTAGTAGTGATAATGGTGACAGTAGGAATGATAATGGTGACAGTAGGAATGATAATGGTGACAGTAGGAATGATAATGGTGACAGTAGCAGTGATAATGGTGACAGTAAGAATGATAATGGTGACAGTGGGAATGATAATGGTGACAGTAGCAGTGATAATGGTGACAGTAGCATGGATAATGATGACAGTAGGAATGATAATGGTGATAGTAGGAATGATAATGGTGACAGTAGGAATGATGATGGTGATAGTAGTAGTGATGATGGTGACAGTAGGAATGATAATGGTGACAGTAAGAATGATGATGGTGATAGTAGTAGTGATGATGGTGACAGAAGGAATGATAATGGTGACAGTAGGAATGATGATATGGTGATAGTAGTAGTGATGATGGTGACAGTAGGAATGAGAATGGTGATAGTAGGAATGATAATGGTGACAGTAGCAGTGATAATGGTGACAGTAGGAATGATAATAGTGACAGTAAGAATGATAATGGTGACAGTAGTAGTGATGATGGTGACAGTAGGAATGATAATGGTGACAGTAGGAATGGAAATGGTGACAGTAGGAATGATAATGGTGACAGTAGCAGTGATAATGGTGACAGTAGGAATGATAATGGTGACAGTAGGAATGATAATGGTGACAGTAGGAATGCTAATGGTGACAGTAGGAATGATAATGCTGATAGTAGAAATGATAATGGTGACAGTAGGAATGATGATGGTGATAGTAGTAGTGATGATGGTGACAGTAGGAATGATAATGGTGACAGTAGGAATGATAATGGTGACAGTAGGAATGATGATGGTGATAGTAGTAGTGATGATGGTGACAGTAGGAATGATAATGGTGACAGTAGGAAAGATAATGGTGACAGTAGCAGTGATAATGGTGACAGTAGGAATGATAATGGTGATAGTAGGAATGATAATGGTGATAGTAGGAATGATAATGGTGACAGTAGGAATGATGATGGTGATAGTAGTAGTGATGATGGTGACAGTAGGAATGATAATGGTGACAGTAGGAATGATAATGGTGACAGTAGCAGTGATATTGGTGATACTAGGAATGATAATGGTGACAGTAGGAATGATGATGGTGATAGTAGTAATGATGATGGTGACAGAAGGAATGATAATGGTGACAGTAGGAATGATAATGGTGACAGTAGCAGTGATAATGGTGACAGTGGGAAGGATAATGGTGACAGTAGCAGTGATAATGGTGATAGTAGCAGTGATAATGGTGACAGTAGGAATGATAATGGTGACAGTAGCAGTGGTAATGGTGACAGTAGGAATGATAATGGTGACAGTAGCAGTGATAATGGTGACAGTAGCAGTGATAATGGTGACAGTAGGAATGATAATGGTGACAGTAGGAATGATGATGGTGATAGTAGTAGTGATGATGGTGACAGTAGGAATGATAATGGTGACAGTAGGAATGATAATGGTGACAGTAGGAATGATAATGGTGACAGTAGGAATGATAATGGTGACAGTAGGAATGATAATGGTGACAGTAGCAGTGATAATGGTGACAGTAGGAATGATAATGGTGACAGTAGGAATGATAATGGTGACAGTAGCAGTGATAATGGTGACAGTAGGAATGATAATGGTGACAGTAGGAATGATAATGGTGACAGTAGGAATGCTAATGGTGACAGTAGGAATGATAATGCTGATAGTAGAAATGATAATGGTGACAGTAGGAATGATGATGGTGATAGTAGTAGTGATGATGGTGACAGTAGGAATGATAATGGTGACAGTAGGAATGATAATGGTGACAGTAGGAATGATGATGGTGATAGTAGTAGTGATGATGGTGACAGTAGGAATGATAATGGTGACAGTAGGAAAGATAATGGTGACAGTAGCAGTGATAATGGTGACAGTAGGAATGATAATGGTGATAGTAGGAATGATAATGGTGATAGTAGGAATGATAATGGTGACAGTAGGAATGATGATGGTGATAGTAGTAGTGATGATGGTGACAGTAGGAATGATAATGGTGACAGTAGGAATGATAATGGTGACAGTAGCAGTGATATTGGTGATACTAGGAATGATAATGGTGACAGTAGGAATGATGATGGTGATAGTAGTAATGATGATGGTGACAGAAGGAATGATAATGGTGACAGTAGGAATGATAATGGTGACAGTAGCAGTGATAATGGTGACCGTAGGAATGATAATGGTGACAGTAGGAATGATAATGGTGATAGTAGGAATGATAATGGTGACAGTAGTAGTGATGATGGTGACAGTAGGAATGATAATGGTGATAGTAGGAATGATAATGGTGACAGTAGGAATGATGATGGTGATAGTAGTAGTGAATTAGTGATGATGGTGATAGTAGTAGTGATGGTGATAGTAGTGATGATGCTGACAGTAGCAGTGATGATGGTGATAGCAGTAGTGATGATGGTGATAGTAGTAGTGATGATGGTGAGTGTAGGAGTGATGGTGTTGGTGATTGTGGTAGTGACGACTGTGGTAGTGATAGAGTAACGATGATAATCATCATCATTACCACCATCATAATTATTCCCACCACCATCATCATTACCACCATCATCATTACTACTATCAATATTACCACATCCACAATCATCATTACCACCATCATCATTACCACCAACATCATTACCATCATCATCATTACCACCATCATCATTACCACCATCATCATTACCATCATCATCATTACCACCAATATCAATACCACCATCATCATTACCACCAACATCATTACCACCATCATCAATACCACCATCTTCACTATGACTTACATCAACACCATCAATCTGCAGTATCACTATCATCATCACTATTAACACTAACAATTACCATCCTCAACACTTTCATCTTTACTATCATCACTATTAACACTAACAATCACTATCCTCAACATCATCTTCACTATCACCACCACTATTAACACTAACAATACTATCCTCAACATCATCTTCACTATCACCACCACTATTAACACTAAATATTACTATCCTCAACACTACCATCTTCACTATCATCATCACTATTAACACTAACAATCACTATCCTCAACATCATCTTCACTATCACAACCACTATTAACACTAACAATTACTATCCTCAACACTATCATCATCACTATTAACACTAACAATCACTATCCTCAACATCATCTTCACTATCACCACCACTATTAACACTAACAATTACTATCCTCAACACTACCATCTTCACTATTAACACTAACAATCACTATCCTCAACATCATCTTCACTATCACCACCACTATTAACACTAACAATTACTATCCTCAACACTACCATCTTCACTATTAACACTAACAATCACTATCCTCAACATCATCTTCACTATCACAACCACTATTAACACTAACAATTACTATCCTCAACACTACCATCTTCACTATCATCATCACTATTTACACTAACAATCACTATCCTCAACATCATCTTCACTATCACAACCACTATTAACACTAACAATACTATCCTCAACACTACCATCTTCACTATCATCATCACTATTAACACTAACACTACTATCCTTAACACCATCATCTTCACTATCACAACCACTATTAACACTAACAATTACTATCCTCAACACTATCATCATCACTATTAACACTAACAATTCTATCCTCAACACCATCATCTTCACTATCACCACCACTATTGACACTAACAATACTATCAACATCCCTTCACTATCATCACTATTAATACTAACAATCACTATCTTCTCCACCATCATCTTCACTATCACAACCTCTAGTAACACTAACACTATTATCCTAACACCATCATCTTCACTACCATCAACACTATTGGCACTAACAATCACTATCTTCTCCACTATAACAACCACTATTAACACTAAATATCACTATCAACACCCCTATTAACACTGAAAAGCACTATCATCAACACCATCATCTTCACTATCAACACCACTATTAACACTAACAATCACTATCAACACCATCATCTTTACTATCATCACCACTATTAACACTAACAATCACTATCTTCTTCACTATTTAACAATCACTATCCTCCTCTCCATCACCATCTTCACAAAATAGATTGATCATGACTATTGGCTACGCAATTGGTTATAATCAATCTCTTCTAATCACAAAATCAAACTTTCGATATAAATTCCAGGTTGACTATAATCAGAAACAGATATATAAAACAAATTGGTTGCATTTAGCTTTATGTAATATCATAAATAATTTCAGTGCCCTTTGAAAATATATCACTTGCAATTTCAGTTCCTTTTATAACAATATCTCGAGAATATTCCATTGTTACCTGTTGTGATAATATATATTATATTAATTTATTAACTACTAGGAAATGAAAGGTGAAGTTAGTTACGTACTGAGCGGGGGGGTGAAGACTCCGGCGAATTCACAGAAAAGGCTTGATCAAGTTACTCTTTCTCTGAACAAGTTGAAGACGTTTGGGCCCATCACATGGAGCAAAAAGACGTGTAATATTGAGAGTGTGGTTCTGGATCCGTGGACTGATGAGGGATATGGGCAAGGGAAGTGTGCTAGTTGGTTCAATCTAAAGCCGACCCCCGTGAAATGGTTCGAATCCGGCATCTCAGGAGTCATAAACATGAAAACCAGGTACGTGAAGCTGTACCTGCTGGGGATGGGTAATAAGAGGTTGGCCCGGGCTAAGATTCCGGTTCAGTTGTTCGTGGAAAGCCTCCTGCAGAACGGAAGGCTGGATGTTTATGTTGATGTGTATGAGGTGAGCTTGGTGTTGACCCATGTTGTGAGGGAGGAGGAGCAGGAGGAAGTTAGGGACAAGGAGAAGGAGCAGGAGGAAGGCAAGGAAGAGGAGGAGGAGCAGGGGGAAGGCAAGGAAGAGGAGGAGGAGCAGGGGGAAGGTAGGGAAGAGGAGGAGGAGCAGGAGGAAGCTAGGGAAGAGGAGCAGGAGCAGGAGGAAGGTAGGGAAGAGGAGCAGGAGGAAGGCAGGGAAGGGGAGGAGGAGCAGGAGGAAGGTAGGGAAGAGGAGCAGGAGCAGGGCAGGGAAGGGGAGGAGGAGCAGGAGGAAGGTAGGGAAGAGCAGGAGGAAGGTAGGGAAGAGGAGGAGGAAGCTAGGGAAGGGGAGGAGGAGCAGGAGGAAGGTAGGGAAGAGGAGGAGCAGGAGGAAGGTAGGGAAGGGGAGGGGGAGGAGCAGGAGGAAGTTAGGGAAGGGGAGGAGGAGCAGGAGGAAGCTAGGGAAGAGGAGGAAGGTAGGGAAGGGGAGGAGGAGCAGGAGGAAGCTAGGGAAGGGGAGGAGGAGGAGGAAGAGGAGGAGGAGGAGGAGGAGGAAGAGGAGGGAATGGAAGATGAAGAAAACAAAGATAAAAAGACGACAAAGAAGGTCAAATGGGGAAACAACCCACCTAAGCACCTGACGGCTGTGGTGGACAAGTACTATCACCCAACCCGCATGATCGTTAGGGTTCAGGCCCCAAAGGAACTCAAGAAAAAGATTCGTGCCAACCAGGCGACCCTCCGTAAAAAACACCAGGTAATGCATATCAGCGTACCATTTGATGGCTTACCCATTAAAATATTTGGACCGGATAAGGGTGTAGACGAGGTGGTCCGGTACATGAACCAGCTGTACCAGGAGATGGTTCAGGTGTGAACTGTTTCTTCTAGGGCTTCTTCTCTACGGAATCCATAAGTCTCACAGCCCATGCCTTCGTTTGCGTAAAAGTTAAATTTGTATCATCACCTTGGACCTTTTAGTTGTATTAGCGTTTAGGATATTTTACTTTATTATGGATCACCCTTCTTTCTTTATATACTCAAAATGTCCACAAAATTCGTTAATTATCCCTCGACTATGGCGTTGATCGATCCATGATTTCAACCAGCCTATACGAAATCCTATTGTTTTGTTTTATTTTTAATTATATACCCCCTAGTTAACCCTTTCAATCAGGTCCAACCATATTTTACTTTATTGTAGCAAAATCTGCATAATTTTATGCAATTAGCAGGGATTTTTTTACAGGAATTAGATGGTTAAATGAGATAGTCTTTAACCATTTGATTCTCAAGAAGTCCTTGCTAAGTTGAATAAAATCGTCTGGAGGTCGCTAATATAGAGTAAACATATACCGTTGGTCACCTAATCGAAAGGGTTTAAAATCATATATATATTTGGGGTGGCGTAGTATTGTAATGACTGTCTATGTGTGTGTATGTGTCTGTAGAGCCGCATCGGAGAGCAGTTTGGTTTTGAGTTAAGAGGTAGAAGATAAAATATAAAGTAGACGTGCCGTTTTGCCCAAAATCAAAACGGCATACCCAACTCTGCGATGGGTCACCAGCATCACTACTAATACCATCATCAATCACAATCACCATCTTCACTACTACTGCCATCATCACTACAACTGCCACAATCATCACGACTACTGTCATCATTACCATTACTCTGATCATCACTACAATTACAATCATCACTACAATTACAATCATCATCACTACTACTGCCACCATTGTCACTACCATCTAAATCACTATCATCATTGATACTACAACTATCAACCATCTTTACTATCATCACCACCATCTTACAATCATCATTACTACTGTTAACATCATCACTACTACTATAACCATCATCATTATTACTGTCACAAGTATTACCATCATGTATCCTATCACCATCATCACTACTACTGCCATCATCACCATTACTATGATCTTCATCATCACAACTATTGCCATCATCACTACAACTTTCACCATCATCACTAATACTCACACCATCGTCACTACTGTCATCATTATCACTACAACCATCATCATTGCTTGTCACCATCATCACTACTATTATGACCATCATCACTACTACTAGTACTGTCACCATCATCATATCTACTACTGTCACCATCATATCTACTACTGTCATCATCATCACTACTGTCATCATCATCAATACAACTACAACCATCATCACTACTATTATCACCATCATCACTACTATCACCATCAATCCCACTATTACTACCATCACTTCTAATGCCAACTAAACTAACTTAACCTAGCAAATGCAGAGCGAGATGTTTTCGTCCCCAGAATGCCATCATTGCTTGGGGGGGGGGGGGGGGTTAAAATCATATGTTGGACCTAAAATCATAACTATTGCATAAATTCAAAAAATATGTTTTGACTGACATTCGCATTCACCCAACAAATGTTTGTGTGCAATTTGGTGAAAATCCGTCCAAAGGTCTAGGAGGAGTTTGGAGACAGACGGACAACGACAACGACGACGACGGACGACAGACATTTTTTTCGTGTGGTACCCACTATATGGGGGGGCGATACCAAACTCTGCATATGCAGAGTTGATAAATAAATACATAATCGGATCTTCAAAGAGTTAATAGGAAAATTGTCCGCTCTTACTATTCCATCTCTAATCTGATCTCTCTCTCTTCCAGCCACGACTGCGCAGCGCCAGAGGTTTCGAGTGCGCCCGGAGAGTGTGGAGGTACGCGAGGGGGACGACGTGTTCCTACAATGCGCAGTAGACCACCAGCAGGGTCAGGCGCAGTGGACCAAAGACGGATTTGCGCTGGGTGAGTATATAATATATGTGGTGTTCCGAGATTAAGGGGCTAGTGCTTGGTTTCTGGTCTATATATTTATTTATTTTTGAGTTTCCTCGCTAGTCCTCCACCATGCTTAGAAAAACAACCCCTAGACCCCATTTCACGATCAATTTATACAATTTTCGGTAGAAAAATGTCCCGGCCGAAAATTGAAGGCTCGCTATCGCTCGCCAGGAAAACTAATGGGGCTAAGCATGAGGAAGAAGGGGAACCAGAAAAACGGTCCATGTCCCCTTAAAGTGCTTAGAGCAGAGTGGTGTTTACAGTTCACCTATCAACGGTCCATGTCCCCTTAAAGTGCTTAGAGCAGAGTGGTGTTTACAGTTCACCTATCAACGGTCCATGTCCCCTTAAAGTGCTTAGAGCAGAGTGGTGTTTACAGTTAACATATCAAGTATGTACGACAAGCTACTAATTGAATAACACCTGCTTTTCTCTCTGTAATTAAGGTAAGTGTGTTGTCCGGGCAAACTCATGGATGTTGGTATCAGTATATATATATATATATATATATATATATATATATATATATATATCACTCTGTTGAGCACCATCTCTCCTCCTACAAACCTGATCTTCTCTTCCTCACCGAAACTCAGGTGTCTGTAGCAACATCCAGCAACCCCTTCTCTGTATCCTCCTACTTTCTCTATCCTAGTTTCAAAGCAAAAGGCGGATGTTGTGCATATGTGCACAACAAACTCACTTGCTCTCGTGTTCCCGATTTCGACTCCTCTGAATTCTCAACTTTATGGCTCAAACTTTCCTGTCATTCTCTTACTAAATATTTCTGTGCTGTCTATCTTTCCCCTAACTCTACCAACTTTCCCAAATTCTTTGACTATCTAAACTCTACAGTGGAACACATTCTATCCATTTCTCCTTTCTCAGAAATCTCCATCTTAGGAGATTTCAACGTTCACCACCGCCATTGGCTCTCCTCTCACACTACTGATCCACCTGGTGAACAAGCCTACGTCTTTTCTATCCTAAATGACCTAGAGCAGTTAGTTCAGCAACCCACCCGTATCCCGGATCGCATCGGAGATCGGCCCAACATTCTTGACCTGTTTCTAACTTCTAACCCTTCTTCTTATACTGTCGATCTTTTCTCTCCTTTGGGCTCCTCCGACCATAAACTTATCTCTGTCACCTGTCCTATCTCTCCAGTACAGCCACCCGATCCTCCTAGCCGGCGGCGCTTGTGGCACTTTGGCGCTGCCGACTGGGAGGCTCTTCGGCAGTACTTCTTTGATTTCCCATGGAATGATTTCTGCTTCCATGGCCGAGGACCCTCGGAGAGTGCTGAACGCATTACCGAGGTAATCCTATCGGGCATGGAAGCATACATTCCATTCTCTTTCTCTCAGACTAATGCTAAAAAATCTTGGTTTACTCACGCCTGTTCTACTGCTGTCCGCAATAAGGAGGAAGCATTCAAACGGTACCGACGCCTTAAAACTCAAGACTCTCATTCTTCATATGTTTCTGCCCGGAATCAAGCCAAATCTGTTCTTCGACTTGCCAAACACTCTTTCATCAATAATAAATGCACTGAACTATCCAACTCTAGCTCTTCCCAAGCTTTCTGGCATCTAGCCAAAAACCTCTCCAACAATTTCTCTTCCTCGTCTTTCCCTCCCCTTTCCCACTCTGATGGCACAACCATCACTTCTTCCTCTGACAAAGCTAAACTCTTCGCTCAAACTTTTGCTAGAAACTCCACCTTGGATGATTCCGGTGCTATTCCTCCTTCTCCGCCCTCCTCTCTCTTACTTATGCCTAATATCCTAATCTCTTCTAAAGATGTACTTTCTACCCTCTCTGGGCTTAACACTAATAAGGCGTACGGTCCGGACGGTGTTCCTCCTGTTGTTCTCAAAAACTGTGCTTCCGTGCTGACTCCCTGCCTAGGCAAACTCTTTCGTCTCTGTCTATCCTCTAACGTCTTCCCTTCATGCTGGAAGTTTGCTCACATTCAACCTGTCCCAAAGAAGGGTGACCGCTCTCAACCCTCCAACTATCGTCCAATTGCTCTTATCTCTTGTCTTTCTAAAGTTTTTGAAACTATTCTTGCTTCCAAATTTCTTAAGCATTTCTCTTCTCATAATCTGCTCTCAGATCGCCAGTATGGCTTCCTTAAGGGTCGCGCTACTGGTGATCTTCTTTCATATCTTACTAACTCTTGGTCATCCTCCTTTCGGGACTTCGGTGAGACTTTTTCTATTGCACTAGACATATCGAAAGCCTTCGATAGAGTCTGGCATAAATCTTTAATTTCTAAACTACCCTCCTTCGGTTTCTATCCCTCCATCTGTGCCTTTGTCTCTAATTTCCTTTCCGGCCGTTCCATAGCCGCGGTTGTGGACGGCCATTGTTCACTTCCTCACTCTATAAACTCCGGTGTTCCTCAGGGCTCTGTCCTATCTCCTATTCTCTTTCTAATTTTTATAAATGATCTCCTTAACTGTACCTTAATTCCCATCCATTCATACGCAGACGACTCAACCTTGCACTACTCCATTAGTTTTTCAGAACGCCCCAGCCAGCAATCCCTCAACGACAAACGTAATGAAGCCATAGAACTCTTAAATTCTGATCTAAATACTATTTCCAATTGGGGCAGAGAAAACCTTGTTAACTTTAATGCTTCCAAAACCCAATTTCTCCATCTATCTACCCGTCAGGATCTCCCAGCGGACTATCCCTTATTCTTCAACAATACAAAAATCAACCCTTCATCTTCTCTCAATATTCTTGGTGTCTCTTTTTCTTCTGCTCTCATTTGGAAGGACCATATTACCAGTCTTGCTAAGGCAGCATCCCAGAAGCTGGGTGTGCTCAACCGCCTTAGGGGGTTCTTTTCCCCTGCACAGCTTCTTGCTCTGTACAGGGGCATAGTGCGCCCTTGTATTGAGTATTGTTCACATGTGTGGGGAGGTTCCTCTCACACTGCTCTCCTAGACAAAGTTGAAAGGAAGGCCTTTCGTATCATTAACTCCCGTCCACTCACCAACTCTCTGCAATCTCTCTCTCTCCGCCGCAATGTTGCATCTCTCTCGCTATTCTATCGCTACTATAATAATCAGTGTTCCTCAGAGCTATCCCAGTGCATACCACCTCCTTTACGTAGGGCACGTGGTACCCGTCTTGCAACTCAATCCCACCCCTACTCTGTGCAACTCTCCAACCCAAGAGTGACACGTTACTCTCAAACTTTCTTCTACTCAACAGCTGAGCTCTGGAACTCTCTCCCAGAATCAGTCTTTCCCTCTTCCTATGACTTAAATTGCTTCAAACTCCGTGTGTCCAGGCATTTTGGCTCGAACGTCCCTTGATTTTGGCCCTGTCACTCTTTCAACTATGGGGAGGCACTCGCTATAGGCAGTTATGCCTTTTGCCTCCCTCAATCACATAGAAAAAAAAAAAAAAAAAAAAAAATATATAATATATATATATAACTACATTTTTTTTTTTAAATATCACACTATAGTGAAGAAATTATTTGAAATGGGAAGTGTGTGTGTGTGTGTGTGTGTGTGTGTGTGTGTGTGTGTGTGCCAACATAACCAAAATATCTCTATATTATTTTAATTATTCATCTATCCATATACCTTTATATATATATATATACTGTATATACTGTATATACAGTATATATATATATATATATATATATATATATACCGGTATATATATATATATATATATATATATATATAAAGTAATCTAACTGGCATCTATCTGACTCACAGGGAATCTCTCTCTCTCATCCCTTCCCCTCAACTCGCTCACTCCCTTTGCACACTCAGATTAGCCGGCAGAGGTCAATTGCAAGGCTTGCTCTTCATGTGGGGTACCTCTCTGGCTCTATTTCTATCTATCTATCTATCTATCTATCTATCTATCTATCTATCTACTCTCTCTCCTTCTCAATCCCACTCTCTCATTCTCTCGCGAGTGGTAATCTTGGTTTTTCCTCTGAGTCCCAGTCACTTCTGGAGTTCCACAGGGATCTGTCCTTGGCCCACTTCTGTTTATCATATATGTCAATGACATCGATTTGGTCTGTTGAGTGTGATCTCCAAATTTACAGATGACATAAAGCTTGAATTGAATGTGAAAGAACCCAAAAGGGTTGAACAGCTCAGGATGGACCTCAACAGACTGGGTGAATGATCAGAGACATGGCAGATGCACCTAAACTTGGAAAAGTGCAAGGTGATGCATATCGGCCAAACAAACTCCAATCACCCCAAGTCAAGGTACTATTGGGAATGCCTTTGGAAGTGACTGACTTGGATAAGGATTTTGGTGATCTGATTAGCAGTGACCTAAAGTTTTCTAAGCAGTGCATTGAAGTAGAGAAGAAAGCTAAACAAATATTGGGCTATATTAAGAGGCAATTTAAGTATAGAAATAATGAAATAGTCCTCACACTTTACAACGCTCTGATACGGAAAATGTTTAGTCTCAATATTAATACAACACGCAACCATGTCTGGAAGTTTGAATTGAAAAGGTTCAGCACTAGTATTTGTGGAAACTTGTCCACATATATAATCTGTTCTACCTGGAACAAACTTCCCTCAGAAGTTGTAAACAGTTCTTAAATAGAGCCGTTCAAGAAGAGTCTAGATAGTATTTTGCACACTCTGTAATGCGCATAGTTCACTAAACAATTTATCTCCTTCCACTTCGGATATTTCCTGTTATTCATACATAGTATTTCTGCCTCTCCCTCTCCCTCTCCCTCTTTCTCTCTCTCCCTCCCTCTCCCCCTCTCTCTCTCTCGCATCTCTCTCATCCATATTCTTTAATCATCTTTCAATTTCCCTGGCTCACCTAAGCCTTATCCGCTTAATTCGCTCTCTCTCTCTCTCTCTCTCTCTCTCTCTCTCTCTCTCTCTCTCTCTCTCTCTCTCTCTCTCTCTCAGATTTCCAAAAGGCTTTCGACATGGTACCACATAAACAAATGATACATAAACTGGAGATGAAAGGCATTAAAAGAATAAATCATACCTGGACAAAAAAAAGTTGGCTATGAAACAGAGAGTAGAGAGTTGTATTAAGGGGAGATCTCCACTTGAGGGAATTTTGTCTTGACCCCTTTCTCCCTCATGTTTAGCCCCATTGCTGTTGATATTATAAAACGTTTGCCCCATTAGTTTAGCGATTTTAAGAACGTTCACCCCATATTAAGACCTTTCGTGCCATTCAGGTGTCGATTTTATCCTGGCGAGCGATAGCGAGCCTGTAATTTAAGAGGAACCGGCCTTTGGCCGGGACATTTTTCTACCGAAAAATGTACAAATTTAGCTTGAAAGGGACTCAAGGGGGTGTAATATTAAGCTTGATGGAGGTCTAGGGAACAAACTAAATACCTCCCCTTAAATGGAGTAGAATCTGAGTGGGAATCCTTTACTAGGATTAGTCAAGCCTAATTTCAGCTGGCGGTAAATGACATCCCTTAGTAGCTGATGCTTCGATAGTTGACGGGCAAATAAGAAGCACCTACAGTATGTCTCTGTACCATACAAATACCAAGCTCTCATATTTAACCCCTTCTATGCCAGCGACGTCTTTTTACTATTATTTCGGCGATATTTAGACGATTTTGTGCAGTTTAAGAAGTATCTGTGGTTGTCAAAAAAGTTAAGCGAGGTGGTTCGAAGGATGTTAATTGCTTCCTTTTGTCCTTTACTTAAATGGATTCTTGCCGACTCAAAAGTCGGAGGGGTTGGTGGGTGGGGAGAGAGCCTTCTACTTTACTGCCCTTGTCTTAAGGGGGGTGACCTGTTTTTGTTCTGTCTTTTTCTATCTTGCTCTGGCTTGTATCCATTTGGCCCCATTCAGCCTACTGTTTTAAGACGTTCATCCCCATCCAGGTGTCAATTGTTTACTGGTGAGCGATAGCGAGCCAGCATATTTTTTATTTTTGTTTGACAGCAGGCTAAATTTGTACATTTTTCGATAGAAAAATTTCTCCGGCGAAGCCGGATTTCTTCATATAATGCTGGCTCGCTTTCGCTCGCCAGGAAGAAATCGACACCTAGATGGGGATAAACGTCTTAAAATATTTGGCTGAATGGGGCCGAATGGATACAAGCCAGAGAAAGAGAGAAAAGGACAGAAATAACAAAAAGCAGGTCGCCCCCCTTAAACCCAGTTGCATCTACTTTTTAGATTTTAGACCAGACTGCCTAATAGAGGCTGCAACGTCTGTGTAGTTTGTGTATTGATGTAACGCTATGTAACTCAGTCTCCCATAGTATAATATTATTATAGCCTTAATCAAGGGGGGGAAGGGTGTTTGCTGGACGCCCTTCTCCCTCATGTTTAGCCCCGTTAGTTTTAGGATTTTAAGACATTCGCGCTCTCTCTCTCTCTCTCTCTCTCTCTCCCCCCCCCCCCTTCTCTCTCCGTTTTCCTCTCAATCTCTAAATATCACTCACTCGCACTCACTCTCTCTCTCTTTCTCTCTCCCCCCTCTCTCTCTTTCTCTCTCCCCCCCCCTCTCTCTCTCTCTCTCTCTCTCTCACCCAGTCATTTAATTATCTCCCCTACTTAAGCACACACGCTCGAGACCCAAGTATAACTTCACATACTCTCACCACTCTCACGGGGGAAGTGAGTCGATACGGCCACACTCCGAAACGGTCACACTCCGAAACGGCCACACTCCAAAACAACCACACTCCGAAATGGTCACACTCCGAAATGGCCACACTCCAAAACGACCACACTCCGAAACGGCCACACTCCGAAATGACCACACTCCGAAATGACCACACTCCGAAACGGCCACATTCCGAAACGGCCACACTCCGAAATGACCACACTCCGAAATGACCACACTCCGAAATGACCACACTCCGCAACGGCCACACTCCGAAACAGCCACACTCCGAAATGGCCACCAGAATTTTTTTCCAGAAAAACGGGCCATCTCCCCTCAATTAATTTGGTAAATTTAGAACATTCAAGCAATGCACTGATCATTCAGGAAATACCAAGCTTCTTTTAATCCTTGGTTTTTCACAGAATTACTTTATGATATATTGAACTCCAAAAGGAAGCACGGGATTACACACACACACTTACATATGTACACACACACCCACACACACTCAAGCAAAACTACAACCCTATTCCGGATATAAACACACACACACACACACACACACACACACACCGCCACTACAACAACCCTATCATCGGGCTCGCACTTCGGATATAACATAATCTACAAAATATCCCCACCTTTACCGGCGCCGCGATTCGAACTTAACAACCAGTTGGAGTACCGCATCTGAACTTGGGAACGACACACTTAAGCCGAGCAACTTAGGGGGGGGTAATGAAGTTAATATTAGCTGGTATAGTGGTGTGAGAAGGAGGGAGGGAGGGAGGGAGGGAGGGAGGAGGGAGGGAGGAAGGAAGGAAGGAAGGAAGGAAGGAAGGGGAGGGAGGGAGGGAAGGAAGGGGAGGGAGGAAGGAAGGAAGTAAGGAAGGAAGGAAAGGAAGGAAGGAAGGAAGGAAGGAAGGGAGGGAGGGATGGAGGGAAGGAAGGAAGGATAGAAGGAAGGAAGGAAGGAAGGAAGGAAGGAAGGAAGGAAGGAAGGAAGGAAGGAAGGAAGGAAGGAAGGAAGGAAGGAAGGAAGGAAGGAAGGAAGGAAGGAGGGAGGGAGGAGGGAAGGAAGGAAGGAAGGAAGGAAGGAAGGAAGGAAGCAAGGAGGGAGAGGGAGTTACATAGAGTTACATAGATTCACAGACTGCACATACGTTGTGGTCCCGACTGGCTTAATGCTAACACATAATGTGCTACAAAGTGTAAATAGCAAAGCAGAAGGCTCTCTCCCCACCTACTACTAAATTAGAGCTTCGGTCGACATGACATTTAGTTGGGGAAACAAGGACCCAAGCAGAATGAGAATATTTATACTGGTCAATTCATAATAAAGAAGAAAGTTAAGAAATATTGTATACTACTGTTTTTTTTTTTTTTTTTTTTTTTTTTTTTTTCCCTATAATATTCAAGCCTCGAAATGGATGTCTAGACTCATTTTGAATGTGTCGATTGTATTGCACTGTACAACTTTCGTTCTAGGGTCATTTATTGGTACACGTCTCTAATAAAAAATAAAACAAAATAGGAAAAGTGGGGATTGGGCCTGAGCATATAGATAGATAGATAGCTAGACGTCTCTCCTAAGCTGTATAAAATAGTCTAATAGTTGCCAGAATATAATAAAAAAAAAATCTCGGTACTGAAAGGGTTAAGTAATTGTGTGTAGGGAGGGACATACAGAGGATAGTCACATAAATACACAAACTATACAGATCGTGCGGTCCATACTTGGGAGTCCGGACTTAATTCTAACATGGGATTTGCTACAAAGTTAAAGGTAGCAAAGAAGAAGGCTCTCTCCCCACCCACCAGCGATAGAGAGAGAGATGAAGAGAGAATGGCAGAGTGTGAAAAAATTATGGAGAGTTGGATGGGATGAGAGAGAGAGAGAGAGAGAGAGAGAGAGAGAGAGAGAGAGAGAGAGAGAGAGAGAGAGAGAGAGAGAGAGAGAGAGAGAGAATACGAGTATCTCTGTGTGTGTGCTGTATGTGTGTGCGCATGTGTCCGTGCGTGTGCGTATGGATGTGTGTGTGTGTGTTGGTGAATATGCGAGCACGCTTGTGTGTGCTAGAGCGCATGTGTGTGTGTGTGTGTGTGTGTGTGTGTGTGTGTGTGTGTGTGTGTGTGTGTGTGGTCTTTCCTATCTATCAAGTCCTCTTCACTAATCAATTCGTCCATCTCTGTCTTTCTATTTCTCCGTACCTTTCTATATAGCTTTCTATTTGTTCCAGCCGTTCGCCATTTTCTGTCTTTGCCGCTGCAGTGGTGGATAAAGTTCTCTTATTATTTTATTCTGGCAAACGGAAGGGACTGGGGTTCTCGAAAAGGGGCTCCAGACCTGAACATCTATTTGACTTGCAGTGAGCTGGCTTAATAATCCAGAAGGGTTGATAGCCTCTTGTGTCCTATGTTAACTATCTAACTGGCAAACGCGAGGCAATTTTATTAATCAATCATACATTTTTTTTTTTCAATGAAGAGGTTCTAAACGACCTCAAGTACTTTCTTGTACAATTAACCCTTTTCTGGCTAACGATAGACGATGTTATTGCTCCCCGGAGAGGCGTCCTGTCGTTTAAGGGGTTGAGTATGTAATGGAAACGATGATGGTAATGGTTCTGTTATTTATAATATATGTATAGTGGGTATAATGTCGTTAGTCTTAGGAAGTACCGGTAATTATATGTAGAGAGAGAGAGAGAGAGAGAGAGAGAGAGAGAGAGAGAGAGAGAGAGAGAGAGAGAGACAGAGAGAGAGAGAGAGAGAGAGAGAGGGGGGGGAGTGGATGATCATAATAAAATATATGGTGCAGCGTTGCACACATTGCAAAGTAACTTATCATCTAGCTAAATGAATAGGTAGATAGACAGTGAGAGTGATTGAGAGAAAGAGAGAGACAGAAATTGAGATAGAGAGATATATAGGCAAATAGAAAAACAGCGTCCAATCCTTTTAGCCATCCATGTGTTCTACTATACAGCTTTATTGTGATATTTTGGAGCTGCGATTAATAGCACTTAAACAGAAATGTGTTTATTGGCAGCGTGGGTATGGCTGTATTGTTGGTAGTGTTGTTATGTGCGTGGAGAGAGAGAGAGAGAGAGAGAGAGAGAGAGAGAGAGAGAGAGAGAGAGAGAGAGAGAGAGAGAGAGAGAGAGAGAGAGAGAGAGAGAGAGAGAGAGAGAGAAAATTGACAGATATATAACTAGATAGATAAATAAAAAGATAAATAGAGAGATAGCCAGATAGACATACCAAGAGCGAGAGAGACTGTGAGCGAGCGAGAGTTACTGATTTGCATACACTACAAACAACCTCTCAACCTGAATTCTCGTTAGGACACGGCTTTTTGCTGCCCCAACTTTTATCCTCGCTTTATTTTTGGGTTTTGCCTTTTGTCTTGTCTTGCGTCTTTTGATTCTGATTCGGCTTCCCCTTGTACAGTCGTGGTTAAACATTAGTGTCTCGTCTTCTTTATGTATGTATGTATGTATGTATGTATGTATGTATGTATGTATGTAATCAGGCACATACAAAATATAATACAAATATAAATTCACACACATCTAGGTCGTCCAGAAGAAAACCCCGAGACCAAGGTCCATTTGGGGTCCCCAGCAAAAGACTCCCAGTTTCTAGACCTCCTGGAGAGGTTCCGGTCTCAGCAGGCCACAACGCCATATATCACTGTATCCCCAGGCATGGACCTTCGAATATGCACCGGCTCATTTATTTAATCATATCTTTAGGGGAGATGGTTGTTTTTTCTGGCCCCCCTTCTCCCTCATGTTTAGCCCCATTAGTATTCAGATAGTAAGAAGTCTGGCCCATTACTTTGGCGAATTTAAGACTTCTCACCCCATTTATTTGTCAATATTAAGATATTTCGTGACATTTAGGTATCGATTATTTCCTGGCGATCAATAGCAAACCTGTAATGTAGGAGGAATCAGTCTTCGGCTGGGACATTTTTGTACCGAAACACAAACGAAATTATAAATTCATCTAGAAGGGGGATCTTGGGAATGTTTAGTTAAGCTTGATGGAGGTCTAGGTACCGTAAACAAAACAAAATAATTCTTATATATATATACCGGGTATATATATATATACCGGGTATATATATATATACCGGGTATATATATATATATATATACCGGTATATATATATATATATATATATATATATAAACAAATTTATCACAATAAATAAATCCTCCCCCACGTAAAGGGTTTCTTCCTGATATTAAAAGGCCAACCTCGTTGTTTTTCTCTCTCTCTCCCTCTCTCTCTGGGTTGTATCCATTCGGCCTCTTTCAGCCTCCTGTTTTAAGACGTTTATCCCCATCCAGGTGTCAATTTTTTCCTGGCAAGCGGTAGCGAGCCAGCATATTATTAAATATGTTTTTGACAACAGGCTAAATTTGTCCATTTTTCGATAGACAAATGTCTCCGGCGAAGCCGGATTTCTCCATACAGTGCGGGCTCGCTATCGCTCACCAGGAAGAAATCGACACCTGGATGGGGATACACATCTTAAAACAGTAGGCTGAATGGGGCCTAATGGATACAAGCCAGAGATAGAGAGAAGAGGAGACAAAGAAAATATTTCACCCCCATAAAGAAGTCTAATGATCTTAGGCCTACACTACCTACATTCATATAATTAATCTCAGAGCCATACCCTGTGTCATCACCGACATCATTCCCATTATCCTAATTGAATAATATCATTTTCTACACATTTCGTTAGGTACTAAAATAGCTTTATTTTTATTTTAATTGATGTTAATTGATTCGAGCCATCTAAAATGATACTCGAACGCATTTTTACTCTTCCTATTTAGCTTGTTAATATTACTAGATGTTTTGTTTTAATATTGGAATACTAAAACAACAGCACGGTTATCACACTGCCAACAAGAGCCAAAGTGATGCCATGCTGGGCGGTGTTGTGGCGGGACTTTATTGTATTATATTCCAATTACGGGAAGCCAACCACGTCTCAGCGGTTGCAATATATGTAATGGAAAACGACGCTAAACTATTGTATGTATGTATGTATGTATGTATGTATGTATGTATGTATTGTAAAGCAATTGTACAGTGAACCAACCTTGTTTTGCACATTCTGTGTAGATAATATATATATATATATATATATATATATATATGTGTGTGTGTGTGTGTGTGTGTGTGTGTGTGTGTGTGTGTGTGTGTGTGTGTGTGTGAATAGTAGGTCGCCTTGGAGTATGGATCCATAACTTCCTGAACGAGAGAAAGCAATGTGTTGCTGTGGGTGGTGTCATTTCCCATGACTCAAATGTCTACAGTGGTGTCCCTCAAGGTTCTGTACTGGGGCCACTGCTGTTCCTCATACACATATCCGACATTGACCAAGGTACACTCTACTTAAAAGTCTCATCTTTTGCCGATGATACCAGAGTAATGAAAGAAACTAAATCAATGGAAGATGTGGACAAATTAAAATCTGACCTTACCAAGCTATATACATGGGCCGAAACAAATAATATGTCTTTCAATAATAACAAATTTGAACTGGTTAGATATGGTACAAACAAAATAGAAGAAGTCCACTATTCGGCACATGATGGCCAAAGAATAAAGTGAAACAACAAAGTGCTAGACCTAGGGGTAACAATCAGTGATGATGCCACCTTCACTACCCATATCCTAACAGTAGTACAAAAGACACGAGCCCAGGTTGGCTGGGTATTGCGTACTTTCAGAACTCGTGAAAGAGAACCTATGTTAACCCTGTATAAGGCCTTGGTAATACCACTCTTGGAATATTGTTGCCAGTTATGGAATCCCTGGAAGTCACGAGAGAAACAAGCATTGGAAGGCATCCAGCGCTCCTTCACTAGTAAAATTAATAGTGTCTGTGAAGGAGGAAGACTACTGGCAAAGACTTAAGTCTCTAAACTTGTACTCTCTAGAACGATGCCTAGAAAGATACTTGATCATTTATACCTGGACAATTTTCAACAACTTAGCCCCAAACCTGCTGGGAGAGGAAGAAAATGAGTTGATAGAGATAAAAGAAAACCAACGAACTGGGCCGTATGTGTATTATCAGGTCAATTAACTCAAGAGCACTGACAAGAGTTAAGACACTTAAAGAAAATGCCTTCGCTACACGGGGTCCGAAGCTCTACAATTCACTGCCAAAAGAAATAAGAAACCAAAACTACCCAACCGTTGAAAAATTCAAAAAGGACTTGGATGATTTCCTGTCATCACTGACAGACCAACCCATCCTACCCCACTACTACCTCCGTGCTGCCAGCAACAGCATTCTTGACCAGCTGGCACAGAGGAGGGTAGATGGGATGTACAGTGGCGGCGCCCCAACGGCGTGGACCACGGGGCGCTAACTGACAGCCCTCAACTACAACCACAGGAACCACAGGTGTGTGTGTGTGTGTGTGTGTGTATGTGTGTGGGTGAGTGAGAGAGTGAGTTGAAGACGTGGCAAAATAAAGATTAAAGCAAACTTACAACCTCCATCACCTCAGTCTGGCATTACAGTACCATAAAAACCCTAACAACACCAGCCAGCGGGAGATAAGGGCCTCCACAGCTTATAACGGTATAGATAAGTAATATATACTTAGATTACACCTTGCTATGTACGGGTTAGACGGACACACATATATATAAATAGATAGACAGAGAAAGATTGTTAAGCTTCATGGGAACCAAGAAACAGATAAATTTAGATAAAAGTATAGATACGCATCAATAAAAAAAAAAAAAAAAAAAAAAATATATATATATATATATATATATATATATATATATATATATATATATAGAGAGAGAGAGAGAGAGAGAGAGAGAGGTATATAGCAACAGGCAAGGTAATAAAACATCAAAGTCTTCGTTCCACACCCTCCTGGCACATACAGTATCTTATTACTATAGGTCGCTTTTGGACACTAATGAAATGGGGGGAGGGGGGGCAAATTATGTTGTATCTTGTGATATAACCCCCCATCCTCCCCCTTCCCACTTCCCTTCTCCCCCCGCCCTCCTCCCTCCCCCCTCCCCCCCCCCCTAAACAACCAGGTAAGACGGGAGTAATTAGCCAGGTGAATAGGTGTCACAGGCAGGTTAATTACGGCTAGGTGAAGGGGGTTGAGGTGTGTGTGTGTGTGTGTGTGCGTGTGTGTGTGGGGAGGGGGGGTCTGTGTGCGTGTGTGTGTGCATGTGTGTATGTGTGTGTGTCAATAGGTGTCATAGGCAGGTTAATTACGGCCAGGTGAAGGGGATTGAGGTGTGTGTGTGTGTCTGTGTGTGTGGCAATAGGTGTCATAGGCAGGTTAATTACTGCTAGGTGAAGGGGGTTGAAGTAGGTGTGTGTGTCAATAGGTGTCATAAGCAGGTTAATTACGGCTAGGTGAAGGGGGTTGAGGTATATGTGTGTGTGTGTGTCAATAGGTTTCATAGGCAGGTAAATTACGGACAGGTGAAGAGGGTTGTGGTGTATGTATATGCGTGTGTCAATAGGTGTCATAGGCAGGTTAATTACTGCTAGGTGAAGGGGGTTGAGGTAGGTGTGTGTGTGTATGTGTGTGTGTCAATAGGTGTCATAGGCAGGTTAATTACGGCTAGGTGAAGGGGGTTGAGGTATATGTGTGTGTGTATGTGTATGTGTGTGTGTCAATAGGTGTCATAGGCAGGTTAATTACGGCTAGGTGAAGGGGTTGAGGTAGGTGTGTGTTTGTATGTGTTACTCAGTTACTCAGTTACTTGTTCGTCAAGGGGAATCCACGCAATGCGAGCTAAGCTCATTATTATCGCGCCTCCTTAACTGGGAATGTATTGCGTGAAATGAATGTTAAGTGTTTATGTATCGTTGGAATAGCTGTGGATGTGTGTGTAGTCTGTATTTTAGCCAATTGGCGACATCTGGAAACAAAGGCTTAGGGTTAATCTGTACGGTACCATTCTCACTACGGTACCAGTCTCACCCGAAGGCTTAGGTTGACCAGTAGCTTAGGTTGACCAGTACGATACCCATCTCACCTTGTAACCGATCACCAACCCCAGATGGGACGTCACAACTTCGTCCACTTATACCCGGTTCCTATTTATACTGCTAGGTGAACAGAGGCTACACCGTTAAGAGACTTGCCCAAATGTGTGTGTCAATAGGTGTCATAGGCAGGTTAATTACGGCTAGGTGAAGGGGGTTGAGGTATATGTGTGTGTGTATGTGTCAATAGGTTTCATAGGCAGGTTAATTACGGGCAGGTGAAGAGGGTTGTGGTGTATGTATATGTGTGTGTGTGTGTGTGTGTGTGTGTGTGTGTGTGTGTGTGTGTGTGTCAATAGGTGTTATAGGCCGGTTAATCAAGGGCAGGTGAAGGGGGTTGAGGTGTGTGTATGTGTGTGTGTGTGTGTGTGTACCTGCGATCAAAGAAGTTCGCATAGATTAAAAGATTCGGAAACACATGAAGAATAAATAAAAGACGAACCACAACAAATATATAATACATATATAAATAAATAAATACATTTATCAATACATAAATACGTGTATAAATATATATAAACATAAATACAAAAACAGACCCAAATTTATAACACAAGTAAAACCACGCGCACTAAAAATCCACAACATACGGCTGAAAACTACGGCCGTATCTCAGACAGGCCATGCATATTACGAGGGGATGGTTGGTCTTCATGGGCCCCCTTCTCCCTCGTGTGTAGCCCCATTAGTTTTCAGATTTTAAGACGTTCGGCCCATTAGTTTGACGATTTAAAGACCTTGCACTCCATTTCTTTGTCCATATTAAGACCTTTCATGCCATGTAGGTGTCGATTTTCTCCTGGCCAGCGAAAGCGAGCCGGAATTTTAGGAGGAAACGGCCTTCTGCTGAGAAATTTTTCTACCGAAAAAATGTACACATTTATCCAAAAGATGGCTCTTGAGGATTTTTTTAAAACTTGATGAAGGTCTAGGGAAGAAACTAATAAATCGTAGGCAGTGTCCATCAACCTTTAACTGTCTTCGTGGTGCGATGCATAAGGTGTTGATTTTCGGTGTGAGCATCCTGGGTTCGAATCCACGGACTGCCACATGTGTTTGTAAATTTCATTAATCGATTTTAGGAGTATAGTTGGTTGTTGGAAGGAACATAATATATATATATATATATATTCCGACCAGTAAACAAAGCCTCCCCCCTTAAGGCTGGATCACATTACCTTTTGTCTGCAACTATTATTAGACAACACAATTATGTCAATATTACGGGGTTTAACCCCTTCTGTACCGACGACGTCTTAGATATTTTAATCTTGCTATATTTAGGCGATATTGTGCAGTTTAAGAAGGATCTGTGGTAGTAAAAAGGGTTGAGTGAGATAGTTCCAAGTCTGTTCATTGCTGCAGGCTGTCTGTAAGCTGGACAACGCATGATCTAATAGTAGCCAGAAATAAGTTAAAAGGACGGCACCCGTACTGAAAAGGCTAAAGACGGTGTCACACGAACATTATTACTTAATGGACAAAATAAAACTACCAAGTCTCTGCATGACATTCAGACCACGTGTATATGATCAGCACCAAATGGCACAACAAAATGGCACAACAAAATGGCACAACAAAATGGCACAACAAAATGGCACAACAAAATGGCACAACAAAATGGCACAACAAAATGGCACAACAAAATGGCACAACAAAATGGCACAACAAAATGGCACAACAAAATGGCACAACAAAATGGCACAACAAAATGGCACAACAAAATCTTCAAAATAACTGAGAAATCTTGATGGGAACTTTGCAATTTACCGTCAGTTGAAATGAAACAGAGTATAGTCAGATAAGTTAAACCACTGCATAAGAAACTACTCTCTTAAGGGGAGATTTCCACTTGAGGGATATTTTTCTGCACCCCTTTCTCTCTCATGTTTAGCCCCATTGCTTTTGCGATTTTAAGACGTTCACCCTAGTAGTTTTGACATTTTAAGATATTTTGCCCCATTTATGTCAATTTTAAGACCTTTCGTGCCATTAAGGTGTCAATTCTTTCCTGGCGAGCGATAGCAAGTCTGTAATATAAGAGCAACCGGCCTCCGGCCGGGACATTTTTCTATCGAAAAATGTACAAATTTATCTTGAAAGGGGGTCTAGGGGGTGTAATTTTAAGCTGGATGAAAACGTAGGGAACAAACTAAATACCTCCCCTTAATTAAATCATGCGCATTGTGTTTCCACGTATACGATCACGGAGAGGAACATAACTTATTTGGGCAACTGTACATCTGCCTACAGTCCAGGAGAGGCCCAGGGGTTGCAAGTTGTGCGCGCGTGTGGGGCCTGCGAGGAGGCACTGCTTTATAAACTTGACAGACTTGGTTGCAAACTTTATTAAAAACTTTATTAATTAGTGACACGAAGGAGAAAAAATGGAGGCCCGAGGCAAAATGAGGACATGACCGAAATTGTGTTTTTAATATCATTGTGAGGTGAATAGTTTATTTATATTAAACCTTTTGAAGTTGGGGTCATACTTAAAGTGTTTATAACAATAATAATGATGATGGTGATTATTATATTATGTAAAATTGTACTACTACAACTACTACCACTACTAGCCTACTACTACTACTACTTACTACTTACTTCTACTACTACTACTACAACATCAACTACTACTACTACTACTACTACTACTACTAACAATAACAAACAAAACAACAACAACAACAACAATAAAATAAATTATAGTAATGATGATGGGGTCGAAAATTATAATAATGCAAATTTTATTTTGTGACAAAATCTAGTATAATATTGAGAACAAGGAACACGTGCAAATAATAAAGAACATTATTTCTAAGCATATTAAAACTGGTACTTTTACTTTATTTACAATATATACAACATCTATATCCCATGTTCACTGTGAATGTATAAAGAACTCGATTGGCTTCATTACGACGTTTTCTTATCTAGAGGTAAATTGCAAAAAAAGAAAAAGAAAAATATCTGTCTATAACGTTTTAGAGCTTGCTTTTATATGCACAGGCAGTTTGTCATTTTGTTAGTTAAAGGGGAGCAAAACTTATGCTGGTAACTGTACCACCGGTCTATTGCTAGGCCTAGCAGGGGGAGGCTGAACCTCGGCTGAGCCCAGAAATCAAAATTTCAAATTTGTTTGTTCTTGTTCTAAAATGCTTCTTTCAACATAGGAGAATAGCATAGGAGGGAACAAAAAAACATATCGCATCCATAACCCCCCGGGGCGGGGGTTCGCCCACGTCCCCAGAAAAACAATTTTTTTTGCCTTCAACCACGAAAATATTTGGTTTGTGTCTTTTGTCTAAAGGGCTTCTGTAAGCAATAGAAATGATCATATGAGGGCATAAACACCCATATGACATCCCTAGTACCCCTCTGGGGGGGCCCCAATATCATGGAATTTGGTAAGAAAGTGTTAAATAATATTGTCTGAGGTCTAGTATCTACAGATGTTTTAATTTAGTTAGCCATCAAACTCCTTATTCTATGACTGCTGTCAAAGAAAACACTGTCTAAGGAGGGCTAACTAATTCATTCTCCCCAAAAATGGATTTATGTGTGCCAGCGATCATATATTGGCACTTCCGAGTCTATCTACATTTTTTTGTATTGCTCAAATTCATTCCCCTTCTACACACTATAAGTAGGGTTATATAGCAACGCGTGTACGTTTAGATAATGGCCGTTTCGCCGAACAATTCGGAGTTTCGACCTGTTTCATGTCGAAAATTGGTCTAACCAAAAGATGTATACATTAAATATTTTTTTCAGCCCCTTCTATTATTCAATATGGGTAAACGAAAACACTACGTTGTAGGGGATGCTTGTAGGATACGCCATGCAAAACTTGCGGGAAATTTGATCAATTTTCAGTGACTAGATGATTTTACAAATAGTGCAATGAAATTCTGCGCTCGCGCACATAGAGAGCTGATTTTTTCAGCGAGTCTTAGTATTTCCATTGGTAATAAGATGGTATAATGCCAGAAACACAATCTCTTATACAGGCTGACTTGGGGGTCAAAGGTTCAGCCTCCCCTTTTTAAAGAGTTTGGAACTATGTAAAATGTAAACAAATAAACCAAACACCAGAAACTGCACAATATGAAAACAAACAAACTTAAACAAATCACTAAGAGGAAATAACTAATTGAATTTTCAGATTTAGCAAAACAAGGTTATATAAAAACACACATAAAACCACCACACTTTATATATGATTGCCAGACACATTCCACTCACACACACACACACACACAGTCTCTCTCTCTCTCTCTCTCCCTCTGGACCAATCAAGGGCCGTTGTACCTGTATTATCACCTGGAACAAAAAGTTATGGAGTGCAATGTTTGGAGAAGAGAGAGAGAGAGAAATATATATTGCCTTCCCAGAACACTTTATATTATAGTTAAGAGTTATAAGGTATGTCTGTCTGTTTGTCTGCCTGCCTGCATGTCTGTCTGTCTGTCTGTCTGTCCACCTGTCTCCCTCCCCCCCCTCTCTCTCTCTCTCTCTCTCTCTCTCTCTCTCTCTCTCTCTCTCTCTCTCTCCTTCCCCCCTTTTTTTTTCTCTTTCTCTCCCCACACTCCCCTCCCCTCCCCCCCTCTCTCTCTCTCTCTCTCTCTCTCTCTCTCTCTCTCTCTCTCTCTCTCTCTCTCTCTCTCTCACCTAACCATTACCCAAGCCACAATTTGACTGCCTGGTGGGTGGAAGTAAGAGATTGGCCTTCCGCGAACACTCCGTAGCATATTATCGGGAAAGGTAATATTTGGCTCTCTGTAAGTCTGTTTTATCTCTTATGCTCTCTCTCTCTCTCTCTCTCTCTCTCTCTCTCTCTCATATGCATAGAGAAAGATTGATCGCTAGGGAGAGAGAGAGAGAGAGAGAGAGAGAGAGAGAGAGAGAGAGAGAGAGAGAGAGAGAGAGGAATTCACAACCAAAGCCTGTACAACTAACAAGAAAAACAACAGAGCGAGGATTCCACTAGCCACAAAAGGAACACACGAACACACACACACACACACACACAGGAAGTAGTTACACACACACACACACGTAATACAGGTCTAGCATACACACTTACACAGAAATAACATAATACAACTGCACACACACACACACACACACACACAGACAAACACACAGGAAGTAGTTACACACACACACACACACACAAACGTAATACAGCTCTAGCATACACATTTACACAGAAGTAACATAATACAACTGCACACACACACACACACACACACACACACACACACAGGAAGTAGTTACACACACACACACACACACAAACGTAATACAGCTCTAGCATACACACTTACACAGAAATAACACAATACAACTGCACACACACACACACACACACACAGGAAGTAGTTACACACACACACACACACACACACACACACAAACGTAATACAGCTCTAGCATACACACTTACACAGAAATAACACAATACAACTGCACACACACATACACACACCCACACACACACATACACATACACACACACACACACACAACAAACAGAAGCCAGACCAACAAACAAGGCAGGGATACTCTTTGTGTACTGCCCTCTCTTTGTTGTACTGTGTTCCCTGTCTGTATGTCTGTTTGTCTATTTACCTTTCGGTTTGTTGTTTGGTGTCTATTTATCTATCTGTCTTTCTGTCTATCTATTTAACTTTCTGTCTGTCGTTTTGTGTGTATTTATCTATCTGTCTTTCTTTCTTTCTGTCTATCTATTTACTTCCTTTCTGTCTGTCTTGCTGTGTCTATTTATCTATCTGTCTTTCTGTCTATCTATTTACCTTTCTGTCTGTCTTTCTGTGTCTATTTATCTATCTGTCTTTCTGTCTATCTATTTACCTTTCTGTCTGTCGTTTTGCGTGTCTATTTATCTATCTGTCTTTCTTTCTGTCTATCTAGTTACTTCCTTTCTGTGTCTATTTATCTATATGTCTTTCTTTCTGTCTATTTACCTTTGTCCCTGTCTTTCTGTATGTCTATATATTTATATGTATGTCTGTCTGTTTGTCAATTTACCTTTGTTTTGTCTGTGTCTGTCTATCACAGCCCCCATCCCCTTGTTGTACTGTACTTCATGTCTGTCTGTCTGTCTGTCTGTTTATCAAGCGCACACACACACACACACACACACGCACACACACACACACATACACACACACAGACACAGGGGCATTTTTCTACCGATAAATGCACAAGTATATCTCAAAGGGGGGTCTTGAGGGTAAGACTATTTAAAACAAAAATGATAAAGTTCTAGGGAGGAAAACAAAAACAAAACAAAAACATAATAAATGAATAAATGAATAAATGAATAAATGCATAAAACAAAACAAAATATATATATAGGAAAATAAATAAATAAATAGAATATAAACTCCCCCTTAATGCAGGAAAAAAGACAAGCAATATGTGGGATAGAGAAGTAGTAGGTGGTGAGGAAGGGAATGTTGGTAGGAGGGAAAGGTGTCGGGGCTATTTTGATCACCTCCTTTTTGTGGTGAGGAAGGGAATGTTAGTAGGAGGGAAAGGTGTCGTGGCTATTTTGATCACCTCCTTTTTGTGGTGAGGAAGGGAATGTTGGTAGGAGGGAAAAGTGTCGGGGCTATTTTGATCACCTCCTTTTTGTGGTGAGGAAGGGAATGTTAGTAGGAGGGAAAGGTGTCGGGGCTATTTTGATCACCTCCTTTTTGTGGTGAGGAAGGGAATGTTAGTAGGAGGGAAAGGTGTCGGGGCTATTTTGATCACCTCCTTTTTGTGGTGAGGAAGGGAATGTTAGTAGGAGGGAAAGATGTCGGGGCTATTTTGATCACCTCCTTTTTGTGGTGAGGAAAGGAATGTTAGTAGGAGAGGAAGGTGTCGGGGGCTATTTTTTTTTTTGGGTGGTGAGGAAGGGAATGTTCGTAGAATGGAAATGCGTCGGGGCTATTTCTGTCACCTCCTTTTTGGTGGTGAGGAAGAGAATGTTCGTAGGAGATAAATGTGTCAGGATTAATTTTGTTTTCGGTGGTGAGGAAGGGAATGTTGGTAAGAGAGGAAGGCGTCAGGGCTACTTTAGTCACCTTCTTTTGGTGGTGAGGAAGGAAATGTTGGGAAGAGAGGAAGGCGTCGGGGCTATTTTTGTCAGGAAGGGAATGTTGGTAAGAGATAATGGCGTCGGGGCTATATTTGTCACCTTCCTTTATAGCTAACATCATCATTATCTCGCCCGGGAATAAGGACCGACCCAGGAAGCCCTTTTGCCGTGATGGATGATGGCCTTGTTAGTCGGGTGGGGGTGGGGGGGGGTGGGGGGGAGCTGCCATCACTCTTCTTAGTCAAGCATTTAAGGGAGATGGCCCGGTTTTCTAGACACCCTTCTCCCTCATGTTTAGCCACATTAGAAAGAGGGAGGAAATAAGGGGGGGGGGGGAGAGCGAAGTACAGTCTACGTCAGGAATTTCTGGACAATTATTGGACTCACAATAATGAAACGCGGACGAACTATTTTGAAAAGCCGTTTGAGCAGCACAGACCATATTGCTGGGATTCACTACTATGGGTTTCAGAGGCCGTGTTACATCGTTGTTCGGGAATAACTTATTAACAAACAGTTGGATCAGTATGATATTTTGCCACAGCTTGTTTCACACCATCCCCTAATTTTCGTTAATATTGTGCATTACCAACAGTGGAGAATTAAGCCACTTGGCCCTGTGTCATGAGCTTAAAGTCACACCTGAATGACTAGGAAACGGACAAGGCTACTGTGGCCTACCTGTGAAACCACCAAACCATTATTGCTCCTCCATCAAACACGGTAGTTATCAGCCACCACCCAACCCTCTTATCGTCTTTACTTTCAAGTTATCTGTCACTATTAAATATAAACATACAAAAATACATATATTGTATATATTTATATTTGATAGTGACAGATAACTTGAAAGTAAAGACGATAAGAGGGTTGGGTGGTGGCTGATAACTACCGTGTTTGATGGAGGAGCAATAATGGTTTGGTGGTTTCACAGGTAAGCCATGGTAGCCATGTCCGTTTCCTAGTCATTCAAGTGTGACTTTAACCTCATGACACAGGGCCAAGTGGCTTAATTCTCCACTTTTGGTAATGCACAATATTAACGAAAATTAGGGCAAGGTGTGAAACAAGCTCTGGCAAAATATCATACTGATCCAACTGTTTGTTAATAAGTTATTCCCGAAAAACGATGTAACACGGCCTCTAAAACCCATAGTAGTTAACGATCACTGTCTTGTTGCTATCATTATGATGTGTTCAAGTATTTATGACCACGACTGTACATGGAAGGAGTATATGTGAGGGAAGGAAGGGGGAGATTTAGAAGGGAGGAGGGTAGTACAAGAGGGAGGAGAGGGTGTACAAGAGGGAGGAGAGAGTGTACAAGAGGGAGGAGAGTGGGAGGAGGGTAGTACAACAGGGAGGAGAGAGTGTACAAGAGGGAGGAGAGTGGGAGTAGGGTAGTACAACAGGGAGGAGAGAGTGTACAAGAGGGAGGAGAGTGGGAGGAGGGTAGTACAACAGGGAGGGAGAGAGTGTACAAGAGGGAGGAGAGTGGGAGGAGGGTAGTACAACAGGGAGGAGAGAGTGTACAAGAGGGAGGAGAGTGGGAGGAGGGTAGTACAACAGGGAGGAGAGAGTGTACAAGAGGGAGGAGAGTGGGAGTAGGGTAGTACAACAGGGAGGAGAGAGTGTACAAGAGGGAGGAGAGTGGGAGTAGGGTAGTAAAACAGGGAGGAGAGAGTGTACAAGAGGGAGGAGAGTGGGAGGAGGGTAGTACAACAGGGAGGAGAGAGTGTACAAGAGGGAGGAGGGTAGTACAACAGGGAGGAGAGAGTGTACAAGAGGGAGGAGGAGTATAGGGGACGAGGAGGAGTACAACAGGGAGGAGAGGAATACAAGAGGGAGGAGAGAGAAAAGGGAGGATAGGAGTACAAGAGGGAGGAGGAAGGAGAGGAGTACAAGAAAGAGGAGTGCAAGAGGAAAGAAAGAGGAGAGGAGTACAAGATAAAGGGAAGATGATGCACAGAGAAAAAACACAGTCTTTGATGTCTACACGAGAGAATGAAGGTACTACATCACACACATAATACAAGGTACATTAGTTAATGACCCGTTTCTTATGCACACACAACACAATGTAATGACAATAATGAACTACGTAATCGGAGGAAAACCTATATATACTGGGACTATGTATTTAGACTATAGTTACGAAGGTGCGCATATATCAAGGGCAACAACAATCATTACGAAAACAATAACAACAGCAATTACGACAACAACACAAATCACCTACCACAACTACCACAACCACACATCCCCTATCACAACCACAAATCCCCATCCACTACAACAACTACCACAACCACACATTCCCTACCACAACTACCACAACCACACATCCCCTACCACTACAACAACTACCACAACCACACATCCCTTATCACAACCACAAATCCCCATCCACCACAACAACTACCACAACCACACATCCCCTATCACAACCACAAATCCCCATCCACTACAATAACTACCACAACCACACATCCCCTACCACAACTACCACAACCACACATCCCCTACCACTACAACAACTACCACAACCACACATCCCCTATCACAACCACAAATCCCCATCCACTACAACAACTACCACAACCACACATCCCTTATCACAACCACAAATCCCCATCCACTACAACAACCACACATCCCCTACCACTACAACAACTATCACAACCACAACCGCAAATCCCCATCCACCACAACAACTACCACAACCACAAATCCCCATCCACTACAACTACACACCCCCTACACAACAACTACCACAACCACATATCATCTACACCACAACAACCACACATCATCTACCACTACAACTACCACACCCCCTTCCACTACCACAACCACACATCTACTACCACTAGCACACATCTCCTACACCACACCAACTACCACAACCACACATCCCCTACACCACCACACATAATCTACCACTACAACTACAACCACACACAACCCATACCACCACAACTACCACAACCAAAACCACAACAATCACAAACAACCACCACCCCACCACACCACCCCAATAATCGATATAATGACCCACGCCAGCCATATACATTATCGGAATCGCTTTAGCCCCCAACATAAAAACCATTATCGTAATTTACAGCGAATTAATAGTCCTCGTAATTACTCCCACCACGATATAATCCAAGACGTCAATTAAGGGGAGATGGGTCGGTTTTTCTGGTCCTCCTTCTCCCTCGTGCTTAGCCCCTTTAGTTTTCAGATTTTTAGATGTTTGTCCCATTAGTTTGTCGATTTTAAGAAATTTCGCTCCATTTTTTGTCAATATTAAGACCTTTCGTGCTATTTAGGTGTAATTTTGTTCATGGCGAACGATAGTGAGCCTGTAATTTTGGAAAACCAAGACATTTTTCTACAGACACATTTACAAATTAATTTAGAAGGGGGATCCAATGGATTTTTTTTATTTTTTATTAAGTTTGATGGAGGTATAGGGAGGAAACTAAAAAGATAATATAAAGATCCATAAATGAGCAAATAAATACTCCCATCCCCCCCCTTAACCCTTTCAGTACGTGGTGTAAGAAAACAAAGATGTACAGTCACTCATAACAATATCGTGGACTTGACCTACTTCTAATTGTGAAAGCATATCTCTGGAAACGAATTTATGAATATTTTAATTTTCTATACATCAACTACAAAACTATATATACTATTTATTGAAAAGCAAGTTCATCCAAAAATCAATCCAGATATAGTTATAATTGACCACTTGCGAGTTTCAGGCTATAAGGAAGTTCGGTCTGTAAACATCGATGATAAACACAAATACAGAAATGATGTAGGTTTCTGATGGATAAATAGTATGTTGAATTTGATTTTATGTAAGAGTCTATCTATCTATCTATCTATCTATCTATATACATATCTATCTATCTATCTATTTAAGCTCAAATTTATATGCCTCTTTTTTAGATCTGAAGAAAGTTTTTGATAAAGTTATATCATTTTAAGCTTATTCATAAACTTTTAGAATTCAATATTCCTATTTTTTATGTAAATATTTTATATTTCTTATATAGGAATCAAAGTGTAGCTACTAAGCATAAATATGCAATATCAGATCCTTGGAAAATTAAAAATGGAGTGAGACAAGGTGGTATTCTGTCAACAGTTCTATTTAATATTTACATTAATGACATGATAGAAAAAGTATCTGAGAGTAGTACAGGCTGCAAGTTGGGTAACCGATCTAGCAACATAATTGCTTATGCCGATGACTTGGTTCTGCTTTCTCCTTCTTATCATCAGGTCTACAAGAATTATTGAGCATAATTGAAAATGAAGCAAAGGCAATTGATATTGAAATTAATCCTAGTAAGTCCGTCTGTATGTATTTTAAGTACAAAAACGATAATGTCAACGATCCAATTTTATATTTATATGAAAGTAAGTTAGAAGTTGTACAAGAAAGTCGATATCTTGGCTTTGTGATAGATTGCAATTTACATAATGACAAAGACATAATAAGATGCAGGAATAAGTTTGATAACGAATTCAATTGCCTTTTGCGGAAATTTTCTAGCGTTAGCTGTAATGTATTTAGTAAACTATTCCAGAGTTATTGTATAAGTTTTTATGGATCAGAATTGTGGTTCTGTAATAAGAAATGTTATGTCCCATTGAAACAGTTTGCTTTCATAAAGCATTAAAGAAAATGATGAAGCTAAGATACTGGGAGAGCAACCATTAGGCATGTCACCTTGCAGGACTAATTACGTTTAAGCATTTTATAAATTGGCAGATAATCAGGTTTAGTTATAAAATAATCAGTAATCCCTGCAAATATTTAAGAAAATGCCTGGTAATTGTGTTCGAGGATCTGTTCCTAGCTAACGAAGCCAAGTCTGTACTGCTTTCAGAGTATAACATTGAAAGCATGATGGAAAATGACATAGATGCCATTAAGTCACGAATACTGTATGTTCAAAATAATGAACCCACCTTGTGGTAGGATGACATTTTATCAACTGTATATATGTAAAACGTTACCATGTAACCTTCTATGAAATAAATAATGAACTAACTAACTATCTAGCTATCTACTGTATCTATCTATCAATCTGTCTGTCTTTTGTGTATCTATCTATTTATTTGTCTATCTATCTACAGTATCTATCTATCTATCTATATATCTATCTATCTATCGTCCATTCATTTTAAGTAGGCAAAGAATCGTGACTTCTAACCTCTGTAATAAGGGGAGGCTGAACCTCGGCTGAGCCCAGAAGTCAAATGTTTTTTTTTTTTTGTTCTTGTAAAACGCTTCTTTTAACATAGAATAGCATAGGAGGTAACAAAAAAACATGTCGCATCCATAACCTCCCGGGGCGGGGGTTTGCCCACGCCCCCCAAAAAACGAAATATTTTGCCTTCAGCCACCAAATTTTTTATTTTGTGTCTTTTGTCTAAAAGGCTTCTGTAAGCAACAGAAAGGTACAATTTTAGTTACTGGACACCTATTTGACAGGTACCACCGAGGATTTAATACATATTTGGTTTCGGTTTCCACGCATCCAACACCAAGCTACACCTTTTTCTGGTCCGGTAATATATTGAAAACGATATAATAACTTTTTAAATGTGGTTTTCGACGAGAATAAAACGGGGCGTTTGGGCCGAAAATCGGCGGCGGGGCGAGTCCGTCGTCGCTTCGGATCGTCGCGGTTTGTTTACCCAGGACGCTCAAGGTGACGGCCAGCTGTTTTACTTGCCCCCTGCTGGCCACATAGATGACGATTATTATAATTCACGGGGGGGGGGGGGGGGGGGGAGGACTCTACCCTGTCCTGTATCCCACGCCCTATAACGCAAGTTTTTATCAAAAAATGTACCCAACAAGCTTAGCCATTTTAAGTCGACCGCCAAGGCGGGACCGGGAAGTCACTCCGAGCGTAAAGTAAACAAAGCGACGCTACTTCCACGAACGCAACCGAGTTGTCTTTATATTTCGTCTCATATTATCATTATTAAAGTGTCCCCATTGCTTTTTTAGTGTTTCGTACACCAGAAAAGGGTGTAGCTTGGTGTTGGATGCGTGGAAACCGAAAAAAAATATGTATTAAATCGTTGGCAGTACCTGTCAAATAGGTGTCCAGTAACTAAAATCGTACCTATAGAAATTATCATATGAGGGCATAAACACCCATATGACATTCCTAGCACCCCCTTCTGGGGGCCCCAATATCATGGGTTTTGTGACAAATATTATGTGTAATCGTTTATCATACTCAATTTTCTAATTTTTTAAAAATTTAGTTTGCCATCAAACTCCGCTTTCTATGAGCGTGTGCCATAGAAAACTTCCAAAGGAGGCCTAACTAAAGCATTCTCCCCACAATGATGATTTGGTAAATCGATTTTTAAGAATTTCAATTGCCAGAGATCATATATTGGCACTTACGAGTGCCACTACATTTTTTTGTATTGCTCAAATTCGTTCCCCTTCTACACACTATAAAAAGGGCTATATAGCAACGCCTGTTCGTTCTAATAATGGCCGTTTCGCCGAAAAATTCAGAGATTCAACCTTTTTCATGCCAAAATTGGCTGTACCCCAAAAATAATTATATAATATATTTTTTCAGCACATTCTATTATTCAATATGGGAAAGCAAGGACACCACGTTGTAGGGGATGCTTGTAGGATACACCATACAAAAATTGCGGGAAATTTGAACAATTTTCAGTGACTAGTGGATTTTTCAAATAGTGCAATGAAATTCTGCGCTCGCGCGTGCGCGAACGCACATAGAGAGCTGATTTTTTCAGCGAGTCCTATAATTTTCATTGGTAATAAGATGGTATAATGCCAGAAACAAAATATCTTATACAGGGTGAATTGTGGGTGTAAGGTTCAGCCTCCTATGGCTTGACCAAATGGGCCGTAAATCTCCACACCTATTCCCTGGCTGACTCTTACCATACGGTAGAAATATTAGCTTGATTATTCTAGTCATGTTTGAGTTACAGGTTAGTATTTGAGATTTTTAGCCTCCTTATAATGAACGGACTATACCTATCTATGTATCTATCTATCTATCTAACTATCTACCACACTTTAAATCACATTTATATCTATGTATCTTCGCTCCTGCTTTTGTGAGTCTGTTTGTCATTCACCTAACTGCATTTAGCTGATTGATTATTATAGGATTAAAACTGAGCTCATATTCTTCAGCCGGCTAGTATTTGATCATATTTCAAGTGGTGGAGAGAGAGAGAGAGAGAGAGAGAATGGTTGTGAGAGTCATGGGGCAGGTCTGTGAGTGTGTGTATTTGTGTTTGTGTTTGTGTGTGTGAGAGAGAGAGAGAGAGAGAAAGTGTGTTTGTGTGTGAGTGTATGTGCCTACGTATATATGTTAATACATACCGCTTTCCACTTATTTTCCGCCTCGTTTCTTATAATATAAAAACACGTCTGGTTCATTCCTTACCTCACCCGACAGAACTTTCATTTAGACATTCCACTTAAATTAAACTCTTTCCTTCCACTGCATTCTAGACATCTTCATTTCACCCCAAGTTGTTTCTACACATTCTTAACAATTGTGTGTATATACTGTGTATATACTGTATATATATATATATATATATATATATATATATATATATATATATATATATATATATAGATAGATAGAGATAGATTGAGATAGATAAATAGATAGATAGATACTAAAACTATTTAGGATTTCAGGCAATATATAGCAGGATTATAATACTGTATATGAATAATAGGCCCATTAGTAGACCCATATAGCCATCTAGAAGACCAAATACTTTCTCAGACTATATACATTATGCTGTCTTATACTAGCCCGCCAATATAGTTTAAAGTTAAGGGGGTAGTGCTTGTCTTTTGTTTATGTCGACCAAAAATTTTAAAAATTCTTCTCGAAGTCTTGGGGGCGTTGTTTTAGGCTTGATGAAGGTCTTGGAAGGAAAGTATATGAAATTAAAACAATGGGGGTATGTTTTATGAGGCTTGATGGTCTTGGGAGGAAACTAAACAAAATAACAATTACAAAAAACTAAATGAGAGAGAGAGAGAGAGAGAGAGAGAGAGAGAGAGAGTAATTAAACAAAATAAGGCTAACCTGAGTTGAAGGAAGCCTGGAGTGTATATCGGTGTAGGTCATCCCGTGGGAGGGTGGGTTCCCCGTGGTGGCTGAAAGACAAAACAGAAATACAGTTAGTTGCTGGATCTACAAAAGTTACACATTTAAACCATTATACTATTCTAATAGTCATTATTCTATTAATTAGCAAGATAGTTAATGTTTGTAATATGATACTCTATTCAAACTACATTTCTAATTCTCCTCATACTTTCCTCTTCATATATATATATATATATATATATATATATATATATATATATATATATATATATATGAAGAGGAAAGAATGAGGAGAATTAGAAATGTAGTTTGAATAGAGTAATAGAGTGAATAAATGTAGTTTGAATAGATTTTGAATATACAGTATATATATATATATATATACATATATATATATATATATATAGTGTGAGAGAGAGAGAGAGAGAGAGAGAGAGAGAGAGAGAGAGAGAGAGAGAGAGAGAGAGAGAGACGATAGATAGATACAGATAGACAGACATATTAGATAGATTAGATATAGCATACATATACTGTATATATATATATTATATACATATATAGATAGATATACAAATATAGATAGATAGATAGATAAATAGATAGATAGATAGACAGATAGCTAGATTAAATGGATACAGACATAATTGATATATAGACAAATGCAAAACTGCCCCCTCCAGAACGCGCTAAGATCAAAGGCCAAGAAGAGATACTAAATGATGCAAAGAGAGAGGTGAGAGCTGGGTGTGTGTTCTGGAAGTCTAACATGCTCTCTAACCTGGGTGTATGTCCTGTAGGTGTATCAGGATATAGGAATAATGCAAGTGGAGGTCGAGAGGCCATATGCTCTCTCTCTCTCTCTCTCTCTCTCTCTCTCTCTCTCTCTCTCTCTCTCTCTCTCTCTCTCTCTCTCTCTCTCTATCTATTTATGCTTTATCTCTCTCTCTCTCCAAATATGGAAACACAGACTGAGAGACCCCGAGACATTATCTACAAAAGTTTTAAAGAGTCATATGTCCCGTTTGAAAAGATTTAACCCTTCATAATTCTGAAGTAGCTGAGAGATAAGGTATGGTACATTTATACACCGTACCTGTGTGTGTGTGTGTGTGTGTGTGTGTGTGTGTGTGTGTGTATATGTGTATGTGTGTGCGTGTATATATCTGCGTAAGCATAAGTGTAGGTGTTAAAGACAAGAGCAGCAGCAAGCCACTGAAACATGCGCCGTCGCTCCCGAACCAGTACCGACTACAATGTATGTATGTGTGTGTGTGTGTGTGTGTGGGTGTGTGCGTGTGTCCCTGTTTGGGTGTGGCCAAGTAAGGAGTGTGTATATGTACCTATGTATGTATGTGTATCTGTGTAAATATGTGTACCTATGTGTAAGTGTACCTGTGTGTAAGTGTATGTGGTGGTGTTGGAGCAAGAGCAGCTAGGCCACTGAAACTTGCATCGTCGCCCCCGAACCAGTACTGACTAATGAACCTGAGAGACCCACACGAATAGGAGGAGGAGGAGAAAGACAAGGTGGTGGTGAGGAGGAGGATGAGGATGACGAGGTGGTGAGGAGGAGGAGTGAGGAGGAGGATGTGGTGGTGAGGAGTGAGAATGAGGGGGAGGGAGGAGGAGGGGAAGGAGAGACACAAAGAGGAGGACGAACAAGGAAGAGTAGGAAGGAGGAGGAAGAGGGGGATGAGAAAGAAGAGAATGATACAAAGGACTTACAAACTACAACAGACCTATTGATCCTTACGGGGCAGTTTGGATATCTACACTGCTAAACTATTAACTACACACTAGAGAAAAGGATAGTAAAGTAGATCTCAACAATAATGGGGCTAAACAGGAGGGAGAAGGGCGTCCGATATTTTTTGTTTTTCCTTAAGTGTAAATCTTCCCTTAAGTTGTGTACCGCCAATTAGTACAGACGACTGTACACTGTAGGACATCAATCGTGGCCTCGAACTCTACTCCTTATAATAATGTCTTCCGTGTGTACAGTATAGTATATTAATTTTCTTCCTAACTTCCTTATATGCATTGAGCATTATTCTGACTTTTTTCGTTTTGCCTCTCTCTCTCTCTCTCTCTCTCTCTCTCTCTCTCTCTCTCTCTCTCTCTCTCTCTCTCTCTCTCTCTCTTTCTCTGTCATACATGTACAATATGAGAGCCAGTTTTAATTGCTTAACTTGCCAGGGAGGTCTACAGAGAGAGAGGGAGTCTTTTCAGCCCCTCAAGAACCTCCTACTCAGACTCTCTCCTTCTCTCTCTCGCTCTCTGTATATATATATATATATATATATATATATATATATATACAATATATATACAATATATACTGTATATATATATATATCTGTCTATCAATCTATCAATTTCTCTCTCTCTCTCTCTCTCAATCAACATATCTATCTTTCTTTTTACCTATCTATATCTATCTAACAATATCTCTCTCTCTCTCTCTCTCTCTCTCTCTCTCTCTCTCTCTCTCTCTCTCTCTCTCTCTCTCTCTCTCTCTCTCTCTCTCTCTCTCTCTAATGCCAGTCGGAGTGAAACCCGTCCGTCGCCTTAAAATGAAATACGTCTTCTCCATTCAATTGGCAGACGGTGAAAAGCCCCAAGTTTAGCGTCATTACGGAGCCAGCGAGAGAGAGATAGACAGAGAGAGAGAGAGAGAGAGAGAGAGAGAGTGAGAGAGAGTGAGAGTGAGAGAGAGAGGCGTGAGATAGTAGACAGAGAGAGGAAGAGAAATACAGAGAAAGAAAGAAACAGAGAGAGAGAGAGAGAGAAAAAACAATTATGGATAGATAGATGAATAAGATAGATATTATTAAGTAGTCAATTCGTTTAATCCGCAGAGTCTCGGAAATTTTAGTTATGCAATTCTATTTTTTGCTTTCAGATTGCTGTAGGAAACGGGATTGCTTATACATTTCTGAATTAATCTCTTTTCCATGTGATATTCTGCACGTTTATTTTATACATTAACCATTAAGCATTTCATAAGCGTAAACAATATCCTGAGACTCTGCGAATTATACGAGTTGACTGTACATACTGAAATAAGAACCAAGATATTGCATTAGTGGCTAATGCAACGGTTTTTGAAGATCTAATGATTAGCCCTTCAATAACTGTTCAATAAAATGTTTACTACATTATCACTGCAACCTAATTTTAGAAGGTCTATTATCAATCTCAGAGATGCAGGTGAAAAATATACCTACAATTATTATTCCCACACACACACACACACACACACACACACACACACACACACACACACACAGGGATCAATGTACCAGTAAATACAGGACTCTTCTCCGGTTCTTAACACCTTCAATCACTGAGTACTTGTGTGACTTGTTCGTCAAGGGGAATCCACGCAATGCGAGTTAAGCTCATTATTATCGCGCCTCCTTAACTCAGAATGTATTGCGTGAAATGCATGTTAAGTGTTTATGTATCGTTGGAATGGCTGTGGATGTGTGTGTAGTCTGTATTTTAGCCAATTGGCGACATCTGGAAACGAAGGCTTAGGGTTAATCTGTACGGTACCATTCTCACTACGGTACCAGTCTCACCCGAAGGCTTAGGTTGACCAGTACGGTACCCATCTCACCTTGTAACCGATCACCAACCCCAGATGGGACGTCACAACTTCGTCCACTTATTCCAGGTTACTATTTATATTGCTAGGTGAACAGAGGCTACACCGTTAGGAGACTTGCTCAAATGTCTCTTCCCCGCCCGTGTGTGTGTGTGTGTGTGTGTGTGTGTGTGTGTGTGTGTGTGTGTGTGTGTGTGTATTTATTTGCGTGTATTTTTGTGTGTGTCTATTTGCGTGTATTTATGTGTGTGTGTGTCTGTGTGTGTGTGTGAGTGTCCACGTCAATTGATGTGTATTTATTTCTTATGTGTATCTACTGTATATGCCTGTGTTTGATATGCTCATTCATATGCTCATTCATTAGTGTAGCCAACTTTTTCATCAATTCCTGATAAGGCAAATCTAATGGGGCAAACTTCTTAAAATCTCAAAACTAATGGGGATTAATATGAGGAAGAAAGGGGACCAGAAAAACGGCCCATCTCCCCTTAAGAGATATTTAACTCTCAAAAGACTGATCTAGTAAACTGTTCCCAAATTACAGCATATGTAGATGTGAACATTATATAGCTAAATAATACTTAATCAATTTCAATTTCAAACACCACCACTGTCTCTCCTCCTTTACCACCAGCATATAAGAACATAAGAAGAACATTAAGAACATTCACCATAATATCCTCCTTCTCCTCCTCCCCCTTCTCCTTATCCCATCTTTACCCTTTAGTCCCTCTTCTTTGTTCTTCTAATTATCTTCTTATCTCTCCCTCTCCCTCTCTCATTCCCCTCCTTCATCCCTTCCTTCCACTTCAGACACCAGGGAGAGTTTCGGCATCTTTTTATCATCATTAGTAGTATCAGTAGTATTTTGGGTGTTATTATTATTATTATTATTGTTATTATTATTATTATTATTATTATTTATTTATAATTATTACTGTTATTGACATTATTACTATTATTTATATTACTATTTTATTATTATTATCATTTATAAAATATTATTATCATTTATTAACATTATACCATCCAGTTTGCATAATGTACAGTAACATTTAAAAGTCATGTCCTACTTCAACACGGTAAACGACACTAAGGTAACTATACACCCTGTTCAAAGTAAGAAGGCCTAAATTCTTGAACATTAACCTCTATAACTCACAACCGACTAGAGTAATCCAGCTACTATTTCTACCATTTGGGAAGGGTCAGCCAGGCCAAAGGTGTGGAAATGTTCAGCCCATTTCCTCTAGCCCTTTTTTGAGTTACAGAGGTTAGGGTTCACGATTTCTGGCCTACCTAGATGGAACAAGGTATAGTATCCAAATTAACTAAACTAACCTGCCCTCATTTCAACAGTTAGTTAGTTCAAATAGGACTTCAGCGGCTATCAACCCTTCTGGATTATTAAGCCAGCACACTGCAAGTCAAGAACATATTCAGGACTAGAGCCCCTTTTCGAGAACCCCAGTCCCTTTCATTTCACCAGAACAATCCTGATCACACAATATTAATTTCCTCCTTGTGGAAAATGGAATTCCAAATTTTATAAATTTTGTTTTTTAATCCGGGGGCATATTGTTCCCCGCGGCCATTTTATGTATATATTTATTTTTATTTTTTTTATTTTTTTTGGGGGGAATGATTTTTTTTTTTTTTGGGGGGGGGGGGGCTGTGATTTTTTTTGGTATATTAAATTGTAAGCAAAAATATACAACTAAATAATTAAATATACTTCAATCCTTTGTATTAATGACGTGAAAGTGTTCCTTGCATTAACCCTTTCAGCACCATGACCCCTCTTTAACTTTGATTCTAGTACACATTTGACGATTTGATGCAGCATAAGAAGGACCTACAGTATGTTATGTAGACGGTTTATAGAGATCATATTAACCCCTTTGAGTCGTAGAGGTAGATTATAAGCTAACAAATACTATCTAAAGCTAACCAGACTATAATGAAAACAACGAATTGGTGGTGACAAGGTTAACCTTTTCAGTAAATGCGGACGCCTTGCAACCTTTTATTCTTATTATTTGACCACTCAATTCAGTTTAGGATTCACTATTAGGAATACAAGTGGTCAAAACTAACTCGATAATGCTTCTGACTCCCATATATCTTTCCTGAACTTAGAAAATCGTCCGTTCCTGCTAAATCCGTTAAAATCGCCAAAACTAATGGGGCGAATGTCTAATAATATCAAAACTGATGGGGCTAAACACGGAGAATGGGGTACAAAATCCCCCCCCCCCCCAGACACACACACACACACACACACACACATTAAAACGTTGGTAAAATATAATATCAATATTGGAAATTCATACACCAAAAGTCGTTCTTCGTTTAAGAAAATAGAAAGAAAGTTTGAACTGGATTTGACCCACAGTACGGATTGAAACCTGGTGCAAAGTTAATCTGCGTTTCGAGAGGTAGAATTGCATCGGGAAGTTGTGATTGTAAAGTCATGCACGATGCAATTCAAGTTGTGATTGTAAAGTAATGCACGATGCAATTCAAGTCCCTTCAGCATGAGAAGAACTTTGACGCGATTCTGGCTAACCGTAGATGAGTTGATGTTAAACCCATATATACTTGTTTAGTGTATACAAGATGGAGGCAACTAGGACCATATTGTCAACATTCTCCTTAACCGATTCCTCCCTTTCCTCTCTCTTCTCTTCTCGTTCTTCATCGGGTTATCCCTGTGTAATACCCACACTCATTCGGGACTTTTACTTCTGATATCTGGCGTAAGTATATACTGTGTGTGTTTATTTTATTTTGTTTTATTTTATTTGTTTTGTGTGCGTGTGTGTGTTTGTGTGTGAGTTTGTGAGTGTGTGTGTGTGTGTGTGTGTGTGTGTGTGTGTGTGTGTGTGTACTTACTCTAGTTGTACTTACTCTAGTTGTATTGCGGGAGTGAGCATGCTCGTTATTTCCCGCCTCCTATATGTGTAGGTGTTATATGTATCGTTGGAATGGCTGTGGATGAGTGTGTAGTCTGTATTTTTAGCCAATTGGCGACATCGGAAACGAAGGCTTAGGGTGGATCTGTATGGTACCGTTCTCACTATAGACGGTACCGTCTCGCCCGAAGGCTTAGGTAGCCATCAGCTTAGGTGAACCATATGATACCCATCTCGCCTTGTACCATTTTTGCCAACCCCAGATGGGACGTCACAACGCCGTCCACTTATTCCAGGTACCTATTTACAGCTAGGTGAACTGAGGCTAACACATGAAAGGAGACAAGCCCAATTTGTCTCCGCCCGGCCGGGGATTGAACCCCCGACCCCTCGTGTGTGAGACGAGAGCTCTACCTACTAGGCTACGGGCTGTGTGTTTGTGTGTTTGTGTGTTTGTGTGTGTGTTTGGGTGTGTGTGTGTTTTGTGTGTGTGTGTGTGTGCTGGCTGTGTGCATTGCTCTTATAGTATATACACATTAGTTGTGATATTTTGAGACGTTCGCCCCATTAGTTTGGCAATTATAAGAACTTTCGCCCAATTTCTGTGTCAATTTTAAGATACTTTGTGCCATTTAGGTATGGCAAGCGATACAGACATTTTTCTATTGAACAAATCAAA
>CM064549.1:27817972-27854865 GCA_032716605.1 Paralithodes platypus | reverse complement strand
GTGTGTGTGTGTGTGCGTATATATATACAGACACCTATATCTCCTCATCAAGACAGACCACATAGAGATAAACGGTACACCATAAGCGGGCCGCCCTAAAGTCTCACATCAGCGCCGAAAGAAAGGGCTGCTCCTTGAAGAGAGACAAATCGGTGCTCAATTGAACTTGAAATTGGAAGCCGAGATGTGGCGGTGCTTGGTTAGGAGAGAGAGAGGATGAGAGACACGAGAGAGGAGAGAGAGATGATGAGAGATGGACGAGAGAGAGGAGGACGAATTTACTTGTTTTGTATTATATCTTTAGTCGACGATATAATTGACTAGGAAGTATATATATAAATCAGGGTCGATTCTTATTTGGTGGCTGATGATAGTCATTGGCTATGACTCTGACTAGTGATACCGGTATAGTTGGGAGGATGCTTTAAAAAAATATATATATACCGGTATATATATATATATATATATATATATATATATATATATATAATAATTATATAAAAGTAGAGAGTAAAAAAAATATATAAATATGTAATTATGTTTAGCGATTGCCAAGTTACAGCGTGTAAGGGAGAGAAGAATGCTTATAATGCTAAAATAAGAAATGCTCAATGTCATTTTGGACCGGTACAATTATACACAAACATTCAAACATTAAAAACTAAAACAATGCAGTATTCTGGTTGATCCCACAAACCTTTCTATTTTCTACTATATTTCCTTTTCTAACTGTATCTTGCACTATGTAACCAACCCCAAAATTCCTCCACCTAACCTTCCAAAATCTTCAAACCAATCCCCCCCCCCCACCACCCTCCACCAATCCATACTAGAAAATACTATTTTCTACCTTTTCTGTAGCCATCCATCCATCCATTGGAATAGTCTTTACCCCCTTTAACCCTCTCGCTATCCTGTGGACTCGAGGGTTGCTGTTTAGCATTCATAAATAGTTATCTCAATCTCATAATTAGCTCTCCAAAATTAATTTTCTGCCCACAGCTAACTTAAACACAACTGCAGAGGTTCAAGCAAATAAACTAAAAGTTTCTAAACAAAAAAAATTGATGGTCACAAAGGCTTTTAAGTATCCCAGAAAGGGTGCAAATGCGTCCTGTGCGTGAAAGGGTTAAATTAAATGTGTAGCCTACATTATTAGGGTCGGTAGGTTCTCATAATTTGTAGGCTCGCTTTCTCTGACCGGGAATAAATCGACACCTAAATGACATGAAGCATCGTAACATCACCAAATGAATGGGGAGAGAGTTTTAAAATCGCCACACTAATGGGGTGAAATAGCAGGGTTGGAATGGGGGGGGGGGGGAGATGATCAAGCCACCCCCTTAAGGGGAGATGGGTCGTTTTTCTGGTCCCCCTCTCTTCCTCATGTTTAGCCCCATTACCTTTCAGATTTTAAAATGCTTGCAGAATAAGTCTGTCGATTTTAAGACCTTCCGCCCCATTTCCTTGTCAATAATAAGACCTTTCGTGCTATTTAGGTATCTATTTATTTCCCGAGCGAACTATAGTGAGCCTGCAAGCCGAACGATAGTGAGCCTGTAGTTTTGGAACCATGGCCGGTACAAAATATTCTAGAAGGGGGATCTAATGTATTTTTATTTTTATTTTATTTTTAAGCTTGATGGAGGTCTAGGGAGGAAACTAATAAAATAATATAAAACATAAATAAAATTGTGATACATATGATGTTAGTCAAAGTGGAAAAACACGTTCTCTCTCTCTCTCTCTCTCTCTCTCTCTCTCTCTCTCTCTCGCTCTCGCTCTCTCGCTCGCTCGCTCGCTCGCTCGCTCGCTCGCTCTCTCTCTCTCTCTCTCTCTCTGTCTCTCTCTCTCTCTCTCTCCTTAACTGTGATGTAGTTGGACCAGCCTTGACATACAGTAGATACCCAGGATAAAAAGAAGCAATATCGACAGTACCACAAACAAGTACAGTATGTGTGTAATTAACCCTTTGAAACTCTGACGCGTTTTAGCAGTATATTTTGGCTATCATTAGATGATTTTATGCAGCTTAGGAAATATCCGTGGGTATTAAAAGGGTAAATTCTACCTCAATCAACCCTTTGACTTCCGTATACCGTTACTAATCTGAATAAAATCGTCTAATAGTAGCCAGAAACAGAACAGACACGCGTATTGGGGCTTGAAAGGGTTAAGATACAGTTGGCCAAATAAGTCGTGTCGCCGCTGTCATTACGTTCTGCTCGCTGTGTGCTGTATTAATGTCTGTCAGATGTTGAATAGGGTGGGTAACGATAGCAACATGTTTGCAGATCTCACTCGAAACGATGAATCAATGCTTAGATTGTGCTGATACCAATTATTGATCGAAATATTCTTGGTGTCGCGGCATCACTTATTTGGCCGATTGTACGGTACCTACTTATAACCGAGATATTAATTAATTGTACCTAATTATGACTGAAATTTTAATGAACTGTAACTAATTGTATCTGAGGTTTTAATTAACTCTACCTAATTATAACCAAGGTTTTAATTAACTGTACCTAATTATTTATCAGGTTTTAATGTACTGTACCTAATTATAAATGAGATTTTAATTAACATTACCTAATATTAACATATTTTAATTAACTCTACCTAATTATAACTGAAGTTTTAATTAACTTTACCCAATTATAACATTTTAATGAACTCTACCTAATGATAACAAAGGTTTTAATGAACTGTCCAGACATGCCTCCTTTTTAACGTAATGCAGTGGAGTCGATACCGGGACTAAAGCTATAACGTAATGCAGTGGAGTCGATACCCTAAAGCTATAACGTAATGCAGTGGAGTCGATACCCTAAAGCTATAACGTAATGCAGTGGAGTCGATACCCTAAAGCTATAACGTAATGCAGTGGAGTCGATACCCTAAAGCTATAACGCACGAGGGATTTGGGCTGGCAATTTCAAAGTTCCGTATTTATTATAATTTAAGGGGAGACTGACCGTTTGTTTGGTCTATCAATTCATTTAATTATATATATTTTTCAGTTTCCTCCCTAGACCTCCATCAAGCTTAGAAGAAGAAAAAAAACCTAGACCCCCCTTCAAGATAAATTTGTACATTTTTCGGTAGAAAAATCTCCCGGCCGAAGGCCGGTTCCTCTTAAAATTGCAGGCTCGCTTTCGCTCGCCAGGAAAAAATCGACACCTAAATGGCACGAAAGCTCTTAAAATTGACAACGAAATGGGGCGAAAGGTGTTAAAATCGACAAACTAATGGACCGAACGTCCTTTAATCTCAAAACTAGTGGGGCGAAACATTAGGGAGAAGGGAGGTCCAGAAAAAACGGTCTGCCTCCCCTTAATTGATAATACCAAAATATCAGTAATAGTAACAGCAAATTACCCTCTAACGTAATGGAGCGGAGTCGATACCCCGGGACTCCTCCAGCTAAATGTTATAACGCACACGAGAGGGGATTTGGGGTTGGCAGTTTCTAAAGGACCGTGTGTATTAGCATTTGGGGTTGGCAGTTTCTAAAGGACCGTGTGTATTAGCATTTGGGGTTGGCAGTTTCTAAAGGACCGTGTGTATTAGCATTTGGGGTTGGCAGTTTCTAAAGGACCGTGTGTATTAGCATTTGGGGTTGGCAGTTTCTAAAGGACCGTATGTATTTGGGGTTGGCAGTTTCTAAAGGACCGTATGTATTTGGGGTTGGCAGTTTCTAAAGGACCGTGTGTATTAGCATTTTTAAGGGGACATGGGCTGTTTTTCTGGTCACCCTTCTTCCTCATACTTACCCCCAGTAGTTTCCAGATTTTATGACGTTCGGCCCATTAGTTTGGCGATTTTAATACCTTTTGTCCCATTTCGTTGTCAATTTTAAGACCTTTCGTGCCATTTAGGTGTTCATTATTTCCTGGCGAGCGATAGCGAGCCTGTAATCTTAAGAGTAACCGGCCTTTGGCCGGCACATTTTTCTACCGAAAAATGTACACATTAATCTAGAAAGGGGAGCTGATGGATGTTTTTTGTAAGTTTGATGGATGTCTGGGGAGGAAACTAAAAAAATAATAAATAAATGACAAAATCTACCAAAAAGTGAACCATCCCCCCTTAGTGATACTAAAAAATAACAGTAATGGTAACGGCAAAACTAATAATATTGACAAGAATAACAATAATAATAATAATAAAGATAATAATATAAAATAAATAATAAGAAATATATATCATAATAGTAACACAAATAATAATAATCTTCATACCAATACCAAAGAATAATAATAATAATGATAATACTAATAATGACAATAATAGTAATAACAATACTACTACTAATAGTAGTAATAATAATAATAATAATAATAATAATAATAATAATAATAATAATAATAATAATAATAATAAAGATAACAATAACAAAAATCTATAATAACAGTAATAATAATAATAAAAATAATAATGAAAATAATAATAATAATAATAATAATAATAATAATAATAATAATAATAATAATAACAAAAATAACAATCCTCCTACCAATACCAAAGAAAGACACGCCCCAAGTTCCACCACACGTGTAATTATGGTAATGCCTGGGAGTCGATCCCCGGTACCACAGAACTAACTAACGCTCGGGCATCACGAGACCCACCAACCACATAATTACAAGAGGAGGATAAGAAGAAAATAGCTGATATGAATTACGCCCCCCCCCCCCCGCCACCCCTTTGTCCAGTTCGGTTCGGGTCGTTAGTGGATGTTCTGTGGTAGCATGTATTTTGCGCTCTCTCTCTCTCTCTCTCTCTCTCTCTCTCTCTCTCTCTCTCTCTCTCTCTCTCTCTCTCTCTCTCTCTCTTTTTTTTTAATGTGTGTATTAACCCCTTCTGTAACGGCGACGTCTTTTTAAATTAATTCCAAATATACTTAGACGATTTTGTGCAGCTTAAGAAGGACCTGTGGTAGTAAAGAGGGTTAGGTAAGATAGTTCGAAGCCTGTTAATTGCTGGAGGCACTTTTTTAACTGAATAACCTCGTGCAATTGAAACCAGAATAAAGCTAAAAGCATGGCACCGGTACTATATAGGGGTTAAGGAGACAAAAGGCAAAACTACCTGTAACAGGTGTCTCCCCCAAGTTGAAAGATTGATTGAGAGCCTAATTCATGGTACGTTAGAGTCAAAAATATCTGGACACACGGAGTTTGAAGCAGTTAAAGTCATAGGGAGAGGAAAAGACAGATTGAGGGAGAAAGTTCCAAAGTGTACTATTTGAGTAGAAGCAAGACTGGGAAAATCGGTTCAATCTTGGGTTAGAGAGTTGGACAGGATAGGGGTGGGAGTGTGTTAAAAGACGGGTACCCCTCACTTTCCATAAGGGAGGAGGTATGCACTGAGAAAGCTCTGAAAAACACTGGTTATTGTAATAGCGGTAGACGTGTGAGTGAGATGCACCATTGCGGCGTGTAGAGAGACTGTAAGGAATTAGGAAGAAGGAGCGAGTTGATTAAATTAAAGGTTTTTGGCTCTACCCTATTAAATTAAAGGTTTTTGGCTCTACCCATCGAGAAGTGCGGTAAGAGTGGAACCTCCCAACACATACGAACAATACTTGATATATGGGCGCATTGTGCAGAGCAAGAAGCTGTGCGGGGGTGGAGAACCCATGGAGAAGGTTGAGCACACCAAACTTCTGGGAAGCAGTTATAGCAAGTGTGATAATATGATCTTTCCAATAAAGGTCTGGAGAAAAAGTAACACCAAGAATATAGAGAAGATGATGAAGGGCTGATTTGTACATTGTTGAAGAGTAACTCTCCAACCCAAGAGTGAAACGTTACTCTCAAACTTTCTTCTACTCAACAGCTGAGCTCTGGAACTCGCTCCCAGAATCAGTCTTTCCCTCTTCCTATGACTTAAATTGCTTCAAACTCCGTGTTCAGGCATTTTGGCTCGAACGTCCCTTGATTTTGGCCCTGTCACTCTTTCAACTATGGGGGAGGCACTCGCTATAGGCAGTTCTGCCTTTTTCCTCCCTCAATCACATAGAAAAGAAAAAAAAAGTGCTAGTGTTAAATGCTTAGCCTCTCGCCGATCATCATACGCTCTTCGTAATATCATTCGTGATCTTACCAATCTCCTTCTGGGTTTATGATATCCTTCTTTCATGAATTTGTTTACTTCCATTTTCTTTAATCGACAACTGTAGCCTCTTACCTACGTCCTACATCCATCCATCTCTCTCTCTCTCTCTCTCTCTACTCCCCTCTTCTCTCTCCCCCACCCCCCCTCTCTCTCTCTCTCTCCCATCGTCCATATTGGCTCCCAGTATGAACATCGTAAGGTGCGGAAAATATAGCAATGTCTTTCTTATTTAAACCTTCTCCCAGCCCACTTCCTACGCTCTCCCTGTCTCCCCCCCCCCCCCACTCTCTCTCTCTCTCTCTCTCTCTCTTAGGTACAGTTGCGCTCATAAGTTCCGTTCCTCTCCATGATCGTATGCATAGAAATATAATGCGCATGATTGAATTACGAGGGTAGTTTAGTATGCAGTGGTTAAGGGGAGGTTTCCACTTGAGGGATTTATTTCTTGATCCCTTTCTCCCTCATGTTTAGCCCCATTGCTTTTGATATTATAAAACGTTTGCCCCATTAGTTTGGCGAATTTAAGAACTTTCAACCCATTTACGTCACTTTTAAGACCTTTCGTCCCATTTAGGTGTCGATTTTATCCTGGCGAGCGATAGCGAGCCTGTAATTTAAGAGGAACCGGCCTTTGGCCGGGAAATTTTTCTACCGAAAAATGTACAAATTTGTCTTGAAAGGGCCTCAAGGGGGCGTAGTTTTAAGCTTGATGGAGGTCTAGGGAACAAACTAAATACCTCCCCTTAAGCCAGTCAGGGGTTGCGGCCATTGACCTCTCTATATATTTAATGTCCTTTTACATTCCAAACATGAGCACAGTATAACACGAACACTGGTGGTGAAATCCTGTGAGTGAGTTACATAGCTGATTAACATGTGTTGCCATTCTGTCCGTGTGTCTGTGTGAGTGTATGTGTGAGTATCTGTGTGAGTGTATGTGTTCTCTCTGCTAAAAATATTCCTCCAAACCCTTCACTTGGAATTGGACAGCTGTTATCTAGTACCTGCCTACATATACTGTATATTACACACACACAATCACATATATATATATATATATATATATATATATATATATATACTGTATTATATATCCAACATTTGCCTCTCATTGATTAAAAACTTCTCTTCCTCACCCATCTCTCCTCTCTCTCTCTCACTCTCACTCTCTCTCTCTCTCTCTCTCTCTCTCTCTCTCTCTCTCTCTCTCTCACACACACACTTCTTTTCCCCGGCTCAGGAACCCAAACAACAGGCCGGAGTAAGGGCAACACCCTTGTTATCTTGTTATCACTCCTATCACCTCCTTCTTTCATTTATAGATTTTGTGTCGTTTATTCTTTCTTCTGCATTATGGTTATCATGCCTATTTATTTACTTTATAGATTTGCTTTCGTGTATTCATTCTTTTGTGTTATTGTTATCACGCCTCCTTCTTTCATTTACAGATTATCTCTCTTTTATTTATTTTTCTTATCGTTTATTTTTCTATTTCTTCATCATCTACTTTCTAATTGGCTTGCTTTTATAGGTTTGCTGTCTGTCTTCTATTGTCTGTCTGTTATCGATTATTTCCGTGTACACATTTATTTTGAAAGGGGGTCTGGGGGATGTATTTCTAAGGATGATGGAGGTCTAGCGAGGAAACTAACAAATAAATGAATATATGAATTAATAGCCCAAAAAACCGGCCACTATCCTCTTAATTGGGTATACTGTAGTTTAAAAAGTAGTTATCTATCAAGCTTTATTTCTCTCCCCCACAGTAACGCCGAGTAGCATCATGTCGTGTGTGGGAGAGTAGGTTGGTGATTGAAGTAGCTACTGTATGTGTGTCTGTATATTTAAATTGTCATCTACCTATTATCTATATTTATGTCTATATATGTATCTAACTACAACTACTCTCTCTTCCCTACAGCGGCGCCAAACAGCATCAACATAGTGGATTGGAAGAGTGGGTCAGTGTGTCTGTATATATAAGATATCATTTATCTATCTATCTACACTATATGAATGTGGATAAATGTCTCTTTAACAACAACTCCTCTCTCTCTTCCCTACAGTGGCGCCAAACAGCATCAACATAGTGGATTGGAAGAGTGGGTCAGTGTGTCTGTATATATAAGATATAATTTACCTATCTATCTACACTATATGTATGTGGATAAATGTCTCTTAACAACAACTCCTCTCTCTCTTCCCTACAGTGGCGCCAAACAGCATCAACATAGTGGATTGGAAGAGTGGGTCAGTGTGTCTGTATATATAAGCTATCATTTACCTATCTATCTACACTATATGTATGTGGATAAATGTCTCTTTAACAACAACTCCTCTCTCTCTTCCCTACAGTGGCGCCAAACAGCATCAACATAGTGGGTTGGGAGAGTGGGTCAGTGGTGGAGGTGATGGCTGGCACCTCCCTGACCCTGGAGTGCCTGGTGCCAGACGCCAGGCCGGCACCCTCAGCTGTGTGGCTCAGGGGGGGCAGGAAGGTCGACCCAGGTATGTCTTTGGTGCAAGTCTTTCACTATTATGGCCTTTTATTCGTGCAAGAGGTGGAACGCCAGGGAGGGATGAGGGTAAGGAGAGATGAAGAGGGTGATGCAGATAAGGGAAGGATAAAACAGTGCATTATATATATATATATATATATATATATATATATATATATATATATATATATATATATATATATATATATATAAAGAGAGAGAGAGAGAAGAGAGAGAGAGAGAGAGAGAGAGAGAGAGAGAGAGAGAGAGAGAGAGAGAGAGAGAGAGAGAGAGAGAGAGAGAGAGAGAGAGAGAGAGAGAGATGGGAGGGAGTGGTCAGGAAGGAAGGGAGAGCAGGAAAGGGAGGGGGAGGAGGAAAGGGAGGGGTTAGGAATGTAGGGATGGGAAGAAGGGGGGGGGGTGGAGGAAAGGGTAGAGGAAATGGGATGGAGAAAGGGATTGTTCAGAAGATAAGGGATTAGGATAGTAGGGATGGGGCTAGGCTTGGGAGGGGAAAATTGAGGAACGGTGAGGAAGGGAGGAGGGGGAGGGATAGGGGGAGGGATGTGGTGGGGGAAAGGACGTTCAAGATATCACTCATCGTTTTCTATGTTCATGTTCTTTTGTCAGGGGTCCTATTGTAAAACTGTATAATCTAACTCTCCAAGAAATACCGTGTCCCCAACAAAGCCTCTTCCTTATGGGGCACACAGCTATTTACAGGTGAAATATATCCTTCCACACAATAGCTTGCTCTATATCAGGGTTGTGTACAGTCTCAGACAAAAGTCGCACCCACCTTCACAGATATAAATTCACTCTCCTCGCTATATATAATTTAAAACTAAAACAAACTGAATAAATAGTGAAAATAATGAGTTTGCAATGTACAACACTATTTGACATAACAATAGAGAGAATACGAATTATGAAGGCAAATACATTCAAACTAAGATTACTAATTATTTTGCACAGGAGTATATTAATAGGAAATATATTCGAACTAAGATTATTATAACTATTCTGCACGTGCTTGTGTATGTTAATAGAATTAAGAACAGGTCGAAAAAAGAAGAAAGATAGATTGATTTCGAGTTAACTCTTTCAGAAATAGAACACTTTTTATCCACTACATTATGGCCAACATCAGACGATTTTACGCAGCTTTGGAAGGCCCTCTAGTCATCGAAGGGGAAATGTCCATCTCGATTGACCACTTGCGAGTTTCAGGCTATAAGGAAGTTGGAGCCGTAAACATCAACATAACACAGATAGTCAATAATAATGTAGGTTTCTGGTTGATAAATAGTATGTTGAATTGGGTTTTATGTATTTATGAATGCACTACAACCGTATTTTGGCTGGTAATTCTGCTAAATATCAGTGTCTACAGCTCCAACTTCCTTTTAGCCTGAAACTCGCCAGTAGTCAATTAACCTTCTGCCTCCCATGATCCATTTCTAAACAGCACACAATCGTCTAATGCTAGCCACAACATATAATAATACAGACACACGGCCTCCCACACTGAAAGGGTTAAGATTGTGACTGTATTATCACGTCTGGTATACCGACTGACGGTTCCAGGTCATCTCAACCAGTAGCTCTCAACCAGTGCCAAATTAACCCAGACCAACCAAACCAGTGCCAAAATATAGTACTAACCTAACCTAACCGTATTGGTTTATTTGGTACTGGTTGAGAGCTACTGGTTGAAATGGTCTACTGGTTGAGTTGACCGGTCACCCCGACTGACCGGCCGGGGACCTTCACAACAACACGCACCTCTACTCGGTTGCAGGAAATAATATGCAGCTTTTCGTCAAATCAACCATGTTCTTACTCATCACCATCTATTGTGATATTAGAAGCTATCATTACTATTATATATATATTTTTTTTTTTTCTTTTTTTTTCCCCACCAATAACTCGCCTGTAAGGATATCTCAGCCCTTTTTCCCTCACGTTTAGCCCCATTAGTTTTGAAATGTTAAGGGGGGGGGGTATTTAGTTTGTTCCCTAGACCTCCATCAATCTTAAAATTACACCCCCTTGAGCTCCTTTCAAGATAAATTTGTACATTTTTCGGTAGAAAAATGTCCCGGCCGAAGGCCGTTTCCTCTTAAATTACAGGCTCGCTCGCTATCGCTCGCCTGGATAAAATCGACACCTGAATGGCACGAAAGGTCTTAAAATGGGGTGAAAGTTCTTAAAATCGCCAAACTAACGGGGCGAACGTTTTATAATATCAAAAGCAATTGGGCTAAACATAAGGGAGAAAGGGGTCAAGAAAAAATCCCTGGTGGTGGGTGGTGGGTGGTGGTGGTGGGTGGTGGTGGTGGGTGGTGGTGGTGGTGGGTGGTGGGTGGTGGTGGTGGTGGTGGGTGGTAGAGAGGGTGGTGGTGGTTGGGTGGTGGGTGGTTGGGTGGTGGGTGGTGGGTGGTGGGTGGTGGGTGGTTGGGTGGTGGGTGGTGGGTGGAGGGTGGTGGGTGGTGGTGGTGGGTGGTGGGTGGTGGGGGGTGGGTGGAGGGTGGTGGGTGGTGGGTGGAGGGTGGTGGGTGGTGGGTGGAGGGTGGTGTTGTGGTGGGTGGAGGGTGGAGGGTAAGGTGGGTGGTGGAGGGTGCAGGGTGGAGGAGGGTGGTGGGAGGTATGTGGAGGGAGGAGGGTGGTGGGTGGAGGGTGGTGGGTGGTGGTGTTGTGGAGTGGTGGGTGGAGGGTGGTGGGTGGTGGGTGGTGGGTGGAGGGTGGTGGGTGGTGGGTGGGGGTGGTGGGTGGTGGGTGGTGGGTGGTAGGTGGTGTGTGGTGTGTTGGTGGGTGGTGTGTGGTGTGGTGGTGGGTGGTGTGTTGGTGGGTGGTGGGTGGTGGGTGGAGGGTGGTGGGTGGTGGGTGGTGGGTGGTGGGTGATGCTCATTATTAAAGGTTCCTGCAAGAAGCCGTTATTAAGGGGAGAGGGGGGGGCGTCGGTCTGGTCCCCCCTTCTTCCTCATGTTTAACCCCATTAGTGTTGATATTAGTTTGGCAAATTTTTAGACCTTTTGCCCCATTTCTTTGTCAATATTAAGACCTTTCGTGCCATTTACGTGTCTAATTTTTTCCTGGCGAGCGATAGCGAGCCTGTAATTGTAGGAGGAACTGGCCGGGACATTTTTCTACCGAAAAATGTACACATTTATCTTAAACGAGGGTCTTGGGGGGGGGGGGTTATTGTTTGATGGAGGTCTAGGGAGAAATATAGAAAAATAATAAAAATAAATTAATAAATGAGGAAATAAATCCCCCCCCCCCCCCCCCCCCCCCCCCCCCCCCCCCCCCCCCCCCACCCCCCCCCCCCCCCCCCCCCGCTCCCGTTAAGGTGAGTGCCATCAGGCGGTCCGCCGGTAATAGTCAATATAACAGCCGCCACGCCACCTGGGGGTACTCTCACAACTAGGGCGATATGTTGTTCAAGGATATTTTTGTTTAGCTTTAATAGAGTCAATTCGACCATGCCTTCACCCTAACAGTACCGTATTCTAAATAATAGTAATTCGACCATGCCTTCACCCTAACAGTACCGTATTCTAAATAACAGTAATTCGATCATGCCTTCACCCTAACAGTACCGTATTCTAAATAATAGTAATTCGATCATGCCTTCACCCTAACAGTACCATATTCTAAATAACAGTAATTCGACAATGCCTTCACCCTAACAGTACCGTATTCTAAATAACAGTAATTCGGCCATGCCTTCACCCTAACAGTACCGTATTCTAAATAATAGTAATTCGATCATGCCTTCACCCTAACAGTACCGTATTCTAAATAACAGTAATTCGGCCATGCCTTCACCCTAACAGTACCGTATTCTAAATAACAGTAATTCGACCATGCCTTCACCCTAACAGTACCGTATTCTAAATAACAGTAATTCGACCATGCCTTCACCCTAACAGTACCGTATTCTAAATAACAGTAATTCGAACATGCCTTCACCCTAACAGTACCGTATTCTAAATAACAGTAATTCGGAGGTTATGTGTTTGTCTCCGTTTGTTTGTCTGTTTGCCTAAAAGCAAGATTTCTCACAAAGTTATGAACTGATGTTCACGAAATCGAAATTTTGTGGTAGATACGATATACGCCAAGGAAGAAGTGATTCAATTTACGAGGCGATCCATAGATTTTAACGAATATTGGTAGACATAATTAGGATATGCACTATGGACCAATGTTCACGAAATTTACTGAGAATATAGTATTTGTGCCAAGGAAGAAGTGATTCAAATTAGGAGGCGACCCAGAGATTTTCGCAAAATTTGGTGGGCTTATAGGATGTGCAGTATGGACCGATTTTTACGAAATTTGGTGGCTAGATAGAATATGCCCCAAGGAAGAGGTGATTCAAATTTGGAGGCAATCCGGATCATATCCTGGAACCCAGATGAAGAAGAAAATTTAGGCCTATGATATTACTGGCCAAGAACCAGCCAGCGTAGGCGGAGGTATGCACTCTACCTAGTGCCCCTCTCTTGCACGTGCTTATATTCTGGCTATCGTTCGCCAAGAAGAAATCGACACCTGGATGGGGATAAATGTCTTAAAACAGTAGGCTGCATGGGGTCGAATGGATACAACTCAGAGAGAAAGGGAAAGAAAAATAAACCGAGGTAGGCTCCTTTAAATTTGATGGCTGTCTAGGGAGGAAGCAAAGAAATTATACATAAATTATACATAAATTATACATAAATTATACATAAATGAAAAAATCGACCACAAAATAGACCGTTCCACCTTCAGCAACAATTGTAACTACAAACGCCAAAATATCTCTCCATATATTCTATAAAAGCCAATATATCTCCCTGCAAAAGCCAGGAAAACGGCCATGGTCAATATAATGTCAAAGGTTAAGGGGAGATGGGTCGTTTTTCTGGTCCCCTTTCTCCCTCGTGTTAAGTCCCATTTGTTTTGAGATTATAAGACGTTCGGTCCATTAGTTTGGCGGTTTTAACACCTTTTGCCCAATTTCGTTGCCAATTGTAAGACCTTTCGTGCTATTTAGGTGTCTACTTTTTCCAGGCGAGCGATAGCGAGCCTGAAATTTTGAAGAGGGACCGGCTTCGGCCGGGACATTTTTCTACCGAAAAATTTACAAATTTATCTTGAAGGGGGGGTATAGAGGGTGTTTTTCTAAGCTTGATGGAGGTCTAGCGAGGAAACTAAGAAATAAAGGAATAAACGAATTTATAAACCACCAAAAAAACAGCCCATCTCCCATTAACCCTCTCCGCAGGCAATATATATAGTTTGTCTATTATTAAGGGGAGGTTTTCAGTTTGTTCCCTAGACCTCCATCAATCTTAAAATTACACCCCCTAGACCCCCTTTCTAGATAAATTTGTACATTTTTCGGTAGAAAAATGTCCCGGCTGAAAGCCGGTTCCTCTTAAATTACAGGCTCGCTATCGCTCGCCAGGATAAAATCGACACCTGAATTGCACGAAAGGTCTTAATATGGGGTGAAAGTTCTTAAAATCGCTAAACTAATGGGGCAAACGTTTTATAATATCAAAAGCAATGGGGCTAAACATGAGGGAGAAAGGGGTCAAGAAAAAAATCCCTCAAGTGGAAATCTGCCCTTAAGCAGCTTTATTGAGCTTGGAAAGGTTCTGTACGAGTTAAACGCCCGACAAAGGTTCTGTACGAGTTAAACGCCCGACAAAGGTTCTGTACGAGTTAAACGCCCGACAAAGGTTCTGTACGAGTTAAACGCCCGACAAAGGTTCTGTACGAGTTAAACGCCCGACAAAGGTTCTGTATGAGTTAAACGTCCGACAAAGATGGATACCCCTCCAATCCCTACACGTCCTTCTTAATATTGACAAAGAAATGGAGCGTATAGTCTTAAAAATCGCCAAACTAATGGGCCTAACGTCTTAAAATCTAAAAACCAATGGGGCTTAACACGAGGGAGAAGGGGGTCAGAAAAACCCAGCCCATCCTCCCTTAAACTTGAGAGAGAAACCAAAACAGAGAAAGTTATGTAGTATTTTAGCCATTTGTTTTCTCTCTATCTATCTATCTATCTATCTATCTATCTATCTATCTATCTATCTATCTGTCTGTCTGTCTGTCTGTCTGTCTGTCTGTCTGTCTGTCTGTCTGTCTGTCTGTCTGTCTGTCTGTCTGTCTGTCTGTCTGTCTGTCTGTCTGTCTGTCTGTCTGTCTATCTATCTATCTATCTATCTATCTATCTATCTATCTATCTCTCTCTGTCTGTCTGTCTGTCTGTCTCTCTTGCTATCTAACTATCTATCTATCTATCTATCTGTCTACCAGTCTGTTTGTCTATACAAAAAAGCTGGCAAGAGACAGTGAGAGAGTAAGCCAGGTCGCCCACTCCATTATATCTGACTCTGTTGACGCCTGGGATCCCTCTCTCTCTCAACTCTTTTACCTCAAGCTCTACGTGGGAGAAGGGGGCGGAGGAGGAGTTCTCTTCACTCTGGCAGTAGACAATGGCGTCGTTGGCTTAACCCCCTTCTGTACCGGAGACGTCTTTGTTTACTGTATCCTGGTTACTATTAGACGATTTCATTCAGGTTTAAAGAGACCTCTAGCAATTAAGAGGCTTCGAACTATTTCACATAGCCATTCTGTCTGCCACAAATCCTTCTCAAACGGCACAAACCCCGCTAAATATAGCTAGAAGAAAACTATAAACACGTCGCCGGTACAGGAGTTAAGGGGAGATTTCCACTTGAGGGACTTTTTTCTTGACCTCTTTCTCCCTCATGTCTAGCCCCATTGCTTTTGAGATTTTAAGACGTTTGCCCCATTAGTTTGGTGATTTTTAAGAATTTCCGCCCCATTCTGTCAATTTTAAGTCCTTTCGTGCCATTTAGGTGTCGATTTTATCCTGGCGAGCGATAGCGAACCTGTAATTTAAGAGTAATCGGCCTTCGGCCGGGACATTTTTCTACCGAAAAATTTACAAATTTATCTTGAAAGGGGGTCAAGGGGGTGAAATTTTAAGATTGCTGGAGGAGTAGGAAACAAACTAGAAACCTCCCCTTAAGGATGATCTTTGACGATTTTATGGAGTTTTAGAAGGAATTATAGGGATTTGAGAGTAATCCATCTTAGTTGTCTTGATAGAGTAATGCATAAATGCGCGGAATTTTGGTGTGAGTATCCTAGGTTCGAGTCCTTGGAATGCCAAATGATTACAGGGGAGGTGTGGCAGAGTGGTCTTGCCACTGGACTGGTAATCCAATGGACTCGGGTTCGAATCCCAATATGTCAATGGGAAGATATTATTGGGATGGAATTTGTGCTGTACCTAGTTTCAGTGCATTACCACTGCACACCGAAATGCCAAAAAAATACCCTCATTGTTCCCTGATTAAATAACATTGTATGAATATTCCCATATTCAAAATATGTTACACGGGGGCAATACCTAGTGAGTTAATTGCTCAATAGGTGGCATTCTGAGAGTGAGGGTCTGAGTGTGGGGGATGAGACGGTGAAGCGCAGAGGCCAAGCGGCTTCAGAGATGGAGTCGCTTCGAGCCGGGGTGCTTCGCATGTCTCACTCCGTAGACTGGCACAAGATCTCACGGGCCTCACCGTGTTCAGCGGTGTAGTGTAAAGGCTCTCAGCCTATGCCCGAGAGGGAGTAGTTGGAATATAGATTTTTTTTTTTTTTTTTAGTTTAGAAGTAAAGTTGGTTGGTGAACAAATATGAATTGATCCTTTAGGGGTTACCGGCAGTGCTTGGTTTTTGGCTTATGTATTTAGACTATATATTAATATTATTTTAAGTTTTAAGTTCCCTCGCTAGACCTCCACCAAGCTTAAAAATACACCCTCTAGACCCCTCCTTTCAAGATAAATTCTCTCTTCTCTCTTCAAGTTCCTTATTAATTTACTACCACTAATCACATCCTCCTCTCTTCTTCTTCCTCCTCTTCTCTGCCCTTCTATGCTCTCTCTTCCTGTCCCCACTCCCTCTCCTTCCCTCTCTTCTTTCCCTTTCTCTTCCTCCTCCCCCTTTTTCTCTTTCTCGTCTTCACCTTTCTCTCCTCCCCCTCTTCCCTCCTAATCCTCCTCTTCCCTCCCTATCTTCCTTAATCAATTATTACCACTAATCATATCTTCCTCCTCCTAATGATCTTCTTCTTATTATTATTCTATTTCTCCTCCTTCTTCTTCTTCTTCTTTCTCTCTTTTATCTTCTCTCTCCACCTTCTTTATTTAATTACTACCGCTAGTCTTATCCTCCTATCTTCTTCTTCCTCCTCCTCCTGTTCTTCCTCTTTCTTCTTCTTCTTCCTCCTTCCCTCTCTTCAAGTTCCTTTTTTATTTACTACCACTAATCATATCTTCCTCTCTTCCTCCTCTCTTCTTCTTCCGCTTCCTCCTCTACTCTCTTCAAGTTCTTTATTAATTTACTACCACTAAGCATATCTCCTTCTCTTCCTCCTCCTCCTCTTCTTCTTCTTCTTCTTCTTCTTCCTCTTCTTCTTCCTCTTCCTCCTCCTCTTCTCTTCCCTTCTCCTCCTATCACTAATTATATCTTCCTCTTTCCTTCTTCTTCCTCCTCTTCCTCCTCTTCTCTCTTCAAGTTCCTTATTAATCTACTACCACTAATCACATCCACCTCTATTCTTCTTCTTCACATCTTCTTCTTCTTCCTCTTCCTCCTCTTCTCTTCCCTTAGCTTAAGTGCCCCGTAAGTATCTATCTTCAATTACCTCAAGGCAGAGAGAGAGAGAGAGAGAGAGAGAGAGAGGAGAAGAGAGGGACGAGAGAGAAGGAGGAGAGGAGGAGAGAGAGGGGAGACAGAGGAGTAGAGAGAGAAGAGGAGAAAAAAAAAGGAACACGGGAAAATGTTTATATGCGAGAGATATACTGTACTGTATATACTGTGTGTGTGTGTGTGTGTGTGTGAGTTTGTGTGTGTGTGTGTGTGTGTATACAGTATATATATATATATATATATATATACTGTATATATATATATATACTGTATATATATATATACTGTATATATATATATACTGTATATATATAAAGAGAGAGAGAGAGAGAGAGAGAGAGAGAGAGAGAGAGAGAGAGAGAGAGAGAGAGAGAGAGAGAGAGAGAGAGAGAGAGAGATATATATATATACATATTACCAACCTCTTAAAAAAAAAAAAAAAAAAAAAAAAAAAAAAATGAAACTTAACACAATCGAGCAGGTGTCTGTACCAATTAGAAATAGTCAACTATAGGTAGAGGTGGAATCTCGCAGCTCATTAACTCCAGCCCTCTCTGGATTACAAGAGGGTATAATAGATTCGTTTTAACGAGTCAGTAAGTCAGTCTATAAATCAGCAAGTCAAATTAAAAGTCAGCAAATCAGTACAAAGTTAGCAAGTCAGTCAAAAATTAAGTAAGGCAGTCAAAGAGTCAGTAAGTCAGTCAAGTCATTAAGTCAGTCAAAAGTCAGTAAATCTATAGGAATCGTATATTCTCGGATAGTCATAACGAAAAGACAATTTGCAAGATTGACTAGATATTCGTTGTAATAATTCTTTTTTTGGAGTATATTTTGTTTACTCCCTTTTCCCTCATGATTAGCCCATTTTGTTTTGAGATTGTAAGACATTCGCCCCATTCGTAAGGCGATTTGAAGACCTTTCGACCCATTTCTTTGCCAATATTAAGACTTTTCTTGACATGTAAGTGTCAATAGTTTGCAATAGTTCAATTGTTGAAAAGTTATTTTAAAACGTAAATGTAATAGGACTTGATATGTTAGATAGATAGGTTTAGATAATAGAAATATATTTAGATGGATTAAGATAAGTATATTTAGATAGATACCGGTAGATTTACAGTAGGTAAATAGATTAATATAAATAGCCTAAGGTAGATAGCTCTAGATAAATAGAGAGATAAATCAGTCGGCCTAATAGTCAGTCAGATAAAGAGTCAGTCAGTTACAACGGTCCGAGATTTATTTAGTAATAGTCATTCAGTTCATATTGTCAGATAAATATATACTGGTACTCATAGGCCGTCAGTTAAAAAAAAACCAGTCTATGTGTGAGCATAACTTTCATTAGACAGTCAATTGGTCAGTCAATCTGTCAACGTATACGTCAGTCGAAGATTCAGTAAGTCAGAATCAGTGAGTAGTCAAATAGTCCGTAATTCATCAGTGTCAATATATAAAGAGTCCGTATTTAATTCAGTAAGTCAGTAAAAGCAGTCCAAAATTAGTATGGCAGTCGGAAGTAGAAAGTCAGCACAAAATCGTCAGTCAGTTATGAGGGTTTAGTCAGAAAGTCAGAGGGCCTGTTAATCAGTAAGTCGTTCATAGTCAGTCAATCAGTCAGAGTCAGTAAAGCCGTCAAAGGATAAGTGAGTCAGATATAACGTCAAATAGGCAGTCAGAAAGTCAGTCAAAGTCAGAAAGTCAGTAAAATTCAATGTCAGTCAAGTCAGTAAATGAGTCAAAAAGTCAGCCAGTCAAAAAAATCAGCAAGTCAGTCAAAAAGTCAGCAAATTCAGTATAATAGTCACAAAGTCAGTCAGTCAGTTTCTCATTCAATGAGTCAGAAAGTCAGTCAAAAATTCAGTATGTCAGCTAATTACTAAGTCAGTCAAAGAGATAGTAAATCAGTCAAAGTCAGTAAATCAGTCAAAAGTCAGTAAATCAGTCAAGTCAGTAAAAAATCAGTAAGTCAGTCAAAATTCAATAAGTCAGTCAAAAGTCAGTAAGTCTCAAAAAGTCAGTAATTCAGTCAAAAAGTCAGAAATTCAGTCAAAAATAAGTAAGTAAATCAAGTCAGTAAGTGAGTCAGAAATCAGTTAGTCAGTCAAAAGTCAGTAAGTCAGCTAAAAGTCAGTAAGTCAGTCAAAAATCAGTAAGTCAGTCAAAGTCAGTAAGTCCGTTAAATTTCAGTAAGTCAGTCAAAAGTCAGTCAGTCAAAAGTCAAGAATTCAGTCAAAAAGTCAGTAAGTCAGTCAATGAATCGACTAGTCAGTTAATGAGTCAGCTAGCCAGTTAAAATATATGTATGTCAAATGTCATTAAAAAAGTCAGCAAGTCATAGTCAATCAAAAAGTCAGTAAGATCGTCAACAAGTCAGGAAGTCAGTTAATAAGTCCGTATGTTAGTCAAAAAGTCAGCAAGTTCATAAAATCAGTAAGTTATTTAATGTTTAGTCAGTCAGTTTATTATTCAGTGTGTTAATATATTATACAGTCAGTTAAATGGATTAGTCAATGGGTCAGTCAAATCAATCAATCTATCACATGGAATAGTCAGTCAAATCTAGTCAATCATGGGGTCAGCCAAACAAATTAGGGGAGTGAAATCAGGTCACTCATACATAGTATGGTTGATCAGCCAAAAGGAGTAATTCAGTCAAATAGGTTAGCCAAAAGGAGTAATTCAGTCAAGTAGGATAGTCAAAAGGATCATTCAGTCCAATCAGCCCTCAGTCAAGTGTGTTAGTTAATCAAATGATGCGTCAGTCCAATGCGTCATTTAGTCAACTGAATCAAAAGATAAATATATGTCAGTCAAATGGGTTAGTTAGTCAGTAAGTTGATCAATAGGGTTAGTCAGGTACATATAAAAGTCAGTCAAATGGGTTACTCAGTTAAATGGGTAACTCAGTTAAATGGGTAACTCAGTTAAATGGGTAACTCAGTTAAATGGGTAACTCAGTTAAATGGGTAACTCAGTTAAATGGGTTATTCAGTTAAATAGGTTATTCAGTTAAATGGGTTATTCAGTTAAATAGGTTACTGAGTTCAATGTGTCAGTTAAATGGGACACTCAGTTCAATGGGTTACTCAGTTCAATGGATCGCTCAGTTCAATGGGTTACTTAGTTCAATGGGTCACTCAGTTAAATGGGTCAGCCAAGCAAATATAATTAAGTGTGGGAGTCAGTCAAATGAGTGATCCAGTCAAATAACTGTTAAATCCGGTCAATCAGTAAAATTGTGTCAATCAAATTGGATCAGTTAAATGAGCCATCAACAATAAGTATGTTATCAATCAGTCAGTTAGGTAATCAGTTAGTTAGGCAATCAGTCAGTTATATAGTCATTTAGGCAATCAGTCAATTACGTAATCAGGTAGTTAGGTAATCAATCAGTCAGGTAATCAGTCAGTCAGGCAATCAGTCAGTTAGGTAATCAGTTAATTAGGCAATCAGTCAGTTAGGTAATCAGTTAATTAGGCAATCAGTCAGATAGGTAATCAGTCAGTTAGTTAATCAGTCAGTTAGGTAATCAGTCAGTTAGGTAATCAGTCAGTTAGGTAATCAGTCAGTTAGTTAATCAGTCAGTTAGGTAATCAGTCAGTTAGGTAATCAGTCAGTTAGGTAATCAGTCAGTAAGACAATCAGTCAGTAAGGTAATCAGTCAGTAAGGCAATCAGTCAGTAAGGCAATCAGTCAGTAAGGCAATCAGTCAGTCAGACAATCAGTCAGTAAGGCAATCAGTCAGTAAGGCAATCAGATAGTTAGGTAATCAGGTAGTTAGGTAAGCAGTCAGCCAGGCAATCAGTCAGTTAGGTAATCAGTCAGTTAGGTAATCAGTCAGTTAGGTAAGCAGTCAGTCAGGTAATCAGTCAGTCAGATAATCAGTCAGTTAGGTAGTCAGTCAGTTAGGTAATCAGTCAGTTAGGTAATCAGTCAGTCAGGTAATCAGTCAGTTAGGTAATCAGGTAGTTAGGTAATCAGTCAGTCAGGCAATCAGTCAGTTAGGTAATCAGTCAGTTAGGTAATTAGTCAGTCAGGTAATTAGTCAGTCAGGTAATTAGTCAGTTAGGTAATCAGTCAGTTAGGTAATCAGTCAATTAGGTAATCAGTCAGTTAGGTAATCAGTTACTTAGGTAATCAGTAAGGCAATCAGCGAGTCAGGGAATCAACCAGTCAGGCAATTAATTAGCCAGGTAAACTGCTAGTTGGCAACCAGGCAGCCAATATGCATTACCCTTAACACAATAGAATACACAACTATAACACAACGAACACACAATCATAAAACCAAGTTATTATAAACATAGGCGAAACTAAAATGTACAAAATCATACTCAGAGACTGGTGATGAAATACGACTTTCATCCATTCATGTTGACACCTGCTAAGCGTCCGTCTCTCAACATCTTCGACTATCCTTTATTTATCGCGATATATTTCCACAATCCTTCAGTAAACCTCTAACTCAATATGATCAAAGTAACGGGCATATATCTGGGCAATACACAAGCCTATTAAAATGGTCCACTTAATTGTATGCGGGACGATAGAGAAGGATAAGCAAACATAAATCACTGGAAAATACCTGGGAACGCCACGAGCATCAACAGTTATCCTTCAATTGAGGCTATTACAAATGACTAAATCACTATCTACCTTCAAAGTTCCGCCTGTAGTGCCGCCGCCGCTTCAGCCGGTTGTCACTGATCGAGTACGTCGCCGTCGAAGTGTCAAAGAGCCGCGGAAAACGATAAATGAACGAACACAAATCACTTTTCAAACCACACGTAAGCGTCGCGCCGGGAGACAGGAAGGAAGGGAGGCCCGAGGCAGACAGGGGATAGGGGTGGGAGGGAGAGGTGGGGGTGTTAATAACGCGTATGACTTAAATTAATATCCCTTATATCGTACCTAATTCATCCATCAGAATCCTATCATCATTAACCACAAACTCATTTTCCCTAACTAATTACACTTCTATATCCCCCTTCTTCCCGAACTCCAAGATAAGTAAGTAATTAACCAATAGAAAGTGTTTAAAAAGACCTCAACATACACCTTGGGAAATGAGACGCCACCCACCTCTCCTAAACTCACGGCCAAGGCTGCAATACCAAATATGGGTAACGTGCGAGATGTATGGACACACGCCTCGTATATAAAGCCAGTTAAAAAGCACTTAGGTTCAATATAATAATACCAGACATAGGGAGTGATAGGGGTATATAAAAGGGTATATGAGAGGAAGAAAATAGTTTGTGACTTAGATGGTTAATGAAGAATATTCGTAAATGTGTTAGTTTAAGCGAGGTTACAAGTTTCTGCATGCACGCTCCATATCCTCCCGTCCCACCCCCTACCTCCCTCGTTTCTCCCACGTCTTCTCTCCCACCTCCCACGCCTCCCCCTCCTCCTCCTCCTTCTTCGCCTCCTCTTCTTCCACCTATTCCTCCCTCCCTCCCTCCTCCTCCTGTTTATATTTTCCTCCCCTCCACTCCCTCCTCCCCTTCCTCCCCCAGTCATTCATAATTATGTCCTTCCCATTCTTTCTTCTTTCTCTTATCGTATTCTTGCTTTCACGTAACTGCCTCTCTCTCTCTCTCTCTCTCTCTCTCTCTCACAGCCACCATTACTACGACGACCTCAACATTTACAAACATAATAGCTACCACATCAAGACGCACAACAATACACAACAAACACCACCACAACCACAACTACCACCAAAATGGCCACAAGTACCAAATTAAGTATGCCATGTCTGGGGCCGGAATGACACGGGGCCGAAATAACTATAAATAATACTAATCATCGTAACTATGAAGGAAAACCTGACCTTCATAATTACGCTATAAAGGTGTACTTATAGTAATCGAAGGTGCACGACCATTTTTAGGCAACTGTACGGTGGCGCTAATAAGTCATGTACCAGCTGTCATTACGTTTGGCTCGCTCTGTGCTGTATTAATGTCTGTCGGATGTTGAATAGGGTGGGTAAGTGTAGGAACATGTTTGTATATCTCACTCGAAACCTATAAATCACGTTTTAGACATTGCTGATACCAATTATTATTGAACGAAATATACTTGGTGCCGAGACATCACTTATTAGGCCGACTGTACAAGCATAGAGCAATGAAAGATATACTGTATAGTCTAATACAAGGGCCAGGGTTAAGATCGGGCCCAACAGGGAGGGAATTTAGCTACAATTAGTATCTATAAGACAATGTTCTTATTGTTGCGGAGATGTAATTACCTCCGCCAACGAATTTAGACGAGGTTATGTATTTACCTTCGTCTGTCTGTTTGTTTGTTTGTTTAATGTAAGCAAGATGTCTCAATACGTTATGAATCGATTTTCACGAAATTTGGTGGGCTGATAGGATGTGCGCCAAGGAAGAAGTGATTCAATTTAGGTGGTCGGTAGAGTGTATACCTCCGCCAGCATAGGCAGCTCACAAAGTTTTGAACCCATGTTCACAAAATGTTATGGGCAGACAGAATATGCGCCAAGGAAGAAGTGATTCCATTTAGAAGGTGACCGGTAGAGTACACACCTCTGCCCGTGTAGGCGGAGGTGTGCGATCTCCCGAGTGCCCCTCTAGTCTAAATATGACAACTTTATAGTTCATTCACTACAGGTATGTATGTATGCATGCATATGCACAGGCACATAACCCCTAGCTAGAGGTGGCCGACTCGAGACAGAGCCTGAACAGGAAAACAAAAATGAATAAATAAAAATAATGTATAAATAAACTCACACACATCTAGGTCGTCCATGAGAAGACCCAGAGATCCAGGCCAATTTGGGGTCTCCAACAAAAGATTCCCAGGTCCCAGACCTTCCTGCAGAGGTTCCGGTCTCAGCAGGCAGACACGCAGCGAAGCTTTACCACTACAATGCCCGCCCATCTCACATCCAGGCATGACCATTCATATACACCGGCTTCCTGGGCCAGGCGCCTGACGGACTATTATCTAGTCCAACTGGCGCCCGACCCCCTCTCCCTACGACCGCTTTATCACTTATCTACTCACAAGCATTCTCCATTCATTCCTATTTATTACCACTTATCTTGCCTGTTCTACAGTCATCTCTCTATCTTCCAATGCTTGTACGATCGGGGGTATTAAGTGTTGTCATAGATTCCAGTGGTTTTCGCTCAACAAGTGTTATTGGCATCTTTATAGTTACTGGGAAAAGTGCTTATCACTCAGAGTATTAGTCAGTGTCCGAAACTTTGTTAAATATCTGACAACACTTATTAACCTCGACTGTACTACACAATCTCTCCATCTTAACGGAGGTCTTCCTACCCTTCTACCTCCTCTTGTATTTGTTTTGTCTATGTGAATGAGGGAGACAAAAGGCAGAACTGCCTGCAGCGAGTGCCTCATATACTCTCTTTGTAAGCCTTTCATCTCCTATTCGCTCAACATGACCATACCAGCACAGCACCCTTCTGTCCACTCTGGCCAACAAAGGGTCTGCTGCCCCACTCTCCTACGTACATCTTCATTCCTCAATCTGTTTCTACAAGTCACTTCACATAATTATACTCCTCAAGCAGCTCATCTCCATCACATCCAGCTTTCTTCTGTCTTTGGCCAGAATTTTTAACTTTTATTCTTTGTAACTCAAAAAAAGGGCTGGAGCAAATTGGCTGTATATTTCCACACCTCCTCCTTGGCTGACTCTTCCCAAATGATAGAAATATTAGCTTGATTACTGTAGTCTATTTTGAGTTATGAGAGGATGGGGTCGAGATTTGTTGCCTACCTTTAGAGTTCCCCCTTAACCCCTTCTGTACCGGCAACGTCTTTCTAATTTTTTCTAGCTATATTTAGACGATGTTATGCAGTTTAAGAAGGATCTGGGGTAATAAAAAAAGATTAGGTGAGATAGTTCGCAGCCTAATATTTGCTTGAAACCCTTTTAAACTCAGTACAATAGTCTAACAGTAGCCAAAAGAAAGTTAAACGGATGTACGGAAGGGGTTAACATAATAGCTGTTTATTGGGGATTAAAGCCTAAATTTGACCCCTGGGATGGTACCGATGTGTGTGATATCAGAATCTCGCCACCATCCACTATTCAGATTGATGATAATATGACTAGAGTGATTAATGATGACTAGAGTGATTAATGATGACTAGAGTGATTAATGATGACTAGAGTGATTAATGATGACTAGAGTGATTAATGATGACTAGAGTGATTAATGATGACTAGAGTGATTAATGATGACTAAGAGTGATTAATGATGACTAGAGTGATTAATGATGACTAGAGTGATTAATGATGACTAGAGTGATTAATGATGACTAGAGTGATTAATGATGACTAGAGTGATTTGATGACTAGAGTGATTAATGATGACTAGAGTGATTAATGATGACTAGAGTGATTAATGATGACTAGAGTGATTAATGATGACTAGAGTGATTAATGATGACTAGAGTGATTAATGACTACAAATTACCCCTGCCCCTCTATTGACCCTATAGTAACAGAGATCGGCCAACCTCCGCCATATTGGTACCCCTGGTGTCATTGTATGTATGCACAGTCGCGCTAATAAGTGATGTCTCGGCACCAAGTATGTTTTGATCAATAATTGGTATCAGCAATATCTAAGCTTCATTTCTTCATATCGAGTGAAATATGCAAACATGTTCCTACACTTACCCACCCTATTCACCATCTGACAGACATTAATACAGCACAGAGCAAGCCAAACGTAATGACAACTGGGACATGACTTATTAGCGCGACCGTACTTACCACAATACTGGGGGTGGCCGACTCAAGACGGAGCCCGAACAGGAACCTTTAAACTTCCAATTCTTAGGGTCCGGGACCACTTTCGCTTTCCCTCGCCCATTTCTCTGCCTCGTTGAATAGGATACATTTACAAGGGGAGGAGGATTCCTAGCCTGCCATTAGCCACTCTTAAGGGGGGTCACCTACTTGTTTTCTCTTTCTCTCCTTTTCTCTCTTTCTCTGGCTTGTATCCATTCGGCCCCATTCAGCCAACTGTTTCAAGACGTTTATCCCCATCCAGGTGTCGATTTCTTCCTGGCGAGCGATAGCGAGCCATCATTGTATGGAGAAATCCGGCTTCGACGGATACATTTTTCTATCGAAAAATGTACAAATTTAGCTTGCTGTAAACAAAAATTATATATATGCTGGCTCGCTACCGCTCGCCAGGAAAATATTGACACCTGGATGGGGGTAAACGTCTTAAAACAGTAGGCTGAATGGGGCCGAATGGATACAAGCCAAAGAGAGGGAGAGAGAGAGAGAGCAAAAAGCGAGGTGGGCTACCTTAACCCTTTCAGTACCGGTGCCGTCCATTTGAATTGAGTCTGGCTATTAATAGACGATTATCTCCAGTTAAAAAGGGCCTCCAGCAAATTAATAGGCATCGAATTAATAGGCATCGAATTAATAGGCATCGAATTAATAGGCATCGAATTAATAGGCATCGAATTAATAGGCATCGAATTAATAGGCATCGAATGATCTCACATACACCTCTTTACTACCACAGATCCTTCTTAAACTGCATAACATCGATTAAATACAACTCGAATAAAATGTAAAAGACGTCGCCGGTACAGAAGGGGTTAAGACTTGAATACTGCATGTCTGTACCTATAACACATATTCGGTACGGGATAATATATTATATATATAGTTTGGTCTTTGTATCTACACTTTTCATGATCAAAAATATAATATCACCTCTTTTTCCTTTCTCGTGTATCTTGTTGACCCTCCCTACCCCTTGTGGGAGCAAGACTGACTGACTGACAAACCCAAATGGCTAGCCGGGAGTGATCTCATATATCCCCGGGTCTCTATTACCAACTGTTGACCGTAATCGATGGTTGATTATTCGCCACCTGACTACGGGCTATAAACAGGCCTTCATCAAGCTTTGAATATACACCCACTAGATACCTCTTTAAAATATACACCCACTAGATACCTCTTTAAAATATACACCCAATAGATACCTCTTTAAAATATACACCCACTAGATACCTCTTTAAAATATACACCCACTAGATCCCTCTTTAAAATAAATTTGTACATTTTTCGGTAGCAAACTGTCCCGGCCAAAGGCCGGTTCCTTCCAAAATTACAGGCTCGCTATCGCTCGCCAGGGTATAATCGACACCTATATGGCACAAAAGGTCCTAATATATTGACAAAGAAATGAAGCGAAAGGTCTCGAAAACGAAACGAACGTCTTAATATCTCTTAAAACTAATATGCTAAACACGAGGGAGAAGGGGGGGCCAGAAAAATCGACTAACTCCCCCTTATAGCCTGAACCCGCAATAAGTGGCCCATTACCGAACCCAAATGGCTAGCCGGGACCAAGGTGTAAGCGATCTCATATATCCCCCGGTCTCTATGCCCACCTGTTGACCGTAAATGATGGTTGATTGCTCGCCACCTGACAAAGGGCTATAAACAGGCCAATTTGGGGTAGATTGATGGTAGCAAAAATGTGAAAATATGAATGTGTTGCTTGGAAATGAGACCGTAAATTGTCACACTATCGCTTTGTCCGGCAATTATTTCTCGGGCGGAAAAAAAATAAAAATAAATAAATAAATTATATATATATATATATATATATATATATATATATATATATATATATATATATATATATATATATATATATATATATATTTATCTTGAAGGTGGGTCTTGGGTGTGAACTTTTAAAGCTTGATAAAGGTCTAAGGAGCAAACTAATAATAATAATAATAATAATAATAATAATAATAATAATAATAAAAGGCCAATATATACAAGATAACCTCCCTTAAAACATCAATAATATTTGACCATTTAATGACAAACTTGGATATCGGTATTGATTGTCAAATAGTTCCCATATTATACTTTTAAGGCGAGATATCCACCTGGAGGATTTTTTTCTGGACCCCTTTCTCCCTCATGTTTAGCCCCGTTGCTTTTGAGATTTTAAGACGTTCGCCCCATTAGTTTGACGGTTTTAACAACCCTCGCCCCATTTAAGTCAATTTTAAGACCATTCGTGCCATTTAGGTGTCGATTTTTTCCTGGCGAGCGATAGCGAGCCTGTAATTTAAGGGGAACCGGCCTACGGCCGGGACATTTTTCTACCGAAAAATTTACAAATTTATCTTGAAAGGGGGTCTAGGGGGGAGTAATTTTAAGATTGATGGAAGTCTAGGGAATCAACTAAAAACTTCCCCTTAACTGCTTCACTAATGAAAACAGTAAGTTAAGTGTCAATAACAATACATCCATAAACCCCTTCTGTACCGGTGATGTACTTTCATTATATTCTGGCAACTATTAGACGATTGTGTTCAGCTTAGGAAGGATGTCTACTCAATAAAAGGCTACAGACTGTCTCAATTAATCTTTTTAGCTATACCATAATTATACCCTTCCTAAGCTTCCTAAAATCGTCTAAATGTAGCTGAAATCCAATAACAAAGACGTCGCCGGTACAGAAGGGGTTAAGGGGAGATTTCCACTTGAGGGATTATTTTCTTTACCCCTTTCTCCCTCATGTTTAGCCCCATTGCTTTTGAGATTTTAAGACGTTCGCCCCATTAGTTTGGCGATTTTAAGAACTTTCACCCCATTTATGTTACTTTTAAGACCTTTCTTCCCATTTAGGTGTCGATGTTTTGCTGGCGAGAGATAGCGAGCCTGTAATTTAAGAGCAACCGGCCTCCGGCCTGGACATTTTTCTACCGAAAAATTTACAAATTTATCTTGAAAGGGGGTCTAGGGGGTATAATTTTAAGCTTGATGAAAACGTAGGGAACAAACTAAATACCTCCCCTTAAAGGTATAGGTACAAGGTATAGATATAAAATCATCTATTATAAGGGAAATATGGAATATCAAAATAATCCAAAGATAACAAACAATCGATATACCCAGCTTTATATTATTTACCTTTGCCATATAAAAAAAAATATATATATTTCCAGTGCAGTACAACCTTAGAAACGGCCCACGCCTAAAGGAACACAGCACAGCCCTTTTGAACGAAGAAATAAACCATTCATTAAAAATACCAACACAAATCACAATCAGTGTACCCAATTGACTTGATTTACCTTTTCCCTATCTTTGATGTTAGCTGCTGTAAAACATCAGAAACATCCCATTCCTAATTGATCACAGGAACAGACTTTTTGAACAATAACACCTGTTCAAAAGATCCCCACTTCCCCGGTTGAAAACAAACGCAAAGGGGTGAAAAAAAAAACAAAAAAACAAAAACAAAATGTCAGCAAAAGCGGCTTCGAAGAATTTTACAGACCCAATTAGTGAGTCTATGAAATGCAATTTTTTTGCAGTGATATTGCTTGATCACGCTCTTTTTGATGTATCAGTATGAGGCTGCAGCATTATATTTATTTTTATGTATTATGTAGCCTATACGTTTTTTATGCATAATATATATATATATATATATATATATATATATATATATATATATATATATATATATATATATCCGCAATAGATTGGTTGCTTTCACATATTTTCTTGTCTTTCACTTAAGGGGAGGTATTTAGTTTGTTCCCTAGACTTCCATCAAGCTTAAAATTACACCCCCTATACCTCATTTCAAGATAAATTTGTACATTTTTCGGTAGAAAATGTCTCGGCCGAAGGCCGGTTCCTCTTATATTACAGGCTCGCTATCGCTCGCCAGGAAAATATCGACACCTAAATGGCACGAAAGTTCTTAAAATTGACAGAATGGGGCGAAAGTTCTTAAAATCGACAAACTAAAGGGGGCGTGCGTCTTAAAATCTAAAAAGCAATGGGGCTAAACATGAGAGAGAAAGGGGTCCAGAAAAAAAAAATCTCAAGTGGAAATCTCCCCTTAATATAATTAATATTCACGATTTAAGGAATATTATTATTATTATTATTATTTCATGTGTATTTTTATATATTTTGACCATGTTTACTCCAGCTTTGATATTACAGTTTTCCATGTTCATTCCTTTCATTACTCTTATGTATAATTAAACTAGCCTTTATATTTTTATTCACCAAGTTGCTCTTCATTCTGTAATTTTGGCTGTATCTTAAGGGGAGTTTTCTAGTTTGTTTCCTACTCCTCCAGCAATCTTAAAATTTCACCCCCTTGACCCCCTTGCAAGATAAATTTGTAAATTTTTCGGTAGAAAAATGTCCCGGCCGAAGGCCGATTACTCTTAAATTACAGGCTCGCTATCGCTCGCCAGGAAAAAATCGACACCTAAATGGCACAAAAGGTCTTAAAATTGACAGAATGGGGTGGAAATTCTTAAAAATCACCAAACTAATGGGACAAACGTCTTAAAATCTCAAAAGCAATGGGGCTAGACATGAGGGAGAAAGGGGTCAAGAAAAAAGTCCCTCAAGTGGAAATCCCCCCTTAATTATAGGCCTGAAGATGAGAACAGCGATTCTCGAAACGTCGTAAAATATGGTGTTATTATTCATTCCTGCGTTGGTTCTTCTCTTTATTATATATATATATATATATATATATATATATATTAGTATAGCCAGGTAATAGATTCTCTTTTAAACAGACGAGGTTAAAGGCAATAGCAGTTTCAGCATTAAGGATTTTATTGTTACAGCTTTCAATAGTTGCCTTTAACCTCGTCTGTTTAAAAGAGAATATATATATATATATATATATTCGTGATTTTTTCTTTTCATTTGTATGGGTGAAAGGGGGCAAGGTTTGTCTTACGCAATCCCAACACTTATTAAGCACAAATGCATACAATACATGAACGATACGAAATAATGATATATTTTTCGAGCAATATCAACTAGACTTCCCATTAGCGTAAGTACAATTGTAGAACGATAATAAATAAAATATTACTATAAATAATAGTTCCAGTATCATCGCCCAGTGATTGTCAGAACATGATTCATACCGTACAGTGGAATAATTACTATGGTCGTTTCATTAGCGGTAAGGCAGAAATCCTGAACCCTAACCTCTGTAACCCAAAAGAGGCTAGCACAAATAAGCTGTAACTTTCCACACCCATTTCCTGGCTGACTCTTCCTAAATGGTAGAAATATTTGCTCGATGACTCTTGTATTTTGTTTAGTTAGTGAGGTTAGTGGTCAAGAGTTTTGGACTACTTGTAATGAATGGACTATAACAGATATTTAAGGGTAGGTTTCTAGTTTGTTTCCTACTCCTCCAGCAATCTTAAAATGTCACCCCCTTGACCCCCTTTCGAGATAAATTTGTACATTTTTCGGTAGAAAAATTTCCCGGCCGAAGGCCGGTTACTCTTTAATTACAGGCTCGCTATCGCTCGCCAGGATAAAATCGACACCTAAATGGCACGAAAGGTTTTAAAATTGACAGAATGGGGCGGAAATTCCTAAAATCACCAAAGTAATGGGGCAAACGTCTTAAATTTTCAAAAGCAATGGGGCTAGATATGAGGGAGAAAGGGGTAAAAAAAAAAGTCCCTCAAGTGAAAATCTCCCCTTAACGCACAATCTCCTTTCCCATGGCTAAAAGAGGCATATATTTACTATAATAGAACACTCACATATGTACACACACGTACACATGCATGTAAACAAACACATACATATCCATAGATTAACAGTACATACACACACAAAACACATTATAGAAACAAATACACACACACACGTATGCGAAAACGTACGACACACATACTATATAAGACATACACACACACACACACACACGTACGCGAAAACGTACGACACATATACTATATAAGACATACACAAACATACACACACACACACACACGTACGCGAAAACGTACGAAACACATACTATATAAGACATACACACACACATACACATACACACACACATATACACATACACACACGTACGCGAAAACGTACGAAACACATACTATATAAGACATACACACACACATACACATACACACACACACACATACACATACACACACACGTACGCGAAAACGTACGACACACATACTATATAAGACATACACACACACACATCTGATTAAAACCAGATAACATTGTGCCATTGTACTGAGGTAGTTACTTCAGTTAAAGGGTGGTGGTTGCGACAGGGTGGTGGGGTGGGTGGGGGTGGGGGGGGGGAGATATCTCTCTCATGTTAACCCATTAGTTTTGAGATATTAAGACGTTCGCCACATTAGTTTGACGATTATAATAGCTTTCGCCCCATTTCTTTGTCGTTTTTAATACTTTTCGTGCCATGCAGGTGTCCATTATGTTCTTGGCGGACAATAGGAAGCCAGCAATTGGGGGGTGGGGGGGGGGTCCCTTGTTTTTGTTTTTTTTTTTTTTTTTTTTTTTTTTTTTTTTTTTTTTAAGCTTTATGTAGGTCTAGGTTGCCAACTAAGGAAATACATATCTACTTGGCAATACCAGAGCCAAATAGTCTCAATAAATGCCAGAATAAAGTTGCGGATTTGTTAAGGCTAAAATCCCGCGTGTGTAGAATTACTGTGTGCAATATATTATACATAGAATTACTGTGTGCAATATATTATACATATAATTACTGTGTGCAATATATTATACATAGAATTACTGTGTGCAATATATCATACATAGAATTACTGTGTGCAATATATTATACATAGAATTACTGTGTGCAATATATTATACATAGACGATAACACAACTGGTACGGATAGTATTATTAGTATTATCATCATCATCATCATTATTATTATTATTATTATTATTATCTAGAACCTGAAATTATTTTGCTGGAGACCCCTCATGGTTCTGGGTCTTCTGGGCGACCTAGATGTGTGTCAATTTTAATGTTGTATTTCGCTTTGTTGTTTCTGTTCGGGCTCGGTCTCCAGTCGGCCACCCCCAGCTATGGGGTATGTGCCTGAGTATATACATACATACATACATACATACATACATACATATATACACTATTATTATTAATATTATTATTATTATTATTATTATTATTATTATATTTGTACTCTTTGTTATTAAAATTATTATAACTATTATTATTATTATTATTATTACTATTATTATTTTCATGATTATTTTCCATTTATATTGCATTTCGAAGCTTCGTTTAATAAAGTTCGATGCTTCAAAGTGTATTAAAATTATTGGCCGCGACTGAACCTTATCTGATGTTATATCAAACCCAAGACCCCATCTCCAGTAAGTGTCATTAGGTCTCATCTTCCCATCCCAGACACTCCCGCCCTTCCTCTGCCCATCACTTTCAGCCATTCCCTCTGTTATTGCCTATCATTATCTTAATAACCCACTCGCTCTCTCCGTACCCCCCTCCCCCCTCTCTCGCTCTCGCTCCCTCTGTGGGTGTGTCTCTCATTCTTCGTCTTGCTTTGACCCAATTTCTCTCTATCTCTCTAGCTTTCGATCGGTTTATCACTCTCTCTCTCTCTTTCTCTGTATATGTCTCTAACTCACTATTTCTCAATATAACTCACTATTTCTCCGTCTCTAACTCTCTCTGTCTCTCCCCCACCTCATCAGGAGGACCGTATAGAAGTCTCCAATCTGCCCCGCCATTGCTAACACCCATTCTCTCTATTTGTATGTGCCTCTAACTCACTATCTCGACGTATAACTCACTATTTCCCCGTCTCTTACGCTCTCTCTCTCTATCTCTCCCCCAGCTCATCAGGAGGACCGCATCGAAGCCTCCAGTCTCCCCCGCCGTTGCTGTTGCTGTTGCTATCTCTCTCTCTCTCTCTCCGTCTCTAACTCTCTCTCTCTCTCTCTCCCCCAGCTCTTCAGGAGGACCGTATAGAAGCCTCCAGCCTCCCCCGCCGTTGGAGCAGCCGCAGCCAACTGTTAGTGACGGCCCGGGCGGAGGACGACACCAAGATGTTTTCCTGCCAGGCCATCCATCCCGCCCTCAGGGATAGACCCACGGCGCTGGTGGCTTCCATCACACTCTCAGTCCTTCGTGAGTACCGCCCTCAGGGATAGACCCACGGCGCTGGTGGCTTCCATCACACTCTCAGTCCTTCGTAAGTAACCAGATGTCAGTGGTTTTGTATTATATTGTATGTATATATATATTCTCCAAGGAGTCACAAGAGGTGTTCGACGTGTGTGTGTGTGTGTGTGTGTGTGTGTGTATGTGTGTGTGTGATTGCGTGAATGTACATGCATGTGTTTGTGTATATTTGTGGAAGAGTGCCTGTGTGCTCGTATAAGATTAAGTATTTATTTAAGCGTGCGATAAGAGAGAGCATCCTAACACCAGTAATCTGCATAATTAAATGTTGCCTGCAGAAAGTGCTTGCTTGCGTGGTAATCTTCGTCCAGTGCTTTCATTAGCGAAGTGTGCTAATGACCCCCGTTCATCACTACTTTATAATTTACGGCCAGCGAGTTCCGGGCAATAAGGATGCAAGCGATGTAGATTGCGATATTTAGCAGAATTATGTTTAACCCCACTAATTTTGAAATTCTAAGACGTTCGTTCTATTAGTTTGGAAATTTTAAGACATTTCACCCTATTTCTTTGACAATATTAGGACCTTTCGTGCAATTTAAGTATCGATAATTTCCTGGTGATCGATAGCGAGCCTGTAATCTTAGAAGAAACCGGCCTTCGGCCGTGACATCTTTTTACCGAAAAATTTACAATTTGATCTCGGAGGAGGGTCTAGGGGGTGGTTTATAAAGCTTGATAGAGGTCTAGCTAGGAAACTAAACAATAAATAAATCTATCTATCTATCTATCTATTGCCAGACGCCTTACTCCTCTTACTGAGGGTGGCCATACACAAAATGCCCCCAAGTGGACCTATCCCCTGTAAGAGGGACAACCCATGCCAGTTTACTGAAGGACTTACAGGACTGACCACTCAATTTAGGGTCCGTCCGACTCCGAGGTCTTCTATGTATATTTTATCACTATTTTTCTAAAGTGGTGGGCGGTTAGTCCATCCACTAACCTGCTCCACCTTTAGGGAAGCAGTGCAGATTTGTATAAGGTTTACTCCCCTAGATAGCTTGCCGACCAAGGCTGACGAGTCCCATCCACCCGGATTTTTATAAGGTATTCTCCCCTAGATACGGTTGCCGATTTTATCTTTACCCCTTTCTCCCTCATGTTTAGCCCCATTGCTTTTGAGATTTTAAGACGTTCGCCCCATTAGTTTGGCGATTTTAAGAACATTCACCCCATTTATGAAACTGTTAAGACCTTTCGTCCCATTTAGGTGTCGATTATTTTCCTGGCGAGCGATAGCGAGCCTGTAATTAAAGAGTAACCGGCCTTCGGCCGGGAAATTTTTCTACCGAAAAATTTACAAATTTATTTTGAAAGAGGGTCAAGGGGGTGTAATTTCAAGCTTGATGGAAGTTTAGGAAACGCACTAAAAACCTCCCCTTAATATTGATATTTATGGCTCCAACTTCTCTTAACCCAAAATTTGCAATTGGTAATTTTACGAGCTTTGGGCTGCAATGAAGTTCAAAGTAAAGTCTACACTGCAAAATATGTATACCTCGATGTGTAGTACTTATGTGGGCATTGCAAATTTATCTGAGTTTGGTATTAGTTGCTTAACATATTCTGGGTGTGGTGTCCCGAGTTCGAATCCCGGGAGGACAATATGCTTTTATTAGTTTATTCAAGTGCATTGGGTTTTTTAATGGATGATTAATGTTAAGCACGGGGGTGTTACTTATTTCAGCACAGTATTGATGTCTGCAATATGAAGTTCCTAACTGCCTGAAAGTCGTATATGTTAGTTGCAAATTCCAAGCAGTAAGAAAGTTCAAGCTTTAAGCATAGATATTTAGCTGAGAGAGAGAGAGAGAGAGAGAGAGAGAGAGAGAGAGAGAGAGAGAGAGAGAGAGAGAGAGAGAGAGTACAAAGGAGTACAAAGGAGTACACAGGCAATCAAGCAACAGGTCTAGTGACCCTTCTAGGCTGATTGTCCTCCAAAACACTGAGGATCAAGGGTCTAAACAGTGGTTTAGAGTGGGTAAGGGAACATTGGAAAGGGAACTACTGCCCTGGAACTAATGTCCGTGGAAGGATTAGGACGTTAGTAGGGGAGAGATGGGTTAGTAACTGAGGGGAGGATAAAATAAAGTTATTAATTTACAAACGCAGTCAGTCGCGGGTTTGATGCGAGATATTTGTCTAGGCGGAGTTTAAATTAATCAACGGTGCTGCAGTCTATAACATCTCGGGGAAGCCCATTCCATAAGTTGACAACTCGATTGAAGAAGAATTTTTTAGCTTCGTGTGATTTAAAAGATTTACCAATAATTTTGCACCCGTTTCCCCGCGTGTAATTAGATTGGTCGATAGTGAAGTACTTACTACAGTTCATATTGTCGATGCCTTTGATGATTTTGAACACTTGAATTAAGTCGCCTCTTAATCTGCGCTGGGTTAAAGGAGAGTGTGTGTGTGTGTGTGTGTGTGT
>CM064549.1:27780472-27812972 GCA_032716605.1 Paralithodes platypus | reverse complement strand
AAAATTGACAGAAATGGGTTGAAAGTTCTTAAAATCGTCAAAATAATGGGGCAAACGTCTTAAAATTAGAAAAACAATGGGGCTAAACATGAGGGAGAAAGGCGTCAAGAAAATAATCCCTCAAGTGGATATCTCCCCTTAAAGGTACCGCATAATATATATATATATATATATATATATATATATAATTGCACTACAGAAGGGCCAAACTTAATTGAAAGTGACTTGAAGCACGGACGAAGAGGATGGTGAACGAGACGACTTACCATCAACAACACCCTCCCCCCCCCCACCGCCCCCCCTCCCTTATATATATTTCACTTATCCCCCCCCCCCCCCTCTCTCTCTCTCTCTCTCTCTCTCTGATACCTAACAACCCCCCTGCACCGTACTGCAGAAAACAAGCGGGAACCAGCCTGTCGGAGGTGCAATTACAGATGGTATCATTCGGATGTATGTCTTCTACCTGCTGTCATTGGTGAAGCAGGGGGAGAGAGAGAGAGAGAGAGAGAGAGAGAGAGAGAGAGAGAGAGAGAGAGAGAGTATATACAAGACACATCCTAATCATCCGCCAGGGAGCTACACCTACTCTTTACTCTCTATCATTCATAGCTTATTATTTGTGACGTTCTCTCTCTCTCTCTCTCTCTCTCTCTCTCTCTCTCTCTCTCTCTCTCTCTCTCTCTCTCTTAGCCCCATTTATTATTATTATTATTATTATTATTATTATTATTATAATTATTATTTTATTTTGCCCGTGTCTTCAGTTCACACCTTTTTCTTCGCTTTATTTCTTGCATTTTTTTTTTCTGCCACTCTTTGTTTTATATTATTCTTTGTTTTATATTATTCTTTGTTTTATATTCTTTGTTTTATATTATTCTTTGTTTTATATTGTTCTTTGTTTTATATTATTCTTTGTTTATATTATTCTTTGTTTTATATTATTCTTTGTTTTATATTATTCTTTGTTTTATATTATTCTTTGTTTTATATTATTGTTTTATATTCTTTGTTTTATATTATTCTTTGTTTTATATTATTCTTTGTTTTATATTATTCTTTGTTTTATATTATTCTTTGTTTTATATTCTTTGTTTTATATTATTCTTTGTTTTATATTATTCTTTGTTTTATATTATTCTTTGTTTTATATTATTCTTTGTTTTATATTATTCTTTGTTTTATATTATTCTTTGTTTATATTATGCTTTGTTTATATTATTATTTGTTTTATATTATTCTTTGTTTTATATTATTCTTTGTTTTATATTATTCTTTGTTTATATTATGCTTTGTTTTATATTATTCTTTGTTTTATATTATTCTTTGTTTTATATTATTCTTTGTTTTATATTATTCTTTGTTTTATATTATTCTTTGTTTTATATTATTCGTTGTTTTATATTATGCTTTGTTTTTTTATTATTCTCCTGATGTGTCTACTTTTTATTAAGGGGGTGTTTTTATTAACCCACTTCTCCATCGCGCTTAGTCTTATTAGGTTTGAGACTCTATAAGACATTCGCCCCATTATTTTGGCGATGTTAAAATCTTTAGTGCCATTTAAGTGGCGATTAAGGGAGGGGGGGGGGGGGTACCCATTTTCCCCTACGTTTAGCCCCTGTATATTTGAGATTTTAAGACATTCGCCCAATTAGTTTGCGATGTTAAGTCCTTTCGTGCCATTTAAGTTGTGATTCTTTCCTGGCGAGCGATAGCAAGCCTGTAATTTAGGAGGAACCAGCCTTAAGCCTGGACATTATTCTAATAATAAATGCCCAAATTTATCTTGAAGAAGGGTCTAGGGAGTATTTTTTGAAGCTTGATGGAGGTCTAGGGAGGAAACTAAAAACAAAAAGAGTAAATAAGCCAATATAAATCTCCACCCTAACCATTTCTTCCAGTCTGTTGTGTTCCCGTTGTTATAGCGCTATCATTGAGTTCACAAATTATGCCAACATATGTACATTATTCTTTATATGTTACATGGAAAGGTGCACTGTAAATAATCAAGGGAAATAAAAGGTCTTGAAAAGGTATATACACAAAATAATTGGGTCCATTTGATGAAAGATGGTGATTTATCTAGATATTCACATATTGCATTGCACAAAACGTCAACAACCAAAATATCAATAGTACTCAGACACACGGCAATAATTACTATCACGCGTAAATATATCAACATTATAATACTGAGGGAATTTACACGACAATATCAAGCTGTAATATGTCAGAACGGCTTGTATTTATTATTACAAAAACGACCGAGACAATCCTGGACCTATCGCGTGTTTGGGGACTCTCTGTAAGCCGAGTATAATGTCTGGGTCGAATTCCCCTTCAATTTGGGTGTAATGTATGGCTCATTTACGTTATGGTCATGGACTTCACACGTACATACACTCACACACATACACACATACTCCTGAATGACACACACACATACACCTCAAGGCTACAATAAACCCCAGGGAGCGATGAACAAGTCCCGTATTACAACTTCCGTGTAGGAATTATTACACCGTGATCCTCGCCCAATTAACATGAAGATCCAAGACGTGAAGTGCTCTCTCTCTCTCTCTCTCTCTCTCTATATATATATATATATATATATGTATATATATATATATATGTATATATATATATATATATATATATATATATATATATATATATATGTATATATATATATATATACAGGGTGTCCCAGGAGGAAAGGGCAAAATTTTGGGAAATTATAGAACAAGGTATTTTAAGCATAAAATATTCTATAACAAAAAGTCCAAATTTCAACCGTTAAAAAGATATTGAAGGTTTTATATAGTGTCCTCCCCCGCATCACTGTAATGGACTCTTCCATGTCAAATAGTTTCCAACTACTCTAAAGTGAGCTAATATGTCTATAATCATTTTGCAACTTACAGAATTATAGTATCTTTAAAATAACATGGTAAAACAATTGCAGAAAGATGGAGGTGTAGTAGGCACTAGGACAGCCTTATGGGGAAATACTGAAGAAAATGCCATTTTCAAAATGCAATATCTCTATACCGGTCGAGATTTGGACTTTTTGTTATAGAACATTTTAGGCTTAGAATAATTTGTTCTATCATTTCCCATAGTTATGCCCTTTCCTCCTGGGACACCCTGTATATATACTGTATATATACTGTATATATATACCGGTATATATATATATATATATATACATATATATATATATATATATATATATATATATATATATATATCTTGCCTTCAAAAGGATGCATGGGGCTTAGTTGCTCACTCACGGCTCGAAACATCTCTATCTCTGAAGCTGCCTCGCTCCATTGCTTCACTGTCTCACCTCCTAGACTCGGATCCTCACTCTCAGAACGCCACCTATTGAGCAATGAACTCACTAGGCATTGTTCCCCTGTAGCATATTTTGAATATGGGAATATTCATACAGTGCATTTAAATAAAGGAACAATGAGGGTATTTATTTGGCGCTTCGGTGGGCTTTGTGGTAATGCACTGATACAGCACAAATTTCATCCCAATAATATATTCCCATTGACATATCAGGATTTGAACGCGGGTCCATCGGATTACCAGTCCAGTGTCAAGACCACTCTACCACACCTGTGTGCGTGTGTGTGTGTGTGTGTGTAAGGAGGCGTAACAATACATGCACACACTAATTATTATGCACAAGTACACGGACTCAGAAGTTCAGACTGAGTAAGTAGTCTCTGTCTCTCTCTCTCTCTCTCTCTCTCTCTCTCACACACACATACACACATACACACACAAACACACCAAAAATACACATACAGTATATGAACATACACCCACATACATATGCACACAATATATTTTTACTGATAGACATGGTGGTAGATATATATACAGATTATTTACCCATTTATGATCATAACGCGTGTGGACAGTTACTTATGGCTGCTTATTAGACAATTAGATACAACTTAGGCAGGATCTGTGGGAATGAAAATGGTGAAGACTATATCAATTAACCCTCTGATTTCCATATACCCTTACTTATCTTAATAAACTCGTCTAATAATAGCCAGAAAACAGAAAAGAAATGCATCATCGATTCTCAGAGGCTTATTAAACCCATTTAATTTAACCCCTTCACGCATTTATGACGCAGAGGTTGCCAGATTAGCAATAAGAAATAGAGTTCTCTCACTCTCCAAAATTAGAGTTCTGCCCACAGCTAACTCAAAGACAACTGCAGAGGTTGAAGTAACTAAACTAAAGGTTTCTAAATACCTCTGGTAGTAACAAAGGCTTTAAAGTATCCCCAATAGGCTCAAAATCGCGTCATATGTCGGAGAGGGTTAATGATAGAAAAGTAAATTACTATAATTACACTAATTAATTTGAAATACCTTTTTATACCTTGTTTATACCCTTAACCCCTTCAGCACCAGCATGACGTCTTTTTACAAATATTAATACGAATTTATGCATCTTTAGAAGGACCTATAACTATATACAGTATATACTATGCAGATGGGTTATTGAGATTGTATGCATCGCTTTGAGTTCTAGCTTTAGATAATAGGCAAAAGAATATCGCCTAATGGTACCCAGGGGTTAATTCTTTGCATTTATATTAACCCATACTGTACCGTTGATGTCATTATGAACATATTCTGGACGCTATCAGACGATTTTATTCAGCTTAGGAAGGATCTGTGGTAGCTCAGAGGATTATCGGAGATAGCTTGTAGCCTTTTAATTGTTAGAGGTCGTTCCTAAGCTGAAAATAATCATCTAATAGTTGCCAGAATATAAAGAAAAGGACGTCATCGGTACTGAATGGGTTAAAAGTTGTCATAATCACGACAATAACCTTTCTCTGTCCACATCACACCCGAGCAATAGAGGGGATGATGAAAGTATCTGTAATATCATGTAGTAAGAATGATAATAAAAAGTATGACAAATTTAAGGGTAATCTAAAGTATTGTTAACATTTACGAACTACATCGCAAACTTTTGGTATGAGGTAACATTAAGCATACACCCAGCATAGGTAAAAAAAAAAATATATATATATATATATATATAAGAGAGAGAGAGAGAGAGAGAGAGAGAGAGAGAGAGAGAGAGAGAGAGAGAGAGAGAGAGAGAGAGAGAGAGAGAGAGAGAGAGAGAGAGAGAGAGAGAGAGAGAGAGAGAGAGAGAGAGAGAGAGAGAGAATATGGAAGCGAAAACTAAGTGCAACGAAAACACGTTCTCTACAGTATATTTCCCGAACATGGTTAAAGTTAAAGTTGAAGTCATCTATTTTCCAACTTTAATAAAGTAGACGTGCCGTTTTGCCCAAAATCAAAACGGCATACCCAACTCTGCGATGGGTTACCATCATCACTACTAATACCATCATCAATCACACTATCACCATCATCTCTACAACTACCACAATCATCACTACTACTGTCATCATCACCATTACTATGATCATCACTACTACAATTACAATAATCTCTACTACTCTCACTATCATTACTACTACTGTCACCATTATAACTACTACTGTAAACCATTGTCATTACCATCATCATTGTTACTACAACTTTCACCATCATCACTACTACTATCACCATAATCTTACAATCATCATTACTAGTGTTAGCATCACCACTACTACTGTCACCATCATCACAATTGTCATCATTATCACTACAACTATCATCATCACTACTATTATCACCATCATTACTACTATCACCATCATCCCTACTACTACTACCATCATTTCTACTGTCAACTAACCTAACTTATCCAAACCGGGGCAAGTTTCTCATACAAATGAGAGGCGAGTTGTTTTTGGGGCGTTATCTCCAGAAACCATCACTAATGCTTTCACCATCATCACTACAACTATCCCCATTATCTACTACCATCATCGCTGGTACTATTACCACCACTATCACAACTACTTTCACAATAACGACTGCCCTCACTACCATAATAACCATCATCATCACTACTGGCAATATCATAACTGCTACCATAATCACCACAACTATCACTACTACACTCAGACACAATATAGTCACCACTACAGATCATCACCACCATGACAAATACTATCACAATCACCAACATCATCATTACTAGTACCATAATCACCATTATCATCACTTCTGTGATGTGTGGCATCCTGTGATGGTCATCATTGCTGCCACATAAGAGTGTGTGTGCCCCTGCGGGGCACACACACACAAGCATACAGACACAGTGATGTCATCACTACAACTACAACCATCATCACTACTATTATCACCAGCATCACTACTATACCATCATCCCCACTATTACTACCATCACTTCTAATGTCAACTAAACTAACTTAATCTAACTTAACCCAACAAATGCGGGGCAAGTTGTTTTCAGCCCCAGAACGATGACGTTCCCCATCATTGTTGGGGGGGGGGGGGAGAAACCATATTTTGGATCTAAAATAATAATTATTGCACAAATTAAAAAAAACATTTTTGACTGACGTTCGCATTCACCCAACAAATGTTCGTGTGAATTTTGGTGAAAATCCGTCCTACGGTCTAGGAGGAGTTTCGGGACAGACGGATGACGACGACAACAACGACAGATTTTTTTTTTACGGTGGTACCCACTATATGAAGGTTCCCCTTCGAGATAAATGTGCACATTTTTCGGTAGATCTTGATAAGGAAATGCGGCGAAATGTCTTAAATACGCCAAACTAATGGAATGAACGTCTTATAATCTCGAAGCTAAGTGGGCTAAATATGAGAGAGATGGGGATCCAGGAAAAACCCTATAGGCCCCCTTAAATGCATCTTGCTTTCATCTTCGAACTATTAACCCCTTCACCACCATTTAGTAGTTTTCGTAATATTCTGGTTACCATTAGACGACTTTCTTTAGTTTGTAATCCACCTATGCAACTAAAATGGGTAGAAACAATCTCAGTTAACCATCTTATAGGTAGCGCCAACGAATTTGACAATAAAGTAGACGTGCCGTTTTGCCTAAAATCAAAACGGCAAACCCAACTCTGCGATGGGTTACCATCATCACTACTAATACCATCATCACTACTACTGCCATCATCACTACAACTGCCACAATCATCACGACTACTGTCATCATCACCATTACTATGATCATCACTACAATTACAATCATCACTACTACTCTCATCATCACTACTACTGTCACCATTGTCACTACCATCTTAATCACTACTATCATCATTGATACTACAACTATCAACCATCATTACTACTATCATCACCACCATCTTACAATCATCATTACTACTGTTAACATCATCACTACTACTATAACCATCATCATTACTACTGTCACAAGTATTACCATCATGTATCCTATCACCATCATCACTACTACTGCCATCATCACCATTGCTATGATCTTCATCATCATAACTATTGTCATCATCACTACAACTTTCACCATCATCACGAATACTCGCACCATTGTCAATACCATCATCACTACTGTCATCATTATCACTACAACTAGCATCATTACTTGTCACCATCATCACTACTATTATGACCATCATCACTACTACTACAGTAGTACTGTCACTATCATATCTACTACTGTCACCATCATATCTACTACTGTCATCATCATCAATACAACTACAACCATCATCACTACTATTATCACCATCATCACTACTATCACCATCAATCCCACTATTACCACCATCACTTCTAATGCCAACTAAACTAACTTAACCTAGCAAATGCGGAGCAAGATGTTTTCGCCCCCAGAACGAATGCACACTAAGAACGCCATCATTGCTGGGAGGATGGAGGAGGGGGGGGGGGGAAGAGAGAGAGAGAGAGAGAGTCGGGGGGGGGGGGGGGGGGGGGGGGGAAACCATATTTTGGACCTAAAATCATAACTATTGCATAAATTCAAAAATATTTTTTTGACTGACGTTCGCATTCACGCAACAAATGTTCTGGTGAAAATCCGTCCAATGGACTACGAGGAGTTTCGGGACAGACGGATGACGACGACAATTTTTTTGGTGGTACCCACTATACGGGGGGGCGATACCAAACTCTGCTTACGCAGAGTTGATAATCTTGATCCCTGACCTCTCTGTAATTCAAAAGGGCCTAGAGCAAGCTGGCTGTAAATATCCACACCTATATCCTGGTGAACTCTTCCCGAATGATAGAAACGTCAGCCTGATTGCTTTCATTCATTTCTCGTTATAAGAAGTTTAGGGGTCAAGATTATTGTCAAGTTCGCTGGCGCTACCTCTAGTCAAATAGATCCTTCCTAAACTGCATAAAATCATCTAATTCTAGCTAGAATCAAAGGTAAACAGGCATCATGGTGCTGAAGAGGTTAATCATTCCTCAAGAACATTATTATATTCAGGCACACATCCACAACTTACGTACAGTTGGCAGAATAAGTTCTCCACCACCTTGGGATTTTCATGATGCAAGTATTACATATTGCTGGGAACAGCTTAGACATAATAGTTAGCAATTAATTCACTCCACAGTTTGTAAAAAAGATGCAAAGGAGAGTTTATTTGATATTTGATTATACCTGTCTTATTTGCGTAATGAAAATGATGGGTTAATTGGTAAAGAACTTTTTCCGACGATTGTACCTGCTTCATATGTCTACACCTGTACATTATAGATAACCATGAAATACTACAATAGTGGCGAAAAATGAACGAAAATAACTGAGATTAAAAGTTAAGAGACGATGCATTAAGAGACGATGCACTAGTATGGAAAAGGAACACGAAACTGTAATGTGCCTCTATTACATTAAATTATATTCCTCATTTCCATACAGATCCATCCTATAGCTTCCGCATATCGTGGTACCCAAAATCCTTGCCTTGCAGGTCATTCAGCGAATTAAAATAACGGAACCTCAAATCAAATGACATGCTTTTGATTTAGTTACCCATATATATCCATTTTCTTCAATTCTTCAAATAGAAAGAATTGTTTTCTATGAGTGACTAAATCAAATTTACTAAAATGCAAAAGAGTTTTATATGTTTTACAGATTATTTCTAAGTCGTCTAAAAATTGCAAGCTAAGATACATTAACATTAACATATTTCCATCATAAAATAAATGAAAAATATCGCAAAACAAGCTACAAAAGTATCATGGTAGTTTGTAGATATTTTGGGCGACCAGTTTGGATTCTCTCGCTCGGGAACAAGCATTCATTTCAAATCATCTGAAGAGTGCGCATGCGATTTCTTTACCTGTGTTAGTTTGTGAGATTTGTTCGTAGCGATTAGCTTATAATACGCATCCAGTGAATCAATTTGACTAGCTGTAAAGCTATTTGTAATTTATTATAGCTAAAAGCAAATAATAGACTAGCTTCATTGTATTGTATCTCGTTATACTAGTCTTAACCGATATATTTTAAATATGAGTCGGTGTTCAGTGATCCTGGGGAGGGATTACAAGTTCTATGGTGCCATGTTCCCTCCTGTGGAAGAGTTGGATTACGAACCACCAGGGGATAGTAGCGATGAGGAGGACTTGGGGTATAACAGGAGTATATTGCTTTGTAATTATTCCTTTGGTGAGCAACTAACTCTCCAAAATGTTGATCAAAATTATTACGTTAATGTTGAATCCTGCAAAAAAGTGGATCAGAAGAGATTGAAGCTTCATCCACACAGCTTTGAGAAAACCGCCGAGACCAAGGTGGTACCAAAACCTGTGATGGGTCCCCGATCTCAGCTGGCTCACCGAGATCAGCTGGCACCTAAATCTCAGCTAGCCCACCGATCTCAACTGGCACCCCACGCTCGGCAGGAACCCCAAGATCAGCTGGCTCACCGAGATCAGCTGGCTCACCGAGATAAGTTGGCTCACCGAGATCAGCTGGCTCACCGAGATCAGCTGGCTCACCGAGATCAGCTGGCACCTAAATCTCAGCTAGCCCACCGATCTCAAGTGGCACCCCGCGCTCGGCCGGAACCCCAAGATCAGCTGGCTCACCGAGATCGGCTGGCTCACCGAGGTCCTGCGAAACGAAAGCGAGACGAGAGTGTGGAATTCCGTGACCCTAAGAAAAGGCTTTTCCACAAAAAATTTGACCTGGTCCGCGGCCAAGATAACTTTTTGGATCGCCATGTGCACCATCATGGCCATGATCACCCTTTTGATCACCATCACCATGTGCACCATCACCAACATAGCAAACGCTCTCACCACAACTCTTCTCATAAACGCCAACACCACCATTAATATCTTCACCATTAATTATCCCCTGTGCTTTACCTTCATTCCTAACTCCATCACATGCACTCCCTTCAGTACCATTCTATATAAAGCATTAATAAGATAAATATGAAAGGAATTCCTATTATATATTGTTTCTTTTTATATATACTTTTTATGGATGTTATATTTATTATACTGTATTTATTTTCTAGTTGCATGGTTGCAAATGAAGAAGGATCTCTATTAACACCTTGAGGATTTTGATGTATTTTGACAATTTATTCATGTTATCATTAGACGATTGTATGTAGCGTAAGAAGGATCTATGGGAAAGAAAAGGGTTAAGACAATTTCCATTAACCCTCTAACTTCTATATATTCTTCCTAACCTCAATAAAAAGTCTAATAGCCAGAATAAACTGTCAAACTGCGTCATAATTCTCAAGGGGTTAACATACATATACAAGGATTTATTAGTACTATTATTATCACTACTATTATCACCATCATCACTACTATCACCATCAATCCCACTATTACTACTATCACTTCTAATGCCAACTAAACTAACTTAACCTAGCAAATACGTAGCGAGATGTTTTTGCCCCCAGAACGAATACTTTCTTAAGGGGCTCACACACTAAGAACGTATTCATTGCTGGGGGCGGGGGAGGGTCCGAGGGGGGTCGGGGGTGGGGGGGGGGTAAAACCATATTTTGGGTAAAACCATATTTTGGACCTAAAATCATAACTATTGCATAAATTCAAAAAATCTTTTTTGACTGACGTTCGCATTCATGCAAAAAAAAATCATGTGAAATTTGGTGAAAATCCGTCCAACGGTCTAGGAGGAGTTTCGAGACAGACGGAAAACAACGACGACGACGACAGACATTTTTGTCGTGTGGTACCCACTATACGTGGGGGGGGGGGGGGGGGCGATACCAAACTCTGTTTTACGCAGAGTTGATTATACATATTCAGTATTACACACAGGGGGGTATCACATGGAAGATTTTATCGTCAACTTTCCGCTTACCATCAACATTTTCAGCAACGTTTCCGAGATCTTTTGCACTGGTATCGGAAACTAGACTGAAGATAAATTAATGTAGGCGACAAAATTCTCACACAAGTTTAAGGGGGTGTTTTTTTCTGGACCTCCTCCTCCCTCATGTTTAGCCCAATTAGTTTTGATATTATAAGACAGGCGCCCCTATTGTTTGACGATTTTATGACCTTTCACCCATTCTTTTGTCGATTTTGATACTTTTTGTGCCTTTTAGGTGTCAAATTATTTTCTGGCGAACGATAGCAAGTTTACAATATAAGAAGAACCTGCCTGCGGCCGGGAAACTTCAAATTTATCTCGAAAGGGGTCTAATGTGTGTTTATGTTTTCTTTTATTATTTATTTTTTTAATAACTTAATGATAGCCAGAATAAACTGCCAAACTGCGTCATAGTTTTCAAAGGCGGTGTCACACGAGCGATTTTCCCGTCAACTTTTACGAGTAATCGTTGTCTGGCAGCTTGAAAAAATTTGTTCCATAAGAATAAAACTGTCTAACATAATTTACTTAAGATCTAGTTCCCGATTCCAATGCGAAAGAGCCTCAAAGTAGTACCAGAACAAAATTGCACACTGAAAATTGCCGGAAAATGCCTTAAGCCGCTGTCACACGAGCGATTTTTCCGTCAATTTTCCATGAGCAAGTTTTTTTTCGTTATATTTAGGGACTTTTTTGCACTGGTATCGGTAACTAGACTGAAGGTAGAGTATGTTAGGCGGGTGAATTATGATACAGTGTAACATTTGAAGCTGCCAGACCATAATTGCCCGTACAAATTACTCGAAAAACGGCTCGTGTGACTCCGGCTTTAGTATGACAGGCTTTTTAAAGTGGTAAAAACAACTCTCCATTTTCTAGAGCGGCAATTTAGATAATGTTCCAAGATATTTTTTTCTTTACAATTGATGGTCATTTAATGTTCACGATTTTAATTTCCTGCGAGAACAGAGTGGCTGCTAGTTTTATTGTGCTTGGAACACTATACACATTATTTAGTAAACATAAATATATAGGTTTTATTCGTATGTAAAAGAAATTAGTCAAATTACACTTCATCGTTTTGGTATAGTATTAGTTTATCTGCCTCTCTGTATTGCACGGGGCTGGAGTTCTCGAAAAGAGGCTCCAGTCCTGACGTTATTCTTGACTTACAGTGTGCTGGCTTAATAATCCAGAAGGGTTGATAACCTTTGAAGTCCTATTTTTAACTAAAATCCCTCTTGCTTCATCTTCCCTTCCCTCTCCTTTCCTTCTCTTTTCTTCAACCCTTCCCTCTCTTTCCTTCCCCTTCCCTGCAGTTCCCACCTGTTCCCATGCCATCCACTCCTCTCCCTAACCACCAACTCACCTCACTTCATCTGGATTAATCTGCACTGGCGAAATTTTCTCTCCTCTCCTCCCCTCCCTTCCATTCCTTCTAATTCCCTTCCTTCTCTTGCTAATTTATTCCTTCCTTTAATTAATGTCCATTTCATTCCCATTATCCGTCTCAACCCATCTCTGCCCTTCTCTCGTTTTCCCATCTGTTGACTCTATTGTGTCTATTATTCGTCACATGCAATTGGCACCGATGAACACGCCACCCTTTGGTATTTTGTATAAAGTTAACTCCCCTAGACAGGTACCGACCAAGGTTGATGAGTCCCATTCACCCGGATTTTTATAAGGTCTCCCCTAGATGGGTTGCCGACCAAGGTTGACGAGTCCCAACCCTATTCCTTCCATTCTTTTGCTGTCCACATCATTCACAGCATCTGTCTCTACTCACCATTTTTCTTTCCTTCCTTTCTCTGTTCTCTCTTCCCCCTTCCCTTCCTCCAATCCTATCCCCCCTCCCCCCCCCCCCTGCCCACCATCTCACCTGACATCAGCGGGATTCATCTGACCTTAAAGTAATTCTCCGACCCTCTTCCCTCCCCTTCCTTCCCTCTTCTCCCATTCCCTTCTATTGTCTCTCCTTCCCTTCCCTCTACATATATTCTCTCCACTCCCATTCCCTCCTTCCCTCTCTCCCCTTCCCTCTCCTCCTCTCATCTATGTAAATCTCTCCCCTCTCCTTCCCCTCCCTCCCCTTATTTTTCTAACCTCTACTCCATTGCAGCATTATTCCTCTCACCGATTGTGTTCCCTTCCCTTCTCTCCCCTCCCCCTTCTCTTCCTCATCCCTCCACTCTCATCCCTTTCCTACCCTCTCCTTCTCCTTCCCTCCCCTTTTTCTCTGACGTTTACTCCATTGCAAAGTGACCTTTCTCCCCGTTTTTGTTCCCTTCCCTCTTCTTTCTCTTCTACCCCTCCCTTCCCTCTCCTCTCCCTTCCCTCTCCTCTCCCCTTCCCTCTCCTCTCCCTTCCCTCTCTACAATGGTGGTTTTGGTGCCCTTATTACCAAAAAGATATAAACAAGCTAGAACGAGTTCAACGTAGAGTTACCAAAATGATACCTAGCCTAAAGAACAAACCATACGAAGAGCGTCTTAGAGAATTAAATCTATTTCCTTTAACCCAGCGCAGATTAAGAGGTGACTTAATTCAAGTGTTCAAAATCATCAAAGGCATCGACAATATGAACTGTAGTAAGTACTTCACTATCGACCAATCTAATTACACGTGGGGAAACGGTTGCAAAATTATTGGTAAATCTTTTAACTCACACGAATCTAAGAATTTCTTCTTCAATCGAGTTGTCAACTTGTGGAATGGGCTTCCCCGAAACGTTATAGACTGCATCACCGTTGATTCATTTAAACTCCGCCTAGACAAATATCTCGCTTCAAACCCGCGACTGACTGCGTTTGTAAATGAATAACTTTATTTTATCCCCCCCTCAGTTACTAACCCATCTGTCCCCTACTAACTTCCTAATCCTGCCACGGACATTAGTTCCAGGGCAGTAATTCCCTTTCCAATGTTCCCTTACCCACTCTAAACCACTGTTTGGACACTTGATCCTCAGTGTTTTGGAGGACAAGCAACCTAGAAGGGTCACTAGATCTGTTGTTGCTTGATTTCCTTTGTACTCCTTTGTACTCCTTTGTACTCCTCTCCCCTTCCCTCTCCTCTCCCTTCCCTCTCCTCTCCCCTTCCCTTCCCCCTCCCTCCCTTCTCCCTTCATCCTCTTTTTTCTGCGACCTCTACTCCATTGCAGCATGACCCTTCTCGCAGTTCCAAAGGCTGGTTTAAATCCCTAAATGTGATTACCTTAGCACTGAGATGGTTGAGTGGTTGAGTGGGGTTTTGTGGTTGTGGTGATTGTAGTAGTGGTTGTGGTGATTGTGGAGATGGTTGTGGCTGTTGTGGTGCTTGTAGTAGTGGTTGTGGTGATTGTGGTGGTGGTAATGGTGATTGTGGAGATGGTTGCGGCTGTTGTGGTGCTTGTAGTAGTGGTTGTGGTGATTGTGGTGGTGGTAATGGTGATTGTGGAGATGGTTGCGGCTGTTGTGGTGATTGTAGTAGTGGTTGTGGTGATTGTGGTGGTGGTAATGGTGATTGTGGAGATGGTTGCGGCTGTTGTGGTGCTTGTAGTAGTGGTTGTGGTGATTGTGGTGGTGGTAATGGTGATTGTGGAGATGGTTGCGGCTGTTGTGGTGATTGTAGTAGTGGTTGTGGTGATTGTGGTGGTGGTAATGATGATTGTGGAGATGGTTGTAGCTGTTGTGGTGATTGTAGTAGTGGTTGTGGTGATTGTGGTGGTGGTAATGGTGATTGTGGAGATGGTTGCGGCTGTTGTGGTGATTGTAGTAGTGGTTGTGGTGGTGGTAATGGTGATTGTGGAGATGGTTGCGGCTGTTGTGGTGATTGTAGTAGTGGTTGTGGTGGTGGTAATGATGATTGTGGAGATGGTTGTGGTGATTGTGGTGATTGTAGTAGTGGTTGTGGTGATTGTGGTGGTGGTAATGATGATTGTGGAGATGGTTGTAGCTGTTGTGGTGATTGTAGTAGTGGTTGTGGTGATTGTGGTGGTGGTAATGATGATTGTGGAGATGGTTGTGGTGATTGTGGTGATTGTAGTAGTGGTTGTGGTGATTGTGGTGGTGGTAATGATGATTGTGGTTTTGCTTTAGGTGATTATGGTAGTGGTAATGGTGACTAATAGTTGTGGTGGTTTTATTAAATGCAGTATTTGTTGTGATGGTTGCAATAGTTGTGATTGTGGTGGTTAAGGTTGTTGTTGTGGTTGTTGTTGTGGTTGTGTAGTTATTGTAGTGGTTTGGTAGTTGTAATACAGTTGGTGTGGTGGTTGTGGTTGTGATAGTTATTGTAGTGGTTAGGTAGTTGTTGTAGTGGTTGTGGTAGTTGTTATGGTGGTTGTGGTTATGCTAGTTATTGTGGTCGTTAGGTAGTTGTTGTAGTGGTGGAGGTGGTGCTGTGACGGTTATTATTCAAGGGCTTGTGATTTTAGTGATTGTGGTTGTAGCAGTGATTATATATGCTGTTATGATTGTTGTTAGTCATTGATGGTTGTGGTCGTTATGGTTGTTGATCGTGAGTGATGGTTCCAAGGGCCAGTAATTGTAGAGGTTGTGGTAGTTGTAGTGGTTGTGGTTGTTATGGTCGTTGTTTGTGAGTAATGGTTCAAAGGGCCTGCGATGTGGTAGTTGTAGTGGTTGTAGTAGTTGTAGTCGTTATGGTTGCTGTTTGTGGGTGATGGTTCCAAGGGTCTGTGATTGTGGTAGTGGTTGTGGTGGTGGTTGTGGTAGTTGTATTGGTTGTGGTCGTTATGGTTGTTTGTGGGTGATGGTTCCAAGGGTCTGTGATTGTGGTAGTTGTAGTGTGGTAGTTGTTGTGGTAGTTGTAGTGGTTGTGGTAGTTGTAGTGTGGTAGTGGTTGTGGTAGTTGTAGTGGTTGTGGTAGTTGTAGTGTGGTAGTGGTTGTGGTAGTTGTAGTGGTTGTGGTCGTTATGATTGCTGTTTGTGGGTGATGGTTCCAAGGGTCTGTGATTGGAAAATTGGAGGTCAGGGAGCGATGCTTTAATTGCTGGTCTGAGCTGTGTTGTTGTTGTTGCTGCTGCTTTTGTTGTTGTTGTTGTTTTTGTTGTTGATATTATTGTGTTTGTTGTTGTTGATGATAGTGTTGGTGTTTTGTTGTTGTTGCTGTTCTTTGGCGATTTTAAGACGATTTTTGCCATATAGCTGTCGATGTTTTGCTGACGAGTGATAGCGAGCCTGAAATTTAGAAGGACAAATGTACAAGTTTTATCTCGAAGGGAGGTCTCGGGAGTATTTTTTAAAGTTTGATAGGGAAACTACAACAAATAAAAATAAAAATGAACAAATTAATACAAATCTCCACTTAAAGTGTATTGTTACAGCTGCCAGATCAAAATGGCCAAAATATAAACTATGACAAAATATGCTCGTGTCATATACCGTACTCCCTTTAACTCGGATTCACACGTTCTATTGTCAGGCATTTTGATGTTCACTCTTTATAATATATATATATATATATATACAGTATATATATATATATATATATATATATATATACGAAACAAGGGGAGGACTTGGTGGTAAAGGCCAGAATGAGTCGGCGATTGTAATAAATATTTACGATGGTTGACTGTGGTGGTTGTAATGAACAACGGTGATATTTGTAATTAATAATTGTGATAAGTGATTTTATTAATGAGTAATTGTGATTATTGTGGAAAGTGCCATGCGCTATTATGGTGAAGGTAATGAATAATTGTGATGATTGCGTTGATTGTGATGACAAATTGTGGTAATTGTAGTGAATGATTGTAGGCAAGTTAACAGTGGAGGCAATTGTGGTGGTGTCCAGAGAGAGAGAGAGGGGAATGATTGTGGTCAAAGGTGGGTGAGTGTGATTGTTGTGGATGAGTGGGTGAGTAATGTGGTCATATTGCGGGACGGGCAGGACGAGAGAGGAAGTGCTGGTTGTGGTTGTTGTTGGGGTTGTTGTGGTTGTTTAAGTTGATGTAATTGTTGTTGTGAAAGTTGTTGTGGTTGTGGTTGTTGTTGTTGTTGTTGTTGTTGGGGTTGTGATTGTTGTTGGGGTTGTAGTTGTTATTGGGGTTGTAGTTGTTATTGTTATGGTTGTGAATATTGTTGGGGTTGTAGTTGTTATTGGGGTTGTAGTTGTTATTGTTATGGTTGTGATTATTGTTGGGGTTGTAGTTGCATTTGTTGTTGTTGAAGCTGTGGTAATTGTGATTGTGTTGGTGGTGGTTATTGTAATTGTTGTGGTTGTTAATTTGTGTGGGGTTTTTGTTGTTGTTATTGTGGTTGTTGAAGTTGTTGTTCTTGTTTAAGTTGTTGTTGTGATTGGTGTGATTGGTGTTGGTTGTTTCAAGACGCTATTACGCATTTCTTTTCTGTTTTCTGGCTGTCATTAGACGATTTCTATATTGATTAGGATGGGTATATGGAAGTCAGAGGATTAATTGAGTCAATCTTTATTCTCTTAATTCCCACACATCCTTCCTAAGCTGTATAAAATCGCCCAATGATAACCAGAATAAACTATCAAAATGCGTCGTAATATTCAAAGGGTTAAGGGGAGATCTCCACTTGAGGGATTTTTTTCTTGACCCCTTTCTCCCTCATGTTTAGCCCCATTGCTTTTGATATTATAAAACGTTCGCCCCATTAGCTTGGCGATTTTAAGAAGTTTCACCCCCTTTATGTCACTTTTAATACCTTTCGTCCCATTTAGGTGTAGATTTTTTCCTGGCGAGCGATAGCGAGCCTGTAATTTAAGAGGAGCCGGCCTTCGGCCGGGACATTTTTCTACCGAAAATGTACAAATTTATCTTGAAAGGGAGTCAAGGGGGTGTAATTTCAAGCTTGATGGAAGTCTACGAAACACACTAAAAACCTCCCCTTAAATGTGTAGATTATTATGGACACTTTCATTAACCTTTTCATACCCAATATTAGGTTAGAGTGTAAGTGTGTATTGCGGTGAGAGTGAACACAAAAAATATATATATATATTGTATGTGATATATTTTGTCATCAGGTGGACTCAAGACTATATTGATAACTGTGTAACTTTAATAACTGTGTAATAAAGATGGCGGCATGGCAATTTACCGGCAGCAGGAACAATACCATTTAGTACCGAGTGTGTTGTTCGTTGTAGTACCGTGCAGGCGAACAGTGTGGAGTTAAGCTAGCATCCGATTAAATTACATGCATGCTTGATTCTTGTGGTTACAGACAATACACTAATGGCCACAAGGATAGCAACACACACACACACACACACACACACACACACACAAACACATAAAAACAACCATAACTATACCAAAAAGAAAATGCCATTCCACAAGTACTGCACAAATAATCGGTACAGTCCTATCTGGTAACCTACAGTTAGGTATCATTACATGTGCTGAATATATCGACATGTGCATATATATATATATATATATATAAATATATATGTGGAGGTAAAATCACAAATAAGTGTGATCAAATTATGTAGTAAAACTCGCTAGGAAAATTGAAACAATGGAACACCAAGCTTTCGTCTATTCTCTCAAGACATCTTCAGGGTAATACAAGAAAACAGGGGGAGAGTGAGGCTTAAATACCCGTCCTAAATCATCTGTGAGTTGCTAACTAGCATATCAATACAAATATATATATATATATATATATATATTAAAAGTAAGTATCTGTAAGCAACACACATGGACATAATTCCTCGGCATATAAATTAAACAGATTAATATATTAGAGAAAAACAGCCAAAAAAATACTCAGGTGAAAATCCGATTACATATCCCCGGTAGAAGGAGATAAATTAAATTACTATAATTATCTCTACGGCAGGACCATCAACTCCAATCCCGGGAAGGCTTACTGGGTTAATTTAGATAGAGGAGAGAGAGAGAGAGAGAGAGAGAGAGAGAGAGAGAGGGAGAGAGAGAGAGAGAGAGAGAGAGAGAGAGAGAGAGAGAGAGTGTGTTACGTCCTGGGATATATAAACACTGGGCTCTTTCTATTGGACTAGGTATGCGGCAACAAGCAACAACAGAAAACGCTAGATCCAACCCTTATCTATAAACCCAGGCAACAAACCACCCTAAACCGTCAAGAGTCCTGCCTGGACAACGAGGTATCCTATGACTCGGTTACAGGGTGCACGCACTATAGACTGCTGATAGTCAAGCAGGCTATATAAAAGATCACACAATTAAGTTGACTTAAAGCTTCAAGGAAAAGATAGATAACGGAATTAAATTGCAGAAACAATTTAATAACAAACTAGAAGAAAGTACATTTAACGTTACGTTAATTAATACAACTAATCACCCCTGCGTGAAAGAAGGTGAAAGCAAACAGTCCTCAAAACATCGTACAGGTAGACAAGATGCAGGTTGCTAAACTGCATGCGGCTACCGTAGGATCTGATGCTTAGCAAAGAAAGTACGTTACGGATTTAGAGAACTCTTAACTCATAAGCAGGAATAAATACTAGTGATAGGACCTACAGTGTATAATGGCATAGGTATAATTAAATAAAAGCAGCAACTCTCAACATAACCACATACAGGTGTGCTTCTCACTCTTAGTCAGGCAAGCCTGCTCGGACAGAGTCTCTAAGCCACACCCTGACTCACAATGCTCACAAAAACGGTAAACTGTGGCACAATAACAAGCATACAGAAATAATAAACCCCTAGCTGTTAATCTGCCAGGTGGCAGAGGTCTAGCTGGAAGGATATAGGCTTCGGATACCCGGGCTGAGCCACCTGCTCTAGCCTAGGGACGTTCCCAAGTCTGTGCGCCAAATTACTCTAATTGAAAGGGTGCTCTCTTGAGAGACTCAGATCGCAAGTATCTGACTCTCTCCTGGCGACCCTAAAACAAAAGCAAGACGTGCTAGCGCAGTGTTGAGTGGACTAGGCAAGGGCCCTCACACAACACAACACTAGACACACAGGGACACAGACAAGAAAATGCCCCCAGACTCCCACGGGTATCCTAGTAAAGTCGAGCGGGTCCACAGGACTCGCACCAGCAGACTTTACTTAAAGGATCGCAAAAAGCCTCCCCTCCGGTCTAGCCCCTGCTAACTTGACACAAGAACACACTAGCAAGCATGAAACCACCAAATATGAGACAACAAAAAAGCTTCCTAGGTCTCATTAACAATTACATCTCTGCATAAGGCCCAAAATCCTATCTAGTTATCTGAGAGCTCGTCGTTAATACAATAATAGATATAAGGTCTATCAAGGGGATGAGATAATTAAATAGATTGGTGAAGTAGTGCAAGGAAGGTATACAAAGTAAGAGAGAAAGTTTCTAAGTGGGGTTGAGAGGGATAGATATCAAGGGGGTCCGAAGGGTACGACAGTGAGGTGAGCTCTGAGTCTTGAATCTGTCTGGACCCCACCCTAGGCATGCAAAGTACATCCCATGCTTGGCAACACTCAACACAGTTGCCGGGTCAAAATCGTCTACCCCATGCGTGAGTCGAAACTAAGCCTAACGTTGCAATGAAATGCATATGGCAACGCTTCAGGCTCGTCCCAAGCTGGCAAGCGAAGCAACGTCCCAAGCTGGTCTCTCTCTCCCGCTCGTCTCCTCCCGCCCTCACTAAACTTACATCTTATATATTATAATGAAATAATCAACTATCGAGAATAAAATATACTAAAATGCGTTGGTTAAGAATAAGGGCAGCTACAAGCTGTGAAACAACATAAGAATATCCCAGACATTAGTTACGTTGTCGTAGGATATATACTAAGGAAAAGCCTGCCGGCCGGCTGCCGCCAGCCGGTTTCTGAACGGCTGGGCAGCCGAGGCGCGCGCACGCCCGCACGTGGCTACTATGCAGAAGCGTCACAAGAGAGAGAGAGAGAGAGAGAGAGAGAGAGAGAGAGAGAGAGAGAGAGAGAGAGAGCGCGAGAGAGAGCGCGAGAGAGAGAGAGAGAGAGAGAGAGAGAGAGAGAGGGGTATATAAACAACATAAAGGAGATATGAAGGTTCTCGATGGAGGTTCTACTAGGTACTAGAAGAATAACATAAATATACTGTATATATATATATATATATATATATATATACTGTATATATATATACCGGTATATAAGCCTCGCATTTTGACAGTATAATCTGGCCATCATTAGACGATTTAATACAATTTAGAAAGAATTTGTAGGATTAATATGGGTAAAGAATGTCTCAATTAACCTTCTAACTGCCATATACCCTTCCTAATATGAACACAGTCGTCTAATAATAGACAGAAAACAGAACAAATACGTAATTGGATCTTGAAAGGGTTTTAAATATAAGTTAATCAGCTACTCTTTACCCAATCCTAGAATCTTTCAAAATAAGTTAAGCAAGGGATGATCTGTAAACTAGAGTATATTTCAAGCTAATAATAAACTCTTATAGCAAAGAATACGTCACACGGAGAGAGAGAGAGAGAGAGAGAGAGAGAGAGAGAGAGAGAGAGAGAGAGAGAGAGAGAGAGAGAGAATCAGAATCAGAATCAGAATCAGAATATTTATTTTTCCATTTTACAATGGTTCTTCACATAAAACATTACAAAAATATTAAAATACATACATTATATATGTATGAGAGAGAGAGAGAGAGAGAGAGAGAGAGAGAGAGAGAGAGAGAGAGAGAGAGAGAGAAAGAATCACTCACGCAAATGCAATCACACAGAGTTACTAATGCTACTCAAGACTCTTTGTCTCCCTATCACTCTCACGCACGCACACACACACACACACACACACACACACACACACACACACACACACACACACACACAGGTACATTTACGAACTCTCTCTTAAATACACATACACTCCTCCACACATACACACAACCTTTCTCGTACACAAATCCACCCATACAGTTAATCCCTGGCTTTCTACCATCCAAACACACACACACACACACACACACACACACACACACACACACACACACACACACACTACTAATCCCAACCAGGGCTAAAAGCAAAAACACCTCTCGCTAAACTCAACTTTTTGTGTGTGTGTGTGTGTGTGTGGGTTTTTTTTGCGGAAATTTGACTCCCTTAGCAGCTCATTTCTCGGTAATATAGGCATAACAAGAGGCTATGCCTTATATCTGCATTATATTATTGCCAAGATTTCGTAATGAATCATCCCTTAAATGGGCTAAGGACACTGTATATCAATCAATCAATCTATCTAATCTATGTCTATTCATTTATCCATCTATCATCTATCTAGCTATCTATCTAATCTATCTATCTATCTACCTATCTTTTATTGGTATCTTTCCTCTCATCCATATTCTTTAATCATCTTCAATTTTCCTGCCTCAGCCAAGCCCCTCTCTTTATCCTATCAATTCTCTCTCTCTCTCTCTCTCTCTCTCTCTCTGTCCGTCTACCTTTTACTTACTCTCATTCGCTCTCACTCTATCTATCTATCAATCGCTGTATCAATCTGCCTCTGCCCCTCTCTATCTCTCTCTCTCTCTCTCTCTCTCTCTCTCTCTCTCTCTCTCTCTCTCTCTCCCTTTTATCCTCGTTTTATTGCTTGCCCATCTTCATTTCTTCGTCTGTCGCTATTCCTTCATTCACTCTCCTCTATTATTTAAAATGCAGTTCTCAATGTCACGCATTTCACCATTTTCGCGATTCTGATGTATTCTTGTCACGATCCATTTTAAATTTATATTCACCAACTTAGCAAGCATATTCTAAGACTCTCGTTGTTATCTATTTACCAATGTGAGTGCTTAAAATATATACACTTCATTGTAACTATCCGCCTTATTAAGGGGAGTGACCTGCATTGTTCTCTTACTTGGTTATATCCATTCGGTCACATCCAGCCTACTGTTTGAAGACATTTATCCCCATCCAGGTGTCGATTTTTTCCTGGTGAGCGAAAAGGGGCTCCAGTCCTGACGTTATTTATGACTTACAGTGTGCTGGCTTAATAATCCAGAAGGGTTGATAGCCTCTGAAGTCCTATTTTAACTAACTAACCAATTTCTGTCAGGTTAGCTTGCATACACTCTAGTGAACATTTGTTACGTTCCATCAGGAGTAATATGCAGAAGTTAAGTTTTCTGAGCGCTAATGAAGACGCCTTGAAACACTGGCGTTTAAGGGGAGGTATTTAGTTTGTTCCCTAGACCTTCATCAAGCTTAAAATTACACCCCCTTGAGTCCCTTTCAAGATAAATTTGTACATTTTTCGGTAGAAAAATTTCCCGGCCGAAGGCCGGTTCCTCTTAAATTACTGGCTCGCTATCGCTCGCCAGGATAAAATCGACACCTGAATTGCACGAAAGGTCTTAATATGGGGTGAAAGTTCTTAAAATCGCTAAACTAATGGGGCAAACGTTTTATAATATCAAAAGCAATGGGGCTAAACATGAGGGAGAAAGAGGTCAAGATAAAAATCCCTCAAGTGGAGATCTCCCCTTAATAACAAAACAAAGTCGATATTAATGCTATGCTTCTTAAGGTTTGTGGTTGTACAATACATATGCTCTCTCTATCTATCTATCTATCTATCTCTCTCTCTCAATACCTCACTACAAAATTGGGCTACTTCTTGCTATATATCCTACCAGGCTGTCCAGCATCTTCGTCTGGAGCAAATAATAATTCACCTGACTTATTGCGCCCTAGGTGTAAATGTGTCTTTTTTTTTATTGTATTTGTCCTCTCTTTCTCTCTGTCTTTCCCATTATATGTTTATTTCCCTTCCACATATCCTCCCTAGCATCTCGGGCTACGAATTAGGTGAAGTATTGCTTGAGAGACAACGCACCTTAATCTGTTGCGTCCTCGATGGCAATTGGGATCCCTGGTTGCTGTGGTAAATTTTCTCTCCCTCACTCACTCACTCACTCACTCACTCTCATTCCATGTTCTGTCTCTCCTCAGATCCTCCCGGGCAGCCCAGCATCTCGGGCTACGAATCCGGGGAGGTGCTCTTGGCCGGAGAACGCCGCACGCTAACCTGCCGCGTCCTGGGAGGCAACCCGCGTCCTTGGGTGCTGTGGTACCGCGATGGCCGCCTCATGGACGACACCACCACCCAGGACGCCGTCGGGGTGTTCAACGCGTACGAGGTGGCGGTGACGGCGGATGAAGACGGGGCCGTGTACGAGTGTAGCGTCACCAACGACCTCCTGGAGAATCCCTACACGGCCAACGTTACCCTCACCGTCTATTGTGAGTCTTACTGGATTATATAAAAAAAAAAAAAAAAAAAAAAAAAAAAATGGGGACTGGGCCTTAGTACATATTGACATACATACATACATACATACATACTGGATTATTTGGGCTTTAAGGGGAGATGGGCCGGTTTTCTGGTCCCCCTAGCCCCCTCGTGGTTAGCCCCATTAGTTTTCAGATAATATGACGTTCGGCCCATTAGATTGGCGATTTTTACACCTTTCGCCCCATTTCGTTATCAATTTTCAGACCTTTCGTGCCATTTAGGTGTCGATTTTCTCCTGGCGAGCGTTAGCGAGCCTGTAATTTTAAGAGGAACCGGACTTTGGCCGGGATATTTTTCTACCGAAAAGTGTACAAATCTATCTTGAAGGGGGATCTACAGTAGAGGGTGTTTTTCTAAGCTTGATGGAGGTCTAGCGAGGAAACTAAAAAAAAAAAAAAATGAATACATGAAATATTGATCCAAAGAAAAACAGCCACAATCCCCTTAATGTTCTTCTGTGAGTGTGACGGGTGTTCTCAAGGTACAGTCATGAGCCACAATACCTGCACAGTGCACACCCATTGGAATCTGTATCGAACCCAAGAGAAACTAATCCAATGTCCTGTTATACTCCGGAGGGTGAGGGGGCAAACCAAACATTCGCTTAAGGGGAGGTTTTTAGTTGATTCCCTAGACTTCCATCAAGCTTAAAATTACTCTCCCTAGACCCCCTTTCAAGATAAATTTGTACATTTTTCGGTAGAAAAATGTCCCGGCCAAAGGCCGGTTCCCCTTAAATTACAGGCTCGCCCGCTATCGCTCGCCAGGAAAAACTCGACACCTAAATGGCACGAATGGTCCTAACATTGACAGAAATGGGGCGAGGGTTCTTAAAATAGCCAAACTAATGGGGCGAACGTCTTAAAATCTCAAAAGCAATGGGACTAAACATGAGGGAGAAAGGGGTCCAGGAAAAAATTCTCCAGGTGGAAATCTCCCCTTAAAACCTATTCTGGCCATGAAGCTATAATATACCTTCATGATTCTGGCACCCCCTTAGTATGCATGCCAAGTATGGGCTCTCCATCTTGAAAACTGAGGGAGTAATTCGCGAACAAACAGACACACATAAACTGTCGTATATATGTATTGCATTATAGTACTCCGAGTCCTTTGACATTCAAGGAGAACTTTCAGAAATATAATTGCTAAGAGTTTGGTTTGATGAAGTTATTTTACGCAGCCAATGTCAAAGTTACGTTCAGTCGAGCAAGAATGGGGCTTTGTCAATTAAGGGGAGGTATTTAGTTTGTTCCCTAGACCTCCATCAAGCTTAAAATTACACCCCCTTGAGTCCCTTTCAAGATAAATTTGTACATTTTTCGGTAGAAAAATGTCCCGGCCAAAGGCCGGTTCCTATTAAATTGCAGGTTCGCTATCGCTCGCCAGGATAAAATCGACACCTGAATGGCACGAAAGGTCTTAATATGGGGTGAAAGTTCTTAAAATCGCTAAACTAATGGGGCAAACGTTTTATATCAAAAGCAATGGGGCTAAACATGAGGGAGAAAGGGGTCAAGAAAACAATCCCTCAAGTGGAGATCTGCCTTAAACTGAAAGAAACAACTGATGTGCTAAGAGGGTGTTAGAAGATTCTATTCAACTTCGGACAGACCTCTACCAATTAAAAATGATATAGATTATCTTGTGTAATTCTATTAGCTACCACAGATCCTTCCTAAGCTATTCAAAATCACCTTAAGGGGAGGTTTTTAGTTAGTTCCCTAGACCTCCATCAAGCTTAAAATTACACCCTCTAGGCCCCCTTTCAAGATAAATGTGTAAATTTTTCGGTAGAAAAATTTCTTTCCTCTTAAATTACAGGCTCGCTATCGCTCGCCAGGAAAACATCGACAACTAAATTGCATGAAAGGTCTTAAAATTGACAGAAATGGGGCGAAGCTTCATAATTATGGTGCGAATGTCTTAAAATATCAAAAGCAATGAGGCTAAACATGAGGGAAAAAGGGGTCCAGAAAAAAAATCCCTCAAGTGGATATCTCCCCTTAATATATCTAGCATTTAATACAAAAAACGTACCTTTGTCGTAACTTACTACATCTTTGAGAATCCTGGCGTTAATAATTATCTGCCATTTTATTATACCTGAGAGCCAAAATACGATGCAACGATGACAACGTAGTCAAAAGATTAAGGGGATATTCTTATTTATTTGTTCGTTAATTTATTTAGTTATTATAATTGGTTCGTCTACTTTCCTCACTAGGCCTCCATAAATTTTAAACAATACCTTCAAGACCACCTTTCGAGATCAATTTGTGCATTTTTTCGGTAGAAACATGGCCCGGCCGAAGGTCAATTCTCAATCCTCCTAAATTGCAGGCTTGCTATCGTTCGCCAGGAAAAAATCGACACCTACAGTAAATGGCACGAAAGGTCTTAAAATTAGTGGAGTAATAGGGAGATTGTCTTAAAATCTTAAAACTAATGGGGTTACGCATGATTGAGAAGTGGGTGCAGTCCCCCCCCCTCCCCCCCCCCCACCTTCCCTTAGCAGCAAATGCAAACAGCCAATAGTCTGCAAAATATTGGCAGTGCAAATACGAAAACTATTGGCGAGGAAGCGTTCGGTGCCTTGCTGTAAGTCTTAATGTAAACAAAGTGAGATGTTAACAGGAGTACCGGTGGAACAGGTTTATATGTCTGTCTGTCTGTCTGTCTGTCTGTTATATGTATTTGTATTATCTCTCTCTCTCTCTCTCTCTCTCTCTCTCTCTCTCTCTCCTTATCTTTCTTCCTCGCTTTACCATTCTGTGTCTGTCTTTCTATGACTCCCACGCCCTCGCCCTCTCTTGCTTTCACGCTTTATTTGCCATTGTATTTTCTTCTCTGAGCCTCCTCCCTTTTTTTTCTCTCTCTCTCTCTCTCTCTCTCTCTCTCTCTCTCTCTCTCTCTCTCTCTCTCCACACACACACACACACATACGAACACACACACACACAAACACACACACTGAATCGGCCCCCATCGACCTGTAAATCTGAATGTAAACAAATAGAGGCGTTTACAGGAGTGAAGAGGCGTGGAGTGTGTGGTTGTGGTCGAGTAAATAGTGGAATGGTGATGGTGGGGAGAGGAGGGGAGAGATGGGAGTGGAGAGAAGAGGAGACAGGAGAGGAGAGGAGAGGAGAGAGGAGAGAGGAGGGAGAAGATAGGACAGGAGGGGAGATGGGAGATGAGAGATGAGAGAGGAGAGAGGAGAGGGAGGGGAGAAGAGAGGAGAGGAGGGGAGAGTAAAAGGAATTGAGAGGAGAGAAGAGATGAGTGGAGAGGAAAGGAGAAGAGGGGAGAGGAGAGGAAGGTACAGCAGAAAGAGAAGACAAGAATACTAGGGAATACAAAGGTCTTACAAACTACAATAGACTTACAGTATATATTTACGGGGCAGTTTGGATATCTACACTGCTAATCTTATACGCTTACTTACTGCTAAATAAAGAATAGGACAGTAAAGCAGAAGGCGAGGGGAAGAAAGCAGGGGAGGAGAGGAGAGATTATCAGAGGAGAAGATGGAAGAGGAGAGGCAAGGAGATGAGAGGAAAGACGAGCAGAGGAGAGGAGATTAGAGAAGGGGAGAGAAGGCGAGGAGAAGAGGAGAGGAAAGGAGAGAAGATGGAAGAGGAGAAGAGGGAGAGGAGAAGAGAGGGAGAGGAGAGGAGAGGAGAGGAGAGGAAAGGAGAGGAGAGGAGGAGAGGATATATTGGAGAAGGCTTGAGAGAAACGAGGATAATAAATCATGTAATATTAGCTCACAGATATACAGCAATGAATTAAGACCAGCTGTGCACATTCTGAATGGACTCCCGTTACATCTGGCAATATACAGTGTAAATATAAACAGAGCTCTCAAATAGTTCTTTAGTAGATCAGTTTGAAAATATATAGCCAGAACTCGCAAATAATTCTACGGTAGATTAGCTTAAAAATATATAGACAGAACTAGCAAAATACTTCACGGTAGATTACCTTATTATTATATAGACAAAACTCCCAAATAATTCTACAGTAGATTACCTTAAGGGGAGATTTCCACTTGAGGGATTTGTTTCGTGACTCCTTTCTCCCTCATGTTTAGCCCCATTGTTTTTCTAATTTGAAGACGTTTGCCCCATTATTTTGACGATTTTAAGAACTTTCAACCCATTTCTGTAAATTTTAAGACCTTTCGTGCCATTTATGTGTCGATTTTATCCTGGCGAGCGATAGCGAGCCTGTAAGTTAAGAGGAACCGGCTTTCAGCCGGGACATTTTTCTACCGAAAAATGTACAAATTTATCTTGAAAGGGGCTCAAGGGGGTGTAATCTTAAGCTTGAAGGATATCTAGGGACCAAACTAAAAACCTCCCCTTAAGGTACAGACAAAACTGGCAAATAATTCTACAGTAGCTTACCTTAAATATATGATAATGTATCATATTATGCATGCTATATGATAATGTATCGTATTATGCATGCTATATGATAATGTATCATATTATGCATGCTATATGATAATGTATCGTATTATGCATGCTATATGATAATGTATCATATTATGCATGCTATATGATAATGTATCGTATTATGCATGCTATATGGTAATGTATCGTATTATGCATGCTATATGATAATGTATCGTATTATGCATGCTATATGATAATGTATCGTATTATGCATGCTATATGATAATGTATCGTATTATGCATGCTATATGATAATGTATCGTATTATGCATGCTATATGATAATGTATCGTATTATGCATGCTATATGATAATGTATCGTATTATGCATGCTATATGGTAATGTATCGTATTATGCATGCTATATGGTAATGTATCGTATTATGCATGCTATATGATAATGTATCGTATTATGCATGCTATATGGTAATGTATCGTATTATGCATGCTATATGAATGTATCGTATTATGCATGCTATATGGTATGTATCGTATTATGCATGCTATATGGAATGTATCGTATTATGCATGCTATATGATAATGTATCGTATTATGCATGCTATATGGTAATGTATCGTATTATGCATGCTATATGGTAATGTATCGTATTATGCATGCTATATGGTAATGTATCGTATTATGCATGCTATATGGTAATGTATCGTATTATGCATGCTATATGGTAATGTATCGTATTATGCATGCTATATGGTAATGTTCGTATTATGCATGCTATATGGTAATGTATCGTATTATGCATGCTATAGTGAATGTATCGTATTAATGCATGCTATATGGTAATGTATCGTATTATGCATGCTATATGGTAATGTATCGTATTATGCATGCTATATGGTAATGTATGTATTATGCATGCTATATGGTACTGTATCGTATTATGCATGCTATATGGTAATGTATCGTATTATGCATGCTATATGGTAATGTATCGTATTATGCATGCTATATGGTAATGTATCGTATTATGCATGCTATATGGTAATGTATCGTATTATGCATGCTAATATGGTAATGTATCGTATTATGCATGCTATATGGTAATGTATCGTATTATGCATGCTATATGGTAATGTATTCGTATTATGCATGCTATATGGTAATGTATCGTATTATGCATGCTATATGTTAATGTATCGTATTATGCATGCTATATGGTAAATGTATCGTATTATGCATGCTAGATGTAAATGTAATCGTATTATGCATGCTATATGGTAATGTATCGTATTATGCATGCTATATGTAATGTATCGTATTATGCATGCTATATGGTAATGTATCGTGGATTATGCATGCTATATGGTATAATGTAATCGTATTCATGCATGCTATATGATAATGTTATCGTATTATGCATGCTAATAATGATAATGTATCGTAATTATGCATGCTATATGAATAATGTACATCGGTATTATTCATGCTATATCATGATGTTTATCGTCCTTATGCATGCTATATGATAGTAATTATGCGTATTATGCTATAGTGATAATGTATCGTATTATGCATGCTATATTATAATGTATCGTATTAAGCATGCGATATGATAAAGGCTTTATCGTATTATGCAGTGTATCATTGCTGATATAGTGTATCGGTATTCTGCATGCGATTTGATAATGTATCGGATTAATGCATGCTATCGGTAATGGGATCGGTTTATGCAATGCTAGATGATAATGTAGTCGTATTATGCCTGCTATATGATAATGTAATGGATTCTGCATGCTGATTTCATAATGTCTCGTATTATGCATGCTATATGTTATGTAATCGTATCGCATTATGCATGCTATATGCATGCTATATGATAAATGTCAATCGTATTATGCATGCTATCTGATAATGTATCGTATTATGCATGCTACTTGATCTAATTTATCGTCTTATTGTCATGCTGATATGTAGTAATGTATCGTATTATGCATGCTATATAATTAGTGAACTGTACTGGAGCATGTGATAATTGTCATGTGTGTATTATCTTACTGAAATGCCCCTTATTATAAGGTCTCAGACGTGATAGATACTCCTTGTAACACACACACACACACACACACACACACACACACATACTCTCTCTCTCTCTTTCACTCACTCTTACTTTTTTTTTTTTCCTCTTGCTCTCTCTCTCTCTCTCTCTCTCTCTCTCTCTCTCTCTCTCTCTCTCGCTCTCTCTCTCACACACACACACACTCACTCACTCTCACTCTCTCTGTCTCACTCACTCTCTCTATCTTTAAAATACAGCGTGTAGTCAACAGGTGTATTTGTTGTCTCCGCTAGGGCTTCCACCTGCCCCTACCTCCAGCGTGTTAGCTTACTGCCATGTCTATAGTCTCTTCAATCTAGGAGGGGCAGAAATCGTAACCTCGAACCTCTGTAACTCAAAATGGACTACAGTAATCGCGCGCATGTTTCTAAAACCAGCATGAGGGAACCTACTGGCTAGGGAATAGGTGTGGACATTGACAGCCCATTTGCCCCAGCCCTTTTTGAGTTACAGAGGTTAGAGGTTACGATGTTTGGCCAACCTAGAATGAACGGACTATATAGGCACAGGTTAATTACACATCCTTTGTACAGTTGATCAAAATATACTTAAGGGGAGATTTCCACTTGAGGGATTTTTTTCTGAACCCCTTTCTCCCTCATGTTTAAGCCCCATTGCTTTTGAGATTTTTAGACTTTTCGCAAACCATTAGTTTAGAGCGGATTTTAAATAACTTTCGCCCCATTTATTTCACGGTTTCAAGAGACCTTTCGTGTCTTCATTTAGAGTGTCGGATCTTTTCCCTTGGCGAAGCGATAGCGAGCCTGTAAGTTACGAGGAGCCCGACCTTCGGCCGTAAAATGTTTCCTACCGAAAAATTTACAAATTTATCTTGACAAGGGTGTCAAGGGAGTATATTTTCAGCTGCATGGAAGCTAGGAAACTTCCTAAGAAACTCGCTGTGTCCTTAATATACCCCTCCCTTCCCACTCTAGCCCCAATTGCACCGGCGACGTCTTTTTATTTTGTATTCTAGCTACGGTATAATATATAGACGATTGTGTGCAGGTAAAGAAGGATCTGTGGTAGTAAAAGAGGTAGGTAAGTGAAATGGCCTTTTAATTGCTGGAGGCCCTTTTTAACCCTTTCAGACATATGACGCGATTTTCAGCCTATTGGGGATACTTTAAAGCCTTTGTTACCATCAGGGGTATTTAGAAACCTTTAGTTTAGTTACTTCAACCTCTGCCAGGGTGTCTTTGAGTTAAGGCTGTTGGCACTAAACCTAATTTTGGAGAGGTAATTATAAGAGTGAGAGAACTCTATATTTCTTATTGCTAATCTGACAACCTCTGCGTCATAAATGCGTGAAAGGGTTAAGACCGGATACAATAGTCTAATAGTAGCCAGCTATGTATACAGTGAAATAGACGT
>CM064549.1:27770984-27780372 GCA_032716605.1 Paralithodes platypus | reverse complement strand
CTATCGACAAATGCGCACATTTATCTTGAGTTGGGGTCTAGGGGATGTCTTTTAAAGTTTGACGGATATCTATCGAGGAAACTAAAAAATAAATTAATAACTGAATTAATAGGCCAACAAATCAACGACTGTTCACTTAATTAGGCTAGAAATCCTGACTACAAACCTTTATAACTAAGAAAGGACTAGAGTAATCCAGCAAATATGTCTACCATTTGGGAAGAGTCAGCCAAAGAATAGGTGTGAACATTTATAGCCCATTTGCTCCAGCCCATTTTGAGTTACAGAGATTACGGGTCAAGATATCGGGCCTAATTACAGTGATTAAACTATAGTCATTTACTGCGATCCTAATCACACGAATATATGTGTGAGTTTTAACCATGTGTATCCTATGTGTGAGTTTTAACCATGTGTATCCTATGTGTGAGTTTTAACCATGTGTATCCTATGTGTGAGTTTTAACCATGTGTATCCTATGTGTAAACGTATGGCTATCCCAGCTGTCCTTATTTATGCTAAATATATTTCCCCATCTCTCGCTTTCTCTCTCTCTCTCTCTCTCTATATATATATATATATATATATATATATATATATATATATATTCTATGTGATTGAGAGAGGCAAAAGGCAGAGCTGCCTATAGCGAGTGCCTCCCCCATAGTTGAAAGAGTGACAGGGCCAAAATCAAGGGACGTTTGAGCCAAAATGCCTGGAGACACTGAGTTTGAAGCAATTTAAGTCATAGGAAGAGGGAAAGACTGATTCTGGGAGAGAGTTCCAGAGCTCAGCTGTTGAGTAGAAGAAAGTTTGAGCGTAACGTTTCACTCTTGGGTTGGAGACTTGCACAGAGTAGGGGTGGGATTGAGTTGCAAGACGGGTACCACGTGCCCTACGTAAAGGAGGTGGTATATATATATATATATATATATATATATATATATATATATATATATATATACCGGTATATATATATATATATATATATATATATATATATATATATATATATATATATATATATATATATAAAGTGATCTGATATATAAGGTCAGCTGTCACTCTCCATTATATAGTCCACACAGGTCAGAGGTCAGCCAGTTCGTGTCCCCCGTGTTGCAGATGCTGACCTATGCAGTATTGCTACGGACAAGCTCAATCCATCGACGAAAACCCTTTGATGGTATTTGTGGGACATCTAGGGAGCAGGATGTGACCTCGATATATGTCGTCTGAGGCTAAAATCCTTTTCTTTTAGAGAGTGTGTGTTAGCTACAGGGTCAAACATGTTAATGATCAAATCGATGATCATCAACTATCTATGGAATGCTAAATCATATTATGTTTTAGCCGAGGGTACATTGACTACTTATGAGTTTCAGGCTATTAAGTTTAAAAGGTTTTATTTAAGGGGAGGTTTTTAGTTGATTCCCTAGACTTCCATCGAACTTAAAATTACTCCCCCTAGACCCCCTTTCAAGATAAATTTGTACATTTTTCGGTAGAAAAATGTCCCGGCCGAAGGCCGATTCCCCTTAAATTACAGGCTCGCTATCGCTAGCCAGGAAAAAATCGACACCTAAATGGCACGAATGGTCTTAAAATTGACTTAAATTGGGCGAGGGTTCCTAAAATCGCCAAACTAATGGGGCGAACGTCTTAAAATCTCAAAAGCAACGGGGCTAACCATGAGGGAGAAATGGGTCAAGAAAAAAATCCCTCAAGTGGAGACCTCCCCTTAACTCAGGCGACCCCTGCTGGAGTATGTGAGTGCATAAGTTACAATCCATTTTAGCTCAGACAACACACACCAGACAAAATAAAGAAAACTCAATTATATACAAAGAGAATGAACATCTACGTAAACTTAAGATATACTATTATTTATCTAATGAACTTAGCAAGCTTAAGGGGAGGTATTTAGTTTCTTCCCTAGACCTCCATCAAGCTTAAAATTACACCCCCTTGAGTCCCTTTCAAGATAAATTTGTACATTTTTCGGTAGAAAAATTTCCCGGCCGAAGGCCGGTTCCTCTTAAATTACAGGCTCGCTATCGCTCGCCAGGATAAAATCGACACCTGAATGGCACGAAAGGTCTTAAATATGGGGTGAAAGTTCTTAAAATCGCTAAACTAATGGGGCAAACGTTTTATAATATCAAAAGCAATGGGGCTAAACATGAGGGAGAAAGGGGTCAAGAAAAAATTCCTCCAGTGGAGATCTCCCCTTAATATATACTATAGTTTATGTAATGAACTTAACAAGCTTAAACATCACTGAGTAAGAATGACAATTAAATAGTTCCCTTATTTTATATGCATTTACATTAGTATAAAAGTATTTCGCCACCTCCTCTGCCTCTGTTCCCACACCTCGTTCTCTTCCTCCTCTCCCCCCCCCCCATCCTCCTCCTCTTCCTCTCTTTCCCCAACATTCTTCTGCCCCTCCTCTCACATCTCTCCCTCCTCTTCCTCCCTCTTTCTCCTCTTCCCCCAACATTCTTCCACTCCTCCTCTCACATCTCTCCCTCCTCTTCCTTTCCCTGCTCCTCTTCCTCCTTTCCTTATCCCTCCTCCTCTTCCTCCCCCTCTTCCACCCTACCCTATCCCTCCTCCTCTTCCCCCAACATTCTTCCACTTCTCCTCGCCACCTCCGCTCACATTCTTTCCTGCCCAAATGAAATACCCTTCCCTTCTTTGGCCTTCCTCCTTCCTTCTCCACTTTGATATATATATAGATTTGTTGACAGGTGGCTTTTAATATACCCCTTGTGATCCTGTAACTCACCAATGGCCTCACCAGATTCCTGCCTGAGCTTATGAACCTTCAGTGTATGAGATAGATAGATAGATGGCTAGATAGATAGATAGATAGATAGATAGATAGATAGTCAGTCAGTCAGTCATATTTTTATTTCATAAAAAGATACAAGGTATGTTTTTTACATATTGGTTAAAAAAAAAAAAAAAAAAAAACATACACACATACACACATACAGTATCAAAATTCACACACATTGTGTCTATAACATGTTCATAAAATAAGAACAAACATTTATATATATATATATATATAAATTGTTCTTTCCTTACCGTAATGTGGACTCATTATGCTGCACGTGAAATATTCTTGCCTTTATTGCATCAATATCATTTGTAATTAAGTTCCGAGATCCACATACACCCATCAATGTTTTTTTCCACGTCTTTAACCATAAATGATCTTTGTTTGAAATATATAATGTTTTTACTCACAAAGGTACATGGATTCATGAGAGTTCTATTTATATGGACATATCTAATTTTTATCCAGTTAATATAATGCTTAAATGTCATCAGGCCACACATATAACATGCATAACGGTTGCTCTCCCAATACTTCACATCCAATATTTTCTTTGTGGCTTTATGATACCCAACTGCAAATTGTTTAAGAGCAATGTAACACTTCTTGTTGAAAACCATAGTTCAGATAGGTAGATATATAGATATATAGATAGTAAGATACATAAATGCTAGATAGATAGTTAGATATTCAGATAGGTAGATAGATAGATAGATAGATGGATAGTAAAATACATAAATTCTTGATAGATAGTTAAATATATATATATATATATATATATATATATATATATATATAGAGAGAGACAGAGAGAGAGAGAGAGAGAGCGAGAGAGAGAGAGAGAGAGAGAGAGAGAGCGAGAGAGAGAGAGAGCGAGAGAGAGAGAGAGAGAGAGAGAGAGAGAGCGAGAGCGAGAGCGAGAGAGAGAGAGAGAGAGAGAGAGAGAGAGCGAGAGCGAGAGCGAGAGCGAGAGAGAGAGAGAGAGAGAGATAACACAAAACACTTATAATAGTCTACAATTGCCTTCAACAGGCTTCCACAAAGAATATCAAATATAAGAGCAACCTTGTATATTAGGAATGTAAGTAGCAGCCCTGAACCTGTCAGTATAAATATAGGAGAGAAAAAGGTTAGCTCGGAGTTTAAGGGGCTAGTGGCTGTATTAATGGTCTATTAATTAATTTATTCATTTATTTTTTAGTTTCCTCGCAAAACGTCCCTCAAACTTAGAAAAACAACCCCTAGACCCCGCATCAACGTGAATGTGTGGATATATCGGTAGAAAAAAAATCCGGCCGAAGGCCGATGCCTCTTATAATTACAGGCTCGTTATCGCTCGCCAGGACAAATTGACACCTAAATGACACGATAGATCTAAAAATTGACAACGAAATGGAGCTAAAGGTGCTAGAATTGCCAAACTAATGGGCCGAACGCCTTAAAATCTGCAAACCAATGGGGCTAAGCATGAGGGAGAAGAGTGTCCAGAAAAACTACCCATCTCCCCGAACCCGTCAGTATATACAGTATATATATATATAGGAGAGAAAAAGGTTAGCTCGGAGTTTAAGGGCATTACACAATTTTTGGTAGAATTATGATAAGGTGAAGTTCGGAATAATTGATATATAATGAGGACATGCAGACCGATCTATTGACTTGATTGATATGTTTTATAAATGAGAAGGTAGAAGGGTTATCGCCACTCTCTCTCTCTCTCTCTCTCTATAATATATATATATATATATATATATATATATATATATATATATATATATATATATATATATATATTATATATATATATATATATTTATATATATATATATATATATATATATAGAGAGAGAGAGAGAGAGAGAGAGAGAGAGAGAGATATATACTACACATAGAAAAAAAGAAAACACCAAACAAATAGATACTTACAGATTGATAGTTAACAGATAATTACATAACCACATGCAATTTCATCCAATAGAGATAGAAACGATACTAAATAAATAGATAGATGGGATGGATAGATAAAGAAGGTGTTCGGCTAGATAGTGTTTCGGCTAGCAGTGTTTCGGCTAGATAGTGTTTCGGCTAGCAGTGTTTCGGCTAGATAGTGTTTCGGCTAGCAGTGTTTCGGCTAGATAGTGTTTCGGCTAGCAGTGTTTCGGCTAGCAGTGTTTCGGCTAGATAGTGTTTCGGCTAGCAATGTTTCGGTTAGCAGTGTTTCGGCTAGCAGCGTTTCGGCTAGATAGTGTTTCGGCTAGCAGTGTTTCGGCTAGCAGTGTTTCGGCTAGCAGTGTTTCGGCTAGCAGTGTTTCGGCTAGCAGTGTTTCGGCTAGCAGTGTTTCGGCTAGATAGTGTTTCGGCTAGCAGTGTTTCGGCTAGCAATGTTTCGGTTAGCAGTGTTTCGGCTAGCAGCGTTTCGGCTAGATAGTGTTTCGGCTAGCAGTGTTTCGGCTAGCAGTGTTTCGGGCTAGCAGTGTTTCGGCTAGCAGTGTTTCGGCTAGCAGTGTTTCGGCTAGATAGTGTTTCGGCTAGCAGTGTTTCGGCTAGCAGTGTTTCGGCTAGCAGTGTTTCGGCTAGCAGTGTTTCGGCTAGCAGTGTTTCGGCTAGCAGTGTTTCGGCTAGCAGTGTTTCGGCTAGATAGTGTTTCGGCTAGCAGTGTTTCGGCTAGCAGTGTTTCGGCTAGCAGTGTTTCGGCTAGCAGTGTTTCGGCTAGCAGTGTTTCGGCTAGCAGTGTTTCGGCTAGCAGTGTTTCGGCTAGATAGTGTTTCGGCTAGCAGTGTTTCGGCTAGCAGTGTTTCGGCTAGCAGTGTTTCGGCTAGCAGTGTTTCGGCTAGCAGTGTTTCGGCTAGCAGTGTTTCGGCTAGCAGTGTTTCGGCTAGCAGTGTTTCGGCTAGCAGTGTTTCGGCTAGCAGTGTTTCGGCTAGCAGTGTTTCGGCTAGCAGTGTTTCGGCTAGCAGTGTTTCGGCTAGCAGTGTTTCGGCTAGCAGTGTTTCGGCTAGCAGTGTTTTCGGCTAGATAGTGTTTCGGCTAGCAGTGTTTCGGCTAGCAGTGTTTCGGCTAGCAGTGTTTCGGCTAGCAGTGTTTCGGCTAGCAGTGTTTCGGCTAGCAGTGTTTCGGCTAGCAGTGTTTCGGCTAGCAGTGTTTCGGCTAGCAGTGTTTCGGCTAGCAGTGTTTCGGCTAGCAGTGTTTCGGCTAGCAGTGTTTCGGCTAGCAGTGTTTCGGCTAGCAGTGTTTCGGCTAGATAGTGTTTCGGCTAGCAGTGTTTCGGCTAGCAGTGTTTCGGCTAGCAGTGTTTCGGCTAGCAGTGTTTCGGCTAGCAGTGTTTCGGCTAGCAGTGTTTCGGCTAGCAGTGTTTCGGCTAGCAGTGTTTCGGCTAGCAGTGTTTCGGCTAGCAGTGTTTCGGCTAGCAGTGTTTTTCCATAATATATATATAATGTATAACTATTTATTGAGCTCATACAACAACATAGTATATTTCATGAGCTCAAACTTTAAATTATATCGATTTATATTAATATTATTCTCTGTAATTGTTGGTGAACAAAATATAGAATACAAACATTTGAATTAGGATTTTGTTAAGATATAAGCGATAGATATAATATAATGATGATAGAAAGGATACTATACAAATAGATAGATATATTAAGAAGGTGTTGGGGTATATATAAGCGATAGATAATAAGGATACTAAACAGATAGATAGATAGATAAAGAAGGTGTTGGGGTATATACAAGCGATAGATAATAAGGATACTAAACAGATAAATAGATAGATAAAGAAGGTGTTTGGGTATATATGAGCGATAGGTAATGATGATACTAAACAGACAGATAGATAGATAGATAGATAGATAGATATAGAAGGTGTTGGGGTAGATATGAACGATAGATAATGATCATACTAAACAGATAGATAGATAGATAGATAAAGAAGGTGTTTGGGTATATATGAGCGATAGATAATGATGATACTAAACAGACAGATAGATAGATAGATAGATAGATATAGAAGGTGTTGGGGTAGATATGAACGATAGATAATGATGATATAAAGCCAAACCCGTTGTTGGAGTGGTAATTAGTGGTGTTCCGTATTAGGTTCATGGACGGAAAGAGAGATGTGTGTGTGTGTGTGTATGTGTGTGTGTATGTGTGTCTGTGTGTGTGTGTGTGTGCGTGTGCGTGTGTGTGTGTGTGTGTGTGTGTATGTGTGTGTCTGTGTCTGTGTGTGTGTGTGTGTGTGTATGTGTGTGTGTGTGTGTGTGTGTGTGTGTGTGTGTGTGTGTGTGTGTGTTTGTTTGTGTGTGTGTGAGTGAAACGCTATTCTCAGACTTTCTTCTATTCAACTGCTGAGCTCTGGAACTCTCTCCCAGAATCAGTCTTTCCCTCTTCCTATGACTTAACTTGCTTCAAACTCCGCGTGTCCAGGCATTTTAGCTCGAACGTGCCTTGATTTCGGCCCTGTCACTCTTTGAAATCTGGGGGAGGCATTCGCTGCAGGCAGTTATGCCTTTTGTCTCCCTCATTCACATGGAAAAAAAAAGAAAAAAGTTTGTGTGTGTGTGTGTGATGATGATTATGTGTCTATGTGTTGGTGATAGTTTTGAAGGAGAGAGAGAAAGTGAGTGTGCATTTGTTCACATTTGCGTTTGATGCATACACGCACACACACACACACACGCAGACACATACATATAGGCACACACACACACACACACACACGCAGACACATACATATAGGCACACACACACACACACACACGCAGACACATACATATAGGCACACACACACACACATACACAACACAGACACTCATACACATATTACCACGGTCTCTCTCTCTCTCTCTCTCTGCCTCAATCCCTCCATCTCCCCCACATACACACTAATTAAATGTTGATGTAGCGAGCATTTATTTCACGCGCCGTAATCAACATGCCTTTCTCGGTAATAACGGCCATATTTACTAGGGCCAAGAATGTCGGGGTGTGTTTTGTACGGCTCCGAGGCTAGACAAGGTGTTTAGTGTACGGTATTGTTGTTGTTGTTATTATTATTATTATTATTATTATTAATTTAACCCTTTTTGGTCGATTTTATCATTTATTTATTATTACTTTTTAGTTTCCTCCCTAGACCTCCATACAAAATAAACACAAATAAAGAAAACGCGACAACTACAATGAGAAAATAAACACAATGCGACAAATACAATAAAGAAAACCCCCAAAAAGATACATATACAGAATACAAAATAAACACAATGCGACAAATAAAAAATAAATAAAAACGTGACATATACAAACAAAGAAAATAATCAAAACGCGACGAATACAAAACATAAAACAAACAAAATTAAACAAATACAAAAAAAAAACACGCGACACATACTGAACACAAAATAAACACAATGCAACATATACAATACAGAAAATAAACACAATGAAACAAATACACAATTTATAATATACACAATTCGACAAATACAAAAAAAAAAAAAAAAAAAAAAAAAAAAAAAAATCGACAAACAATAATATGATAAACAAAGTGCGACAAATACAAAACAGAACATAAACACACTGCGACAAATAGCAAGGCACAAAGAGAAAGGTGAGGCATAAGAAAGTGGCAAGACAACGTTAAGGGAGCCCACCTCGCTTTTTTCTCTTTCTCTCCCTCTCTCTTTGGCTTGTATCCATTCGGCCCCATTCAGCCTACTGTTTCAAGAGGTTTACCCCCATCCAGGTGTCAATATTTTCCTGGCGAGCGGTAGTGAGCCAGCATATATATATATTTTTGTTTTGACAACAAGCTAAATTTGTACATTTTTCGATAGAAAAATGTCTCCGGCGAAGGCGGACTTCTCCATACAATGCTGGCTCGCTATCGCTCGCCAGGAAGAAATCGACACCTAATGGGGATAAACTTCTTAAAACAGTTGGATGGATAGGGCCGAATGGATACAAGCCAGGGAAAGAGAGAAAAGGAGAGAAAGAAAAAAAAAAAAAAAAAAACGGTGCCCCCCCCCCCCCCCCCCGTAAGAAAGTGTTAACAAAAGTGGAAGGGGCAGAAAACAGCTGGTAAACGAAGAGAGAACAAGACAAAGAATATGTAAACGGGGTGAAGAAGGGGGAGGGGGGGGGGGAACAAAGAAGAAGAAGAAGAAGAAGAAGAAGAAGAAGAAGAAGAAGAAGAAGAAGAAGAAGATTAGAGGATGATGATGATGGAGGAGGAAAAGAAGAAGAAGAAGACACAAAAACAGCAGATAAACGGAGAGAGAACGAGACAAAGAGGATAGCATATGTAAAGGGGGTGAAGAGGGGGCGGGGGGAAACGAAGAAGATGATAATGATGAAGGAGGAGGAAAGGAAGAAGAAGAAGAAGAAGAAGAAGATTGAGAAGAAGGAGGAGGAGGAAGAAGAAGAAGACAAAAACAGCAGATAAACGGAGAGAGAACGAGAAAAAGAGGTTAGAATGTGTAAAGGGGGGTGAAGAGGAGGAGGGGGGAGGGGGAAACGAAGAAGATGAAGAAGAAG
>CM064549.1:27708484-27768484 GCA_032716605.1 Paralithodes platypus | reverse complement strand
TGTTTGGTATTGTGCGTCCACAAGTCTAGATAGACAAACAAAACTACGCAAATTACCGATGGGCGACACGCTAGTCGATGCCACTTACAGGTGGCGATTTTTATAACATACAACAACAACAACAACAACAACAACAACAACAACAACAACAACAACAACAACATCCACCCCCTTGGAGCTAGGACTACTTAACCCCTTCTGTACCGGCGACGTTCGCTTAAGTTTATTCTGGCTACTATTAGACGATTGTAATCAGTTCAAAAAGGGCCTCCAACAATTAACAGACTTCGAATTATACCACTGAACCCTTTTTACTACCACAAATCCTTCTTAAAGTGCATACAATCGTCTAATTATATAAAGCCTGAATAATATTGAAAAGACGTCGCAGGTACAGAAGGGGTTAAGAGGAAATTTATATATAATTATGTATCTATTATTATTATTATTATTATTATTATTATTATTTGCGGATGATACAGTTCTGATGAGCGATAATGAATGGGAGTTGCAGGGTCTGGTAAATGAGTTTGGAACAGTGTGCGAAAAACGGAATTTGAAGGTAAATGCGGGGAAGAGCAAGGTTATGGTCTTCGAAAGGGGTGAAGTCACAGAGTGTGAGGTGAAGTTGAACGGTCAGGCTATGGAGATTGTCAGCTCTTTTAAGTATCTGGGCAGTGTGTTGAGTAAAGATGGGACTATGGATGAAGAAGTGCGGGAGAGGGTACAAAAGGGGAAAAGGGTTGTAGGAACGTTGAAAGCAGTAACAAGAAATAGAGTGGTCAGTATGGAAGTGAAGAAGTCCTTGCATGACAGTGTGGTAATCCCGACACTAACTTACGGAAGCGAAGCATGGTCGTTTTGGAAGTGACTCAGACCAAGAGTGAGAGCGGTGGAAATGAGTTACTTGAGAAGTGCGTGCGGAGTTACATGGAGGGATAGACAGACGAATGAGGAGTAAGGAGGTGTGGTGTGGAGGTAGATGTGCTGGAAAGTGTGAAAAGGAACAACTTGAGATGGTTCGGCCAAATGGAACGTATGGAAAGCGAGAGATTGACTAAGAGGGTGTACGAGAGCGAGGTGGAAGGACAGAGAGGGAGAGGTGCACCGAGGGAGAGGTGGAAGGATGGAGTGAGGAAGTATATGAATGAAGGCGGTGCTGGTTGGGAGGAGGGGCGTCGACTGACTGGGGACAGAAGTGCATGGGGGCGGTTCGTTCGTGGCCACCCCTTCGGGAATCACGGCGTCAGGCAATAGATAGATAGATTATTATTATTATTATTACTACTGATTTATTTATTTTTAACCTCCCTCCCTAAAACTCCATCAATCTTAAAAGAAAACAAAATCTTCAAGACCCCCTTTCGAGATAAATATAGGCATTTTTAGGTAGAAAAATGCATCGGCTACGGATCGTTTCCTCCAACATTACAGGGTCGCTATCGCTTGCCAGGATAAAAGCGACACCTGAATGGCAAGAAAGGTCTTAAAATCGTCAAACTAACTGGACGATTGTTTTAAAATGTCAAAACTAATGGGGCTAAACATGAGAAAGAAAGGGGACCAGAAAAACAAAACAAAACACGCCCCTTAAAAACAGCAATAATAGTAGCGGTTTTGGTAGCAAGGAAGACTAAAATATGTGTAATATTAACAATAGCATTTATTATTACTTACTGTTGTTCTCAGGTGCAAGACGTTGATGAGTCAGAACGATAGACCAAACATACCTGCAAAATAAAATACAACATTAATTATCATTGAAATCATCAATAGTATTATTATTATTATTATTATTATTATTATAATTACTATTATTAGTATTATGATTATTATTATTATTTTTGTATTATTATATATATATACATATTTTTTTTTTTTTAGTTAAGTTAGTCTTTAGAGGCTAACAAACCTATTGGATTATTAACCCAGCACACTGTAAGTCAAGAATAACGTCAGGACGTTTCGAGAACTCCAGTCAGTCCTTGGTATTATCAATGGTATAATTATATTTATTTTGATTATTCTTACTGAGGAACTGAAGTCCACTGCTTTCATCCTCCAATTTAAGTTTTTTACCGCCTCATTCCTTCTTGTTCTTCCTGGCTACTTCTTTAATTTCCTTGACCCACTTCCCCTTCTGTTCACTTTCCTTTCTTTTCCATCTCTCGCACTTCCCTATTCTTTCCTCCCATGACCTTCCCTTCTCCTTCTCCCTTCCCTTCCCCTTCCCCTTCTCCTTCTCCTTCTCCCTTCCCTTCCCTTCCCTTCTCTTCTCTTCTCTTCTCTTCTCTTCTCTTCTCTTCTCTTCTCTTCTCTTCTCTTCTCTTCTCTTCTCTTCTCTCCTTCTCTTCTCTTCTCTTCTCTTCTCTTCTCTTCTCTTCTCTTCTCTTCTCTTCCCTTCTCTTCCCTTCTCAGGATCTAATAAGGTCGGGAAGGGCTCTGAGTGACCTAGACCGTGATAGTAAAGGGTTATACAGTATATTATGACATAGGATAGATGGCCATTATAATGAAGCGGTGACTTTAGTGTAGATGATTGTAGCTTGCTCTGAACTTAAGGGGACCGTTTTTTTTTTTTTTTTTTTTTTTCATATATTTTATATTTTCGTCGCTACACCTCCATCAAAGATTAGAAAAATACCCCCTAAACCCCCCTTCAAGTTAAATTTTAACATTTTTCGGTAGAATAATGAACCGGCCGAAGGCCGGTTCCTCTTAAAATTACAGGCTCGCTTTCGCTCGCCAGGAATAAATCGACACCTAAATGGTACGAAAGGTCTTAAAATATACAACGAAGTAGGGCGAAAGGTAATAAACTCGCCAACTAATTGAGCTTTTCTTTTCCCCCTAGGATCTACAAGGGTCGGGAAGGGCTACTGACGGACCTGGAGCGTGATGGTAACGTAACCAGAGGAGTGGCTAGGGTACAAGTCGGCCCACAGGACAACGGGGCCGAGATCACCTGCGAAGCCACCAACTCGCCCCACGCCCCGCCCCTCGCCACATCCTACACCCTACATGTTCTTTGTGAGTTCTCCTTCTGTATTTGTATCTAAACTGGCGAGCGATAGCGAGGCAATACACTGTTCACGTTCTTTGTGAGTTAAAGTGATTGTTTTAAATCATTCTTCTCCTAACAATATATATGTTTTTTAAAGATTAAAGAGGGGTTTGAGGAAGTATTATTTTGTTTGAAGGGGTTTTCGGGGACAAACTAAAAACATGCTCGAATATTATCATTATAATTATTATTAGTATTAGTATTATTAACAGCAAAGAATAACCAGTGCACAAGCTCCCAAAAAACTTGGAGAATAAGCCACCGGAAGTGCACCTTAAGATTTTCTGCAGAGGAGCAAGGGGGAGGGGGGCGGGGGAGGAGGCCAAATTGAATTACATATTTTAGTAAGCTTTGGTGGCCTGGGATTATGACGGTACATTTTTTTTTTTTTTTTTTTTTTTTTTTTTGAGGGGCGTCGACTGACTGGGGACAGAAGTGCATGGGGGCGTTTCGTTCGTGTCCGCCCCTTCGGGTATCACGGCGTCAGGCAATAGACAGATAGATAAATAGATAGTATTTTTTATATATCTATATATACGTAATTTGTTAATGTTTTGATGGGAATTTTTGTTCTCGTAATCTTATGTTCATATATATAATATAGTATATATAATTATACAGTGTGTATATACACTGTATATATGTTTGTTCTTGTATTATTATTATTTTATATAATATGAAGGTTTGGAGAGGATAATTTGTTCATCTACACTTTTCTTCTTCTGGTTTGGTATGGTTGTATTCATTATCTCTCTCTCTCTCTCTCTCTCTCTCTCTCTCTCTCTCTCTCTCTCTCTCTCTCTCTCTCTCTCTCTCTGTATTTAATAAGCTAGGATGTCCTGGGATTTTGACGGCAGGCTTTTCATTATTTAATTTCTTGATACTATTTTTGCTTTAAGTTTTGAAGAGGCAATTTTGTGTTCTAATTTTGTCCTCATTGTTTTTGGTTCTCATGCCTTCTTTATTTTTGTTTTATTTGTGTTATCGTTTTATTTTTGTTTTATTTTTGTTATCGTTCTATTTTTGTTTTATTTTTGTTTTCGTTTTAGTTTTGTTTTAGTTTTGTTATCGTTTTATTTATTTTTTATTTTTTTTATAGTTTTATTTTTGTTTTATTTTTTTTTTCGTTTTAGTTTTGTTTTATTTTTGTTATCGTTTTATTTATTTTTTATTTTTTTTATAGTTTTTTTTTATTTTATTTTTTTATCGTTTTTTTTTTTTTTTTTTTTTTTTCTTTATCGTTTTTTTTTTTTTTTTTTTTTTATCGTTATATTTTTGTTATCGTTTTATTTTTGTTTTATTTTTGTTTTATTTTTGTTATCGTTTTATTTTTGTTTTATTTTTGTTATCGTTTTATTTTTGTTTTACTTTTGTTATCGTTTTATTTTTGTTTTATTTTTGTTATAGTTATATTTTTGTTTTATTTTTGTTAACGTTTTATTTTTGTTTTATTTTTGTTATCGTTTTATTTGTTGTAATGCATTGAATTCTAGATGTGGTCGTATTTGTTTTACTTATATTATTGTTTTTAGTTTATTACTCTATTTAATTCTTTGCTGAGAGGAGTTCCTCATCAGATAATTAATAAAATATTGTATTAAACCCTTTACCACTTTTTCGTAATTTTCATCATATTCTGGTTAACAGTAGGCGATTGTCTCTAGAATATAATCTACCCATATGACTCAAATGGGTAAACACGATCTCCATAAACCCTCTTAGTAACATAGGTCCTTCTTAAGCTGCATCAAATCATCTAATTTTAACCAGAATTAAAGGCCAAAAAGTGCCATGGTGTCGTAGGGGTTAAAGGTTACACAGAAAAGTTGCTTATCTAATCATTCCTTAAGGGGGGGTGACCTGTTTTTGTTTTGTCCTTTTCTATCTTTCTCTGGCTTGTATCCATTTGGCCCCATTCAGCCTACTGTTTTAAGACGTTTATCCCCATCCAGGTGTCAATTTTTTACTGGTGAGCGGTAGCGAGCCAGCATATTTTTTATTTTTGTTTGACAGCAGGCTAAATTTGTACATTTTTCGATAGAAAAATTTCTCCGGCGAAGCCGGATTTCTTCATATAATGCTGGCTCGCTATCGCTCGCCAGGAAGAAATCGACACCTAGATGGGTATAAACGTCTTAAGATAGTTGGCTGAATGGGGCCGAATGGATACAAGCCAGAGAATGAGAGAAAAGGACATAAATAACAAAAAGCAGGTCACCCCCCTTTAAGTTTTGTAGCCACTAGGTTTTGGTGTACAGTATAATATATTTTATTCTTCTTATTATTATTATTATTATTATTATTTATGATATTATATATTATTTTATCTATTATTATTTTTTGTACTGTCCAGAACAGGCCATATCCAGCCATAAAAAAAAAAAACGACTCGGATAAAATATTAGGGACGTACTCTGCCTGGGAAGGCACCCATAAGTATATTTACATCGTATTTACCTTCTCCGCAAAATAAGAAATAAACAACCAATACAATAAGTGAATAAAAAAAACAAGAAAAACAACAACAGAATACTGCACTTAACTGTTCGTTCTAACTGTTCGCTCTATCATGAATAATTATAAACTGTTCGCTCTACCATGGAGTATTGTTGAGTAACTATAGTGCTCTAAGTAATAAGAGAGGTAGGTAACAGGTGGATTTGTTACAGCCCAATTGTGGGAACTGTGGAGGCCAATCAGCAGTGTTTGGGTATACATGGAAACCACATACACCTCCCGCAGGGGCTACCCAGCTTAGTGGAGCTGGGCTGTATTTTATATATATACAGTATATCTATCTATCTATCTATCTGTATGCTCAGGCCCAATCCTCACTTTTCCTATTTTTATTTTTATTTTCTATTTCATTCTATTTTATTATTTTGTTTTTCCTTTTTTCTTGGGGGGTGGCCGACTCAAGACAGAGCAAGAACAGGGAAAACACAAAAACAACATAAAACAACGAACAAACACAGATAAAAACACAAATTCACACACATCTAGGTCACCCAGGAGAAGACCCAGAGACCAGGGTCACCAAGGTTGCTCCAGCACTCCCCGGCCCCCGACCACCCGGAGAGGTTCCGTTCTTGGCAGGCAGACATGCAGCGAAGCCAAAGCCACAAGCCCTCCCACCACACTTCCAGGCGCACCCTTCATATTAATCGTCTCCCCGGGCCAGGCGCCTGATGGACTATTATCTAGTCCAACTTGCGCCTGACCCCTTCCCCCAAATGACCACGTGTTCACTCAACTATTCACAAGCATTCTCCATTCACTCCTGTCCACCACCACTTCCCTTGCCTGACCTATAGTCATTCCTCTATCATCCAAATCTTTTCTTACACAGTCTCTCCATCTCAATGGGGGTCTTCCTGCCCTTCAATCTCCCCTTGTATCTGACTCACATATTCTCTTTGTAAGCCTTTCATCTCCCATTCGTTCAACATGATCATACCAGCTCAGCACCCTTCTGTCCACTCTGGCTGACAAATGTTCCTGCTGCCCCTCTCCTACGTATCTCTTCATTCCTCAATCCGTCTCTATGAGTAACTCCACGCATACTCCTCAAGCAGCTCATCTCCATCACATCCAGCTTTCTTTTCTCCTTTGTCTTCAGAGACCATGTCTCAGCCCCATACATCACTGTTGGCACAACAATTCCTTGATACAGTGCACGGTTTACTTTCATTCCGAGATTTCTCGTCTTCCACATACTTCCCATTGCTCCGAAAACCTTCCTTCCTTCACACACTCTCTGTGTTACCTCCATTTCCATACCTCAACTCCTGCTTATCGTTCCTCCTAGATATTTAAAACACTCTACTTGTTCCAATATTTCACCATCCAGCCTCACATCTAGATTCACCCTATGATCTCCCCTATTACACACCATTACTTTACTTTTATTGACGTTCACCTTCAGTTTCCTCCTTCCACAAACCACACCAAACTCTTTGACTACCCGCTTCAGTTTCTCCTCAGAATCCGCCACCAATGCTGTGTCATCAGCGAACAGCAACTGATTCAACTCCCAATCTCTACCATTCTTTCCTACTAAACCCAATCCTCTTCCCATAGTTCTCCTTTTTACCTCCCTCACCACACCATCCATAAACATATTAAACAGCCATGGTGACATTACACAACCCTGTCGCAAACCTACCTTTACCTCAAACCATTCACTCAACTCACCATTTCCTACTCTAACACATGCTCTGCTCCCTTTATAAAAGCTCTTAACTGCTTCTAACAAATTTCCTCCGATTTCATAAATCCTTAACACCTTCCACATTGCTTCATGATCCACACGATCATACGCTTTTTCCAAGTCCATAAAAGCCCAAAATATCTCCTTATGCTTCTCTAACTACTTCTCGCATAAATGTCTTACTGCAAACATCTGATCCACGCACCCTCTTCCCCTCCTAAAAACCGCAATGTTCTTCTCCTATTGCAACTTCCGTACACTTTATTATCCTCTCTACCAACACCCTTCCATACAGCTTTCCAACCACTGACAATAAACTAATACCTCTATAACTTGAACACTCCTGCCGATCTCCCTTCCCCTTGTACAACGGCACAATACATGCACTATTCCAGTCTATTGGTACCATTGACACAGCAAAGCACACATTGAAAAGTCTCACCAACCAATCTATTATCACACCACCCTTCTTTATACACTACACAGCAATACCATCCAAACCTTTTGCTTTTCCCGCTCTCATATATATATATGTTAGCTGTTAGTTTGTGTCTTCCCCTTTCTCCTTTTTCTTCTCTCTCTCTCTCTCTCTCTCTCTCTCTCTCTCTCTCTCTCTCTCTCTCTCTCTCTCTCTCTCTCTCTCATTCACCTACTAGAACATAATAGGTAACAGTTCCACTCATCCAATGGACTATCAGATTCTTATCCACTACACCTCAACTAGTGCTCATTTCAATCAGCCGTCCATTTCAACCAGTAGACCATTTCAAGCAGTAGACCATTTCAAGCAGTAGACCATTTCAACCAGTAGACCATTTCAAGCAGTAGACCATTTCAACCAGTAGACCATTTCAAGCACTAGACCTCACCAGCACTGCAAAGTTAGATTATGTTGGGTTAAGTTAGGCGAGAACTTTAACTTAATACTGGCTTGGTTGGCCCTTCAAATACACCAAACACTAACACACATACGCACCTTGACACGCACACACACACACACACACACACACACACACACACACACACGCACACACACACACACACAGTGTCTCCCAGGATCCCTTGTTGTAATTGGGAACAAGTTGGTCCCTTGTGGGGTCGATGGTGGGTCTCTCTCTCTCTCTCTCTCTCTCTCTCTCTCTCTCTCTCTCTCTCTCTCTCTCTCTCTCTCTCTCTCTCTCTCTCTCGCTCTCACACACACACACACACACACACACTCGCGCAGACACATACACTCGCCCAAATACACACTCTCGCGCAAACACACATACTGCACATTTTCTTCTCCCTCTCCCTTTTACTCATACACTTATACCTCTCTCCCTCTTTCTTCTCTCTCTCTCTCTCTCTCTCTCTCTCTCTCTCTCTCTCTCTCTCTCTAATCCGCTTCCTCTGGTCTCACTTGATTTTTCTGTCGAGTATTTCGTGTGTTTTCAGAAAGTCCTAGTTTTCAAATAGGTAATAAAGTATAACAGTCATGGAAGTGTTAGAAACGTGTTTGCTTGCAAATATTTAAAACAGTCAGGAAGTATTACTGCTTGCAAAGTAAATATATAAATACACATATATAAATACACATATAAATACACATATATAAATACACATATAAATACACATATATAAATACACATATAAATACACATATATAAATACACATATAAATACACATATATATACACATATATAAATACACATATAAATACACATATATAAATACACATATAAATACACATATATAAATACACATATAAATACACATATATAAATACACATATAAATACACATATAAATACACATATAAATACACATATATATACACATATATAAATACACATATAAATACACATATATAAATACACATATATAAATACACATATATAAACTAATCAAAAGCTATTGTAAATTTAGTACAAGAAGCCATGAATGTGTTTCCTAATGTCAAATAACTTTGAATATAACGAGAACATATGACCACTTGCGAGTTTCAGGCTATATTGAAGTTGGAGTCGCATACATAGATATTTAGCAAAAATTTAAAAAAAATCTGAGTTTATGATAGATTTTCTCTTAATTTGAGTTTATGTTTTTATGGATTCACCACAGCCGTATTTTAACTGGTACTTCTGCTAATTATCTATGTCTACAACTCCAACTTCCTTATAGGCTGAAACTCGCAAGTCGTCAATTGAGCCAACATTATTACCAATTGGGAAGAGTCAACCAGTTAATAAGTATGAAATTATCAGCCCGTTTGGTGAAGTCCTTTATGAGTGACAAGAAATAACTACGGGTCTATATTTCAGCCTGTGCTATATTGAATAAACTATAGTCAGTTCATTCTAGGGTGGGCAGAAATCGTAACCCCTAACCTCTCATAACTCAAAAAGGACTAGAGTAATCGAGATAATATTTCCACCAAATAGGAAGACTTGGCCAGGGAATATGTATGTAAATTAACGGCTCATTTGCTCTAGTCCTTTTTGAGTTACAGAGGTTAGAGGTTACAATTTCTGCTCAACCTAGAATGAACTGACTATAGTTTATTCATTATAATCAAGCCAAAACTCTTGACCAGACGGTGTAATTCCCGAGAAAGGATGGCCATGAACATTAGGCATTTGTCACGAATCGCTAGGTCAAGTTGCCCGGGCTTGGGATCTATCAATAACATTTTGACAATGCGGGCTCGATCCGCCGACCCTTTGCTCAGCAGCCGATGCTCTAATGACTATTATATTATCAAGATAATATTTCTATCATTTGGGAAGAGACAGGCAGGAATTGACCACTTGCGAGTTTCAGGCTATAAGGAAGTTTGAGCTTTAGACATCAATATTTAACAGAATTACCAGCTTAAATATGGTTGTAGTGCATTTATAAACCCATTAAATTAAATGTACAATACTTTTTATCCATCAGAAACTTACATCATTATTGCATTTCAGTTTTATATCGATGTTTACGGCTTCAACTTCCTTACAGTCTGAAACTTGCATGTGGTCAGTTAGGGGTGGACATATACGGTTGCGCTAATAAGTCATGTCCCAGCTGTCATTACGTTTGGCTTGCTCTGTGCTGTATTAATGTCTGTCAGATGTTGAATAAGGTGGGTAAGTGTAGGAACATGTTTCTATATTTCACTCGATATGAAGAAATGAAGCTTAGATATGGCTGATACTAATTATTGATCAAAATATACTTAGTGCCGAGGCATCACTTACCAGCGCGATTGTACAATCGCGCTAATAAGTGATGTCTCGGCACCAAGTATGTTTTGATCAATAATTGGTATCAGTAATATCTAAGCTTCTTTTCTTCATATCGAGTGAAATATAGAAACATGTTCCTACACTTACCCACACTCTATTCAACATCTGACATACATTAATAGAGCACAGAGCAAGCCAAACGTAATGACAGCTGGGACATGACTTATTAGCGCGACTGTACAGCCTATTTACTTCATCCATTTTTGAGTTGCAGAGGTTATGGTTCACGAATTCTGGCCTACTAAAATGTTAGATATCAAATCATGGCCCCTGTACTCTTTAACTCAAAAATGGCTACAGCAAATGGGCTGTAAATGTGCACACCTTTTCCCTGGAAGACTCTTCCAGAATTATCAAATCGATTACTGGAGTTGTTTATTAGTTACAGAGCTTAGTGGTAAAGATTTGTGACTTACTCATGTTCAACAGGGAATAGTTTTCACCGAATATGCCATTTTGAACATTATTTGTTCACAACAAGTGTTTTTCCTAATAACCCTGTCCTAAAATTAAATTACTTTCAAAATTAGGTGGTGCCAAGAAGGATTTTGATCTTACCGAGGGCCTTATTAAATATCATTTTTCCAGAGAGTAAAGCTTGAACTTAAAATGTTTTTTTTTTTATATAAAATGAAGGAGAGTTGGTTATAAGGAGAGTGCATTATTTAACCCTTAAAAGATACGATAACTCATTTATTTTCTGATTTATGGCTATCATTAGACGATTTGATTGAACTTAGTCTTTACCTTAACAATTCCCACAAATCCGTTCTCAGCAGTATAAAATCGTCTAATAAATAAATATATATATATATATATATATAAATATATATACTGTATATACTGTATATATATATATATATATATATATATATATATATATATATATTGTGGCCTCTTCCCCGGCTCCTCTTATTAGCCTGACCCACACAGCCCACTTCTGACTAATTCAAGTGGTGGCAGGCTCCAAGTGGGGGATCCTCTTGTTTTACTCTTGTCTTTTAGCTTGACTTTGTTTCGTCCTAATAACTACACTCTTACAACTCACTTCCTGAACACTTGGGTTTAGACACTCACACTCTCTCTCTCTCTCTCACTCTCACTCTCCCCCTCCCTTTCTCTCTCTCTCTCTCTCACTCTCCCCCTCCCTCTCTCTCTCTCTCTCTAACACTTATCCCCCTCTCTCACCTCCCCCCCCCCCCCCCCCGGTTACTCTAGCTTGTTACACGCCTGTTCTAACTTATAATGAAGTCGGTGGCCGAGGGGGAGGTTGGGGGAGGGGGGAGGGTGACACGGGGGATGAGGGGGTGGGGGTGGCAGAGAGGAGGTACAGCAAGAGAGAGGTTTGGGGGGGGGGGGGGGGAGTACGAATGATGTGTGTGTGTGTGTGTGTGTGTGTGTGTGTGTGGGAAGAGGGGGGGGGGGAGATAGGAGAGGGTACTGCAAGAGAGAGGTTCGGGGTGGAGTAAGGGGGGATGTGGGGGAAGAGGAGGAGGCAATGCAAGGGGAAGGTTGGGGGCTGAGGGCACTGCAGGGAGGAGGAGGTTGGGGCAGTAGGGTGGGATGTGGGGGTAGGGGGGATATGAAGGAGAGGGGGGCAGAGGAGGGGGCACTACAAGGGGAACATGGGGGTCGCTGTGTTGGGGGTGGGGGGATGGGGGCGCTAGTTAGTTAATGGCCAGTGTGTGTGTGTAGTTACTCCAGCAAGTTATAATGAGAACACCGAGGCTTATGCGGGTTCAATTACTGCGGGATTCGAGGTCTCATTATCAACTCAATCTCCTAACCGAACCACATAATATTATATACCGAGAATTAATGTAAGCTAGCGTACTTATAATCTCCTAACCAAATCACACATTAACTGGGATTCATTAGTCTAAGCTAGCCTACTTTACTTTAATCCAATCTACTAACCTAATCACATATCAACGGAGAATTAGTCTAAGCTAATTCAATCTGCTTACCTAACCAAATCATTATATACCATGATTTTATCTAAGCTAGCCTACTTCAGCCTAATTCAATCTCATCTACATACACAATCTTTAGTATAATCTCTTTTAACTACCAATCCCACAAATAAAAACAAATAATAAACACAATGAGTAAGCATAAGTAAGAAGCCCATTTGCTCTAATCTTGTTTGATTTATAGGAGGTTAGGGGTCATGATGTTGGCCTATATACAATGAATGGACTATAGTGAAGCTTAAGGGGAGATTTCCACTTGAGGGACTTTTTTCTTGACCCCTTTCTCCCTCATGTCTAGCCCCATTGCTTTTGAGATTTTAAGACGTGTGCCCCATTAGTTTTGTGATTTTAAGAATTTCCGCCCCATTCTGTCAATTTTAAGACCTTTCGTGATCATTTAGGTGTCGATTTTATCCTGGCGAGCGATAGCGAGCCTGTAATTTAAGAGTAACAGGCCTTCGGCCGGGACATTTTTCTACCGAAAAATTTACAAATTTATCTTGAAAGGGAGTCAAGGGGGTGACATTTTAAGATTGCTGGAGGAGTAGGAAACAAACTAAAAACGTCCCCTTAACCAAAGTCAATGGTGATTATTGTTCTGGTAAGTTATAATGACCAGACATGTTCGAGTATTACTGGATTTAGCCCATTCAGTACCGGTGACGTCCTCTTCATTATATTCTGACAGCTATTACACGAGTTTAATCAGCTTAGGAAGGATGTTTATCTATCAAAATATTACCGACTATCTCAATCAATCCTTTTAGCTACCATATATCCCCTCCTAAGTTTCATAAAATCGTCTAAATGCTGCTGAAATATAAAAAAAAGACGTCGCCGGTACTGTTTACTGGTTATTGGGAATACCTGTCGTACTAAAGAATTTACTCCATCCCTGTTTAACTCATCCACCTAACCCACAGTATATATATATATACATATATATATATATATATATATATATATATATATATATATATTTCTATCATTAGTTAAAATTACTTATTTTTCTCATTGATCTCTATATTACATCCGGTAGTCTATCCGTCTCCATCTTTTCTCTCGCTCCCTTGACACAAAAAGCAACACAACAAAAATCTCTTCATTACCGCCGAGAGAGATTAATGGACCGGCGCGGGACGGGGATATATGGAAGATCGCCTTTTGTGCCAGAATGACCCCCACCTACCTAGAGGGCCGTTTTATTGAGACACACAGATATATAGGAGGGTGGGGTGGAGGGAGGAGGAGGAGGAGCTGTTGTTGTTGTAGTAGTAGTAATAGTAGCAGTAGTAGTGGTAGTAGTAGTAGTAGTAGTAGTAGTAGTAGTAGTAGTAGTAGTAGTAGTAGTAGTAGTAGTAGTATGACCCCCATCCCTACCTACAGGTTCGTTTTATTGAGACACACAGATATATAGGAGTGTGGGATGTGTGTGTGTGTGTGTGTGGTGAAGGGGGGGGGGGGGATAGAGAAGAGGACGAAGAGGAGTTGTAGTAGTAGTAGTAGGAGTAGTAGTAGTAGGAGTAGTAGTAGTAGTAGGAGTAGTAGTAGTAGTAGTAGTATAACTACCCCCACCTACCTAGAGGCTCGTTTTATTGAGACATACAGATAAACAGTATATGAGTGTGGGATGTGGGGGAGGAGGACGAGCAGTAGTAGTAGTAGTAGTAGTAGTAGTAGTAGTAGTAATAGTATGACCCCGATCTACCTAGAAGCTCGTTTTATTGAGACACAGATATATAGGAACGTGGGATGTGGGGGAGGAGGAGGAGAAGTTGGAGTTGTAGTAGTAGTAGTAGTAGTAGTAGTAGTAGTAGTAGTAGTAGTAGTAGTGGAATGACCTAGAGAGCCGTTTTTATTAAGACACAGATATATATAGGAGTGTGGGAGGAGGAGGAGGAGGAAGAGGAGGAGGAGGAGGAATAGGAAGAAGAGGAAGAAGAAGAGGAATAGAACGAGGAGGAGGGAGAGAAGAAGGAGAAATGGGAGAAGGAAGAGGAGGAATACTCAAAAGCAGTGGAGTGACCCAAAGCTACTTCCTGACTGGTTTATTGAGACATACGGATATCTAAAAGTGTGGGATGGTGATGGTGATGATGATGATGGTGATGATGATTATGATGTTGGTGATGATGATGATGATGATGCTAATGATGATGATGATGATATATATAATGATGATGATGATGATGAGGAGGAGGAGGACTATAATGGGCAAAGGAATGCATAGGACTTAGAAACTGCAGCAAACTTATTGGTCCTTATACGGAGCACTTTGAATATCTACACTGCTAAGCTACTAACTACTTAGGTAGAGAGTAGGATAGTAAAGCTGAAAGAGAAAGAAGAGGAGGAGGGGGAGGAGGAGAAGTAGTAAACCATAGTAGTGAAATTACCCCAAGGTACACTCGGGTACCATAGTCTCTAGCCCACTCATAAGAATTCCTGGACCCCCTATGTTTTTCTGTATGCAATTATTACAATCTGGAATTATTTTTGGATATAACTTGCTTGTCAATAAATAGTATATACAGTTTTGTAGTTGATTTATAGAAAACAGTAAACATAAATTCATTTCCAGAGATATACTTCCATAATTAGGAATAGGATAAATCTACGAATTTGCATGAGTGGGCTAGAGACTGGTGTCCGAGTGTACCTTCATATCTGTACTATTATGTTACCTCCACCAACCGACTTTACTCCTAAACTCAATTAATGAAATCAACAAATACATGTGGCAGTCCAGGGATTCGAACCTAGGATGCTCACACCGAAATTCAGTGCATTTATCCATTGCGCTACGAAGACAGTTAAAGAATGAGACACAATTAAAGAATGAGACAAGAATTGAGACACAAGGATATAATTATAGAAGTGTTGGATGATGATGATGAGGAGGAGGAGGAGGAGGAGGAGGAGGAGGAATGAGAGGAGGAGGAGGAGGAAAGGAAACTAGTGGAATGACTCAAGGTACCTTCCTGTCTGTTTTATTGAGACACACGGATGTAAGGAAGTGTGTGGGTGTGGTGGTGGTTTTTGGGGTGGGGGATAAGAAAAGTAGTATTAGTAGTATTAGTGGTATTAGTAGTAAGTAGTATTAGATGTACTAATAATAATAGTAACAGTGCAAACAAATTAAGTAATGGTCGCTCTTCCGTAAATCTAAAGTAACTTAAAGTATTTGTAATAGTAGTACTACTGTAGGTCACTTCACTAATTTCGTGTACTATTCCTTCACCTCCTCCTCTCATTCATGCTCCTAATCATCATCATCATCATCATATACTACTACTACTACTACTACTACTACTACTACTTAAATAATAGTAAAGGTAGTTGTTGTTGTTTTTGTTATTCTAGTAAACAAAAGCAGGAGAATGACCCTTGGGCTTTCTTCCTCACCATATTATTGAGACGCTCAGATATAATATGTGGGTCGAGGGATGGGAGGAAGTAGAGACCCTTCAGTAACAGAGATCGACTAACCTCGATGCCACTGTTGTTATTATAGCTTCTCTCGTCGCCCAAATAATAATATCCTTACCCATAACAAACTAAGATAATTTATGGGTAAAAACATATGTGCAGATATGGTCCCAGGTTTTTTAATGAACCTGGGACCATATCTGCGCATGTTTGTTTTACCCATAAATGTTGAAGCCTACGCTGATTCTTCCTTAAACTAAGATACAGCGATTTTATCTGGTTCGAATGACTCACACTGTCACAATTAATATCTTTATTGAACTAACTGACAAATATTTTAAATATTTGACAAGTATTTGTACAATAGGTATTGTCCAAAACATACTCAATAGGTGGTTGTGGGATACAGTATGAGGTGAGGGTAAGCTGAAATAGCATCTATGTTGCCAATCGGAGGGCTAATTAGGGTTGCCATGGGATACACAATGGATTGAGGAAGGGCTCTTACCCCCGTGACTTAATTAGGGTCGCTGTGGGATACACTATTAATACTAACCTTATTGAGATGGTATCTCCCTAAAGAGGGCAATTTTCCAAAAAAATTACAATACTTAAACAAAGAAAACTTCTTTTAGAGGGCCCTCTACCATTTCTTAGTGTTCTTCATAGAATCTCCCATATACAATAGTAGGGGACACTTTTCCAATTGTATTACGTTTTTCATTGTAAATTCTTTACTCTCACCTGAACTTCACAGCCCTCCGTAGTTCCCACTAAGGAGGGGGAGGGGGGGAGAATGTTTTTAGATTGTTGGATAATGGGTAAATACTCAAGCAAGAGGAGGGAACACAAATAGAGGAAGAGGAGGAGCAAGAGGAGGGAACATAAATAGAGGAAGAGGAGGAGCAAGAGGAGGGAACGTAAAAAGAGGAATAGGAGGAGGTGGAGGCTGGAACGTAAAAAGAGGAAGAGGGGGTGTAGGAGCAAGAGGAGGGAACGTAAAAAGAGGAAGAGGAGGGAACGTAAGAAGAGGAAGAGGAGGTGGTGGAGCAAGAGGAGGGAACGTAAAAAGAGGAAGAAGGGGAGGTGAAGCAGCAATAAACAAAAGAAGCCCAGGATGACCCCAACGTATCTTTTTGACCGTTTTATGGAGACACACGGATGTATGGGAGGAGGAGGAGGAGGAGGAAGGGGGGGGGGGGGGACTAGTGAACTATATACTCTCACCTCTCTCTCTCTCTCTCTCTCCTTAGCTCCCAGTGCACAACGAACCGGATCATGATTATGTCCGCCTGTATTAAATTATGTATTATGTTGATTTATACCATTGACTATTTTTGTAATAATTATATTCAGCTAACTATGATTTCAATAACCATTGATGTAATGAAAATATGAATAGTCTCCTCATACGATTGCACTAGTTCTGTAGTGCTATTATTTACAACCTGTCAATTAATAATTCAGTCACTACAAGCTTGCTTGTTTTTTTGTTTTTTTGCTTTTTATTTTTTTAATGAGATACGTATATACAGACCATGTGACAATTAAATGAGGAAACTATAATAACACATCTGAATAATGCCAACCTAATTTATAAACACAAATATGAATGTAACCAGACGACGATGCTGTTGTTTCAGTGGAATAATGGCTCTTTGAGCAGTATGTATCGCCTTACTAGTGGTTGTCCCCTCACAGGATGGGGGGCGCTGCTCAATAAACTCGCCCCTCAGGGCAAAATCAAAATCAATCTCTCTCCTGTTTACGACCAAAACAATGCAACCACCCTACAATGTTATGTCTCTTTCCTGTTCTGTCTGTCAAATACTACTCTGCCTGTCAATCTTCTCGTGCCTGCTTCGTTACTCCTGTCTATCATTCTTTGACAAAACCTCTTCTCTCTACACTATTCTAAACTGTCAATGTTTTTGTGCCTGCTTTTATGATGCTGTCCTACTGAGACCAAATTTCGAGGACTCTTTACGGAAATGTATTATATTATTCATTATATATTATATACTGTATGCATATACAGTATATATATATATATATATATATATATATATATATATATATATATATATATATATATATACTCAAATTATTGTTGTCGTCTTTTTGCATTTCTGTGTCCAAACAGGTAGTGCCAGACATATCTATCGACTTAATTATTCAGTAATTCATTGTTGCAAGGCCTACTCCAACGAAAGTCTTAGCAAATAAGAGCCTCCATCCCCAACCTCAAACAAAGACCTCCTCAAGACGCCAGGAATCCCTCCCAACACCCTGGCTTTATCTCATTCAACAAATTATCCTTCTTCTCAAAAGGTCTCATTAAGCAACCAACTCAATCTCACTGACTCTGACTCTCTCTCTATCTATCTATATATCTATCTATATATATATCTATCTATCTTCCTGTCTATCTATACAACAGTTGCTCCGTGCGATGTAATTGTTTCAAGTACCGCGTCACAAGTGAGAGCCCCGGAGACACCCTACAGCTAAAATGTGAGACGACCACAAGTACCTTCCTATGCATCTTATTATCTACCTACAGTATATACAGTATTTATCTATATATAATTATGTGCGCTTATTGGTTCAGTCATCTATCTGTCTACCTTTCTATCCATCAATCTAATCACTTATGCTTATCTTTCCACAGTTGCTCCGTGGGATGTGACTGTATCAAGCGCCCCGTCCCAAGTGAGAGCCAAGGAATCATACAGCTAAATTTTGTGATGACTGTCAATATTTCCCTATACATCATATCTACCTATGCATTTCATTGTGTGTACTTGTCTGTCCTGTTATCTATCCGTCATCTATCCATCAATCTAATCAATCATATCTATCCTTCCACAGTTGCTCCCTGGGATGTGACTGTATCAAGCGCCCCGTCCCAAGTGAAAGCCGGGGACATCCTACAGCTGAACTGTGTGACGACCTCCAGCCTGCCGCCCTCCAACCTGACCTGGACCTCTGGGGGCAGGATGCTCGAACCCTCCACCCTCCTCACCTCCAAGGGCGCCCACGGGGGGTCCATTACCAGGTGGGTAGGAGTTTCAATCTGCATAGGAGCTGGAAGATTTATATACTGGTTACATGTTTGCATGTATGATTATCATTAAACACACACACACACACACACACACACACATACACACACACAAACACACACACAAACACACACACGAACACACACACTACTCGGCTTAGCATATGGGGTTATGGGTTCGCTCAACAAAAGCATATGGCGTTGTCGATGCCAATGCAGAAGGGTGAAGCTGCGGATCTTCAAGACGATGGTGCTCCATGTCTTATTATATGGATATGAGACATGGACACTTAAGTGAGTTGAAGAGACATAACTCCTTTGGTACTAAATATTTTCGCAGGATCATATTGCTATCACAGGCATGACTGCATCTCAAACCAGCAACTACTCCGTGAAATTGATACAAGATATATTAGTTGCATGGTCCGTGAACGCCAACTTCGGCTATATGAGCATGTGGTTCGCCTCCCTGACGCTCTCTACTGAGGGCAACCCTGAGATGAAGAGGCCTAGGGTAAGACCACGGAACTCATGGCTGAGGCAAGTCGACCCATCTTGCGAAAGGATACTTAATATGGGCCTGGTAGATGCCTGGAATCTCACCCGGGGGGGATTACCCGGAATGGAGTCGGACGGTGAGTGCGGCTACGCGATTCCATGGTGTATGTCCTCATTGATTGTACTGATCTGAAGCTTCTATTTGATTCATTACCTAGTATCTGCAGTTATAGGGTTGATACAAACATTTTGAAGAGTCGGTGATATCCATGACTTGTGTCCTAAAGTATACAGACAAATTTAATAGTTCGACGAAGATCTTGCTGATATAGGCTACTGTGTAATTTTAAGTTACTCTATGTTTGCCTCCACCGAGAACCGACGAGAGGGTTATTACCGCTCGTCCCACTCCTAATGTTGCTGTTGTTCTTCTTTTTCTCATATGAGTGGATCAGCCGAACTAGTTGTCAGGGAGGAAGAGAGACTAGAAAAGAGGAGTGTTTGGATCGCTGGGTGATTGACAGCGTTCGACGGAGGCCTTCGTCCTTTGCAGCGCTTCTTTTTCGTAATAGTCTCTATGTATGTTTGTTTCACGTTATAATACCGTCAAGTTACCCCTTGAGGACCTAAGACGTAATTTGTTTTTATATTTCTGGATATTATTGAATTATTTTATTCAGATTAGGAAGGGTATATGGTAGCCAGAGGGTTGTTGTTGTTGTTGTTGTTCTCCAGACTGTCTGGCCGAACAGCCCCAAGGCCCCGAGCAAGGCCAAGGCCATAACCGAGCGGCCCCACAGAACCCTCCCTGCCTATCACAATAAAGCCTGGGTGACCGAAGCCACTCCATGGCGGGGAGCTGAGGAGGGTGCGGAAACGCCCAGGAAACCAAAGCCCCACCCAGGGCCCTGTGCCCCTCAGCAATTACGAAGAGAAAGTTGAGGGGCAAAGGAAAAATGTGACGATTTGGCTTCCAATCTTGGTAGATTGGGAGGTCAATCCACGCAAGAGACGCCGTCACTTGAGATCTAGAAAATATATAAGTAAAAGGAACAGTCAGAGTAAGCTATGGGTATGGCAGAGATCGCTCAGTTCCCACTCTGATAGACCAGCCCATCACCACATGACTAGAACCCAATCCTCTCAGCATCAGCTAGGAAAGGCCCTAGAAAGCCGCCTTTGGCGGGGGGATAACTCCCCTATTTCAACCCTTTTCGGGGTTGGGCCCGCCAGAGGGTTGATTGAGACAGTCTTTACCCTTTTAACTCCCACATATCCTTCTTAAGCAGTGTAAAACAGTTTAATGATAGCCAGAATGAACTGTCAAACCACGTCATAATTCTCAAAGGATTAATGTCCATTTCTCTAGATATCACGCAAATTGTCATTAAACATTTCGTCAGAGTATAGATTTTGACCCCACCTAAAAAATAAAAAAATAAAATAAAAAATGAAAAAAGTAATAAAATAAATTACAATAAAATAAAATAAAAATGGGGTATGTGCCAGAGAGAGAGAGAGAGAGAGAGAGAGAGAGAGAGAGAGAGAGAGAGAGAGAGAGAGAGAGAGAGAGAGAGAGAGAGAGAGAGAGAGAGTAGATATAGATACAATTAGACTGTACCGATTCGTATAATATCAAGCTCTAGCCCCTGGATTAATTAGTGGGGTTAGGGTTCTCCACGAGGGGGATTACTTTATGCATCATGGACAGAACACAATGCACAGTCAAAGTCAAGAGTCACCTCACACATCCATGATTATATATCTAGTTATCGCTCTAGTGTATGTGAAAACAAAAATATATCCCTAATAGGCATACACAAATCCTACACATTGTGGTCAAAATGCCACTTTTTCCAAAAGTGAAAATAACACGAATATTCTTCCATATATATATATATATATATATATATATAATATATGCTTCCATGCAACCCCACTCCCTCGACGCAAAGTGTACAGTTGCATTAAACAAAAATGCATATACAATACTGCATATACAATACTGCATATACAATACTCCCACGATCGCCCGCCATACCACGACAAGGACCCCCTCCCCCTACAAATCCCTTTACTTCCTCTCCTTGATCCCACTAATAACATTAATCCCACAATCCCCCTGTAATTGCTTTATTAACATGGCCTATAACAACTGTACACCGCACTCCCTCCTCCTCCTCCGCGGCTACTCCAACCCAGCCCTCCCTAAGCCGGACACTCTTGAAATTAAGTGGATATAGGACGGTTTTCTAGACCCCCTTCTCCCTCATATTTAGCCCCATTAGTTTTCGTACATTATGTCGTTTGGCTCATTAGTTTGTCGATTTTAAGATTTTTCACTCTATTTCTTTGTCAATATTAAGATATTTCATGTCTTACAGGTGTCGATTTTTTCCTGGCGAGCGATAGCGAGCCTGTAATTTAAGAAACATCGACCTTCGGCCAGATTTGTTTTTTACTTTTTAACAACGAAAACAAATCAAACTTAATAAATAAAATGCATAATAAACAATAATATATAAAGGGTTAAGGGGAGATATCCACTTGAGGGATTTTTTTCTTTACCCCTCTCTCCCTCATGTTTAGCCCCATTGCTTTTGAAATTTTAAGACGTTCGCCCCATTAGTTTGGCGATTTTAAGAACCCTCGCCCCATTTATGTCAATTTTAAGACTATTCGCGCTATTTAGGTGTCGATGTTTTCCTGGCGAGCGATAGCGAGCCTGTAATTTAAGGGGAATCGGCCTTCGGCCGGCAAATTTTTCTACCGAAAAATTTACAAATTTATCTTGATAGGGGGTCTAGGGGGAGTAATTTTAAGCTTGATGGAAGTCTAGGAATTAACTAAAAACGTGATCTTCATTATCGTCCCCAGATCCGAGCTACTCTTGGAGACGGCCCCGGGAGACAACGGCCGGATTGTGGAGTGTACGGCCGGTAACGGACTGGACAAACCGGTACACCGGCAGATCCCGCTAGACGTCACTCGTAAGTTGTATTGCATTTTTATTGTTTTGGGATAATGTGTTCGTACTGTATTACATTTATTCAGAGAGGCCTTAAGGGAGCCCACCTCGCTGTTTTTCTTCTCTTTCTCTCCCTCTTTCTTTGGCTTGTATCCATTCGGCCCCATTCAGCCTACTGTTTTAAGACGTTTACCCCTATCCAGGTGTCAATATTTTCCTGGCGAGCGGTAGCGAGCCAGCATATACATATTTTTGTTTTTGACAGCAAGCTAAATTTGTACATTTTTCGATAGAAAAATGTCTCCGACGAAGCCGGATTTCTCCATACCATGATGACTAGCTATCGCTCGCCAGGAAAAAATCGACACCTGGATGGGGATAAACGTCTTAAAACAGTTGGCTGAATGGGGCCGAATGGATACAAGCCAGAGAAAGAGAGAAAAGGAGAGAAAGATACAAAAAAACAGGTGACCCCCCTTAATTGTGCCCCAGATTACAATTATCCTACTAGTGTTTGTGGGTGAGGTGTATGTGTGTATGGCATCAAGCTACGTGACCATGAGTCGGAACGGGTGGTGGTGGATGGAACAAATTCCAAATGAAGCCATTACTTTTAAGCTCCTCAGTGGTCTAGTGGTTAAGGTGTTGGAGTGCTGCACTATTGGCCTGGGTTCGAGCCCTGGCTGGGTCATGTCACAAAAATATTAAATTATTATTTTATTTAATCACGGCGTGGTTGGTTCACTGTGTCAAGTAGACGCAGGTGTGAGAGTGGAGGTATGGTAGAGAGTGTGTGGGGGAAGGAAAGTTTTCGGAACAATGGGATGTATGTGGAGGTGAGAAATCTGGGAATTAAAGCTTAAAGTACAATGTAATAAGGGATAGTTGTAAGAACAGTGATGTAAGGGGCTGAGACATGGGCTCTGAAAGTAAAAGAGAAAAGAAGGTTGGATGTGATGAAGATGAGCTGCTTGAGGAGTATGTGTGGAGTGACGAGCTGCTTGAGGATTATGTGTGGAGTGACGAGCTGCTTGAGGAGTATGTGTGGAGTGACGAGCTGCTTGAGGAGTATGTGTGGAGTGACGAGCTGCTTGAGGAGTATGTGTGGAGTGACGAGCTGCTTGAGGAGTATGTGTGGAGTGACGAGCTGCTTGAGGAGTATGTGTGGAGTGACGAGCTGCTTGAGGAGTATGTGTGGAGTGATGAGCTGCTTGAGGAGTATGTGTGGAGTGACGAGCTGCTTGAGGAGTATGTGTGGAGTGACGAGCTGCTTGAGGAGTATGTGTGGAGTGATGAGCTGCTTGAGGAGTATGTGTGGAGTGACGAGCTGCTTGAGGAGTATGTGTGGAGTGACGAGCTGCTTGAGGAGTATGTGTGGAGTGATGAGCTGCTTGAGGAGTATGTGTGGAGTGACGAGCTGCTTGAGGAGTATGTGTGGAGTGACGAGCTGCTTGAGGAGTATGTGTGGAGTGACGAGCTGCTTGAGGAGTATGTGTGGAGTGACGAGCTGCTTGAGGAGTATGTGTGGAGTGACGAGCTGCTTGAGGAGTATGTGTGGAGTGACGAGCTGCTTGAGGAGTATGTGTGGAGTGACGAGCTGCTTGAGGAGTATGTGTGGAGTGACGAGCTGCTTGAGGAGTATGTGTGGAGTGACGAGCTGCTTGAGGAGTATGTGGTGGAGTGACGAGCTGCTTGAGGAGTATGTGTGGAGTGACGAGCTGCTTGAGGAGTATGTGTGGAGTGACGAGCTGCTTGAGGAGTATGTGTGGAGTGACGAGCTGCTTGAGGAGTATGTGTGGAGTGACGAGCTGCTTGAGGAGTATGTGTGGAGTGACGAGCTGCTTGAGGAGTATGTGTGGAGTGACGAGCTGCTTGAGGAGTATGTGTGGAGTGACGAGCTGCTTGAGGAGTATGTGTGGAGTGACGAGCTGCTTGAGGAGTATGTGTGGAGTGACGAGCTGCTTGAGGAGTATGTGTGGAGTGATGAGCTGCTTGAGGAGTATGTGTGGAGTGACGAGCTGCTTGAGGAGTATGTGTGGAGTGACGTATAGAGACTGATTGAGGAATGAAGATGTACATAGGAGAGTTGGACAACAAGAACCCTTATCGACCAGAGTGGAAAGAAGGGTGTTATGCTGGTATGGACATGTTGAACAAATGGGGGATGAAAGGCTTACAAAGAGAATATATGAGTAAAAAACAAGGGGAAATAGATTGAGAGGAAGACCTTAGAGGAGATGGAGAGATGGTGTGACAAAAGCGTTGGAAGAGAGAGAGACGACTGAAGAACAGGCAAGAGGCGATGAATAGGAATGAGTGGAGAATGATTGTGAATATATGAGTGATGACGCGGTCGTAGGGAGGGGGTTTCGGGCGCTACAGTAGTTGGACTTGATAATAGTCCATTAGCCGCCTGGCCTGGGGAGCTGGTGGATATATAAAGGGCCGTACCTAGAAGTAATGTGGGCGGGCACTGTGGCGTGGTTCCACTGCGTGTCTGCCTGCTGAAACTGGAACCTCTTCGGGAGATCTGGGACCTAGCATTTTTTTTGTTGTAGATCCCTCGAAATCCTTGATCTCTGGGTCTTCTCTTGGGTGACCACCCTTCGAGATTAGTTAGTACATTTTTCGGTAGAAAATTATCCCGGCTGAAGGCCAGTTCCTACTGAAATACAGGCTCGCTATTGCTCGCAATGAAACAAATGGACACCAAAGTGGCATGAAAGGTATTCTGCACCATTAACTTTCAAATACAATAAGAGTCGAGTTGCTAAGTCAGACCTATCTCTACTACCATTTATAAAACACTGACTACATACTTTCTTAATCACCAAGGCTCGTAGTTAACTTATCCGGCGACCCATAGCAACCCCCAGGCCAGGACCAGACTATATAAGAAGGTTCCCTAGGTCACTCGCCTTAGTCCGGCCCCAATCTCGGGAGGTAATAAGGCTCTCTTGCGGAATTTTGAGGAGGGGGAGCGTCTGGTCCTTTCTCCTTAATTGACAAAAGCCAACATGCCTAACAGGGGAGTGGGATAGAGAGTGTGTGTGTGTGTGTGTGTGTGTGTGTGTCTGCGTATATGTATGTCTGTGTCTTTGTGTTGTGGTATAATGTGTCTGTTAATAATCATATTATCTTGTATTATGAGTATGTGGGATATGACGCGTACATAATATTATACCTAATGAGTGTAGTGTATATAAGTGTGTGTGTGTGTGTGTGTGGTTTATGTAGTGCGCATTTGTGTGAACGGTCGAATGAGTATTTTTGTGCATATATAAAACATGTGTGTATTAATCTGCCTTTTTATATACCTACATATGTGTGTGTCTGGATAGTATAATGCATGAGCGTATCTGTATGAGCGTGTGTGTGTATACCTGTCTCCCCGTGTGTATTATAGCCCATGTTTACACGACGCCCAGGAGGAGTTTGGAGGGAGTTACGGGCGTAATAACTCCGCCCCCCCCCCCCCCCCACCCACCCCGCCCACGACGATAAGGGGACGTTATTATATTTATTTGTACATTTGTTTGTATTATTACCGGTATATATATTTGTTTGTATTATTACCGGTATATATATTTGTTTGTATTATTACCGGTATATATATTTGTTTTATTTTGCTCCCTAGACCTCAATCAAACATTAAACAAACATTATCCCAAAGACCCCCCCTTCGAGATTAATTTGCAAATTTTTCGATACAATATTGTCTTAGGCAAAGGCCGGTTCCTCCTATATTACAGGTTCGCTATGGCTCGCTAGGAAAATATTGACACCTAGATGGCACGAAAGGTCTAAATATTGACAAAGAAATGGGCGACTGTATTACCATTGGAAAACTAATGGGGCTAAACATGAAGGAGAAGGGGGTTCAGAAAACATCGAATAATGAGAGGCGGGATTATATTCTCACCTTATATACAGTATATTCTGGATTTTTTTTTTTTTTTGCCATAATTATATTGTCCTAATTTTTTTCAACAAATATTTTCATAAAGAAGAGAAAATCATCGAGCCATATATTCTCGTTTAAACCTCTCCCTTTTGTTCTTGTCTTTTCTTTTCATTTATCTATATTTTTTGTGTACAATATATTCTCTTGATTCCTTTCTTTTCGCCATAGACCTGTATTCTCAAAATGTGTTAATTTTAGGATTATATTTTCAACATACTGTATATATATATTATATATACCGTATATATATTTTTTTTATTTTTATTTTTTTAATATACTGTATATTCGCCTAGTTCCTTTATTTTCACCATATATTCTCAACAAATGTCTCACTCCCTCCCTTCCTCTCTCTCTCTCTCTCTCTCTCTCTCTCTCTCTCTCTCATGAATACGTAATCCCGGCCATGTCTCCGTCTACACTATTATGCCCGATTTACCGACCGTCTCCACCACCACCACCACCACCCCCACCACCACCACCACCACCAACAACAACGGCCTAGGCATTCATTAAGGGGCAGGTAGTTGTTTTTTCTGGACCTCCTTCTCCCTCATGTTTAGCCCAATTCTGTTTGAGATTGAAAGACGCTCGTTTCATTAGTTTGGCGATTTTGAGACCTTTCGCCCCATTTCTTTGTCAATAGTAATACCTTGGGTGCCATTTAGGTGTCGATTTTTTCCTGGCGAGCGATAGCAAACCTGTAATTTTAGGAGGAACCGGCCGAATGTGTTTTTTTTACCGATAAATGTAAAACAAATATCTTTAAGGAGGGTCTAGACTCTAGAGGATGTATTTATAAGCTTGATGGAGGTCTAGTGAGGAAAATACAAAACATAGATAAATAAATATATCGCCCAAAAAATAACCACTACCCCCTTAATTTAAATTGACGTCTATATATCATTCAGTTAACCCTTTCAACATCCAATACACATTTTTGTTCTGCTTTCTGGCTAGTGTTAGACGATTTTCTTCAGATTTGGAGGGGAATATGGAAACCAGGGGGTTAATTGAGCCAGTATTTATCCATAAAATTCCCAGTATATATACCGATATATATATATATATATATATATATATATATATATATATATATATATATATATATATATATACTCCATACACATACAACACACACACACACACACACACACACACACACACATACACACACTACACTAACATCACCGAAACACTGCCACCCTAACTTGTGGAGGGTGTGAAGAATTGTGAAGTGCCGCCTGAGAGACTTGTGACAGTTTGGGGAGGGGGAGGGGGAGGGGGGGGGAGGGGGAGGAGAGGATGGGGGGGGGGGGGCAGGGGGGCAAGGGGGGCAGGTGAGACAAAGTTGAAGGCTAGTATGTGTGATGGAAGCTCTGTTAAGTATGTATCCAAGTGTCTTGTCATGGAACTCCTCCTGGTCTGTTCCGGAACTTTGACTTGTATGTATATTTAATTTATGTTTGCTTCGTGTGTATATATATGTGTGTGTGTGTGTGTGTGTGTGTGTGTGTGTGTGTGTGTGTGTGTGATCGATAAAGAGACAATCTAAAAACAAAAAATTATATGTCTTAAAATAGTATATGTTTATCTGAAGTCATATAACTTGAGTAAGAAAACTAAATGCTTAGCCATCTGTAAAACTATCCTATGCAAATGTTATGTTAAAATGAGAACACCAAAAGCCAATTTCTTAGTCGAGAAAGCTGAATTCTGCTCTCTCTCTCTCTCTCTCTCTCTCTCTCTCTCTCTCTCTCTCTCTCTCTCTCTCTCTCTCTCTCTCTCTCTCTCTCCGTATATTTTTGACAGTAGATGTTATCAGTAGATTTAAATACGTTCGACCCATATTTTTAGCGATTATAAAACCTTTCACCCCATCTATGTGATACATTTAAGACCTTTCGTACCATGTAAGTGGCGAGTGATAGCAAGTTAGCAATATACAGTACAAGGAACTGGTCTTCGGTAGTGACATTTTTCTACCGAAAAATGCACAACATTATCTCGAAACAGAGTCTGGGGGTATTCTTTAAGGGGGGTGACCTGTTTTTGTTCTGTCCTTTTCTATCTTTCTCTGGCTTGTATCCATTTGGCCCCATTCAGCCTACTGTTTTAAGACGTTTATCCCCATCCAGGTGTCAAATGTTTACTGGTGAGCGGTAGCGAGGCAGCATATTTTAAATTTTTGTTTGACAGGAGGTTAAATTTGTACATTTTTCGGTAGAAAAATGTCTCCGGCGAAGCCGGATGTCTTCATATAATGCTGGCTCGCTATCGCTCGCCAGGAAGAAATCGACACCTAGATGGGGATAAACGTCTTAAAAGTTGGCTGAATGAGGCCGAATGGATACAAGCCAGAGAAAGAGAGAAAAGGACAGAAATAAAAAAAAATAGGTCACCCCCCTTAATCTTATTGTAGGTAGGTATAGGGAGGGAAAACAAATCATACAGAAATAAATGATACTATAAATTGAAGTTCCCACTAACATCCGATCTTCAATTTCTTCTATTCAATCTTCGTTTAAGGGGAAGTTTTTAGTTTGTTTCCTACTCCTCCAGCAATCTTAAAATGTCACCCCCTTGACCCCCTTTCAAGATAAATTTGTACATTTTTCGGTAGAAAAATGTCCCGGCCGAAGGCCGATTACTCTTAAATTACAGGCTCGCTATCGCTCGCCAGGATAAAATCGACACCTAATTGGCACGAAAGGTCTTAAAATTGACAGAATTGGGCGGAAATTCTTAAAATCACCAAACTAATGGGGCAAACGTCTTAAAATCTCAAAAGCAATGGGGCTAGACACGAGGGAGAAAGGGGTCAAGAAAAAAGTCCCTCAAGTGGAAATCTCCCCTATTACTTCTCGCCCTATACCTATATAACTTCTATAATCTCTTATTGTCCTCCTCTTCCTCCTCTTCCTACTCCGCAACCTCCTCCCCAACCTCCTCCTCTTCTTCTTCTCTTCCTCTTTCTCTTCTTTTTCCTCTTCCCCACCTCCTCCTCCTACCCTTCCTGTTTCATCAGCCCCCTGCCACATTCTTCCGTATTTGTGTCCTGCCAATCTCTCTTTCTCTCTCTCTCTCTCTCTCTCTCTCTCTCTCTCTCTCTCTCTCTCTCTCATATTGTATGCATCCTACTAAGAGATCTTTCCGTCTTTCACATCCTCATTGTTTACCGTTTATGTTCCTATATCAACATTCTCTCTCTCTCGCTCTCTCTCTCTCTCTCTCTCTCTCTCTCTCTATCTCTCTCTCTCTCTCTCTCTCTCTCTCTCTCCACACTCTCCCTCTACCCCCCACCCCCTCTTTATCTCCCCCCCCCCCTCACTCCCTCATTACTATTCACCTCCATCTTAACTTCATCTCCCGAGCCATTATCCAATTTCCAGCATACTCCTCAGCGTACTGCACAAATGCCTTAAAATCCTGCCTGGCCTTAACTTTATATACCAATCCTGCCTGGCCTTAACTTTATATACCAATCCTGCCTGGCCTTAACTTTATATACCAATCCTGCCTGGCCTTAACTTTATATACCAATCCTGCCTGGCCTTAACTTTATATACCAATCCTGCCTGGCCTTAACTTTATATACCAATCCTGCCTGGCCTTAACTTTATATACCAATCCTGCCTGGCCTTAACTTTATATACCAATCCTGCCTGGCCTTAACTTATATACCAATCCTGCCTGGCCTTAACTTTATATACCAATCCTGCCTGGCCTTAACTTTATATACCAATCCTGCCTGGCCTTAACTTTATATACCAATTTTCAGCATGTATATTTTATTTTTGAGCCAATATGACTATGTTATTTATACTCTTAATAGATACTGGTATATATATATATATATATATATATATATATATATATATATATATATATATATATATTATGCGGACATTGTTATTATATTTTATTAGTAGCATTATAAATAGTAGTAGTAGTAGTAGTAGTAGTTTTTGTAGTAAAGTTTTATGAATATTTGAATATGTCAGGATTTTGTTATTATTTGGCAGAAATGAGAAATTACACAGTATATGACACTAAGTTATATTACACAGTATATGACACTAAGTTATATTACACAGTATATGACACTAAGTTATATTACACAGTATATGACACTAAGTTATATTACACAGTATATGACACTAAGTTATATTACACAGTATATGACACTAAGTTATATTACACCAGTATATGACACTAAGTTATATTACACAGTATATGACACTAAGTTATATTACACAGTATATGACACTAAGTTATATTACACAGTATATGACACTAAGTTATATTACACAGTATAGGACACTAAGTTATATTACACAGTATATGACACTAAGTTATATTACACAGTATATGACACTAAGTTATATTACACAGTATATGACACTAAGTTATATTACACAGTATATGACACTAAGTTATATTTTCTGTAAACAAAGTTTCTAAGCCCATATGCTACTTACAGTTTCTAAGCCCATATGCTACTTACAGTTTCTAAGCCCATATGCTACTTACAGTTTCTAAGCCCATATGCTACTTACAGTTTCTAAGCCATATGCTACTTACAGTTTCTAAGCCCATATGCTACTTACAGTTTCTAAGCCCATATGCTACTTACAGTTTCTAAGCCCATATGGTACTTACAGTTTCTAAGCCCATATGCTACTTACAGTTTCTAAGCCCATATGGTACTTACAGTTTCTAAGCCCATATGGTACTTACAGTTTCTAAGCCCATATGCTACTTACAGTTTCTAAGCCCATATGCTACTTACAGTTTCTAAGCCCATATGCTACTTACAGTTTCTAAGCCCATATGCTACTTACAGTTTCTAAGCCCATATGCTACTTACAGTTTCTAAGCCCATATGCTACTTACAGTTTCTTCTAAGCCCATATGCTACTTACAGTTTCTAAGCCCATATGCTACTACAGTTTCTAAGCCCATATGGTACTTACAGTTTCTAAGCCCATATGCTACTTACAGTTTCTAAGCCCATATGGTACTTACAGTTTCTAAGCCCATATGGTACTTACAGTTTCTAAGCCCATATGCTACTTACAGTTTCTAAGCCCATATGCTACTTACAGTTTCTAAGCCCATATGCTACTTACAGTTTCTAAGCCCATATGCTACTTACAGTTTCTAAGCCCATATGCTACTTACAGTTTCTAAGCCCATATGCTACTTACAGTTTCTAAGCCCATATGCTACTTACAGTTTCTAAGCCCATATGCTACTTACAGTTTCTAAGCCCATATGCTACTTACAGTTTCTAAGCCCATATGCTACTTACAGTTTCTAAGCCCATATGCTACTTACAGTTTCTAAGCCCATATGCTACTTACAGTTTCTAAGCCCATATGCTACTTACAGTTCCTAAGCCCATATGCTACTTACAGTTGTGATCGTAAATACTTAAATACCTCCAAATTATCAAAACCAGACCGTGAACATTAACTATAGTCTGTTTATTTCCAGCTGACGGTAAATTCAATGCCTTAGCAGCTGATTTATCGATATTTAATTAACAAATATGAAACTACCATGTTTCTGCATCATGTAAACAATCTAATTCATTAAGGGGAGATTTCCACTTGAGGGATTTTTGCCTATAATTTAAGAGCAATCGGCCTCCGGCCGGGACATTTTTCTACCGAAAAATGTACAAATTTATCTTGAAAAGGGGTCTAGGGGGTGTAATTTTAAGCTTGATGAAAACGTAGGGAACAAACTAAATACCTCCCCTTAAGCACACTGTCATATCCCCACATACCACTCTAGGTACAGTATTATCATGTTCTCTCCACTAACCTACTTTGCTCCTAAACTCGATTAATACAATTTACAAACAAATGTGGCAGTCCGGGGATTCGAACCTATGATGCTCACACCGAAAATCAACACACTTATGCATTGCACCACGAAGACAGTTAAAGAATACTGCACAACCCTACGATTTATTATGCAGTTTCGAATCCTGCATACCAATCTAAGCATGTACAATATCCTAACTGCACTATCGGAGACTATGCATAGGTGAAAGGAAATAGTAATTAATGGGGCACTTAACCCTAGGGAAGGCCTCTCGATAAACTACTACTGAACCTGAATGAATTATATAATGAAAGAGAAAGAAACAATGGAAAATATAGGTTCACTGTTATATACCCCACTCTCAATGAAGAGAAGGATACGAGAATGATGACAGAGAAAGAAACAGTGATTAATATAGGGCAGACTGTTATATTCCCACTGCCGTCACTACTCGCAATAAAGAGAAGAAAATGAGAATGATTAAAGAGAAAGAAACCGTGATTATTATAAGGCAGACTGTTATATCCCCACTGCTATAACTACTCTAGGTATAAGAGAAGAAAACGAGAATGATGAAAGAGAAAGAAACCGTTATTAATATAGGACAGACTGTTATATTCCCACTTCCATCACCACACACAATAAATAGAAGAAAACGAGAATGATGAAAGAGAAAGAAACAGTGATTAATATAGGACAGCCTGTTATATTCCTTACTGGAAATATAGGGCAGACTGTTATATTCCCACTGCCGTCACTACTCGCAATAAAGAGCAGAAAACGAGAATGATTAAAGAGAAAGAAACCGTGATTATTATAAGGCAGACTGTTATATCCCCATTGCCATCAATACTCACAGTTAAAGAGAATGAAACAAGATATGATGACAGAGAAACAAACAAGGTATTATGAAAGAGAAGGAAACAGTGATTACGGGGAGATGAGTCGTTTTTCTGGTCACCCTTCTTCCTCATGTTTGCCTCATTAGTTTGTTGATTTTAAGACTTTTCACCCCATTTTTTTTGTCAATATTAAGACCTTTCGTGCTATTTAGGTGTCGATTTTTTTTCCTGGCGAACGATAGTGAGCCTGTAATTTGGGAAGAACCGGCCTTTTGGCCGGGACACTACCGACATTTTTTCAACTTAGTCTAGACGGGGGATCTAATGGATGTTTTTAAAAGTTTGATGGAGATCAAGGGAGGAAACTAAAAACATAATAATACATATATGAAATAATTTACCAAAAATTAAACCTTTCCCCCCTTAACACCTTGAGAGCGGGTGGAGGAGTATATTTAACTGTGCCGCCCAGCGGGGGGTTTTACCGTAAACGAGCTTGTTTCCGTGCTCTTTTTCATGCATAAACAAGACCCAGAGCGTAATACAAGTATGTATCCCTGAAAGGGCGTAAATGAGCTTGCCAATGACACCCGAACCATTCTTCTACGATCACTGGTTGTCTTGCAACGATCGTGCAACCGAAGGGCAAAAACGGTAAAATACGGCAATTTCTTTATATAATTACGTATGTAGCGAGGGAGTGAGGGTGGATGTAAGTGGAGTAAATCTCAGTAGGTCCACGGCGGCCGTGGCGAGCGGTCAGGAGGTAATCTACGCTCCTCCCACCGCTCCGCTCTCTCTCAGAGCACATTACGTGCTCAAATTTGCACTCGACAATAGCCGTGACCCGTCACATAGGCCACATTTATTTAACTCGACAATAGCCGGGTGCCGCCAGTTAAGGGTTAAGGGGAGGTTTCTAGTTTGTTTCCTACTCCTCCAGCAATCTTAAAATTTCACCCCCTTGACCCCCTTTCGGGATAAATTTGTACATTTTTCGGTAGAAAAATGTCCCGGCCGAAGGCTGATTACTCTTAAATTACAGGCTCGCTTTCGCTCGCCAGGATAAAATCGACACCTAAATGGCACGAAAGGTCTTAAAATTGACAGAATGGTGCGGAAATTCTTAAAAATCACCAAACTAATGGGGCATACGTGTTAAAATCTCAAAAGCAATAGGGCTAGACATGAGGGAGAAAGGGGTCAAGTAAAAAGTCCCTCAAGTGGAAATCTCCCCTTAATATAGGGCACACCTTTAAGCTCTTCCCCACTGCCATCACCACTTTCGGTAAAAGAGAAACAAAGATATGATGAAAGAGAAAGACACAATATAAAATATAGGGCAGACTGTTATATTCTCACTACCATCACTACTCAATAAAGAGAAGAAAACGGGAATGATGAAAGAGAAAGAAACAGTGATTAAAATAGGACAGACTGTGTTATTCCCCACTGGAAATCCAGGGCACTGTGATATATCCCCACTCCCATCATCAACACTCACAATAACAGAAGGAAACAAGATATGATGACAGAAAATAAACAATGGAGAATATAGGGCCCACTGTTACGTTCCCAATGCCATCACCACGCTCGGTAAAGGGAAAGAAACAAGATATCATGACAAATAGAAAGTCAGAATTGGCTATGGGAAGCAGAGCATACCAACCCTCACTCTGACAGATCCAGACCAACACTATACTCTTTCAGTAATCGACGACGCATTTATTGACTTCATTCTGTCTATCAGTAAGCGATTCGATTCGTTATGCTTAGGAAGGAACTATGGAAGTCTGAAGGTTAACCGAGATAAACTTCACCCTCTGATACCTATAGATCCTCCCTCATCTGCTTAACCCCTTCTGTACCAGCGACGGCAGGGAGTCGTCAGTAGATAAATCACTCCCCAGTCCCAGCGACGGCAGGGAGCCGTCAGTAATGTGCTTTCCTTGTAACTGCCAGTATCAGGCAATGCCTGGTACCACGACCATTTGAGCACTGCTCTAGAGTTGGCAACTTCCCAGCTTATATCCAAACCTCTGCAGGCTGGGAGAGCCAGTATTCCTTCATCTTTTGAGGTGGGAGGTTGTTCTATGGCCACATTGCTTGGGACTGGGGGGGGGGGGAATTTAATACTGTACCCTACGGTACAGTAGGGGTTAAAAGTGTCTAATGATGATCACCAGTGAAATAGCATCCTAGTTACTCAAGGGGGTAATGTGATCTTAACCAGAATTAAAAACAAAGTAGAAAAGTAAATAGTAAACAGTGAAGCGGATTACAGACTCTGATACGAAAATTTGCCCGGGAAACACTGACTCAAAAATCCTGCGTCTGACCCACTGATTGGCTGAGATGAAGTGCCGCTGTTGCCATTTGTCTCGGTTCTGCAAATTGTAATTGGCTGGGAGCACGAGCGGTGTTGCCCTCTGGATGGGTTTTGTTATTATGCTGGTTAAGTGAAGGTTAAGGGGGTAGTACTCACGCTTTATGGACCCCTTTCTCCCTTATGTTTAGCATATTAGTTTTGAGGTTTTAAGATGTTTGTTCCGTTAATTTGGCGATTTTGAAACCTTTCGCCTCATTTTTGTTCAATATTTAGACCTTTCGTTCCCTTTAGATGTCGATTTGTTTTTCTGGCGAGCGATAGCGAGCCTCTAATTTGAGAAGGAACCGGCCAAACTACCGAAAAATGTACAAATTTATCTTGAAAGGGGGTCTAGGGGTTGTTTTTCTGAGCTGGATGGAGGTCTAGCGAGGAAACTCAAAAATAAATCAAAAAAATAAATATATAGACCAAAAACCAAGCACTACCCCCTTATGATGAAGGTTTTGAGGGATAAGCCTTTACAACGGCACCTCCAAGCTACTATCCTCTCTTTTTTTTTTTTTTTTTTTTTTTTTTTTTTTTTTTTTTTTCCTGGTGATTCGGCGTCACACGAGCAGTAGGGGCAGAATTCCTCGGAGTTCTGTATGGGAGTAAAACATTTAATTAAGGGGAGACAGGCCGTTTGTTAGGACCTTCTTTTCCCTCATGTTTAGCCCCACTTGTTTTGAGATTTTAAGACGTTCGGCCCATTAGTTTGGTGATTTTACCTCCTTTAGCTCCATTTCGTTGTCAATATGAAGATCTATCGTGCCATTTAGGTATCAATTTATTCCTGGCGAGCGATAGCGAGCATGTAATTACAAGACGAATCGGCCTTTCTGCCGGGACATTTATATACCGAAAAATGTACACATTTATCTTGAGGGAGGTGTCTAGGTTTTTTATTTTCTAAGTTTGGGGGGAGGTCTAGCGAGGAAACTAAACAATAAATATAAAAATAAATTAATAGACCAAAACAAAACAAAATAAAATAAATAAATAAATAAATAAAAATCAGATTGCAGCCACTACCACCTTAACAAGAAAAATTTATTACAATATATTCCATAGTTTTGTCCTACTTCCTTGGAACTGTGTATAGATAGCGTGTGAAGTTCTTGTTAAGGGGAGATTTCCACTTTAGGGATTTTTTTCTTTACCCCTTTCTCCCTCATGTTTAGCCCCATTGCTTTTTTAGATTTTAAGACGTTCGCCCCATTAGTTTGGCGATTTTAAGAACTTTCACCCCATTTATGTCACTTTTAAGACCTTTCATCCCATTTAGGTGTCGATTTTTTCCAGGCGAGCGATAGCGAGCCTGTAATTTAAGAGGAACCGGCCTTCGGCCGGCACATTTTTGTACCGAAAAATGTACAAATTTATCTTGAAAGGGGGTCATGGGGGTGTAATTTAAAGTTTGATGGAAGTCTAGGAAACACACTAAAAACCTCCCCTTAAGGGGAGGTTTTTAGTTTGGTCCCTACAGATCCTTCAGTTTTAAGATTACACCCCCTTGAGCCCCTTTCAAGATAAATGTGTACATTTTTCGATAGAAAAATGTCCCGGCTGAAAGCCGGTTCCTCCTAAATTACAGGCTCGCTGTCGCTCGCCAGGATAAAATCGACACCTAAATGGCACGAAAGATATTAACATTGATAGAAATGGGTTGAAAGTTCTTAAAATCGTCAAAATAATGGAGCGAACGTCTTAAAATTAGAAAAACAATGGGGATAAACATGAGGGAGAAAGGAGTCAAGAAAAAAATCCCTCGAGTGGAAATCTCCCCTTAAGCTATTGGCACGGGTAGGGCAGGTGAGGCTAACTGGGCAACTTGGGGCTATAGGGCTGAAAGTCATACCTTCATTATCAACAGCCTCTACACATTTTTGGACACTGGTTGAGAGCTTCTGGTTGAAATGGTGTACTGGTTGAGTAAATAGGTGTTAGGTTGAAGTTCTAACCTAACTTGACCTAACCTAACAATATTGGTTGATATGGACTACTAGTTAAGTAAATAGGTGTTAGGTTGAAGTTCTAACCTAACTTGACCTAACCTAACAGTATGGGTTGATTTGACACTGGTTGAGGGCTACTGGTTGAAATAGTCAACTGGATGGGTAAACAGATGTCCAGTTCAAGCTCTAACCTAACTCTACTTATACCTAACCTAACAGTATTGGTTGATTTGACACTGGTTGAGGGCTCTGGTTGAAATGGTCTACTTGTTGAATGAAAGCCTAGCTCGACTTAACCTAACCTAAGCTGACAGCATTTGTTGATTGATTGGTTGAAGTTCTACCCTAACCTAACCTAATAGTATCAATGGTTGAATTGACACTGGTTGAAAGCTAATGATTGAAATGGTCTACTGGTTGAGTAAATAGGTGTCAATTGAAGTTCTAACCTAACTCGACCTAATCTAACCTAACAGTAATGGTTGATTTGACAATGGTTGAGAGCTACTGGTTGAGATGGTCTACTGGTTAATGGATTGGTTGAAGTTCTAGCCTAACCTAATAGTATTGGTTAATTTGCCACTGGTTGAGAGCTACTGGTTGGAATAGTTGAGTCGCCCGGCCTCCCCTCTGCATATCTCATAGTGGCCACAGCGAACACTCCACACTTTACTGATCCTAACATTTCCCCAGGCCAGGTGGTTCGGCCCCTTCAAGGTGATACGCTATACCTAACTTACCCCTGGTTGGTCGGAGGGATTTTTTTTTTGGAGCTCCCCTGTTTCGCTCCATTAGTTTAGATATTGTAAGTTGTTTCAACCCATTAGTTTGGCGATAATAGGAAACTTTACCCAATTAAGGTGTCCATTATTATTTGGGGGGGGGGGGGGGGGGGGGGTACCAAACCAGTAACTTAAACGGAATCGGTATTCGGCCGCGATTTTTTTTTTTATTTTGTCTTCGAAAAATGAAAACAAATAGCTTGCAGGGGGTCTGGGTGGGTACATTTTTCGTTTGGAGGAAGTCTGGGAAGGAATTTTTTAGCCAAGGGGACAAACTAAACTACATTGCTCGAAGAAGGCATAAACAAACATAATCCTTAATAACAATTACACAAAACATCATAAACCTGTAAGTCAGTTAGTATGCCCGTAAGACAATAAGTCTGTAAGCCTGAAAGTCTGTCAGTAAGCCTGTAAGTCTGTAAACCTGAAAGTCTGTATGCCTGTAAGTCAGTCAATAAGCCTGTCTGTGAGCCTGAAAGTCTGTAAGTCGGTATGTCTGTAAGTCTGTCAGTAAGCCTGTAAGTATGTAAACCTGTAAGTCTGTAAGTCTATATGCCTGTAAGTCTGTAAGCCTGTAAGCCTGTAAGTCTGAAAGGATCTAACAGTTGGAAAGGCCAAGTTCGGACTTCTTCAAGGTGATACACTGGCCTAGCATCCCTTGAGGATTAGGATGTCAATTATTAGTTCCTCTTGGCTGTCATTATACGATTCATTCATACTATTTTACTTACATACATTAGACCACGACGAGGAACAGAACTTATTTGGGCAACTGTACAGCACTTTCCTTCTCCCATGTGTTTTTATTTATTCATCATGTGTTTTTATTTATTCATCGTGTGTTTTTATTTATTCATCATGTGTTTTTATTTATTCATCGTGTGTTTTTATTTACTCATCATGTGTTTTTATTTACTCATCATGTGTTTTTATTGTTATTTTGTTGTACTGCTCTAGCTTGTCTCGCAATTTTCTCTCTCTCTACCTTGTAAAAGAAGGGACTGGAGTTCTCGAAAAGGGGCTCCAGTCCTGATGCTATCCTTGACTTACAGTGTGCTGGCTAAATAATCCAGAAGGTTTGATAGCCTCTGAAGTCCTATTGTAGACAAACATAATAATAATAATAATACAAAAACTAGCTAATTGTCAAAAATGAACTCTTAATTCTAACACAAATTATAAGCATTAGTGTTTTAAGATGAAATGGGTCGTTTTTCTAGATCCCCTTCTCCCTCATGATTATCCCCATTAGTTTTCAGATATTAAGATGTTTGCCCCATTAGTTTGTCTATTTTAAGACCTTCCGCCCCATTTCCTTGTCAATATTAAGACCTTTCGTGCTAATTAGGTGTAGATTTTTTTTTTCCTGGGGAACGATAGTGAGCCTGTAACTTTGGAAGAACCGGCCTCCGGCGGGAAAATTTGTTTACCGAAAAATTTACAATTTTACAAATTTTAAAGTTTGATGGAGGTCTAGGGAGGGAACTAGAAAAATAATAAATACATGAAGAAATCGACCTAACAAGATTTACAGATTATTCACTCTTCCAATCTTTCTCGTTTCTTCACTTCCTTCCTTCGTTCTGTCTTCTTCAACATTCTCGCTCTTCCCATCTTTCTTCTTCACTTCCTTCCTTCGTTCTGTCTTCTTCAACATTCTCGCTCTTCCCATCTTTCTTCTTCACTTCCTTCCTGCGTTCTGTCTTCTTCAACATTCTGGTCTTCTCCTTCTTCACTTCCTTCCTTCGTTCTGTCTTCTTCAACCTTTCTGCTTCTTCTCTTCTTCCTTTCCCATCTTTCTTCTTCCTTTCTTCAAACTTCCTTCGTTCTGTCTTATTCCTTTTCTTTTGCCTTCATATCTTGTCTTTCTTCTTCTCTTCCTGCCTTTATTCTTATTCTCTATAACATCAAAGGTATTAAGGGGGGAGGGATGGGTTTATTTGTGTGTTCTTTTATGTATACTGTTTCTATTCTTTGTTTTCTAGTTTCTTCCCTAGACCTCCATCAAACTTTAAACCATCACATTTACCTTAATCTGTAAATTTTTCGGTAGAAAAAAATCACAGTACTTTAAATAAATAAATAAACAAAAACAAAAACACCATCCAATCGCAAGAAAAAAATAAACAATATTAATAGTAACCAAAATACTACTACTACTACTACTAATAATAATAATAATAATAATAATAATACAAATAATAATAAAACAAAAATAATAATAACAATGACACAACAAATAATAAAACATTTCATAAAGGAACCCAAGAAAGTCTCCAAGAACGTCTAAATTAGTTGTTAAAAAATTCACCAGTCAATTACTGCGTGGCGTTAATCTTACGAGAGACCTCGTAAAGAGGAAGAAATGGATGGCAGAGACGAATCGTATAAGAATAGGACAGGATTAATCCAAGAAAACACATTTAAAATACAGCTTAAAATAGTAGACTATTATACAACTAACACAGACACACACACACACAGACACACACACACACACACAGTTATTAATATTACTACTATTATTATTTGTATTATTAGTAGTATTAGTTTTATTATTACACACAAACAAACACTCTCTCTCTCTCTCTCTCACACACACACACACACACACACACACACACACACACACACACACACACACACACACACACAAAACACACACACAAAACACACACACACTATTATAAAGGTATATATATCTCAGGCAGGTAGGTAGGGGAGTGGATAAAAAGATAAGAAAAAGTATTCACAGAGGGTTGAGTACATAAAAGTGTTGAAGGGAAGGAGGAGAATTGCCAACCAAAGAATAGTCCTCAAGGAAAAAATATTATACAATAATAATAAAATCAGCTGAACAAATAACGAAAATGCAAGAGAAACTACTGCATAGGAAAACTTAGGGGGAGATGGGCCCAGAAAAACGACCCATCTCCCCTCAACAGATTTCGGTTAGTAATTGGCTAAATATTCCATACATAAATTAGAGCTAAGTATATGAGGGTAGGGAGAGAGAGAGAGAGAGAGAGAGAGAGAGAGAGAGAGAGAGAGAGAGAGAGAGAGAGAGAGAGAGAGAACAAATATATATATAATAATGTCTATTGTAAATAAACACACCAGACACTCCTCAATAGTAGCCATTAGAACCTTGTTAATTACACACACAACATACACACGCATACACATGAAACACACACTCACACACAGATAAGTACATACATACACACAAATACAAACACACTTACACACACTCAAACAAATGATAAACACACACACATGCAAACACACACACACACTCACTTTAAAACAAATACAAAAACACACACACAAACTCTCACAAACACACACACACACACACACACAAACGACCCATAACCCAATTGGCTGTTTGGTATACGTGGGACTCTGAAACTGCCAAAGCAACCTGCCTCTGCAATTGAGTTTACCTCTCCCCCTCCCCTGCTCTCTCTCTCTCTCTCTCTCTCTCTCTCTCTCTCTCTCTCTCTCTCTCTCTCTCTCTCTCTCTCTCTCTCTCTCTCACATACAGACACATACATACATACATAATACATACACACGTAAACATAGTCACTTATAGCTCGTCCTTCCACAACTCACATTACAATAAATTTCCCGATTTCTCTCCCTCCCTCCCTCCCCCCCCCTCTCTCTCTCTCTCTCTCTCTCTCTCTCTGTCACTCTCTCTCTCTCTCTCTCCTCGTCACTCTATACTTCTCTAAATATTCAATTCACTCGCTTCTCTCTCACCCACTTTCACACACACACTCACTTCCTCATAAAAACATCCAACCCCACCCAAACACACACACACCCACCCAAACACACACACACACACACACACACACACACACACCTGCATACGAGCTGACAAACGTGGCAAATGTTTTCTTTTAATTTGCATGTTCACTATTTGCCCATGCCAACACACAAGCAAAGGCAAATACACAGCCGTAACCTACTGTATACCTTTATTCATCATTCATTCATTTATTCTCTCTCTCTCTCTCTCTCTCTCTCTCTCTCCTCTTTGCTATCCTTTCCTTCCACTGTCCCTTACTCTAGGGTTAGCTATCTCTACTAGAATTAAGTCCTGACCACCTTGCTGGGATCGTAAGGTCTGTGTGGCCAATGTATCTATGTAAATGTATGTATATCTGTGTGTGTGTGTGTGTGTGTGTGTGTGTGTGTGTGTGTGTGTGTGAGTGTGTTGGAAGTTTAGGTCAGCAGGTGGTGGTTACGGGTAAACCTTGTATGCTACTTAGGGGCTTTATGGGCGGTAGGCGTGGTGGTAATGGCCGCAGTGTTATAGACGGAGTAGGAACCTGCATATGGCCAACAATAAATAGGCAATACACACACACACACACACACACACACACACACACACACACACACACACACACACGCACACACACACACACGCTTTCTCTCTCTCTATCATACACCACACACACTCACATACATCCTCTTTATCTACTACCCATATCTCTCCCCCTATTCTCTCTCTCTCGCTCTCTCTCGCAAACACACACACACACGCTTTTTCTCTCTCTATCATGCAACACACACACATACACCCTATTAATCTACTCCCCATCTCTCACCCCCTATTCTCTTCTCTTCTCTCTCTTTCTCTCTCTCTCTCTCAAACACACACACACACACACACGCTTTTCTCTCTCTCTCTCTCGCTCTCTCTCTCAAACACACACACACACACACACGCTTTCTCTCCCTCTATTATACAACACACACACTTACACCCTATTAATCTACTCCCCATCTCTCACCCCCTATGCTCTTCTCTTCTCTCTCTCTCTCTCTCTCTCTCTCTCTCTCTCTCTCTCTATCTCTCTCTCTCAAACACACACGCACACACACAGACGCTTTCTCTCTCTCTCTCTCTCTCTCTATCATACACCACACACCCCACCTCCTTCTCCACTACTTCTCTTCTTCTCCCTCCCATACCCCATTCAACTATGTTTGATGGCGTTTCAATCACTACGTTCAACAATTAATTGATGAACATTTAATCACGCTGACGAAATATTTTGAAACGATCCCTTCCAACACATGCTAGAGTCAGTGTTTTCCCTCAATCATTGTTCACCGTCTAAAATATATCGTTCAGTTGTGAATCAGCTACTTGAGCAGGCGGGTATGAGTGAGAAGTGGGGATGGTTGGTTTTTTCTGGCCTCCCTTCTCCCTCATGTTTAGCCCAATTAGTTTTGATAATTTAAGACGTTCGCCCTATTAGTTTGTCGATTATAAGACCATTCACCCTATTTCTTTGTCATAATTCATGGCCTTTCGTGCCATTTAGGTGCGGATTTTGTTCTGGCGAGCGAGAGCGAGCCTATATTTTTAAGGGATTTAGACCACTGATCCAACCCGATCCATGTGTGTGTGTGTGTGTGTGTGTGTGTGTGTGTGTGTGTGTGTGTGTGTGTGTGTATATCTCTACACCTTATACACCAAAAGATAACACTCCACCACGCCAAACTAATGAGGCGAAGGTCTTTACAAATCTCAAAACTAATGGGGATAAGCATGAGGGATAAGGGGGCACACACACACACACACACACACACACAGTATATACTAAAGATGATAACTTTGAAGAAGTACCGGTAGGTGAAATTGGTGATAAACTGGGAGAGATTAATTTTCTCCCAGAGGAGCTAGTAGAAATAATGAAAGGACTAGATGTGAAAAAAGCAGTGGGACCTGACAATGTAGCGGGATGGATTTTGAAAGAAAATGTGCTGACGAACTAGTGAAACCCTTATATGAGATAATTAAATACTCTCTGGAAGTGGGAAAATTACCAATGGACTGGAAGAGAGCCAACATCGTACCGATTTATAAAGGTGGGAACAGGGAACATCCATTACATTATCGACCTGTGTCACTTACTAGTATAGTGTGCAAAATCTGTGAGAAAATAATTAAGAAAAGATGGATGATTTACTTGGAAAAGAATAATCTACTATCTAACAGGCAATTTGGATTCAGGGAGGGTACCTCATGTGTTACAAATCTACTCAGATTTTATGACAGAGTGGTTGACATATTACAAGAGAGAGATGGATGGGTGGACTGCGTATATATTGACATGAAGAAAGCTTTTGACAGAGTATCGCATAGCAGGCTGAAGTGGAAATTAAAAGAGTATGGAGGGATTCAGGGTAGTTTGTTAAATTGGATGGAGGACTATCTTTCAGGGAGACACATGAGGACTACTATCAGAGATAAATTTTCTACGTGGAAAGATGTCTCAAGTGGAGTTCCGCAGGGAGCGGTGCTGGCTCCCATAATGTTTCTAATATACATTAACGACATGCCAAAGGATATAAATGCATATATGAATATGTTTGCAGATGATGCCAAGATCATGAAGCGTATAGAAGATGAAAACAGTGGTAGGGAATTACAGAGGGATTTGGATAGGATAGATCAATGGAGCAAGAAGTGGAAAATGGAATTCAACACAATGAAAAGTCATGTAGTGGAAATGGGAGTAAGTAAAAGAAGGCCTCATATGGAATATAAGTTAGGAGAAAACACTATTAACCCATCAGAGAAAGAAAAGGACTTAGGGATAACTGTTAGGGGTGATCTTTCACCTGAGAATCATATTAATAAGATAGTGGGAGAAACATATGGACTGCTAAACAGAATAAAAATAGCCTTTAACTATATAAACGAGGAGATGCTGGAGAAAATAATAAAAACATTGGTGAGACCAAGACTGGAGTATGCGGCAGTGGTGTGGGCACCACATCTAAAAAAGCATATAAAGAAGCTGGAGAAGGTTCAGAGAGCTGCAACTAGGATGATACCAGAACTGAGAGAATTACCATATGAGGAGAGATTAAAGAAATTAGATTTACCATCTCTAATGGATAGGAGGGAGAGAGGCGATATGAGTATGATGTACAAATGTGTGAGAGGACTCGAAAAGGTGGACAAGAAGGGTTATATTGTGAAAGATAATGGTAGAACTAGGGGGCATAGATATAAACTAATGAAAGGAAGATGTAAAGGAGATGTGAGAAAGTATAGTTTCCCTTACAGAAGTATAAGTAAATGGAATCAGTTGGAAGAGGAAGTGGTGTGTGCCAAAAACATTCATATTTTTAAGGCAAAGTTAGATAATTGTAACTCAGGAAGCGGGACAATACGAGCCTAAAAAGCTCAACTCCTGTAGGTTATACTACAAATAGGTAAATACAAATAGGTAAATACACACACACACACGTACCCCACCACCAGTAAGCCCAGCTAATGACCACAACAAGAAGGGCACAACAAAGGGTCCCTGACAATATACCTATCTATATACACGATACCGCTTAAGCTCAACTAAAGATTGTAAGACGTTCACTCCAATAGTTTGTGATTGTAAGACCTTTTGTTCCATATATATGTTGATTTTATCCGGACGAGCGAGAGCGAACTTATCATTTTTGGCCGGGAAATTGTTCTACCGAAAAATGTACAAATTTATCTTGAAAGGGGGTCTAGGGGGTGTTTTCTTAAGCTTGATGGAGGTCTAGCGAGGAAACTAATAATAAATACATAAACAAATACATAAACAAATAAATACATAAACAAATACATAAACAAATACATAAACAAATAAATACATAAACAAATACATAAACAAATACATAAACAATAAATACATAAACAAATACATAAACAATAAATACATAAACAAATACATAAACAAATAAATATATAAACAAATATATAAACAAATACATAAACAAATAAATACATAAACAAATACATAAACAAATAAATACATAAACAAATAAATAGACCAACAAATAATCAGTACCCCCTTAAATTCAGGGGAGGTTTTTAGTTTGGTCTCTAGATAGCCATCAAGCTTAAGGGGAGATTTCCAGTTGAGGGATTTTTTTTCTTTACCCCTTTCTCCCTCATGTTTAGCCCCATTGCTTTTGAGATTTTAAGACGTTCGCCCCATTAGTTTGGCTATTTTAAGAACTTTTGCCCCATTTATTTCACTTTTAAGACCTTTCGTGTCATTTAGGTGTCGATTTATTCCTAGCGAGCGATAGCGAGCCTGTAATTTAAGAGGAACCGGCCTTCGGCCGGGACATTTTTCTACCGAAAAATGTACACATTTATTTTGAAAGGGGGTCAAGGGGGTGTAATTTCAAGCTTGATGGAAGTCTAGGAAACTCACTAAAAACCTCCCCTTAAGATTACACCCCCTTGAGCCCCTTTCAAGATAAATTTGTACATTTTTCGGTAGAAAAATGTCCCGGCTGAAAGCCGGTTCCTCTTAAATTACAGGCTCGCTATCGCTCGCCAGGATAAAATCGACACCTAAATTGCACGAAAGGTCTTAAAATTGACAGAAATGGGTTGAAAGTTTTTAAAATCATCAAAATAATTGGGCGAACGTCATACAATTAGACAAGCAATGGGGCTAAACATGAGGGAGAAAGGAGTCCCGAAAAAACTCCCTCAAGTGGAAATCTCCCCTTAAGCCCGGCTAATGACCGCAACAAGACCGGCATAACAAAGGGTCCGGCACACAATACCTATATACCTTTATATATACACACCGTATATATATACACACACCGGTATACACACGCTTAATTAAGAGAGGGGGAGAGGGGGGGGGGCCCGCTTTTCTCGACCACTTTCCCCTTCGTGTTTAGCCCCATTAGTTTTGAGATATTAAGGCGTTCGGCCCATTAGTTTGACGATTTTAACACCTTTCGCCCCATTTCGTTGTCAATTTCAAGAAATGCGAGCTTGTCATTTGAAGATGAAAAGGAAAAAGAAATTTTTCTACCGAAAATGTAAAAAAAAAACTAAAAAAAAAATAAAAAAAAAAAAAAAAGGAACCGGACGAAACTTAATTAATCATAGAGCCTTAGGGGGGTGGGGGGGGGATATGTAACCTTACCGAGGTCGTCTCTTTGACTTTATTCTATAATAAGGATAGATTCAGCATACCGGCATCTGTACAGGCTTCGAAATTATTCAAACTAACTAACAGGCTTCGAACTGTCTCATTCAACTAACAGGCTTCGAACTGTCTCATTCAACTAACAGGCTTCGAACTGTCTCATTCAACTAACAGGCTTCGAACTATCTCATTCAACTAACAGGCTTCGAACTATCTCATTCAACTAACAGGCTTCGAACTGTCTCATTCAACTAACAGGCTTCGAACTATCTCATTCAACTAACAGGCTTCGAACTGTCTCATCATTACCTAACAGGCTTCGAACTGTCTCATTCAACTAACAGGCTTCGAACTATCTCATTCAACTAACAGGCTTCGAACTGTCTCATTCAACTATTTTTACAACCACATACATGGCGGGTGCCCAACCCCGAAAAGGGTTGAAATAGGGGAGCTATCCCCCCGCCAAAGGCGGCTTTCTAGGGCCTTTCCTAGCTGATGCTGAGAGGAATGGGTTCTAGTCATGTGGTGATGGGCTGGTCTATCAGAGTGAGAACTGAGCGATCTCTGCCATACCCATAGCTTACTCTGACTGTTCCTTTTACTTATATATTTTCTAGATTCAATGACGGCGTCTCTAACGTGGATTGTCAATCTACCAAGATTGGGAGCCAAAGCGTCACATTTTTCCTTTGCCCCTCAACCTTCTCTTCATAATTGCTGAGGGGCACAGGGCCCTGGGTGGGGATTTGGTTTCCCGGGCGTTTCCGCACCCTCCTCAAGCTCCCCGCCATGGAGTGACTTCGGTCACCCAGGCTTTATTGTGGTCGGCGGGGAGGGTTCTGTGGGGGCGCTCGGTTATGCCCTTGGCCTTGCTCGGGGCCTTGGGGCTGTTCGGCCAGGCAGCTTGGGGAACAACAACAACAACAACCACAGATCCTTCATATAGGACCCTCAAAATCGTCTAAATATAGGTAGAGTCAAATTAGAAAATACCCGGTCGGTACAGAAGGGGTTAATGATGGTCTTGTTATAGTTGTTGCTTCGGTCAGTACATTAATTAAAGGGGATGGGCGGACATTTTTCTGGTCCCCCTTTCTCTCTCGTGTTAAGCCCCATTTGTTTTGAGATTATAAGACGTTCGGCCCATTAGTTTGGCGATTTTAACACCTTTCGCCCAAATTAGTTGTCAATTTTAAGACCTTTCGTGCCATTTAGGTGTCGATTTTTTCCTGGCGACCGATAGCGAGCCTGTAATTCTAAGAGGAATCGGCCTTCGGCCGGGAAATTTTTCTACCGAAAAATGTACAAATTTATCTTGAAAGGGGGTCTAGGGGTGTTTTTCTTAGCTAGATGGAGGTGTAGCGAGGAAACTAAGAAATAAAGGAATACATGAATTAAGAGGCCATAAAAAAAAAAACCCGGCCCATGTCCACTTAAGGGGGGTAGGGTTTATATCTTGGTCTATCTATGTATTTATTTATTAATTTTTTAGTTTCTTCTACTACCTCGACCCCACTAAGTCTTCTACTACCTCGACCCCACTAAGTCTTCTACTACCTCGACCCCACTAAGTCTTCTACTACCTCGACCCCACTAAGTCTTCTACTACCTCGACCCCACTAAGTCTTCTACTACCTCGACCCCCACTAAGTCTTCTACTACCTCGACCCCACTAAGTCTTCTACTACCTCGACCCCACTAAGTCTTCTACTACCTCGACCCCACTAAGTCTTCTACTACCTCGACCCCACTAAGTCTTCTACTACCTCGACCCCACTAAGTCTTCTACTACCTCGACCCCACTAAGTCTTCTACTACCTCGACCCCACTAAGTCTTCTACTACCTCGACCCCACTAAGTCTTCTACTACCTCGACCCCACTAAGTCTTCTACTACCTCGACCCCACTAAGTCTTCTACTACCTCGACCCCACTAAGTCTTCTACTACCTCCCCCACTAAGTCTTCTACTACCTCGACCCCACTAAGTCTTCTACTACCTCGACCTCACTAAGTCTTCTACTACCTCGACCCCACTAAGTCTTCTACTACCTCGACCCCACTAATTCTTCTACTACCTCGACCCCACTAAGTCTTCTACTACCTCGACCCCACTAAGTCTTCTACTACCTCGACCCCACTAAGTCTTCTACTACCTCGACCCCACTAAGTCTTTTCCGAGCCTATACTAGTAAGAGGAGTTTATACTGGTGTTATCAAAGGGACTCTACAGTATACAGTATATATAGTATAATGTAGTATAAGTATCTTAGACGCTTCGTATATACGTTCTTTATTCTGCTTTTCTGACTGACACACACACACACACAAACACACATATATATATATATATATATATATATATATATATATAAGAGAGAGAGAGAGAGAGATAGAGATAGAGATAGATATACATATATATATATATATATATATATATAAATTATATATATATATATATATATACTGTATATGTGTGTGTATGTGTGTGTGAATAGAGAGAGAGAGAGAGAGAGAGAGAGAGAGAGAGAGAGAGAGAGAGAGAGAGAGAGAGAGAGAGAGAGAGAGAGAGAGAGATAGCATAGCATAACACACATAAACCACAATTAGCCCAAATATAGTCTCTCCGGAAAGCCTACATAAGACTCAATTTGGCCTGTATCCATCTATAGAGGTATTCCAAGTGGCTTCGTTAGTCGGCTTACGTACAGTCGCGCTAATAAGTCATGTCCGGCACCAAGTATGTTTTGATCAATAATTGGTATCAGTACTATCTAAGCTTCATTTCTTCATATCGAGTGAAATGTACAAACATGTTCCTACACTTAACCACCCTATTCAACATCTGACAGACATTAATACAGCACACAGAGAGCTAAACGTAATGCCAGCTGGGACATGACTAATTAGCGCGACCGTACAGTGGAAGTCAGAACATTAAGGGGAGGTATTTAGTTTGTTCCATACGTTTTCATCAAGCTTAAAAATACACCCCCTAGACCCCCTATCAAGATAAATTTGTAATTAGCTCTTAAATTACAGGCTCGCTATCGCTCGCCAGGATTTTTTTTACACCTTAATGGCACAAAAGGCCTTAAAATTGACAGAAATGGGGCAAAATGTCTTAAAATGTCCAAACTACTAGGGCGAACGTCTTAAAATCTCAAAAGCAATGGGGCTAAACATGAGGGAGAAAGTGGTCCAGAAAAAAATCCCTCGAGTGGAAATCTCCCCTTAAGTTGACCTCACCAATGTGTGCACTCTGGGACATACATAATATATCCTCACCTTAAAGGGAGATGGGTCGTTTTTCTGGTCCCCCTTCTTCCTCAGGTTTAGCCCCAGTAGTTTTTAGATTTTTAGACGTTCGCTCCCTTAGTTTGTGTCGATTTTAAGACCTTTCGTCCCATTTCTTTGTCAATATTAAGACTTTTCGTGTCATTTAGATGTCGATTTTTTTCCTGGCGAACGATAGCGAACCAGTAAATTAAGAGGAACCGCGGGGATATTTTTCTATCGAAAAATGTACAAATTTATCTTGAAGGAGGGTCTTGGGGGTGTTTTTTTAAAGCTTGACGGAAGTCTAGGGACGAACTAAAAAAAAAAAATAGTAAAAAAAATACCTAAATGAGCCAATAAATAAGCCCATCAAGTTTTCGAAGCCATCCCGAAATTAATCGCATCTTCTCATTTACTCTTTGAAGATTTTGACGCACTTTGACAGTTAATTCTGGCTATCATTAGACGATTTTATACAGTTTAAGAAGAATCTGAGGGAATTATAGAAGTAAAAAAAAAAAAAAAAAAATCTATGTGAGTGAGGGAGACAAAAGGCAGAACTGCCTGTATCGATTGCCTCCCCCAGAGTTGAAAGAGTGACAGGGCCCAAATCAAGGTACGTTCGAGCCAAAATGGCTGGACACACGGCGTTTGAAGTAATTTAAGTCATAGGAAGAGGGAAACACTGATTCTGGGAGAGAGTTCCAGAGCTCAGCAGTTGAATAGAAGAAAGTCTGAGAACACCGTTTCACTCTTGGGTTGGAGAGTTGCACGAGTAAGGGTGGGATTGTGTTGCAAGACGGGTACTACGTACCCTACGTAGAGGAGGTGGTATACACTGGGAAATCTCTGAGGAACATTGATTATTATAGTAGCGATAGAATAGCGAGAGAGATGCAACATTGCGGCGAAGAGAGAGAGATTGCAGAGAGTTGGTGAGTGGGCGGGAGTTAATGATACGAAGGGCTTTCCTTTCTAATTTGTCTAGGAGTGCGGTGTGAGAGGAATTATCCCTCTGGTTTACATACACCCTTCGTAATCTGAATAAATTCGTCTAATACTAGCCGAAACACAGATAAGAAATGAGTATTGGATCTTGAAAGGGTTACTTCTTTACTAATATATTAATTACGGAGCTTTGTTTTGCTTTTCTAGGTTGGCTTCCATTCCACTCCATTACAATCACTCCATCCACCCTCCCTAACCTAGATATATAGATTGATAGGTAGACAGATAGGTAGATAGATAGATTGATTGATATGTAAGATATATAGATAGATGAAGAGATACAAATGTAGATGACTAGATAGATAGATAGATATATAAGTAGATGGATGGATAAATCAATACATTGGTAGGTGGATATATATATATATATATATATATATATATATATATATATATATATATATATATATATATATATAGAGAGAGAGAGAGAGAGAGAGAGAGAGAGAGAGAGAGAGCAGACTACCAGAGGAAGTAATTATATATAACTAAATAAACTGATCCCAAACAAATCTATATACTATAATCTTTATTTTTATTAATTTCACCACAACACCAAACACCCCCAATGAAATTAATTAAAGTATATATGATCCACCGGGATTCGAACCTGGGTTATCACACACATATTTTTGCCACCTTAACCATTATTATATACTGTATAAACCCAAGGCTTTTTCCTCTCCTATCTCTCCATGTCTCGCCGCCCCTTCCGTTCCCAGGGCTTCCATTCCAGTTCATTTCAATCGCCCCTCCCTTCCCTCTCCCCTTCCTTCCCCCTTCCCCGTATCACCTACCATCTTCTCCCTCCTCCTCCCCCAACTCCCTACCTCCCCCTTTCTCCGTATCACCTACTACCCTCTCCCTCCTCCCCCAACTCCCTACCTCCTCATCTCCTCCTATCACCTACTACCTCCCCCCCTTCCTCTTCCTCCCCCTCTCTCCCTTCACCCCCATGCCTCCAATCACATCCCTCTTTCCCCCTCTCCCTTTATCTCGATCCCCCCTCCCCCCCCCTATCTCCTACCACCCCCTAACCCCTCCCTCTCCCTATCTCCTACCATCCCCTAACCCCTCCCCCTCCCTATCTCCCCAACTCCCTACCCACACATCTCCTATCTCCCCTATCATCCCATCCCCTCCCACTCCTCCCTATCTCCACCCCTCCCCCTCCCATGTCCCTACCTCCTCCCCCTCCCTCCTCCCAACCCCTTACTCAGCTATCCCCAGGCGGCGTCATCTATAAGGAGGACACACCAATCATGTTCTTACAGTTCCTATTTTACGAAGCTCACTATAAAAACTCAAAGGTATGAAAATGGTATATAATATCATTGTTTTATATGAAAAGTGTGTTACCTCTCTGTCCTTGTAATAGCTGTGTTTACTACCATCAATAAACGTTAAGAGGAGCAGATTATCATGATCATATAATGGTATTATATAAGCTTGATGGACGTTTAGGAAGGAAACTAAGTACATATGAATAAATATTTGAATATATATATATATATATATATATATACTGTATATATTTTTTTATATTTATTTCTATATTCCAACTACTCCCTCTCGGGCATAGGCTGAGAGCCTGTACATTCCACCGCTCAACACGGTGAAGCCCGTGAGGTCTTGTTCCAGTCTGGGGAGTGAGACAAGTGAAGCATCCATCATGGCTCGAAGCAGCTCCATCTCTGAAGCGGCTGGTTGCTTCGCTCAAGTGCTTCACCGTCTCATCCTCCAGACTCAGACCCTCACTCACAGAACGCCACCTATTGAGCAGTGAACTCACTAGGCATTGTCCCCCTGTAACATATTTTGAATATGGGAATATTCATACAGTGTTATTTAATCAGGGAACAATGAGGGTATTATTTTGGCATTTCGGTGGGCTTTGTGGTAATGCACTGATACTAGGTACAGCACAAATTCAATCCCAATAATATCTTCCCATTGACATATCGGGATTTGAACTCGGGTCCATTGGATTACCAATCCAGTGGCATGACCATTCCACCACACCTCCCCATATATATATATATATATATATATATATATATATATATATATATATATATATATATATATACCAGTATATATATATATAATACAAACAAATATCCCCTTAAATAATTGGTTATATCGATAGTGCTTTACCTGTCTATCTCTATTTTAGATGGATATATTACTCTCGACGTACTTTTACAGGAGTGGTGTTTTTTATTAGTTTTGAGAATTTGAGATTTTGAGAGAGAGAGAGAGAGAGAGAGAGAGAGAGAGAGAGAGAGAGAGAGAGAAGGTAACAGGGTGCGACTCCACAAATTAGATTCTCTTCCCTGCCACCGAATCCCTTCAACTCTCTCTCTCCCTCTCTCTCTCTCTCTCTCTCTCTCTCTCTCTCTCTCTCTCTCTCTCTCTCTCTTTCTGTGTGTGAACTATCCTTGTCTTTCACTTTCCTTTTGCTATTTCTACTAGAACTAGTCCTGACCACCTCGTTTTGATCGTAAAGTCTGTGTACCGCAAAATCAATGTAAATCTCTCTCTCTTTTGTTTTTTTTTGTTTTTTTTTCTCTCTCTCTCTATCGTTCAAACGCCTCTACGAATTTCCACTTCCACGCATATATAGAGTATACTGTACGAAGAATACGAACATGAATATATCCTAACATATTCATTCACCATCCATTCAATCACTCTCACACACACACACACACACACACGCACACATATCCTAACCTCTCTCTTATATATACACGCGTGCACTTACCCACTTATAAACACACACACACACACACACACACACACGCCCGTAGCCTAGTAGGTAGAGCTCTCGTCTCACACACGAGGGGTCGGGGGTTCAATCCCCGGCCGGGCGGAGACAAATTGGGCTTGTCTCCTTTCATGTGTTAGCCTCAGTTCACCTAGCTGTAAATAGGTACCTGGAATAAGTGGACGACGTTGTGACGTCCCATCTGGGGTTGGCAAAAAATGGTACAAGGCGAGATGGGTATCATATGGTTCACCTAAGCTGATGGCTACCTAAGCCTTCGGGCGAGACGGTACCGTCTATAGTGAGAATGGTACCATACAGATCCACCCTAAGCCTTCGTTTCCGATGTCGCCAATTGGCTAAAATACAGACTACACACACATCCACAGCCATTCCAACAGTACATAAAACACTTAACATGCATTTCACGCAATACATTCCCAGTTAAGGAGGCGCGATAATAATGAGCTTAGCTCGCATTGCGTGGATTCCCCTTGACGAACAAGTAACTGAGTGAGTAACACACACACACACACACACACACCTGTATGTTTACAGTGATTATGCATTATCGTATATGTATGCAAATGTGTACGTTTATGGGTGGAAGATTGTGTATGTATGCATTTGTGTGCATTTCCATATGTGTTTGAGGGTGTATGTATATATTTATAGACGCATTTATGTGCTTGAGTGACTGTATGTGTGCTTTGTGTATGTTAGCATTCGTGAGAGGATGTATATATATTTTATGTACGTATTAAATGTGTGTGAGAGGGTGTATGTATGTATTTGTGAGTGTGAGAGGTTGTATATGTGTTTGTGTACGTTTAGGTGTACGAGATAGATATATGTATGTTTATGTGTGCGTGTGTGTGGCTCTGTACCCAAATTGCGCGTGTTAAATTCAATAAGAAACTGTGCAAGGAGGACGAATTCGGAAGTGCCAGGCATTCGTCTATTTCCCGAGACTTCTGAAGATGTCTTGGAAAAATAGGCGAGAGCTTGGTATTGCAAATATTATTATTGTGTGTGTGTGTGTGTGTGTATGTGTGTGTGTGTGTGTGTGTGTGTGTGTGTGTGTGTGTGTGTTTGTAGTTGTTTTATGCATGCGTGTTTGCGTGTGTATATGTGGTTGTATGCGTGTGTGTGAGTCTCTCTCTCTCTCTCTCTCTCTCTCTCTCTCTCTCTCTCTCTCTCTCTCTCTCTCTCTCTCTCTCTCTCTCTCTCTCTCTCTCTCTCTGCCCCTCCCCTCCCTCCACACACACATATCGTCCACACAATCAGCTGATCATACTTCCCTTCAAATCAAATTTTCCATCGGGAACATTGCCACGGGAGCCAACATATATCCACCCTCCCTCTCCCTACCCACGACATTGGATTACTAGATAGATTGATTGATAGATGGATAGATAGATAGATAGATAGGTAGTTAGGTAGATGTAGAGGTAGATAAATTGGTAGATAGATAGAGGTAGAGGTTGATAGATTGATAGATAGATAGATTGATGGATAGTTAGATAGAGAAGCAGATAGTTTGATAGACAGGTAGATAGGTAGATAGATTGATTGTTACATAGAGGTAGATATATTGATGGTCAGATAGATAGGTAGATAGATTGATAGATACTATATATATATACATATATATATATATATATATATATAGAGAGAGAGAGAGAGGTAGGTTGATTAATAGATAGATATATAGAGAGGTAGATAGATTGATAGATAGATATATAGAGAGGTAGCTAGATTGATAGATAGGTAAATAGAGTGATATATTGATGGTTAGATAGATAGTTAGATCGACAGACAGAAAGAGAGTTGGTATATAGATAGATAGATAGGTTGGAAGATAGACAGATGAATATATATATATATAGACAAGTAGTTTAATGAATATATAGACGGATGGATGAATATCAATCTATCTTTATGTCTCTCTCTAACACACACATACTTTCTTTCTCTCTCTCTCTCTCTCTCTCTCTCTCTCTCTCTCTCTCTCTCTCACACATACACACAAACACACACACACTGAATATCTATCTATCTATCTATCTATCTATCGATAGATAGATAGATATATATAAATATATAGATGGATAGACATAAATATAGATATACATAGCTATAGCCATATAAATAGATATATAGAATGAACTAGTCAGCGGGAATCATGGAGTTGGGTCGTATTGATTATAACGCTGAATCAACAAAAGTTTTTTTTTTTACCAATGAATATTTGTTTAGTCCTGCCTGTCAGTCTAATGCAATATTGGTAGTGCATCCCTCCCTCACTCTCACTCTCACTCTCTTACTCTCAAACTCTCTCTCTCTGTCTCTCTCTCTACGTGTTTCTTCTATCTATGTATTTCCATCTCCCACTAATAAGGACATGACAGACATATAGACAGATACTTAAATATATTAATAGAGAAAGGTAGAATAATGGATAATTCAAATAAATCGGTTAGTATATAATTATACTTTATATATACATATATATATATACGGTATATATATATATATATATATATATATATATATATATATATATATATACATATATATATATATATATAAATATATATATATATATATATATATATATATATATATATATACTGTATATATACCGTATAGATGAACAGTATATATATATATATATATATATATATACTGTATATATACCGTATAGATGAACAGTATATATATATATATATATATATATATATATATATATATATATATATATACTGTATATAATATATATATATATTTTTTTTTTCTTTTCTATGTGAGTGAGGTGAGTATTGTTCACACATGTGAACAATACTCAATACAAGGACGCACTATGCCCCTGTACAGAGAAAGAAGCTGTGCAGGGGTAAAGAACCCCCTAAGGCGGTTGAGCACACCCAGCTTCTGGGAGGCTGCCTTGGCAAGACTGGCAATATGGTCCTTCCAACTAAGAGCAGAAGAAAAAGAGACACCAAGAATATTGAGAGAAGATGAAGGATTGTTTTTTGTATTGTTGAAGAATAAGGGATAGTCCGCTGGGAGATCCTGACGGGTAGATAGATGGAGAAATTTGGTTTTGGAAGCATTAAAGGTAACAAGGTTTACTCTGCCCCAATTGGAGATAGTAGTTAGATCAGAATTTAAGTGTTCTAGTGCTTAAGTGTTTATGGCTTCATATACAGTATATATACTGTATATATATATGAGAAAGAGAGAGAGAGAGAGAGAGAGAGAGAGAGAGAGAGAGAGAGAGAGAGAGAGAGAGAGAGAGAGAGAGAGAGATATTCAATCAATCCTAGTAGGCATGTCAATCTGTCAGCCCACATAACACAAATATTAATATGACGAAATATATAATTATAAAGATACATTTTTTTGTTTATCCCAAACCTCAACTCGTGTTGGAAGACCAGGTATATATATTTTGTGTTTCCCCTTTGTTTTAGGCCTGCCATAACAAATATATAAAGCTAATTTTTCAAGTCTTATTGGAGAAAAACAAAATTATATATATATATATATATATATATATATATATAATAATAATAATAATAATCTATGTCTCGGCAGCATATAAAGGTATTTTTTTATAATTAACAACACATTTATCTACACAACTTTCGCGTATGTTCTAGAGTGCATAGATGTGGGATACAAAAGGCAAAACTGCCTGTGACGATTGCCTCCCCCATAGTTGAAAGATTGCCAGGGCCAAATCAAGGAACAGTCGAGCCAAAATGCCTGAACACACGGAGTTTGAAGCAATTTAAGTCATAGGATGAGGGAAAGATGGATTCAGGGAGAGAGTTCCAGAGCTCAGCTGTTGAATAGAAGAAAGATTGGGAGTATCATTTCATTCTTGAGTTGGATAGTTGCACAGAGTAGGGGTGGGATTGTGTTGCAAGACGGGTACCACGTCCCCTACGTAGAGGAGGTGGTATACAATGAGAGAGGTCTGAGGAACACTGCTTATTGTAGTAGTGATAGAATAGCGAGAGAGATGCAACGAGTTGGTGAGTGGACGGGAATTAATGATGCAAAAGGCTTTCTTTCCTTTCTACTTTGTCTAGGAGTGCAGTGTGAGAGGATCCTCCCCACATGTGGTGACTACTGTAAAATGGGTTGACCTTTACCTACCTATAGAGGACAGTAGAGGGACAATTAATTCATCCCGCGCGGTGTTGGACCTTGGGCTGTTTTATACGGGCGGGGAGAAGATTACGCCCATATAGTCCACCAATACCCGCCATGTTGTTTACCTCTACAACATATCAGTAAAATTAAGCCTTTGGGGACTATGCAGCGCTTTGACAATATATTCTGACAATCATTAGACGATTGTATACAGCTTAGGAAGAATCTGTGGGAATTAAGAGGACACAGACTATCTCCATTAACCCTCTGACTTCCACATACCCTTCCTAATCTGAATAAAATGATCTAATAACAGCCAGACAACATAAAATAAATGTGTCATCGTATCTTGAAAGGGTTAAGGGGGGATCTCCACTTGAGGGATTTTTTTCTGGACCCCTTTCTCCCTCATGTTTAGCCCCATTGCTTTTGATATTATAAAACGTTTACCCCATTAGTTTAGCTATTTTAAGAACTTTCAGCCATATTAAGACCTTTCGTGCAATTCAGGTGTCGATTTATCCTGGCGAGCGATGAGCGAGCCCGGTAATTAAGAGGAACCGGCCTTCGGCCGGAATTTATTTTCTACCGAAAAAATGTAAACATTTATCTTGAAAGGGACTCAAAGGGGGGTAATTTTAAGCTTGATGGAGGTCTAGGGAACAAACTAAATACCTCCCCTTAAGAGTTTCAAGATCGTAAAGTAGGACGTTGGAAACCCCCCCTTAATCAATGTATCGTTACTTTTAGGCTGTTGTTTAAAACTGTAAAACCTCGTGAAAATGTTATAGCAATTAATTTTTTGTTTGTCCCCTAGGGCTAATAAACACGCTTCCCTCCCAAGCAAATTCAAAACTCAAAAATGATTCAAGCTAAATTTGTATAACCGGTACTCTTCGTGATAGAAAATTTTAAAGTTTACTTGCTCGACTGTCGCTCGCCCCAGAAAAAAATTCCACACCTGAATAGGCGTAAAGCGTCTTATTTAACGCCTGAATCTAATGGGCCAGAAAAAAAAAAATCAACACTTGAATAGTGGTTTCTTGTGAAAAGTCTTATTATCTGCCCAAAACTGTAAAATGGAGTAAGAAACGTCCTTAAACATCCCGAAACCAATGGAGCAAAAGGAATAAAATAGTGACAACCAGCCATAAAACCGCAAAGACGCACCAAACTCCTCCCGATAAAGGGCGGGGGGGTGACGGGAAGATATTGGAAGGGCGAAGATGTGCCATACTGGTTTAATATCAATGATGTTATGGTGTGGTGGGTGTGTGTGTGTGTTGGTGTGTGTGTGTGACTGTCGGTGTGTGTGTGTGTGTGTGTGGGTTTGCGCTGTGCGGTATGCGTATGTGTGTGTGGCGGTGTGAGACTATGTCAAGGTGTGGATGTGTGTGTGTGTGTTGGTGTACTGTGGTGGTGTGGGGTCTGGATAACTTAGCAGGGGGTGTGGAGTCCTGGACTTTACCTCCAGTAGTCCCTTAGGATCGACGTCGGTCGCTCTCTCTCTCTCTCTATATAAACACACACACCCACACACCTTGTCTTTTCCTCACATGTTCATATCCACACACTG
>CM064549.1:27654664-27708384 GCA_032716605.1 Paralithodes platypus | reverse complement strand
GAGAGAGAGGTAGGTTGATTAATAGGAGATATATTGAGAGGGTAGATAGATTGATTAGATAGATATATAGAGAGGTAGCTAGATTGATAGATAGGTAAATAGAGTGAGATTATTGATGGTTAGATAGATAGTTAGATCAGACAGACAGAAAGAGAGTTGGTATATAGATAGATAGATAGGTTGAGAAGATAGACAGATGAATATATATTATATAGACAAGTAGTTTAAGGAATATATAGACGGCTGGATGAATATCCATCTATCTTTATGTATCTCTAACACACACATACTTTCTTCTCTCTCTCTTCGCTACTCTCTCTCTCTCTCTCTCTCTCTCTCTCTCTCACACATAAAACAAACACACACACACTGAATATCTATCTATTTTTTCTATAGATCTATCTATCGATAGATAGATAGCTATATATAAATATATAGATGGATAGACATAAATATAGTATTAATTTGATTTTGACGATAGCCCTATAAATAGATTATATAGAATGAACTAGTCAGCGGGGAATCATGGAGTTGGGTTCGTATTGATTATAACGCTGAAGCAACAAAAAGTTTTTTTTTTTACCAATGAATATTTGTTTAGTCCTGTACTGTCAGTCTAATGCAATATGCGTAGTTCATCCCTCCCTCACTCGCACTCTCAACTCTCTTACTCTCAAACTCTCTCTCTCTGTCTCTCTCTCTACGTGTTTCTTCTATCTATGTATTTCCATCTCCCACTAATAAGGACATGACAGAACATATAGACCGATACTTAAATCTATTAATAGAGAAAGGTAGAATAATGGATAATTCAAATAAATGAGTTAGTATATAATTATACTTTATATATACATAATTATATACGGTATATAATAGATAATATATATATATATATATATATATAGATATATATACATTATATATATATATATATAAATATATATATTATATAATATAATATTATATATCTATAGATATATATATATACGGTATATATACCGTATAGCAGGAACAGTATATACTTATATAATATATATCATATATCTACTGTATATATACAGTATAGAAGAACAGTAATATATATATATCTCTATAGATATATATATATAGATATATATTTTTATAATATATACTGTATATAATATATATAGAATTTTTTTTTCTTTTCTATGTTGAGTGAGGTGAGTATTGTTCACACCTGTGAAAAAAAAAAAAAAAAACTAATCAATACAAGGACGCATGATGCCCCTGTACAGAGAAAGAAGCTGTGAAGGGGTAAAGAACCCCCTAAGGCGGTTGAGCACACCCAGCTTCTCGGGGGCTGCCTTCGCAAGACATTGGCAATATGGTCCTTCCAAATTAAGAGACAGAAGAAAAAGAGGACAACCAAGAATATTGAGAGAATATGAAGGATTGTTTTTTGTATTGTTGAAGAATAAGGGATAGTCCGCTGGGAGATCCTGTGGACGGGTAGATAGATGGAGAAATTTGTGTTTTTGGAAGGCATTAAAGGTAACAAGGTTTTCTCTTGCCCCAATTGGAGATAGGTAGTTAGATCAGGAATTTAGTTGTTCTAGTGCGTAAGTGTTTATGGCTTCATATACAGTATATATACTGTATAATTATATGAGAAAGAGAAAGAGAGAGAGAGAGAGGAGAGAGGAGAGAGGAGAGAGGAGAGAGCGAGAGAGAGAGAGAGAGAGTAGAGAGAGAGAGAGAGATATTCAATCAATTCCTAGTAGGCATGTCAATCTGTCAGCCCACATAACACAAATATTAATATGACGAAATATATAATTATAAAGATAATTTGTTTTGTTTATCCCAAACCTCAACTCGTGTTGGAAGACCAGGTATATATTTTGTGTTTCCCTTTTGTTTTAGGCCTGCCATAACAAATATATAAAGCTAATTTTTCAAGTCTTATTGGAGAAAAACAAAATTATATATATATATATATATATATATATATATAATAATAATAATAATAATCTATGTCTCGGCAGCATATAAAGGTATTTTTTTATAATTAACAACACATTTATCTACACAACTTTCGCGTATGTTCTAGAGTGCATAGATGTGGGATACAAAAGGCAAAACTGCCTGTGACGATTGCCTCCCCCAGAGTTGAAAGATTGCCAGGGCCAAATCAAGGAACAGTCGAGCCAAAATGCCTGAACACACGGAGTTTGAAGCAATTTAAGTCATAGGATGAGGGAAAGATGGATTCAGGGAGAGAGTTCCAGAGCTCAGCTGTTGAATAGAAGAAAGATTGGGAGTATCATTTCATTCTTGAGTTGGATAGTTGCACAGAGTAGGGGTGGGATTGTGTTGCAAGACGGGTACCACGTCCCCTACGTAGAGGAGGTGGTATACAATGAGAGAGGTCTGAGGAACACTGCTTATTGTAGTAGTGATAGAATAGCGAGAGAGATGCAACGAGTTGGTGAGTGGACGGGAATTAATGATGCAAAAGGCTTTCTTTCCTTTCTACTTTGTCTAGGAGTGCAGTGTGAGAGGATCCTCCCCACACATGTGGTGACTACTGTAAAATGGGTTGACCTTTACCTACCTATAGAGGACAGTAGAGGGACAATTAATTCATCCCGCGCGGTGTTGGACCTTGGGCTGTTTTATACGGGCGGGGAGAAGATTACGCCCATATAGTCCACCAATACCCGCCATGTTGTTTACCTCTACAACATATCAGTAAAATTAAGCCTTTGGGGACTATGCAGCGCTTTGACAATATATTCTGACAATCATTAGACGATTGTATACAGCTTAGGAAGAATCTGTGGGAATTAAGAGGACACAGACTATCTCCATTAACCCTCTGACTTCCACATACCCTTCCTAATCTGAATAAAATGATCTAATAACAGCCAGACAACATAAAATAAATGTGTCATCGTATCTTGAAAGGGTTAAGGGGGGATCTCCACTTGAGGGATTTTTTTCTGGACCCCTTTCTCCCTCATGTTTAGCCCCATTGCTTTTGATATTATAAAACGTTTACCCCATTAGTTTAGCTATTTTAAGAACTTTCAGCCCATATTAAGACCTTTCGTGCAATTCAGGTGTCGATTTTATCCTGGCGAGCGATAGCGAGCCTGTAATTTAAGAGGAACCGGCCTTCGGCCGGGAAATTTTTCTACCGAAAAATGTACAAATTTATCTTGAAAGGGACTCAAGGGGGTGTAATTTTAAGCTTGATGGAGGTCTAGGGAACAAACTAAATACCTCCCCTTAAGAGTTCAAGATCGTAAAGTATGACGTTGGAAACCCCTAATCAATGTACGTTAATTTTAGCTGTTGTAAAACTGTAAACCTCGTGAAATGTTTAGCAATTAATTTTATTTTTGTCCCCTAGGCTAATAAACACGCCTTCCCCCCAAAAATTCAAACTCAAAATGATTCAGCTAAATTTGTATACCGGTACTCTTCGATAGAAAATTTTAAGTTACTGGCTCGCTGTCGCTCGCCCAGAAAAAAATTCCACACCTGAATAGGGTAAAGCGTCTTATTAACGCCAATCTAATGGCCAGAAAAAAAAATCAACACTTGAATAGGGTGAAACGTCTTATTATCGCAAAACTAATGGAGTAGAACGTCTTAAAATCCCGAAACCAATGGAGCAAAATAATAAAATAGTGACAACCAGCCATTGAAACCGCAAGACGACCAAACTCTCCCGATAAAGGGCGGCCGGGTGACGGGAAGATATTGGAGGGAAGATTTGCATACTGGTTTAATATCAAGATGTGTGTGTGTGTGTGTGTGTGTGTGTGTGTGTGTGTGTGTCGGTTTGTGTGTGTGCGTGTGTGTGTGCGTGTGCGTATGCGTATGTGTGTGTGTGTGTGTGAGAATATGTCAATGTGTGTGTGTGTGTGTGTGTGTGTGTGTGTGTGTGGGGTCTGGAAACTTAGCAGGGGTGGAGTCCTGTAATTACCTCCAAGTCCCTTAGGATACGGTCGGTCGCTCTCTCTCTCTCTCTATAACACACACACACACACACACATTGTCTTTCTCACATGTTCATATCCACACACTGACAGACATACATAGCAACGAGAGAGAGAGAGAGAGAGAGAGAGAGAGAGAGAATGATAAATCCTAACCTACAATTCTTATTCTATTTGCAGAGCTTTATTCACCCGCCCCCCCCCCCCCCCCCCACCCCCATCCTCGATTCAGAGAGATGGTGCCCAATAAAACACTGACCACAGGATTATAAAAGCTGAAATAGAGGCTGAAATGTGTGTGTGTGTGTGTGTGTGTGTGTATATAACCAAGTAGAACACACACATACTGTATATAGGTTGTCGCAAAACTCTGGTACACCGCTAGCCGATAAACTATGAAACAGTGAACGATGATTGAGAGAAAATACACACGTCGCAAGGGAATGTTTCAGAATATTACACCAACGTTTCTGAATCGTTCAATATAATGTTGGACCACCCGGCATTGTAAACGACTGTACACTTTAAGGGGCTAGTAGCTTCTTTTTTTTTTTTTTTGGTCTGTTAATTCATCTATTCCATTATTTCTTAGTTTCCTCGCTAGAACTCCATCAAGCTTAGAAAAACACCAACTAGACCACCCTTCAAGATTAATTGGTACATTTTTTGGTAGAAAAATGTCCCGGCCGAAGGCCGATTCCTCTTAAATTTTCAGGCTCGCTATCGCTAGCCAGGAAAAAATCGACACCTAGATGGCACGAAAGGTCCTAAAATTTACAATGAAATGGGGCGAAATGTGTTAATATCGCTAAACTAATGGGCCGAACGTCTTATATTATCAAAACAAATGGGGCTTAACACGAGGGAGAAAAGGGCCCAGAAAACCGGCCACTAAGACAAAGTCGTGGACTTTTTTAAGTTTTTGAAGCTATTCCAAACTGAAGTGAATCTTTTCGTTACGCCCTTCTGTACCGGCGGCGTCTGTTTCGTTACTCCCTTCTGTACCGGCGACGTCTGTTTCATTACGCCCTCCTGTACCGGCGACGTCTGTTTCGTTACTCCCTTCTGTACCGGTGACGTCTGTTTCGTTACGCCCTTCTGTACCGGCGACGTCTGTTTCGTTACGCCCTTCTGTACCGGTGACGTCTGTTTCGTTACGCCCTTCTGTACCGGTGACGTCTGTTTCGTTCATGTTCTAGCTATAATTAGACGATTTTGTGAAGATTAAGAAGGATCTGTGGTAGTATAATGGTTAAGTGAGAAAGCTCGAAGACTATTCATTCCTGGAGGCCCCTTTTAAACTGACTAAAATCATCTAATAGTAGCCCGAATAAAGTTAAAAGGAAGGCACCGGTATTGAAAGGGTTAAGTCTTTTCGTCCGGAAAATCCCCTTATGAAATAATGTAATGGGTTCCGAATCAATTATAATATAATAATTTATATTATGGTTTCTAACACCTCCCGCTCTCTCTCAAGCACTAATACACTCACACACACTCACACACTTTCTCACACACACACACAGACACACACACTTTCACTCTCTCTCTCTCAAACATCAACACAATTTCACACACACGCACGCTCTCTCTCTCTCTCTCTCTCAAGCATTAACACACACACACACACACACACACTCTCTCTCTCTCTCTCTCTCTTTTTTCACACACACACACACAAACCCATCCCACATGCACAGGTAAGCTACTCGGCCAGTCCAAAGTATTACAGGCGCGTCAAATCTCACTTTTCCAGCATACTATTCATGAGCGTCTCTGGGAACTGCTCCGAGTATTCCAAGTCACTCCTAAATGTTGAGGAGAAATATGAACAACCTCAAAACCTTCGATTTAATGGTGTTAGGATTTTATATATATAATATATATATATACATATATATATATAATTATATATATATACTGTATATATAATTATAGTATAAACTATATAGGCCTATACACGGTCTATCTCTCTGTGTGTCTCTCTCTCTCTATCTCTGTCTCTCTCTCTTTCTATATATATATATATATATATATATATATATATATATATATATATATAATTATATAATCCCTTCAATCAATTCACCAATACATGGAAGCATAATTCAAATCAAATTGCTTCAATAGTCTGTCCTGATGCTCGCCTCACCGCTCTAAGTCGGCCCTAATAACGCTAATGACCCTAATATTTCCCGTTAATTCTCCGCTAATGATCACTAAGGCGGCATCGGGTCAATTCGCACCAGCTACTTTTTGTCTTTCCGGTAACGTTTGATCGGTAATGCTAATCAGGGAGCTTTGGAAATATATATGCGTAAGTAATCTGTCACTTATGTTAATTTAACTTAATTTACCTATTGTGTTAACCCCTTCAGTACCGACGACATCTTTATAGTTCTACTCTATATATAATTAGACGATTTTGTGCAGTTTAAGAAGGATCTGTGGTAGTAAAAAGGATCGCAATAGTTCGAAGTCTGTTTATTGCTGGAGCCCCTTTCTAAACTGAATATAATCGTGTTATAGTAGCTAGAATACAGTTAAATGGATGACACCGGTACTGAAAGGGTTAAAAGTTGTCAATACAAGACAAAAATTGATTATAATATATTGCAAGTATTAAACCTCTGAAGATTATGATGCATTTTATCAGTATAGCCTATCATTAGACGATTAAATACAGTTTTGGAAGGATCTGTGTGAGTCATAAGGGTAAAGAGGTTCCATGTCAACTCAACCAGAAGTCCATTTCAACCAGTAGCTCTCAACCAGTGCCAAATTAACCCAGACCAACCAAACCAGTGCCAAAATATAGTGCTAACCTAACCTAACCGTATTGGTTGATTTGGTACTGGTTGAGAGCTACTGGTTGAAATGGTCTACTGGTTGAGTTGACCGGTCACCGGGTAAAGACTATCTCAATTAACCCTCAGCCTTCCGTATGCCCTTCCTAATCTGAATAAAATCGTCTAATAATAGCCAGAAAACACTAACACAAATGCGGAATCTGATCTTGAAAGGGTTAAATTGCGATTATTCAGTTGCCAGAAAGACGCCTAGTGTGAATCCTGCATTAAGGGGAGATGGTTATTTTTTCTGGGCCCCCTTCTCCCTCATGCTTAGCTTCATTAGTGTTTAGATTAATAAGACGTTAAGCTAATTAATTTGGTGATTTTAAGACCTTTCGCCCAATTTCCTTGTCAATATTAAGCCCTTTCGTGCCACTTAGGTGTTGATTTTTTCCTGGAGAGCGATAGCGAGCCACTAATTCTAGGAGGAACCGGCCTTCGGCCGCTACATTTATCTACCGAAAAATTTACAAATTTAGCTTGAAGTGGGGTCTAGTGGGCGTTCTTTTAAGTCTGATGGAGGTCTAGCGAAGAAATTATGAAATTAATACATAAGTAAATAAATAGATAAATAAATAAATAAATAGACTAAAAACTAACCAGTACCCCCTTAATAATCAGCGTGTGTGGGAAGTGGAGTGTCTGCTAATAAGCCATGAGCCATTTTCTGCTGCATGGTTCAGTGATTTGGCCCATTCTCAACGATAATGATGTTCTTGATTATTAATGGTATTATTAGTGTTATTATTATTATTGTTATCGTTAGTTTTATTATTATTGTTGTTGTTATTATTATTATTATTATTATTATTATTATTATGATTGGTATTGTTATTATTATTATTATTTATAAATATTATTATCATTACTTATTATTATTATTAATATTGTTATTATCATTGCCATTAATATTTGTATTAATATTGTATTATTATTATTATTAGTAGTAGTAGTAGTAGTATTATCATTATTATTATTATTATTATTATTATTATTATTATTATTAGCAGTCACAGTCTTCCAAAGGACTATCAAACATACTTCAGTAATACACAAATAAACTCTTCATTTTCTCTCCATATTCTAGGTGTATCTTTTTAATCTGACCTTTCTTGGAAAGATCATATTACCACTCTTGCTAAAACAGCTTCCTTAAAGTTAGGTGTGCTCAATCGTCTCCGTGGGTTCTTCACCCCCGCACAGCTTCTTGCTCTGTATCGGGGTACAGTGCGCCCCTGTATTGAGTATTGTTCGTATGAGTGGATAGGTTTCACCCATAGTACTCTTATATATATTATATATACAGTATATACTTTATTCAGTTATATTAATTTGATATTTCCATACATTTTATTATACCTATGCTTTATCTGTTAACATACTGGGCCTCCAATAATGATAGTTTGAGAATCACAAGTATTCCTCTAGTCCAACGTATATGTGTGTATACAGTATATTGTGTGTATACAGTATATTGTGTGTATACAGTATATTGTGTGTATACAGTATATTGTGTGTATACAGTATATTGTGTGTATACAGTATATGGTGTGTATACAGTATATGGTGTGTATACAGTATATTGTGTGTATACAGTATATTGTGTGTATACAGTATTTGTGTGTATACAGTATATGGTGTGTATACAGTATATGGTGTGTATACAGTATATTGTGTGTATACAGTATATTGTGTGTATACAGTATATTGTGTGTATACAGTATATGGTGTGTATACAGTATATGGTGTGTATACAGTATATTGTGTGTATACAGTATATTGTGTGTATACAGTATATTGTGTGTATACAGTATATGGTGTGTATACAGTATATGGTGTGTATACAGTATATTGTGTGTATACAGTATATGGTGTGTATACAGTATATGGTGTGTATACAGTATATTGTGTGTATACAGTATATTGTGTGTATACAGTATATTGTGTGTATACAGTATATTGTGTGTATACAGTATATTGTGTGTATACAGTATATTGTGTGTATATAATTATGTATATACTGTTTTTCCAATATGATAATTTAGATTCTCTGAGGACCTCAGGAATCCAGCTTGCTCGTCCAAGGATTTTTCTGTCCGTGTTTAAGGGGAGGTATTTAGTTTGTTTCCTGGACCTCCATCAACCTTAAAATGATACCCCCTGGAGTCCCTTTCAAGATAAATGTGTACATTTTTCGGTAGAAAAATGTCCCGGCCATAAGCCGGTTCCTGTTAAATTACAGGCTCGCTATCGCTCGCCAGGATAACATCGACACCTGAATGGCACGAAAGGTCTTAATATGGGGTGAAAGTTCTTAAAATCGCTAAATTAATGGGGCGAACGTTTTATAATATCAAAAGCAATGGGGCTAAACATGAGGGAGAAAGGGGTCAAGAAAAAAAATCCCTCAAGTGGAGATCTCCCCTTAAGCGAAAATTGTGTGGCTTTTGAGATGGTCTTTCCCGAAATATTTTATGTTAGCGCCTAGTTTGGGGTTGGGGGAAAGGGGATTATTAAGCCAGCACACTGTAAGTCAAGAATAGCGTCAGGATTGGAGTCGTCCCTTTTCGAGAACTTCAGTCCCTTGATATATAATATAATATTTAGCAAAATTATCCGCTAAAAAACCGGTCATAATACATAGACAAATCCCCACCAAACCAAACTGATCCTACTTTGTTGTATCCCTCAGAAACCCACATTAGTATTGGATTTATCTTTAAGGGGAGATTTCCACTTGAGGGATTTTTGTCTTTACCCCCTTTCTCCCTCATGTTTAGCCCCATTGCTTTTGAGATTTTAAGACGTTCGCCCCATTAGTTTGGCGATTTTAAGAACTTTCACCCCATTTATGTCACTTTAAGACCTTTCGTGCCATTTAGGTGTCGATTTTTTCCTGGCGAGCGATAGCGAGCCTGTAATTTAAGAGGAACATTCGGCCGGGACATTTTTCTACCGAAAAATGTAAAAATTTATCTTGAAAGGGGGTCAAGGGGGTGTAATTTTAAGCTTGATGAAAAAGTAGGGAACAAACTAAATACCTCCCCTTAATAGCGATGTTCACGGCTCCAACTTCCTTATAGCCTGAAACTCGCAAGTGGTCAATTATGAAACCAGAGCGAATTATTCTGGCAAACTATCTGAACCACCACACACATCAAACTCCGAGGGTCCACTTGTAGTTAATGCTCACCTTGTTTTTATCATTATTAGCAGGTGTTCAAGTGTTCCTCAAGGGACTACTAGAGTTCTCCAGTCCTGACGCGATTCTTGACTTACAAGTCTGCTGGCTTAAGGGGAGATTTCCACTCGAGGGATTTTTTTCTTGACTCCTTTCTCCCTCATGTTTAACCCCATTGCTTTTTTAATTTTAAGACGTTCGCCCCATTATTTTGACGATTTTAAGAACTTTCGACCCATTTCTGTCAATTTTAAGACCTTTCGTGCCATTTAGGTGTCGATTTTATCCTGGCGAGCGATAGCGAGCCTGTATTATAAGAGGAACCGGCTTTCAGCCGGGAAATTTTTCTACCGAAAAATTTACAAATTTATCTTGAAAGAGGGTCAAGGGGGTAAAATTTTAAGATTGCTGGAGGAGTAGTTTATGTCCATCCTATATGTATTCTCTTCGTCTTTCCTTATTCTCTCAGTTTATGTCCATCCTATATGTATTCTCTTCGTCTTTCCTTATTCTCTCAGTTTATGTCCATCCTATATGTATTCTCTTCGTCTTTCCTTATTCTCTCAGTTTATGTCCATCCTATATGTATTCTCTTCGTCTTTCCTTATTCTCTCAGTTTATGTCCATCCTATATGTATTCTCTTCGTCTTTCCTTATTCTCTCAGTTTATGTTCATCCTATATGTATTCTCTTCGTCTTTCCTTATTCTCTCAGTTTATGTCCATCCTATATGTATTCTCTTCGTCTTTCCTTATTCTCTCAGTTTATATCCATCCTATATGTATTCTCTTCGTCTTTCCTTATTCTCTCAGTTTATGTCCATCCTATATGTATTCTCTTCGTCTTTCTCCAGGCAATCATTTCATATTTTTCACCCAATTCGCTTTAGTCAACCTCCGTCTCTCCTTGCCTCATTCTCTTTACCCATAACCCTATATTTAATTATCAATCCATCCGATATTCCTTAACTCGTAAGTCCTGTCTCTCCATCTACTTAAGGGGAGGTTTTTAGTGTGTTTCCTAGACTTCCATCAAGCTTAAAATTGCTCCCCCTAGACCCCCTTTCAAGATAAATTTGTACATTTTTCGGTAGAAAAAATTCCCGGCCGAAGGCCGGTTCCCCTTAAATTACCCTAAATGGCACGAATGGTCTTAAAATTGACAGAAATGGGGCGAGGGTTCTTAAAATCGCCAAACTAATGGGGCGAACGTCTTAACATCTCAAAAGCAATGGGGCTAACCATGAGGGAGAAAGGGGTCCAGAAAAAAATCTTCCAGGTGGAAATCTCCCCTTAATTCACTTCACATTCCTCCCTCACCTATGCTCATCAACTGTCCTCGCCATCTCTCTCGCCTCATTTTCTGTATTCAAGTCTTATAAATCCATCCCTCTCTCTTATCTCTTATCAATCAATCCACTATTATTGTTCGTCATCAAGCAAGTCTCATAAGTTTCTATTAATCCACCCAATATTATTTTCCGTATAAATCATGTCTCTCTACCTCAATCCACTTCACATTCTTTACCCTTGACTCAGTTTTTGTATTCAAGTCACATCTATCCATCCCTCTATCCATTAATATATCTATCAATGAATCCAGTATTTTCTTTCGTCATAAAGGAAGTAACATAATTCAAGCCTCTCTATTAATTGACCCAATATTCTTTTCCTTATTAATCAAGTCTCTCTACCTCAATCCACATCACATTCTTACTACACCACTGCTCATCATCAACTGTCCCCGCCATCTTTCCTTGCTGCCTCATTCTGCCCACTCAGCTACCAGCGAGGAGTTTGACTTGAGGCAATCCGATTATTGTTGGCAAGGGGGGAGTGGGAGGAGTAGAGGGATGGGGGGAGGGGTGCATGGGTGGTGAGGCTGTTTGGGAGGGACCTAAGGAGGTGGGCATGGCTGAAGTGTTTGGGGGAGGGGGCATGGGTGGTGGGCTCTTGGGAGGTGTGGGAGGGGGCAGGGGTGATGTGTTTAGGGGAGGGGAGAGGGTAGTGAGCTATTGGGAGGGGAGCTAGGGAGGGAGGCAGGGCTGATGTATTTGGGAGAGTAGGGAGGGGTGATGGGCTTCAGGGAGGGGAGGGGGGGGGACGGGTGATGGACTTTTGGGAGAGAAGGGAGGGGGGCAGGACTGATGTGTTTGGCAGAGGGCAGGGAAAATGGGGTTTAGGGAGGGGGCAGGGGTAATGTGTTGGGGGAGGGGAGGTGGGAGGGGTGATGAGCTTTAGGGATGGGTGGGAGGGAGCAGGACTGATGTGTTTGGGGGTGTGGGGAGGGCACAGGGGTGATGGGATTTTGGGAGGCGAGGGAGGGGGGCAGGGCTGATGTGTTGGGGGAGGGGAGGGGGGAGGGTGTGGTGGGCTTTAGGGGGGAGTGGGAGGGGGTAGAGGTGATGTGTTTGGAGGAGGGGAGGGGGGAGGGGTGATGTGTTGGGGGGAGGGGGGGGGTGATGTGTTGGGGGAGGGGGGGGGGGGGGTGTTGGGTTTTAGGGAGGGGTTGGGATGGGGGCAGGGGTGATGTGTTGGGGGGAGGGGAGGAGGTAGGGTTTCAGGGGAGGGTGGGGAAGGGGGCAGGGGCTGATGTGTTTAGGGGACACGAGAAGGGAGGGGTGATGGGCTTTAGGGAGGGGGGGGGAGGGGGGCAGGGCTGATGTGTTGGGGGGGAGGGGGGTGATGGGCTTTAGGGAGGGGGAGGGGTGTTGGGTTTAGGGAGGGGCAGGGGTCATGTATTGGGGGGGAGGGGTGATGGGCTTTAGGGAGGGGGGAGGGGGCAGGGGTGATGTGTTGGGGGGAGGGGGGAGGGTGTTGGGCTTTAGGGAGGGATGGGAGGGGGCAGGGGTGATGTGTTGGGGGGGGGTGGGAGGCGAGGCAAGGTTTGAGGGGAAGGTGGGGCAGGGAGACATTAGAAAGGGGGGCGCTAAGAGGTGCAAGGGGAGAGGGCCGGGGGCGGAGTTAGTAGGGGGCGGGGCGGGGCGGGGGCGGAGAGGGGGGGGGAGGAGTGATGGGTATGGGGGAGGAGATGGGGGCAGATCTGGGATGGGGGGGGGAGACATTGTTAGGGAGGGTAGGGTGGGGGGGGGAGCTTTATAAAAAAAATGCTGTGCCCCCTTTCCTCCTCCTCCTCTTCCTAATTCTAGTCTCTCTCTCTCTCTCTCTCTCTCTCTCTCTCTTTCTCTCTCTCTCTCTCTCTCTCTCTCTCTCCATGGTAACTAAGTTTGATATTATTACACCCAACGTAAAAATACTCTTCTGCCCATGGAGATGAGAGAGAGAGAGAGAGAGAGTACAAAGGAGTACAAAGGAGTACAAAAGAAATCAAGCAACAACAGATCTAGTGACCCTTCTAGGTTGCTTGTCCTCCAAAACACTGAGGATCAAGTGTCCAAACAGTGGTTTAGAGTGGGTAAGGGAACATTGGAAAGGGAATTACTGCCCTGGAACTAATGTCCGTGGCAGGGAGAGTCCGTGGCAGAGAGAGAGAGAGAGAGAGAGAGAGAGAGAGAGAGAGAGAGAGAGAGAGAGAGAGAGAGAGAGAGAGAGAGAGGTACGAGTGAAAATCTGAGTATTCGTTTCCAAGTGTGTGTGTGTGTGTGTGTGTGTGTGTGCACATACATGTGTGTGGTTTTGTTTATGTGTGAATATATGCGTACATTACGTACATATGAGAGAAATCTGTGTGTGTAAGTGTGTGTATAATTATATGTACGTGTGTATATGTGTGTGAATATGTAGTTGGATTTTGTGTGTATGTGTGTGTGTGTGTATTGTAATCGTGCTGGGAATACACACATGTCTGTCTGTGTCAGGTTTATTGAAGCAGTATTACCTTAGTCGATGTTCTTGTAAATGCTCACACACCCACACACACACACACACACACACACACACACACACACGAATACATACATATACAAACATGTAAATTAATATGAACATACAAACTATACAAACATATAGTATACATATTATATTATACACATACCTATACATATATTATACACATACCTATACATATTATATTATACACATACCTATACATATATTATACACATACCTATACATATTATATTATACACATACCTATACATATATTATACACATACTTATACATATTATATTATACACATACCTATACATATATTATACACATACTTATACATATTATATTATACACATACCTATACATATATTATACACATACCTATACATATAAGTGTGTGCAAATACTAATAGACAGATTTGAAGTAGATTGAGCAATATATAGTTATTATGACACACACACACACACACACACACACACACACACACAGTTAATTAAATAAGAACAAACAAAATACACATATAATATACCCATACAGATACAGGTAAGTGTAGGCAAATCTAATTTTATTTTATTAAGCAGACTAAGATATATATATAGATACTACGATAGATAAAGAGAAACACATTCATTTAATAGACATAATGTATAAGCTAGATTGTATTTCTGAACACTGCAGTAATTTTGTAATGACACAGAGAATATCCTATTACCCTGGCCTTAATTATGAAGAGTAGGATGATGTTCTCTCTCTCTCTCTCTCTCTCTCTCTCTCTCTCTCTCTCTCTCTCTCTCTCTCTCTCTCTTTATACTATATATATATATAATGTATACAATATTCCTCTCTATCTCTGTTTCATAATATTTTCGTTCCCTACCCTCCAGCACCAACTACCACTACCACTACCATCGGTAACCCTCTAGTACCACAGCTTCCACCACTACCACAAACACAACCACCACTACGAATACCACCACCATCTTTCCACTATACGCTGTTCCAAATTGGTAGTCAAGGAATCGTGAGCCCTAACCTATGTAACTGCAAAAGGGTTCGAGCAATTGGTAGTCAAGGAATCGTGAGCCCTAACCTATGTAACTGTAAAAGGGTTCGAGCAAATGGTAGTCAAGGAATCGTGAGCCCTAACCTATGTAACTGTAAAAGGGTTCGAGCAATTGGTAGTCAAGGAATCGTTAGCCCTAACCTATGTAACTGCAAAAGGGTTCGAGCAATTGGTAGTCAAGGAATCGTGAGCCCTAACCTATGTAACTGTAAAAGGGTTCGAGCAAATGGTAGTCAAGGAATCGTGAGCCCTAACCTATGTAACTGTAAAAGGGTTCGAGCAATTGGTAGTCAAGGAATCGTGAGCCCTAACCTATGTAACTGCAAAAGGGTTCGAGCAATTGGTAGTCAAGGAATCGTGAGCCCTAACCTATGTAACTGTAAAAGGGTTCGAGCAAATGGTAGTCAAGGAATCGTGAGCCCTAACCTATGTAACTGTAAAGGGTTCGAGCAATTGGTAGTCAAGGAATCGTGAGCCCTAACCTATGTAACTGCAAAAGGGTTCGAGCAATTGGTAGTCAAGGAATCGTGAGCCCTAACCTATGTAACTGTAAAAGGGTTCGAGCAAATGGTAGTCAAGGAATCGTGAGCCCTAACCTATGTAACTGTAAAAGGGTTCGAGCAATTGGTAGTCAAGGAATCGTGAGCCCTAACCTATGTAACTGCAAAAGGGTTCGAGCAATTGCGCTGTAAATTTCCACACCTAATCCCTGGCTGACCTTTCCCAAATGGTAGTAATATTAGCTAGATTACCCTAGTCGTTTGTGAGTTATAAAGGTTAATGTTCAAGAGTTTGGGCATACCTACTTGGAATGGAGTATACTACCACAACTTCCACCCCTACAATCAATACCTCAATATAATCAACCAAAATACAATCACCACACTCATTTCAATCACTCTACTTATTCCACTTCCTCCTATGCCCCCCCCCCCCCCCATCATCAATTATACTCCCCATACCTCTCAATCTCTGCCCTCAGCTTCGATTCATCACTCTTTCTTGGAGTGAGCGCCTTTTCTCTTTTCCACAATAACTGCCAATAGCTACTTGTTCTCACCTCCTACTGCCAGTGCTGTTTTAAAGGGAATCACCGTCTTTGTTTTTATATTTCTCTCTTTTTCTCTCTTTCCCTGGCTTGTATCCATTCGGCCTCATTCAGCCAACTGTTTTAAGACGTTTATCCCCATCCAGGTGTCGATTTCTTACTGGCGAGCGATAGCGAGCCAGCATTGTATGGAGAAATCCGGCTTTGCCAGAGAAATTTTTCTATAAAAAAATGTACAAATTTAGCTTGCTGTCAAAACAAAAATATATATATATGCTGGCTCGTTATCGCTCACCAGGAAAATATTGACACCTGGATGGGAGTAAACGTCTTAAAACAGTAGGCTGAACGGGGCCGAATGGATACAAGCCAAAGAGAGAGGGAGAGAAAGAGAAACAAAAGTGACGTGGGCCCCCTTAAGGAGAGTTTTGTTTTTGTTTGTTTCTGGACTCCCTTCTCCCATCACTTTAACTATACCCTGTTTCCTAGCAACTGACGGTAAATTTCAACTTTCTCATCAGGTTTTCTCAGTTATCTGGGAAGATTTTGTAGTTAAATATGGTGCTAATTATATACACTTGGTCTTAAGGGGAGGTTTTTAGTTTGGTCCGTAGATATCCTTCAAGCTTAAGATTACACCCCCTTGAGCCCCTTTCAAGATAAATTTGTACATTTTTCGGTAGAAAAATGTCCCGGCTGAAAGCCGGTTCCTCTTAAATTACAGGCTCGCTATCGCTCGCCAGGATAAAATCGACACCTAAATGGCATGAAAGTCTTAAAATTGACAGAAATGGGTTGAAAATTCTTAAAATCGTCAAAATAATGGGGCGAACGTCTTAACATTAGGAAAACAATGGGGCTAAACATGAGGGAGAAAGGAGTCAAGAACAAAAATCCCTCAAGTGGATATCTCCCCTTAAGGTGACGCAGAGACATTGTAGTTTCATATTTGGCCATTAAGCATCGAGAAATTAGCTGCTAAGGGATTCAATTTACCGTCAGATGAAATGGAACAGAGTATAGTTATTCTTCCACCTCATCCCCATCCAACCTCTTCATCCATCTTCTTCCAATATTCCACCTTACCACTCCAATTTTCTCCTTTCTCTACCTCTGTTCTTCCACCATAATCTACCTTCTCCTTCTCTTCTTTTCCTCATAACCATCCTTATAACCATCCTTATAACCATCCTTCTAACCATCCTTATAACCATCCTTATAACCATCCTTCTAACCATCCTCATAACCATCCTTATAACCATCCTTATAACCATCCTTATAACCATCATATCCACCTCCTCCTTCTCTTCTTCCTCCCTTCCTCTCCCCCTCTTCCCTTCTAACCATGACATCCACCTTCTTATCTCTCTCTTCTCCCCTCCCTCCGCCTCTTCTTCCTTCCACCCCCCCCTCTCCTTCTCCATCATAACCATCATATCTACCTCTGCCTTCTCTTCTTCTCCCCTCCTCTTCCTCCTCCTCCTCTTCCTCCTCCTCCCACCCCCTCTCCTCCTCCATCATAACCATCATATCTACCTCTGCCTTCTCTTCTTCTTCTCCTCCTCCCCCCATCCCTCTCCTCGTTCTCCTCCCCAACTCCTCCTCCTCCTCCTCCTCCTCCTCCTCCTCCTCCTCCCCCCCCCCACCTTCCTAACTCACGCGAGCCAAACACACTTCTGCTCGTCTCCAAGTTTCCTTTTCAGCCCAGCGTCGTGGATGCCTTGGCAGTTTGTGTTGCTTCTCTCAAAACGCCCCCCACTTCCACCCCCTCCACACCCCGAAAGTCTCTCTCCCTGTGTCTCTGTCTCTCTCTCTCTCTCTCTCTCTCTCTCTCTCACACACACACACACACACGCACATACACAATCACACAAACACATGCATGCATAGACACATACACACACACACACACACACACAAACACACACATACACACACACACACACACACATACATATGGTTAGGTGTCTGTGTGCGCAACAGATGAATACATACCGGTATATCAATATATGAACTAACCAATATTATTAAAGCTTCGTGCATAAAATCACTGTTGCAATTGCAATGACCACGCTTAAGGGGAGGTTTCTAGTTTGTTTCCTACTCCTCCAGAAATCTTAAATCCCCCTTGACCTCCTTTCAAGATAAATTTGTAAATTTTTCGGTAGAAAAATGTCCCGGCCGAAGGCCGATTACTCTTAAATTACAGGCTCGCTATCGCTCGCCAGGATAAAATCGACACCTAAATGGCAAGAAAGGTCTTAAAATTGACAGAATGGGCGCCGGAAGGAAATTCTTAAAAATCCACCAAACTAATGGGGGCAGAGGGAAAACGTCTTAAAATCTCAAAAGCAATGGGGCTAGACATGAGGGAGAAAGGGGTCAAGTAAAAAGTCCCTCAAGTGGAAATCTCCCCTTAAAAATGAACCCCAATCTCATACATATGCCAAACGCAAATATTTTTAAGTAATGAAATCTAAATTATGAATGACCATTAACATTGCAAATTCCCAACATAATGCCAGTATTTACAGTATTTCTGTCTGTCTATTGTACTGTCCTACATTTCCCTCTGGGGGCAGGGGGCTAGGCATCCTCCTCCCCTTGTACAATTCACCTACTAGACAAGACAGTGTAAGGGGTGAGGGAACGCGAAAATGGTCCTAGACCATAATAATTGGAACTTAAAATGTTATTTCTGTTCGGGCTCTGTCTCGAGTCGGCCACCCTCACAGCTATGGGGTATGTGTTTGAACATATACATGCATACATACATACTTACGTTGTCGTTGAAGTTTCACGCATACATATTTGTCTTGATAATAGTTTGGTCGGGATATCCCTTCAACATACCTGGAACGAGATAAAGAAAGACATTATTAATATGATATCAATTGACCACCTGAAAGTTATATATATATATATATATATATATATATATACTGTATATATATATAAAAAAAAAAAAAAAAAAAAAAAAATATGTAAATAAATATATATACAGTATATACGGTATATATATAAAAAATAAAAAAATAAAAAATAAAATATATATACCTATATATATATATATATATATATACCTATATATATATATATACATAAAGCACAATGAAATTATTCTTAATTCTCATAATTCATTTTAGTACTATTAAATTAATAAATACATTACCATAAAACAGTATCACACAATTATACACCAAATGTACTACACCTCTGATTTAGACAAAATTATCAAATAAATAACACGACTAAATTATTGTTTGACAGTAATAATACAGCTAATAATGGGCCCAGCCCCACAACACGCCTGCACAAGCTACATAGCCTTAAGGGGGGTGACCTGCGTTTTGTTATTTCTGTCCTTTTCTCTCTTTCTCTGGCTTGTATCCATTCGGCCCCACTCAGCCAACTATTTTAAGACGCTTATCCCCATCTAGGTGTTTATTTCTTCCTGGCGAGCGATAGCGAGCCAGCATTATATGAAGAAATCCGGCTTCGCCGGAGAAATTTTTCTATCGAAAAATGTATAAATTTAGCCTGCTGTCAAACAAAAATTAAAAAATATGCTGGCTCGCTACAGCTCACCAGTAAAAAAATGACACCTGGATGGTGATAAACGTCTTAAAACAGTAGGCTGAATGGGGCCAAATGGATACAAGCCAGAGAAAGATAGAAAAGGACAGAACAAAAACAGGTCACCCCCCCTTAAGGGGAGGTGGGCGTACTGTATATATTTGCTCGTATATGGATATATTTGCTCGTATATGGATACATTTTGTATGTTTTCCTCCCTAGACTAAGCTTAATAAAACACCCACAAGACCCTCCAAGATAAATGTGTACATTTTTCGATAAAAAATGGCCCGGCAAAAGGATGGTTCCTCTTAAATTAGAGGCTCGCTATCGCTCGCTAGGAAAAAATCGACTCCTAAATAACACTAAAAGACTGAATATTGACACAAAAATTGGGTGAAAGGTCTTAAAATCGCCAAACAAATGGGCTGAATGTCAGTTGGGGGGGGGGGGGGCAAAACATGTGTTTGGACCTAAGATCATAACTATTGCACAAATTCAAAAAAACTTTGTTTAATTACCGTCGCATTCACGCACCGAAGGTTCGTGTGAAGTTTGGTGAAAATCCGTCAAACGGTCTAGGAGTTCTCGGACGGACAGACAGACAGACATTTCGGTTAGCATGTACCACTATACGGGGGGCGATACCACTCTGCTTACGCAGAGTTGATAATAAAGTAGACGTGCCGTTTTGCCCAAAATCAAAACGGCATACCCAACTCTGCGATGGGTCACCATCATCACTACTAGTCACTATCATCAACACTACTATTATTATAGTCATCACTACTACTCTCATCATCACTACTACTGTCATCATCACTACAACTTTCACCATCATCACTACTACTCACCATCATCACTAATACTGTCACCATCATCACTACTGTCATCATTATCACTACAACTATCATTGCTTGTCACCATCATCACTACTACTAGTACTGTCACCATCATATCTACAACTGTCATCATCACTACCATCATCACTGCTGTCATCATCACTACAACTACAACCATGATCACTACTATTATCACCATTATCACTACAATTACCATCATACCCACTATTAATACCATCACTTCTAATGTCACCATCATCATTACTGTCATCATTATCACTACAACTATCATCATTGCTTGTCACCATCATCACTACTATTATGACCATCATCACTACTACTAGTACTGTCACCATCATATCTACAACTGTCATCATCATCACTGCTGTCATCATCACTACAACTACAACCATCATCACTACTATTATCACTACAATTAGAAGTTTGTGTGAAAATCTGTCGAACGGTCTAGGAGTTTTAAGAAAGACAGGCAGACGTCTCACCATTATCATCACATCTGTGTGATCTCTCTCTCTCTCAACTGACCCCACTAAATCCCCCTGTCCATGAACCATAACTTACCATTGGGAACTCTCTTTTCTACCCACCTACCTTCCTTCCAACAATTGTTTCAACACTCCTTCCTCCTTCTCTCTCTCCCTCCAACTCTTTCCCCCTTTTTATTTTTTCTCTCTCCCTTCCCTTCCTCCTCCCAATCCCTCTCACCTCCTTCACTACCTTCCTCTCTTCTCCTTTCTCCCCTCTCTTTTCGTACTCCTGATCTTACCAACTCTGGACCCCTCTGGATCCCACTGTCCATAATTTAGAATTGGAAACTACCTACCTTTCCTTCACAATTGTTCCAAAACTTCTTCATCACCCTTCCCCCTGTTCTACTCTCTACTCACTCACACTCACTCTCACTCTCTCTCACTACCTTCTTCCTCTTTTCCTTTCTCTTTCCTGCCCCGTAGGGGCACACACACACAGGAAATAGATACAGGGGGGGGGGGGGGGACCATATTTTAGACCTAAGATCATAACTATTGCACACATTCAAAACATATTTTTTTAATTACCGTCGAATTCACGCACCGAAGGTTCGTGTGAAGTTTGGTGAAAATCCGTCAAACGGTCTAGGAGGAGTTCTCGGACGGACAGACAGACAGACGGACAGACATTTCGGTTAGCATGTACCACTATACGGGGGGCGATACCACTCTGCTTACGCAGAGTTGATAAAGTAGATGTGCCGTTTTGCCCAAAACAAAACGGCATACCCAACTCTGCGATGGGTTACCATCATCACTACTAATACCATCATCAATTATAATCATCACTACTACTGCCATCATCACTACAACTGCCACAATCATCTTTACTATCACAACCACTATTAACACTAACACTATTATCCTTAACACCATCATCTTCACTACCATCATCACTACTACAATTACAATCATCACTACTACTCTCACCATCATCACTACTACTGTCACCATTGTCACTACCATCTTAATCACTACTATCATCATTGATACTACAACTATCAACCATCATTACTACTATCATAACCACCATCTTACAATCACCATTACTACTGTCACCATCATCACTACTACTGCCATCATCACCATTACTATGATCTTCATCATCACAACTATTGTAATCATCACTATAACTATCATAATTACTTGACACCATCACTACTACTATTATGACTATCATCACTACTACTAGTATTGGCACCATCATATCTACTACTGCCACCCTTATATCTACTACTGTCATCATCATCACTACTGTCATCATGATCAATACAACTACAACAATCATAACTACTATTATCACCATCAATCCCACTATTACTATCATCACTATTAATGCCAACTAAACTAACTTAACCTAGCAAATACGTAGCGAGATGTTTTCGCCCCCAGAATGAATGCGTTCTTAGTGTGTGAGCCCCGAAACACTAAGAACGCATTCATTGCTGGGTTGTGGGGGAGGGGGGGGGGGGGGTAAAACCATATTTTGGACTTAAAATTATAACTATTGCATACATTCAACAAATCTTTTTTGACTGACCGTAGTATTCAAGCACCGAATGTTCGTTAGAAGTTTGTGTGAAAATCCATCGAACGGTCTAGGAGGAGTTTTCGGAAAGACAGACATACGTCTCACTATTATCATCACATCTGAGACATGTGTATGATGTGTGGCTTTCTGTGATGTGTGTGCACACACACAGGGAATAGGTACAGGGTGGGCGGTGGGGGTCCTGAAAGGGGGGGGGGGGGGGGGGGCGGGGGGGAAACAATTTTTAGGACCTAAGATCATAACTATTGCACAAATTTAAAAAAAAATAATAATTACCGTCGAATTCACGCACCGAAGGTTCAGGTGAAGTTTGGTGAAAATCCGTCAAACGGTCTAGGAGTTCTCGGACAGACAGACAGACATTTCGGTTAGCATGTACCACTATACGGGGGGAGATACCACTCTGCTTACGCAGAGTTGATTATTATCTCGAAGGGGGTCTAGGTTTTTTTCTTCTAAGCTGAATGGAGGTCTAGGGAACAAATTAAAACATCCTCCTTAACCCCTTCAGCACCATGACGCATTTTTATCTTTGATTCTGGTTCAAATTAGACGTGAAATGCAGCTTAAGAAGGACCTATATTATTAAGAGGGCTTAGTTAGTGAGATTATATTTACCCATTTGAGGCGTAGAGGTAGATTATAAACAAGACAAATAGTCTAATGGTAACCAGAATACGATGAAAATTACGTAATGGTGGTGAAGGGGATAAGGAAGTAATTTTAGATTTACAGAAGAGTGACCATACGAGCGCATTTTCACTCGACATTTATCCTCAACACTGGTCTGGCAGCTTATGTGGTCAACATATATAATATTTTGGTTGCCTAAATTCATCTACCATCAGTCTAGTTTCCGATACCAGTGCAAAATACTCCAGAAATGTTGCTAGAAAATTATTGATCATCGAATGTTGACTATAAAAGCGCTCGTGTGATACCGGCTTTACTTGCATTACTGTATGTCCACAAACATTCAAAAAATGTAAGCATGTTTCCTTCTCTTTCATAAATATATATTTTTTATTATTTTCTTCTGTTTTTCTTTGCAAAACGGTGTCGTACAAGCTTATTTTAGTTCCCTTATATTGTATCTTCTTCTTCCTCTTAACTCAAAACCAAGCTGCTCTCCGATGCGGCTCTACAGACACATACACACACATAGACAGTCATTACAATACTACGCCACCCCAAATATATATATGATTTTAAACCCTTTCGATTAGGTGACCAACGGTATATGTTTACTCTATATTAGCGACCTCCAGACGATTTTATTCAACTTAGCAAAGACTTCTTGAGAATCAAATGGTTGAAGACTATCTCATTTAACCATCTAATTCCTGTAAAAAAATCCCTGCTAATTGCATAAAATTATACAGATTTTGCTACAATAAAGTAAAATATGGTTGGACCTGATTGAAAGGGTTAACTAGGGGGTATATAATTAAAAATAAAACAAAACAATAGGATCACTTCTGTCAACTAAACTAAAGTAGACGTGCCGTTTCGCCCAAAATCAAAACGGCATACCCAACTCTGCGATCGGTCACCATCATCACTATTAGTCACTATCATCATTAATATCATCAGCACTACTACTATTATAATCATCACTACTACTCTCACCATCATCACTACTACTCTCATCATCACTACAACTTTCACCATCATCACTACTACTTACCAACAACTAAACTAAAGTAGACGTGCCGTTTCGCCCAAAATCAAAACGGCATACCCAACTCTGCGAAGGGTTACCATCATCACTAATATTACCACCTTAATTACTACTACTATCATCATCACTACAATTGTCACCAATATTACTAATACTACCATCATCACTAATATTATAACCATCATCACTACTACTGTCATTATCACTACAATTGTCACCTAATGTCAACTAAACTAACTTAAATAAACTAACAAATGCGGGAGAGTTTTTTTTCGCCCCCTGAACGATGGCGTTCTGTGTGTGTGTGCCCCGTAGAGGGTGGGGGTGGGGTTTTGAGGGGGGGGGGGGGCAAAACCATATTTTGGACCTAAGATCATAACTATTGCGCAAATTCAAAAAATCTGTTTTTAATTACCGTCGCATTCACGCACCGAAGGTTCGTGTGAAGTTTGGTGAAAATCCGTCAAACGGTCTAGCAGGAGTTCTCGGACAGACAGACAGACAGACATTTCGGTTAGCATGTACCACTATACGGGGGGCGATACCACTCTGCTTACGCAGAGTTGATAAAGCTAATATTGGGGCACCAGCCTTTGCAAGCAGCCATGACCTTACTCCATTCATTAATACCTTAACCTAATTAAACTCATAACCCAATTCAAAAAATGGGATGCTAGGCTCATTACTCTCGCTCTCGCTCTCATGGGAGTTTGTGATGAAGCTCGGTGGTTGCTCTTTGATCTCTCTCTCTCTCTCTCTCTCTCTCTCTCCTTTTTACTTTCCCTTGCTGTGTGGTCGATGCATAGAAGTAAATCTATGTAACATTTTCTCTACTGCTCTCTCTCTCTCTCTCTCTCTCTCTCTCTCTCTCTCTCTCTCTCTCTCTCTCTCTCTCTCTCTCTCTCTCTCTCTCTCCTCTCTCTCTCTCTCTCTCTCTCTCTCTCTTTTGCTCTCTCTCTCTCTCGCTCTCGCTCTCTCTCTCTCTCTCTCTCTCTCTCTCTCTCTCTCTCTCTCTCTCTCTCTCTCTCTCTCTCTCTCTCTCTCTCTCTCAAGTGTGACCAGCCTATCTGTTGGGGAATCACTTGGAGGTAGTGACCACAATCTCATTCACATAGAAAAGAAAAAAAATCTAGTTAGGTTCTTTCTTCGCACCTTTAGCAGCAGACCCACCAATCCTCAGAGTGCAAAACTGGATTTCCGCCGTGCAAATTTTGAAGGCCTTTGGGAAAGCTTATCTCAGATCAGACTTGAGGGTGGTAATGTAAATGTGTTTTAGTGCTGATTCAAACAGCAGTTTATGGATCGACAGGCTGCATTTGTTCTTACTAACTTACCAAATCAGGCTCAACCCAACCAAAATGGTTCACAAGTGACATAGCTTCAGCAATTAAAAAGAGAAAGGTTGCATACAGAGAGGCCAAAAGAAGTCAAGACCAAAGATATTTAGATTCCTTCAAACATATGTGTAGAACAGTGAAATCTCTTATAAAGGAAGCAAAGCGGAATGAAGAGCTAAGGGTTGCAGCCTTCTGCAAAGAGAGCCCTAAAGAGTTCTTCACCCATGTGAACAGCAGGAAGCTATTCAAAAGTAGCATTGGACCTCTAAAGGACCCAACAGGCCAACTTCAAACTTCTGACCCTAATATAGCTAAATCACTAAACGACTATTTTGCCTCAGTATTCACATGGGAAAATACCAGCGACATGCCAAGTCCAGGACTAGTGCATGAGGGTGAAGTTCTTTGCAAAATTAGATGTACCCCAGAGGAGGTAGCAAAATGAATAGAAAAGTTAAATAGGTTCAAGTAATCCGGCCCAGATAGCTTTCTTCCCAGAGTTGTACGAGAAGTGCGAGATGAAATCGCACCTTCAAGAGGTTTTAGGCGGGTGTTTTTTAAGGGGAGGTTTTTAGTGTGTTTCCTAGACTTCCATCAAGCTTGAAATTACACCCCCTTGACCCCCTTTCAAGATAAATTTGTACATTTTTCGGTAGAAAAATTTCCCGGCCGAAGGCCGGTTCCTCTTAAATTACAGGCTCGCTATCGCTCACCAGGAAAAAATCGACACCTAAACGGGACGAAAGGTTTTAAAAGTGACATAAATGGGGTGAAAGTTCTTAAAATCGCCAAACTAATGGGGTGAACGTCTTAAAATCTCAAAAGCAATGGGGCTAAACGTGAGGGAGAAAGGGGTAAAGAAAAAATACCTCAAGTGGATATCTCCCCTTAAGCTTGATGGAGGTCTAGGGAAAAAACTAAACAACCAATATACAGATACATACAGTATATAAGCAAATAAATACGCCCATCCCCTCTTAAAAACAAAATAAATACGCCCATCCCCCCTTAAAAACAAAATAAATACGCCCATCCCCCCTTAAAAACTAAATAAAGTAACTTTATACCTAGTCATACAACCCCTCTCTTCCATCTATCAATAAGGGTATAACATTTCCGAGTGTCTGCTATATGTGTGTGCGTGGCTGATGGAGTTATACAAGAAATGGACTTTTAATAGTTGGCCCTGCATACGAAATTGGAGCCAGGCTTTGAATGGATTGTTTCTAATTTGCATAGTTTTGTTTTGTTTGTGAATTTTTGTATTGATGTATGTGTTGTATATACGTTATATATATATAATTATATAATATATATATATATATTATATATATATATATATATATATATATATACTAATGTCTAATTTCTAATCATTCAATGTCATATCCTATTTATTGTTACCTACATAATGCTAAAAGAATCTGGTTATATATATATATATATATATATATATATATATATATAATATATATACAGGTACATTACTTATATAATTTAAAATATTGCTTGTACTTATGTGTCAGTTTGTTGTGTGTGTGGGTGTGTGTGTGTGTGTGTGTGTGTGTGTTGATGTGGGGAATGACTTTTACATTTCAGGCTGCACACAACTAGAACCTGTATTTATGTAATTGTGTCCTAATGTGCTTTCAGTTGATGTTATATTTGTGTATTCCTACTTCTATGTGTATAACAGTTGCAAAGTAGGTTAAGGGGACGTTATTTTATGTATTCATTATTTGTTATTATTACCGGTATATACATTTGTTATTATTACCGGTATATACATTTGTTATTATTACCGGTATATACATTTGTTATTAATACCGGTATATACATTTGTTATTAATACCGGTATATACATTTGTTATTATTACCGGTATATACATTTGTTATTATTACCGGTATATGTTATTAATACCGGTATATACATTTGTTATTATTACCGGTATATACATTTGTTATTATTACCGGTATATACATTTGTTATTATTACCGGTATATACATTTTTGTTTCCGTTTCCTCCCTAGACCTCTATCAAGCTTAAAGGTGAACTACAGGGATGAACGAAAAAGCGAAGATTAATGCAGGGTCATAACTTGGCATGAATATACTGTAATATGTATATGGGCAATATCGATATAATTCCATTAAACTCCAGAAACAAATACTAGTATATAATGTCGTTGGCAACTCGGCGATCAGCTGGACCAGTTCAACAGCTCGGGATTGACGCCATTGTATGGAGAGCCTAGTTTGTAAACAAGATATGCAGTCCTGGACTGTCCGGTCTGTTTTTCGTAATTAATGACTTTCAATTCAATACTCAAGGTCTGCAAACGATCGAACAACGTCCTGAAGATGTGGTGCACATGAAGAAATAATGCCATCTCGCCAACAATAAACATATAGCCAATGTTTGTGAGTGTTTTAGCCTGGTCCAAAGTTGAGGCAGGTCGGTTCTAAGGCCTAATTCGTAATGATAATATCGTTTTCTGTTCAATTTATATATCGCGGTCCCTTGACCAGACAGTGGTAAAGCCAAATGTTGAGCTGTAAACATGCATACAAATTATAAGAGTTTCTCACATAAAAAAACACACAGATTCACCCATTTCCCATGTCAAGAGTTCCCGCCATTGCACAAAATGACGTCATGGTAAACACGCCAGTTCGCGCCACATAAAATAACTAGATAAGCTATATTTCTATGTTGTTAAAACAAATTGATGAAAGTTCTTCAGTATCATGTACCTAAAACCAAGCAGATCCCAATGGACATTGTAGTTTGAATAGGTTTCATCCCTGGAATTCACCTTTAAAACATACACACGCATCCTAAAGACCCCCCTTCAAGATAAATGTGTAAATATTTCGGTAGAAAAGCCGGTTCCTCCTAAATTACAGGCTCGCTTTCGCTCGCCATGAAAATATCGACACCTAAATGGCAGGAAAGGTCTTGATATTAATAACAAAAATGGGCGAAAGACTTAATATTTGAAAACTAATGTGGCTAAATATGAAGGAGAAGCTGGGGGTTCAGAACAAAAAAATACCCTCCCTTAAGGGGAGATGGGCCGGTTTTGTGGACCACTTTCTCCCTCGTCTTTAGCCCTATAGTTTTGAGATTTTAAGACGTTCGACCTATTAGTTTGACGATTTTAACAACGTTCGCCCCAATTCGTTGTCAATCTTAAGACCTTTTGTGCCATTTAGGTGTCGATTTTTTCCTGGCGAGCGATAACGAGCCTGTAATTTTAGGAGGAACTTCGGCCGGGACATTTTTCTACCGAAAAATGTACAAATATATCTTGAAGGGAGGTCTATTTTTTTTTTATTTTTTTTTTTAAAGCTTGATGGAGGTCTAGCGAGGAAACTAAAACTTATATGAATAACTAAATAAATATATATCAAAATACAGCCACTATCCCCTTAATGTGTCTTGTTGTTCCAGCCTAACCCCCAAACCCACGGGACTATGAAAATGAAACTAGGCTAGGGTACTCAGGGGGTCCCGGATCTCTCTCTCTCTGTCTCTCTCTCTCTCTCTCTCTCTCTCTCTCTCTCTCTCTCTCTCTCTCTCTCTCCCAAGTGCCCTTTTAGTTAACCTATTATTTTACCATTATATTTTAGCAACGCATTTTCTCTCCAACTTGATTTCATCTACCTTCATTATACCATTATATATTATCAATGCACTCTCTCTCTCTCTCTCCTCCCCAGACCCGCCCATCTGGTTGTCCCCGCCCCCGGAGACCTTGGACGTGTACGAAGGCGCCGACCTCGTCATTACGGCCGCAGCTGCGGCAAATCCAGGCCCAGTCAGGTCAGTAATTAGTTCAAATAGGACTTTCTGGCGACATTTCTCGAATATTTTGCACTGGTATCGGAAACTAGACTGATGATATATGAATTTAGGCCATAGAAATATCTTAAATGTTGGACCCATAAGCTGCCAGACCAGTGTTGAAGATAAATGTTGAGGGAAAAAGCGCTCGTGTGATACTGGCTTAAGGGGAGATTTCCACTTGAGGGATTTTTTTCTTGACCCCTTTCTTCTTCATGGCTAGCTACATTGCTTTTGATATTTTAAGACGTTCGCCCCATTAGTTTGGCGATTTTAAGAACTTTCACCCCATTTCTGTAAATTTTAAGACTTTTCGTGCCATCTAGGTGTCGATTTATTCCTGGCGAGCGATAGCGAGCCTGTAATTTAAGAGGAACCGGCCTTTGGCCGGGACATTTTTCTATCGTAAAATTTACAAATTTATCTTGAAAGGGGCTCAAGGGGCTGTAATGTTAAACTTGATGGAGGTCTAGCGAACTAACTAAAAACCTCCCCTTAAGCTAGCATTATGTCCATCATCATCATCTGCAATTATTCCGAAACATATTTTCTTTTCCTTGCACCTTCTACTGATCCTTTGCCTGGTTAGTATTCAATGGCTCGCTCCCTCCTCCTCCTCCTCCTCCTCCTCCTCCTCCTCTTCCTCCTCCTTTAAATCTCGCTTCCTCTTCTTCCCCTTCTCTCCTTATGCTTGCTTCTTTGCCTTTTCCTTCTTTCTTCACCTCCTCCTCCTCCTCCTCCTCCTCCTCCTCCTCCTCTTCTTCTTCTTTCATCATATCTAAATTTCGCTTCCTCTTCTTCCCCTTCTCTCCTTATTCTTGTTTCTTTCACTTGTCTTTCTTCTTCTCTAAATCTCGCTTCTTCTTCTTCTTCTTCTTCTTCTTCTTCTTCTTCTTCTTCTTCTTCTTCTTCTTCTATCTTTCCTAATTCTTGCTTCTGTCCCTTTTCCCTTCCTTCTCCTCCTTCTCTTCCTCACCTTTCTCCTTCATTCCCCCCCGCCTCTTCTCTCCTCTCTTCTCTTCTTCCCTTCTCTCTTTTTTAATCTCTTCCTATTTCATTTGTTCTCATTATTTAGAAATTAAGGGTTTTCCTGGACCCCCTTCTCCCTCGTGTTTAGTCCCACTAGTATTCAGATTTTAAACAGTTCGACGGATTAGTGTGGCAATTTTAAGAACTTTTACCCCATTTCTTCGTCGATATTAGGACCTTTCGCGCCATACACACACACAAGCACACATACACACACACACGCACCCCCTCACACACACAAACACAGACACATACACCCCGCACAAACACACACACACACAAACACACACACACACACACACACACACACATTCTCATAATAATTACAGTACAGTTATGTTATAGTCTGTGTACGTGTTATAGTCTGTGTACGTGTTATAGTCTGTGTACGTGTTATAGTCTGTGTACGTGTTCACTGTTCAATATCACACACAATGGACCATTTGCGAGTTTCAGGCTACAAGGAAGTTGGAGCTGTAAACATACGTATTTAACCCTTCTGTATAATGACGCGTGTTGACAGTTTATTCTGGCTATTATTAGAGGATTATATATAGCTTACGGGGGATCTGTGGGAATTAAAAAGGGTACAGATGATCTCAATTAACCCTCTCACTTCCATACCCCCTTCGTAATCTGAATAAAATCTTCTAATAATAGCCAGAAGATACTGTTAAATTGCATCATGATCCACCAGGGGTTAGTAGCAATACACACAATACAGGTATATGATTTGTGATATAAACATTATACAAAGATGATGAATAATATGTTATGTATTTATATATGCAATACAACCGATCTTTAGCTCGTAATTCTGCTAAATGTTTATGTTTACGGCTCCAACTTCCTTATAGACATCAAGTAGCCAATTTTAGTTTGTCAGTGTTGTATTTTATATTAACTTTCTTCCTATTTATTCAGTTACACTATCTTTATCATTCTGCCCCTCTCTCTCTCTCCCTCCTCCTCCTTTTATTAAATTACCAACCCCCTCTTCAATAATATTATACATTCTCCGGCTTCCCTAATTCATTCTCTCTCTCTCTCTCTCTCTCTCTCTCTCTCTCTCTCTCTCTCTCTTTGTTCCAGATTTGATTTTGTTCCATTATGTGACGTTTTAGTACAGTCGAGGTTGATAAGTGTTGTCAGATATTTCACAAAGTTTCGGACACTGACTAATACTCTGAGGGATAAGCACTTTTCCCAGTAACTATAAAGATACCAATAACACTTTTCCCAGTAACTATAAAGATACCAATAACACTTTTCCCAGTAACTATAAAGATACCAATAACACTTTTCCCAGTAACTATAAAGATACCAATAACACTTTTCCCAGTAACTATAAAGATACCAATAACACTTTTCCCAGTAACTATAACGATACCAATAACACTTTTCCCAGTAACTATAAAGATACCAATAACACTTTTCCCAGTAACTATAAAGATACCAATAACACTTTCTGACCGAAAACCACTGGAATCTACGACACCACCTAATACCCCTTATTGTACAACGCTCGGCTCATACATACATTACATGCATACATACATACATAACCTACATACATAGTCATGCATGCATACAGTTCATACACACACATGCATGCATGAATATATACATTCTTCTTCTTCTTCTTCTTCCTCCTCCTCCTCCTCCTCCTCCTCCTCGTCCTCCTCCTCCTCCTCCTCTTCTTCTTCTTCCACTACCTTGCCACAGTATCTCCCTCTCTTCCACTCATCATTACATTTTCATCCTACCTTCAATATTCTCCTACGGCCTCCAAGTTCCTTAATTCCCTTTCATCTATCTCTTTACTCTCTCTCTTTCTCTCTCTCCTCAACTGTTCTTGAGGGGTGACTTTAATTTATCTACATATTAAATACTTAGTTATTTCGTTTGTAGTTTTCTCCAGACCTCCAGCAAACTTTAAACTTCGAGACAAACTTCTGCATTTTTGGCAGAAATATATCCTCCTTAATGGCACAAAGGGTCTTAAAATCGTCAACTAACGGGGTGCATGTCTCAAAATCTCAAAACTAGCGGGGCTAAGCATGAGGGAGAAGCGGGTTAATAAAAACACAAAAACATCCCCTTAATATTATTACATTCCGCTTCATCTCTCATCCCCTGCTCTCCTTCCCTTCCACTTTTCTTCACTGATCTCCTACTTTCGCTAACTTCTCTAATTTCCTGTTCAGCTCTCTGCATATTCGTCCCCTAGCCCGCGAAAGTCGAGAGGGGGGGGGCTTCCTAAACGGCGCGTCACATGAGAGTTTGGTCATATAGAGGACAAAATCAGCATTTCTCGGTTATTTAGTTATATCATATTGTATTTGCTTGATATATTAATTCATTTATTCTATTCATTTATTGACTTTTATGTTAATATAGATATATTTATCTGTCGACTGTACAGTATTTATATTATTATGGATTTATATGTTCATATTTGTTTTATATATAATAGAGGAAGGAAATACACAGGTAATGAAAACAGGACCTTACCCCTAACCCTTTCAGTATTTGAGGACGCATTTTAACCGTTTATACTGTTAAATATTAGACGATTGTATGCCAATTAGGAAGGATCTATTGTAATCAAAGGGGTAAACACTATCTCAAACAACCCTTAAGCTCCCCTAAGGTCTTCCTAAGCTTAATAAACTCGTCTAATAATAGCCCACATACACTGTCAGAGCGCGGTATAACCCAGGGGTTGGTGTCATAAGATATTCATATTGCAATTAGGGTTAATTTTTTTTTTTTTTTTTTTTTTTTTTTTTAGTTTGTTCCCTAGACCACCGTCAAGCTTAAAATTACACCCCCTAGATCCCTTTCAAGATCAATTTGTACATTTTTGGGTAGAACAATTTCCTGGCCGAAGGCCGATTCCTCTTAAATTACAGGTTCGCTTTCGCTCGCCAGGAAAAAATCGACACTTATATGGCACTTATATGACAAAAATGGGGCAAAAGTTCATTAAATCGCCAAATCAATGGGGCGAACGTCTAAAAATCTCAAAAGCAATGGCCAGAATAAAAGGATAAATAGCGTCATCTAATTTAAAGTGTATAATAATCTTTCAACTTTCAACCTTCCTGTCTTACAGTGCGTTTCCTTGGCTTTCACTTTTTGTATTTCCTTCCTCTCTCTCTCTCTCTTTCTCTTCCCAAAGTTCCCCTAGTCTTCTCCAACTCGCCTTATATTTCTCTCTCGGTCTTTTGCTTACCCCATTCGTCTTCCTCTTTTTAAAGCTAGGCAGAAAGATGAACTAATATATAGTAGACACACATTTACGATACAATAGATATCTGGAATCATCTTAATAGAATCGTCTAATTAAGGGGGAATGGGTCGTTTTTCTGGTCCCCCTTCTCCCTCATGTTTAGCCCCATTAGTTTGTCGATTTTAAGACCTTTCACCCCATTGTTTTGGTCAATATCAATACCTTTCGTGCTATTTAGGAGTCGATTATATTTCTGGAGAACGATAGTGAGCCTGTCATTTTAGAAGAACCGGAACATTTTTCGACCGACAAATTTACAAATTAATCTAAAAGGGTGATTTAATGGATTTGTTTTTAAAGTTTAATGTAGGTCTAGGGAGGAAACTAAAAAACAGAAAGAAAACATATATATATATATGATATAATCGACTTAAAAATATACCCATCTCCCTTTAAGGCCAGAATAAAATGAGAAACATCGCGATCTGAGGGAAACAGTAACATAATCTGTGAATTTAATTTTATCTTTAATTTTTCTTTCTTTGCTTTCAATCCTTCCCCTCTCCTTTCCTTCCCAAATACCATCAGCATACTTCAGGTTTCTCTATATCTATACTCCTATCTCTATTCCCCCCTTTTTATCACATTCTTCCCAAGTCGAAACAAATAGATAAAGTAGAACTGAAAAACAAAAGCGAGAATCCAAGCCATCTGGACAAACCCTGAATAGGATCCTCTAATATTAACCAGAACAGGGGGATAGAAAATGTGTTGGTACTGAGAGGGTTAAATATTTATCCGTTTTCAAATTTCCTTTCCTTCTCCCTCGCACAGACATGTATCCTTCCTTTCTCTCGCACTTTCTTCTCAACTTCTATCACCGCTTTTCCATTCTTATATATTTCGTTTTGTCTATACCTTCTGTTTTGTCATCTTCCTCCTCGTATATCCAGAAATATACTGTATATATACTGTGCAGAGAGAGAGCGAGCGAGAGAGAGAGAGAGAGAGAGAGAGAGAGAGAGAGAGAGAGAGAGAGAGAGAGAGGGAGAGAGGGAGAGAGAGAGAGAGAGAGAGAGAGAGAGAAAGAGAATGAGAGAGAGAGCTACATAGAGCTACATACAGTAGATACACAGACCACACATACACACATACTCTCGCTCACAGAGAGAGAGAGAGAGAGAGAGAGAGAGAGAGAGAGAGAGAGAGAGAGAGAGAGAGAGAGAGAGAGAGAGAGAGAGATAATTGGAAACATAGATACATAAATATATATAGATAGCTCTATGCAATCTCAAGCTTCAAAATCAAATGTTTACGTATTCTACTGTAGTATTTTCTAACTATTTTATATTTTTGGAATAGTTCTCCCCTTCTTCCCTGTTCTCTGCATCTATTATTCAGTGTTAATTTTTCTTTCCCAATACCCTTCTTCTACCTTCTTCTTCATATTTGTCTTCTTCATCATCTTCTTCTTCTTCTTCTTCTTCTTCTTCTTCTCCTTCTTCTTCTTCTTCTTCTTCTTCTTCTTCTCCACCGTATAGGATGTAAACTATTCCTCACGAGTCTTTCAATTGTTTTTGTTTTCCTCTTGTATTCTCTGCAATTCTCTGTTCCTGCACTGCCTCTTCCTCTGTTTATCCTCATTATCCCTTCTCCTGTGTTTATCCTCATTATCCCTTCTCCTCTGTTTATCCTCATTATCCCTTCTCCTGTGTTTATCCTTATTATCCCTTCTCCTGTGTTTATCCTCATTATCCCTTCTCCTGTGTTTATCCTCATTATCCCTTCTCCTGTGTTTATCCTCATTATCCCTTCTCCTGTGTTTATCCTCATTATCCCTTCTCCTGTGTTTATCCTCATTATCCCTTCTCCTGTGTTTATCCTCATTATCCCTTCCTCTGTTTATCCTCATTATCCCTTCTCCTGTGTTTATCCTCATTATCCCTTCCTCTGTTTATCCTCATTATCCCTTCTCCTGTGTTTATATACAGTATATATTGCCCTTTCCTCTGCACGCATCTCTCTCTCTCTCTCTCTCTCTCTCTCTTATTCTCGTTATACCTCTCTCAGGGTGCCCTCTCCTATCCGCCTCCCCCCTCAGTCTTTCTCCTATGCCCCATCCCTTCCCCCCTCCTCCTCCTGTTTCCTCCCCTCCCCCTCCCCCCCCCCCCTCCTCTCTCTCTCTCTCTCCTATCGCTGTCTCCTACCCCTTTTACCCCTTTCTCCCCCCCCCCTCTCTCTCTCTCTCTCTCTCTCTCTCTCTCTCTCTCTCTCTCTCTCTCTCCCCCCTCTCTCTCAGCTCCTCACATCAACACCATTCATCTCAATCTATACGGCCTCAACTTTGGGCCCCCAACTCGGCCAAAGAATAACCCCCCCCCCCCACAGTTTTACTCCACCTTCCCGGCAAAAGGCCCCATCATACCAAAATAAAATAAGTTTGGGAAATTTCAGGGAGAAGAGGCTGGTGGGGAGAGTAGATTTATTATACGTATCTTTAGCTATCTTTTTTGTATCTATGACTATCTATCTATCTATCTATCTATCTATCTTTCTGAGGCTGCTGGGGAGAGTAGAATTATTATACGTATCTTTAGCTATCTTTTTTGTATCTATCTATCTATCTATCTATCGTTCTGAGGCTGCTGGGGAGAGTAGAATTATTATACGTATCTTTATCTATCTCTTTTGTATCTATCTATCTATCTATCTATCTATCGTTCTGAGGCTGCTGGGGAGAGTAGAATTATTATACGTATCTTTATCTATCTCTGTTGTATCTATGACTATCTATCTATCTATCTATCTATCTATCTATCTATCTATCTATCGTTCTGAGGCTGCTGGGGAGAGTAGAATTATTATACGTATCTTTAGCTATCTCTGTTGTATCTATGACTATCTATCTATCTATCGTTCTGAGGCTGCTGGGGAGAGTAGAATTATTATACGTATCTTTAGCTATCTCTGTTGTATCTATGACTATCTATCTATCTATCTATCTATCGTTCTGAGGCTGCTGGGGAGAGTAGAATTAGTATACGTATCTTTAGCTATCTCTGTTGTATCTATGACTATCTATCTATCTATCTATCTATCTATCGTTCTGAGGCTGCTGGGGAGAGTAGAATTAATATACGTATCTTTAGCTATCTCTGTTGTATCTTTGACCAACTATCTATCTAACTAAAAATAATAAATAAATAAATAAATAAATCGACCAATAAATATACCCTCCCCCCTTAATTATGATGCCAAATGTGCTGGACGTATTCTCTTAGGGCTTCTAATAAAGAGAGTCATTTATTTTTCAGTAATTAATTAATCCTTTGAAACTAGCTATGTCGAAGCTAGAGTTGAAAAAAGAAAGTACTGAACCAGGAAAAACAAATAATAATAATAATAATAATAATAATAATAATAATAATAATAATAATAATAAACTCCGGTCCTTACCATATGCAGAAAAAACGTGTAATTTTTCTCCTGCTTAAACAAAAAGTTGGCCTTTGTAGTAAATGTTTTTGGTCGTCTAATGAATACTCCTCCGACGTCAAAAGGCGAGTCTCAATAACGTAAGGTCAGTGTAGCCAATTTAGCTACTTCCCCGCTAGATCTACAGCTATTTACTTCGATCTAGCGGTAAATCTATATATCTAGCGACATATTTCTAGCGATATTCTATCATTTTTGACGTTATTCCAGCGTGTTTTGGGGGCATTTATTTACCCTCTATCAGCGAATTTTATGAACGAATCTAGCGGTATTTAGGGTCGGTTTGGTAACCCTGCGTAAAGCCAGAGTCACACGAGCCTTTTTTCGAGCAATTTTGGTCAGGAAGCTTTAAAAATTACACTTTATCAGAATTCAGCCGTCTAACATAAATCTACCTTCAGTCTAGTTTCCGATACCAGTGCGAAAATGTCCTGAAATAATACGAGAACAAAATTGCTCATGGAACATTTACGGAAAAAGCACTCGTGTGACAGGGGCTTAAGGTATAGATCCTATTATATAGAGAGGGAGATCGGCCATATTACCCTCTAGACGCCATTTGGGGGCTGTAAAAGCGAGGCAACACGAGCATTTTTTCGGCAATTTTCTCAGAGCAAGTTTTCCCTCGTAATATTTCAAGGCTTTTCTGCAGGGTGTCAAACCGGAGCAATTTTGTTTGAAGCTTGAAGGGGGTCTGGGGAATGTTGATATAGCTTGAAGGGGGAGCTGGGGAGATGTTGATATAGCTTGAAGAGGGATCTATGGAGAAGACTCATTAGCTTGAAGGGGGGATGTTGTTATAACTTGAAGGGGGAGCTTTAGCTTGAAGGGGGATTTATGGAGGTGACTCATTAGCTTGAAAGGGGTCTGGGGGGATGTTTTCATAGCTTGAAGGGGGAACTGGGTGGATGTTATAGCTTGAAGGGGGATCTATGGAGGTTACTCATTAGCTTGAAGGGGGTCTGGGGGGATGTTTTCATAGCTTGAAGGGGGAACTGGGTGGATGTTGTTATAGCTTGAAGGGGGATCTAGGGAGGTGACTCATTAACTTGAAGGGGGTCTGGGGATGTTTTCATAGCTACAAGGGGGATCTATGGAGAAGAATCATTAGCTTGAAGGGGGTCTGGGGGATGTTTTCATACCGAGAAGATGGATCTGAAGCTTGAAGGGGGTAGGTGAGCTTCAATACTGTAGGCTTGTTTGTACTCTATGTTCTTTTGTGCTCTCTTGTAAAGGGTCCGGGCGTCTTAAGATGGTCATATCACTCCTTAGGCTTAAGGTGGTGTCACAAGATATATATATATATATATATAAAGTAACACACAATAATGTATTATATCTGGCAGGAGGAGGGACATTATTATCGGCCATAGACTTCTTCAAAGGTTGTCCAGAAGAGCCCCTCCTCTTTTACCTTCTTCTTTTCTCACCCAAATTATCCTTTATTATCATCTTCCTTCCCCTCCTTCGTCTCCTCCCACTTTCCCTACTCCTCCCCCTCCTCTTCCTCTACCTCACTTTATTATTCCTCCATACCCCCTCCCTTGGTGAAAATGTTCCACCTTGCTCCCTCCTCCCTGTTTTTCCTTCTTCTCCTCCTTCTGTATCATGATCCTTTTTTTGCGTCTCCTCCTCCTCCCAATCCTCTACTTCTTCCTCTGTCAACCATTGCTCCTTTAACTCCCCCTACTTTTTCTTCTCATCCTCCTTTTTCTCATTCACCATCACCACCTCCCCTTTTTCGTCCTCCACCTCCACGTCCTCCTCCTCCACGTCCTCCTCTTCCTCTACCACCACTTTTCTTTACCATTCCACCTTTCCTCCTCCACCACCACCTCTTCTTATTCCTCTTCCCTCCTCCTCCTCCTCCACCTCTTCCTCTTCTTCCACCATTACATATCTTTGGCATTCCTCCTCCACCACTATTTCCTCCTCCTCCTCCTTCTCCTTCTCCTCCTTCTCCTTCTCCTTCTCCTCCTCCTCCATCTCGACCTCCTCCCCTTCTCTTTACCATTCCTCCACCACTCTCTCCCTCGGGAACATATCTCTCACCTCCTCCTCCTCCTCCTCCTCCTTCTCCTTCTCCTTCTCCTCCTCCTCCACCACTCTCTCCCTCGGGAACATAATATCTCACCTCCTCCACCACTATTTCCTCCTCCTCCTCCTCCTTCTCCTCCTTCTCCTTCTCCTCCTCCTCCTCCTCCTCCTCCCCTTCTCTTTACCATTCCTCCACCACTCTCTCCCTCGGGAACATATCTCTCACCTCACCTTCCCAAAAATCACAGTCACTTCTTCGACGCCGGCATCGAATTTCCTCTCATTCTGGCTTCCTTTTCCTTCTAACTTCTTCCTTTTTATCCTGGGTTGCTTCCTCTCTTATTCTTCTTCTTCTTCTTCTTCTTTTGTTTTATTCTTCTTCGTTGCTTTTTTCTACTGCGTCTTCTTCTTCTTCTTCTTCTAATTCTCCTTCTTCCTTTTCTGTTTCTTTTGCTATTCTTTCTAACAACAAAATTCATGGACATTGTTCGACACCAGCATGGAATTTCCTCTCATTCTGGTACCCTGTTCCTTCTGAATTATTCCCTTTTTTCCTTGGCTTCTTCCTTTATTCATTGTCTTTCTTCTTCTTGTTTAACACTATAGGCTCTCTACTCCTCGCTGTGGCCCGACCTATGCAACCTCGCAACTGTAGCTAAAAAAGAAAACACACACAGAAAGAGAGAGAGAGAGAGAGAGAGTATGAAGGGACATATTGGTGACCACTTCCTGCCACCCCATGGGAAGAAAAAACGAAACAAAAATAAAATATCATATAAACGAAAAGAACTGGAAAAGAAAGAAACAACGCTCACGTATTGTTTCCGGCAATAAAATGTTTCTGGCTGGGATAGGGCCTGTGTGGTCAATGTTCTGTGTGTGTGTGTGTGAGAGAGTGTGATCATTGTTGCAAGGTTGAGTGTGTGTGTGTGGGGGGGGGGGGGGGGGCACTCGTCCTGAATGTCTGTGGTTCTAGCCCGGCTGAGAGTCTAAATACATATAGTAGCTTACGTGTACTTGTGAGATATACTACATATTAATGACTCGTGTTTGGCTGGGCTATAATTAAATGAAATCACTCCAACCCAAGTTGCGTTGGGATCGTTGTAAAGATCCCTGTATGGTACTCTGGAATATGGGTCCTACGAATTGTATATTATGAAACCAAATACTTTCTGCAAGTAGTATATATTTCTCCTTCTCCTTAATATACATAAGATAAGGTTAACTATTCTTTATCACGCCGTGGTGTAGTTGATTAAAGCATGGGCACTCGTCCTAATTGTCGGTGGTTTGAGCCTGGCTGAGAGTATAAAAAGCATTATATATATATATATATATATATATATATATATATATATATATATATATATATATATATATATATATATACCGGTATATATATATATATATATATATGTATATATATATATATATATATATATATATATATATATATATATATATATATATATATATATATATATATATATAATTATGTATGCTTTACTTGATCCATTTACTTTTTGTTCTGTTGCAGATATTTGTGACGACGGGAGGAGGAGGCGTTGGTTGGTCGAGGTGGGGGGAGACTTGAACTCGGGCGTGTCACCAGGGGTTACACCGGCACCTACCACGTCAATGCTTCCAACGTCTTCGGTCACGTCAGCGCCCACTTCTACATCAACGTCATGTGTGAGTGAAGTGTCAGTCACATGGACACTTTCTCTAGATATACATATGTAATACTCGGCAAGGATTCCAAATACTCCGTACTTCGTAGGCTGATGGGACTTGGCCTATGTCGCACGGCCTAGTCTATTCGCAGTAAGTAGGCGAGAAATAATAACCTCTAATCCTCTGTAACTCCTAAAGGGCTAGAGCAATTTGGATGTGACTTTCCACATCTATGCCTTGACTGACTCTTCCCAAATGGTAGAAATATTAGCTCGATCACTCTAGTCATTTTTGAGTTACAGAGGTTAGAGGTCATGATTTCTCGCCTACTTACAGCGAATAGACTATAGTGGGGAATGGCTCATTCCGCTCACGTCTAAATGGCTTTGGAGGCCGTTGGAACCTGGTCTATGTCACTCGGCAGGTTTAGTTATCCCCATATCAATCAGGTACCCTACTCTAAACTCCTTGGTGTGGGCAGTGGCAACTCCGGGTAGCCCTACTAGCCTAACAGGTCAGTGGGCTCACTCCTTGTCTTTGAGAAAATATAACTGGTTATAAATTACCATACTGGTATATATGCTATTAAAATAAAAAATACAAAAAATATGAAACAAAAAACCAGCAACCATCATCTCTGGACAACACTGGCCAACCTTGTTAAGCCTTGGAGGCCGACGGGTCCCTGCCTATGCTACTCTCCGGGTCGAGTTACCACCACACCAGCTGGATCCACTACCCTAAACTCCTTAGCCTAGACATCTATACAGTACAAAGTAACAAACCGCCTGAGAAACACACAATATTCACACATGGTTTATAGATGTAATTTCTACACACACACACACACACACACACACACACACACACACACACACACACACACACACACACACACACACACACACACACATATATATGTGTGTGTGTGTCATTCACTCATCTATTCTTAAAAATCTAGTTTATCGATGAAATCCTAGATTTAATTCAAATTGTATGTTAATGATAAATAGAGGCATTATAACTGATTGGAGGAAAAGGCTGAACTCTATTCTTTACTGCTATATATAATTTTCCTATGCACAAACAGAAGCCAAGATCTGGATATCTAATTAAATCCAAGAATGGGACCTAATGAGCGATATGAGGCACTTAAGGGAGGTCACCTGCTTCTTCTCTCTCCATTTTATTTATTTCTGGGTAGTAGCCATTCGACCCCCTTCAGCCTACTGTTTTAGGACGTTTATCCTCATCCAGGTGTCGATTTATACCTGGTGAGCGATAGCGAGCTACCATATTTTGGATTATGTTTTAGACAGCTGACTTAATTTGTACATTTTTCGGTGGAAAAATGTCTCCGGTTTCTGAAGCCGGATTTCTCCTCACAATGATGGCTCGCTCTCGCTCGCCAGGACAAAATCGATACCTAAATGGGGAGAAACTTCTTAAAACAGTCTGAATGGGGCCGAATGGATAATACCCAGAGAGAAAAAGCAGGTCTATCTATCTATCTATCTATTGCCTGACGCCGTGATCCCCGAAGGGGTGGCCAAAAAAGCAGGTCAGTCCCCTTAATAAAGCTCACACAATACCACGAAATAGCTTCATATTTGCTCAGGGCTTATATAAAACATGACAAAACAATTAATGTAATCAATATAATAACAAAACAATTAATGTAATCAATATAATAACAAAACAATTAATGTAATCAATATAATAACAAAACAATTAATGTAATCAATATAATAACAAAACAATTAATGTAATCAATATAATAACAAAATATATAACATTATGGGGAGATTTCCACCTGGAGGATTTTTTTCTTGACCCCTTTCTCCCTCATGTTTAGCCCCATTGCTTTTGATATTTTAAAACGTTCGCCCCATTAGTTTGGCGATTTTAAGAACCCTCGCCCCATTTCTGGCAATTTTGAGACCATTCGTGCCATTTAGGTGTCGATTTTTCCTGGCGAGCGATAGCGAGCCTGTAATTTAAGGGGAACCGGCCTTCGGCCGGGACATTTTTCTACCGAAAAATGTACAAATTTATCTTGAAAGGGGGTCTAGGGGGAGTAATTTTAAGCTTGATGGAAGTCTAGATAATCAACTAAAAACCTCCCCTTAAGAGGTATTGAGGAGTATCTTTATATTTCTTATGGTTTTAAATCAAACAAAAGCAAGCGAGCATATCATAGAGAAGCATTCGCCTCTCTGACCAAGAGGACACATTGATTTCACATAATTAACATTCATCATCCATTACAAACCCCAATGTACTTGAATAAACTAATGAAAGCATATGGTCCTCCCGGGATTCGAACTAGGGACACCACACTCAGAACATAAGCATCTTAAGGGGAGGTTTTTAGTTTGGTCTCTGGATATCCATCAAGCTTAAGATTACACCCCCTTGAGCCCCTTTCAAGATAAATTTGTACATTTTTCGGTAGAAAAATGTCCCGGCTGAAAGCCGGTTCCTCTTAAATTACAGGCTCGCTATCGCTCGCCAGGATAAAATCGACACCTAAATGGCACGAAAGGTCTTAAAATTGACAGAAATGGGTCGCAGGTTCTTAAAATCGTCAAAATAATGGGGCGAACGTCTTAAAATTTAGAAAAGCAATGGGGCTAAACATGAGGGAGAAAGGAGTCAAGAAAAAAATCCCTCAAGTGGAGATCTCCCCTTAACCATTACTCCATAAACACCATATATATACATATTAATTATACCGTACTAACCCCTTGAGGATTATTCTGCGTTTTGACAGGTTATTCTGGCTACCATTAGACGATTTTATACATCTTACGAAGGACCTGTGGGAATTAAAAGGGTAAAGACTATCTCAATTAATCCTCTGAATTCCACATAACCTTCTTAATCTGAATAAAATCGTTAAATAAAAGCCAGAAAACAGACAAGAAATGCGTAAAGGGTTATCGAAAGGGTTAAACAAAGGGAATCTATTTAACTTTTGATCATGTGAAATTTGTGTCCAAAGACCAAGCTATATTATGTAATGTACAGTTGCCCGCGTGAGTTTTGTTTCTCTCCTAAGGGTTAAGGGGGAGGTAGTCGCATTTTCTGGACCACCTTCTCCCTCATGTGTAGCATCTTAGTTTTGAAATTTTAAGATGTTAGTGCCGTTAGATTGGTGTTTTTCAGACCTTTCGCATAATTTCTTTGACAATATTTTAGATCTTTCGTGCCATTTAGGTGTCAATTATTTCCCTGACGAGCGATAGCGAGCCTGTAATTTTAGAAGAAACCGGCCTTCGGCTGGGAAATTTTTCTGCCGAAAAATGTACAAAATTATCTTGGAAGGGGGTGTAGGGGATGTTTGTTTTTAAGCTTGATGGAGGTCTAGCGAGGAAACTCAAAAATTAAATGTTTTTATATATATATATATATATATATATATATATATATATGTATACTGTATATATATCCCTCAAAACAAGCACTATCCCCTTAATTAAATATATTAGTTATGCTGATCAAGGGTTCATACTGAGCCAGCATTTATGTGTTAGACTGTACACACCTCTGATATTTCCGTCCCCTTCCCCTAGATGGCCCCGAGGATCTGAAGGTGGACGATGTGGTGGTGGTGAAGGAGGGTACAACGGGCACGGTGGGTTGCTCGGCCCGGGGCAACCCTTCTCCGGCACTGTCTTGGACTAGGGGCAATAGGTAGGTGGTTTGATGACTATTATGTTTACCAGGATTTTATTTATTTATTTTTGTATTATTATTATTATTATTATTATTATTATTATTATTGTTGTTTTTGTTATTGTTGTTGTTGTTATTTATTATTATTATTATCATTAATATTAATTATATTACTATTATTTTCGTTTATTTATGATTATTAATATTATGTTCCAAGTTTCCTACCAGACAGTTCGTTTCCGCCAAATATAGAATGCGCACAATTAAACCACGATCATATTTGGAACCACACAACATTGTTCAAGAATTATAATGATAAAATCAAGACGGTGACTGCTAACTAATGAATTCCAGTCATTCTACCTTTGTGACTCAAGGGGTTTATCAAAATAGCTCGTTAGTGTTCGTTTGTGTTCGTTTGTGCCTTCGAAAATGGTCCAGAGATTCCTGATTGCGACTGTACGGTGGCGCTAATAAGTCATGTCTCAGCTGTCCTTACGTTTAGCTCCCTCTGTGCTGTATTAATGTCTGTCAGATGTTGAATAGGGTGGGTAAGTGTAGGAACATGGTTTTATATCTCACTCAAAAAGAAGAAATCATGTGTAAATATTTCTGATACCAATTATCGATCAAAACATAATTGGTGCCGAGACATCACTTATTAGGCCGACTGTACAGTTGGCCAAATAAGTGATGTCGCGGCACCAAATATTTATCGGTCAATAATTGGTATCAACACTATCTAAGTATCAATTTATCGTTCAGAGTGAGATATACAACCATGTTCCTATCTATACACACCCTATTCAACATCTGACAGACTTTACTACAGCACACAGCGAGCAAAACGTAATGACAGTGGATACATCACTTATTAGGACGACTGTACCTAAGCGAGTTACGAAAGGGTTGAGATTGAATGCCAGTGATGTTGTATTAATGTCTGTCAGATGTTGAATAGGGTGTGTAAAGATAGGAACACGTTTGTATATCTCCCTCTGAACGATGATTTAAGGGGGAGGGGGGTCTCCACTTGAGGGATTTTTTTCTCGACTCCTTTCTCCGTCATGTTTAGCCCCATTGCTTTTCTAATTTTAAGACATTCGCCCCATTATTTTGACGATTTTTAGAACTTTCGACCCATTTCTGTCAATTTTAAGACCTTTCGTGCCATTTAGGTGTCGATTTTATCCTGGCGAGCGATAGCGAACCTGCTGTAATTTAAGAGAAACCGGCTTTCAGACGGGACATTTTTCTACCGAAAAATGTACAAATTTATCTTGAAAGGGGCTCAAGGGGGTGTAATCTTAAGCTTGAAGGATATCTAGGGAACAAACTAAAAACCTCCCCTTAAACCTTAGATAGCACGGATCCCAATTATTGATCGAAACATAATTGGTGCCGAGACAATGACTTATTAGGCCGACTGTACTCTACCTAGTCAAGTAACGAAAGGGCCGAGATTGGGCAATGCCAGTGATCGAGCCTTTGAACAGACGGATGAAGGGTGGACAACTCAAAGTGCCTTGAGGGGCGGCGGGGGAGGGGGGTATTTATTTGCTCATTTATGTATCTTTATATATATATATATTTATTGTTGTTTTTTTAGTTTCCTCCCTAGACCACCTTCAAGCTTAAGGGGGTTAGTCTTCGCTTTTCCTGGATCTCCTTCTCCCTTTTGAGACCTTTCGCCCGACTGCTGTGTCAATATTAAGACCTTTCATGACATTTAGGTGTCGATTTTTTTCCTGGCAAGCGATAGCGATCCTGTAATTTTATAAGAATTCGGCCGGGAAATTTGTCCACCGAAAAATGTACAAATTTATTTTGAAAGGGAGTCTAGGGGGATGTATTTTTAAGCTTGATGGAGAACTAGCGAGGAAACCAAAAGATAAAGGAATATATACATAAATAGACACCAAAAACGAGCACTACCCCCTTCAACAAAAAACGAGCACTACCCCCCTAAAACAAAAACGAGCACTACCCCCTTCAACAAAAAACGAGCACTACCACCCTAAAACAAAAACGAGCACTACCCCCTTCAACAAAAAACGAGCACTACCCTCTTCAACAAAAAACGAGCACTACCCCCCTAAAACAAAAACGAGCACTACCCCCTTCAACAAAAAACGAGCACTACCCCCCTAAAACAAAAACGAGCACTACCCCCTTCAACAAAAAACGAGCACTACCCTCTTCAACAAAAAACGAGCACTACCCCCCTAAAACAAAAACGAGCACTACCCCCTTCAACAAAAAACGAGCACTACCCCCTTAAACAAAAACGAGCACTACCCCCTTAAACAAAAACGAGCACTACCCCCTAAAACAAAAACGAGCACTACCCCCTTCAACAAAAACGAGCACTACCCCCTAAAACAAAAACGAGCACAACTCCCTAAAACAAAAACGAGCACTACCCCCTTCAACAAAATCGAGCACTACCGCCTTCAACAAAAAACGAGCACTACCCCCTTAAACAAAAAACGAGCACTACCCCCTTCAACAAAAACGAGCACTACCCCCTTAAACAAAAACGAGCACTACCCCCCTTAAACAAAAACGAGCACTACCCCCTTAAACAAAAACGAGCACTACCCCCTTAAACAAAAACGAGCACTACCCCCTTAACCAAAAACGAGCACTACCCCCTTCAACAAAACACCCATCAAGACCCTCCTTCAAGATAAACTTTTAATTTTTTGGACATCGGCCGGTTCCTCTTATATTACAGGCTCGCTATCGCTCGCCAGGAGCAAACTGACACCTAAATGACACGAAAAGTCTCAAATATTGACACAGAAATAGGGCGAAAGGTCTTAAAATCGCCAAACTAATGGGTCAAACGTCATAAAATCTGAAAACAAATGGGACTAAAGGTGAGAAAGAAGGAGGACCAGGATAACGACCCATCTCCCCTTAAGGGGAGGTATTTAGTGTGTTCCCTAGACCTCCATCAAGCTTAAAATTACACCCCCTTGACCCCCTTTCAAGATAAATTTGTACATTTTTCGGTAGAAAAATGTCCAGGCCGGAGGCCGGTTGCTCTTAAATTACAGGCTCGCTATCGCTCGCCAGGAAAAAATCGACACCTAAATGGCACGAAAGGTCTTAAAAGTGACATATATGGGGCGAAAGTTCTTAAAATCGCCAAACTAATGGGGCGAACGTCTTAAAATCTCAAAAGCAATGGGGCTAAACATGAGGGAGAAAGGGGTAAAGAAAAAAGTCCCTCAAGTGGAAACCTCCCCTTAACCCCTTCACCCCCAGGACGCCTTTTGACCTCTGATTCTGGCTAAACATTAGAGGATTTTATGCAGCTGAAGAAGGACCTATGTTACTAAGAGGGTTTATGGAGATCGTATTTACCCCTTTGAGTCGTAGAGGTAGATCATAAACTTAAGAAAATCGGCTAATGGTAACCAGAATATGATGAAAAATACGTCATGGTACTGAAGGGGTTAAATGAGACGATTGGCAAAACTACTACACCCACAGATAGAACAGAAAAAAATCCATTGTAGCGAGAAGGGACTGGGGTTCTCGAAAAGGGGCCCCAGTCCTGAAAATGTACTTGACTTGCAGTGTGCTGGCTTAATAATCCAGAAGGGTTGATAACGACACCCGGCAGTTTCGGTCCAGCTTGAGCCACAGATAGGTGAAGCTGAGGTGTATAATTTAACCCTTTTAAGAATATGCCGCATTTTGACAGTTGATTCTAGATATTATTAGACGATTTTATTCAGATTAGGGATGGTATATGGCAGTCGGAGAGTCAGTCTTTACCCTTGCAATGCCCACAGATCCTTCTTAAGCTGTATAGTCTCGTTTTATGATAGCCAGATAGATAGATAGATAGATATATAGATAGCAAGGATATATATTTAGATATACAATTAGATTAATTGATAAGTAAATACAAAAATAGCTAAACAGATTGATAGATAGGTAGATAGATATAAAGTTTGATTCAATGATAAATAGATAGCAAAATAGAAAAACTGATAGATAGATAGATAGATAGATAGATAGATAGATATACATAGATTTAAAGAGAGATTAATTGAAAAGTAGATATAAAAATAGATAGCCTGACAGACAGCTAAACAGACAGACCAACACATAGATAAACAAATAGAAAGATAACTCACCAACTCGATGCACAAAATTACGGTACAAATAAATTGATATGCAAATACATTCATGGAAACTCACGAGATAATTTCTGGAAACAAATATTAGAAATTCAATTGCTCTAATACTTCGCAACACATACTGCATATATTTTTGCCGATAGGGTATTCAATATCTAATCAAAATTCAGGAAAACTTGTGTGTGTTATGGATCGTAGGGAGTGAAGAAATTCGTTTTTCAAGATTAACAATATTTATATAACTAATTTCTAACTAATTAACTTTATATATATATAAATAATTTTTTTTCTTCTATGTGATTGAGGGAGGCAAAAGGCAGAATTGCCTATAGCGAGTGCCTCCCCCATAGTTGAAAGAGTGACAGGGCCAATATCAAGGGGCGATCGAGCCAAAATGCCTGGACACACGGAGTTTGAAGCAATTTAAGTCAGGAGGAGGGAAAGACTGATTCTGGGAGAGAGTTTCAGAGCTCAGCTGTTGAGTAGAAGAAAGTTTGAGAGTAACGTTTCACTCTTGGGTTAGAGAGTTGCACAGAGTAGGGGTGGGATTGAGTTGCAAGACGGGTACCACGTGCCCTACGTACAGGAGGTGGTATGCACTGGGAAAGCTCTGAGGAACACTGATTATTATAGTAGCGATAGAATAGCGAGAGAGATGCAACATTGCGGCGGAGAGAGAGAGATTGCAGAGAGTTGGTGAGTGGACGGGAGTTAATGATACGAAAGGCCTTCCTTTCAACTTTGTCTAGGAGAGCGGTGTGAGAGGAACCTCCCCACACATGTGAACAATACTCAATACAAGGACGCACTATGCCCCTGTACAGAGCAAGAAGCTGTGCTGGGGAAAAGAACCCCCTAAGGCGGTTGAGCATATATATATATATATATATATATATATATATATATATTTAAATAATTATTCGTCTTATAGCTGGTATGCCCAATTAAGATTTTGTGTAGGCTATAATAAAATCAGTGCTAATATAATGTACATTTTCCCTAGCATATATTTCTTCTGATGTTTACTTCTCCTCTACAACATTTCTCTATACTGCCCTCACGCAATGGGATTTTATATATATCAACTGCTATCCAACGTGCTTCTCTCTCTCTCTCTCTCTCTCTCTCTCTCTCTCTCTCTCTCTCTCTCTCTTTCTATTCAAAAATCGTCTCGCACCAACAGTAGCAATTTTTTTTTTCTTTCTGCCAAGTTGGGTCCAGGATGCTTTTGTAACCAGTGTCGCGGGATGGAAGAGTCGTGTACTGGGACGGGGGGGGGGGGGAGGAGAAGTGGTCAGGAAGGAAGGAGGGGGGGGGGGGTAGTAAGGGGGAAAGGGAGGGAATGGACAAGAGGGGGGAGGTGGGAAGGAGGGAGGGAGGGGGTAGAGAATAGGAGGGGGGGGGGAGAGGAAGGGGGGGAATGGACAATAGGGGGGTAGAGGGGAGAGGAGGAGGGGGAGGGGGTACGAAAAGGGGGGGGGGAATGGTCAGGAGGGGGTTAGAGGGGAGAGGAGTTAAGGATAGGAGGGGGGGGGAGTGGAGGGGGGGGAGTGGAAAGGGAGAGCGGGGAAGGGAGGGAGGGGAGGGGGGGCTAGAGGGAGGGAGGGAGTGGACAAGAGGGGTGGGGAGATATGAGGGGGGACAAGAAGGGGATGGGGGGGGGTGAGCAAGAGTAATAAAAAGGAGAGGTGGAGTGGACACGAGGGGAGGGGGGGGGGGGGAGATGGTGCCCTGTCGCGGTTATTTATGGGAGAGTTTCACTTAAGGGTGTTTATTCTGGACACCCTTCTCCCTCATATTTAGCTCCTTTTGTTTTGAGATTTTAAGACGTTCGCCCCATTAGTTTGGTTATTATAAAACCTTTCGCCATATTTATATCAATCTTAAGACCTTTCGTGACATTTAGAAGTAGATTTTTCCTGGCGAGCGATAGCGAGCCTGTAGTTTAGGATGAACAGGCCTTCGACCGGGACATAATATCCATAATAGGTTTCAGATTATAAGACGTTCGCTTCATTAGTTTGTCGATTTTAAAACCATTTACCCCATTTATGAGTCAATATTAAGACCTTTCGTGCTATTTAGTTGTCGATTTTCTCCTGGTGAATACTGTACAATTTTGCCTCCAAGGGGCGGGGGGGGGGGGGGGGGGGGTTACATGTTTAAAGTTTGATGGAAGTGTAGAGACAATACAACATATATACTGTATATATATATATATATATATATATATATATATATATATATATAAACAATCCCCTTATATCTTTCAAAATCATCCGTGACTGCACAGACGTAACAGACAGACTAACACGGCCAATAAACAAGGCCCCTTTCATTGCAACCGGAAAGCAATTACGGGGAGAATGAGACTAACAGAGTGTGTGTGTACCAAACTTACGGGCCGGGCTGCAACATGTAACTTACGGGCCGGGCTGCAACATGTAACTTACGGGCCGGGCTGCAACATGTAACTCCCCTTTCATTAATTGTTGACCTGCTTCACACTAACGGGATCATTATATGCCACTCTTTCACCCGCTGTATATATATATATATATATATATATATATATATATATATATATATATATTATATATATATATATATATATATATATATATATATATATATATATATATATATATATATATATATATATTATATGTATACAGTATATATATATTATATATAATATTATATAAATATATAATATATATATATATATATATATATATATATATATATTAATTTTACTTTCCTTGTTACACATCCATCAAACTTGAAAAATTTCCACCAAGGCCCTCTTTTGAGATAAATGTGTACATTTGTTGGTTGAAAATTTTCCTGGCCAAAAACCGGTTCATCGTTAATTAAAGGCTTGCTTTCGCTCGCCTGGAAAGTATTGACACCGAAATGGCACGAAATGTCTAAAAACTGACAGAATTGGGTGAAAGGTCTTAAAATCGACAAACTGATGGGCGAACGTCTTAAAATATCAAATCTAATGGGGCTAAGCATGATGGAGAAGGGGTTCCAGAATAAACTCCCCTTGATTGAGCTGCTTCACGGTAATGGAGTCATTATAGGCCGTATTAAGGGGAGGTTTTTAGTGTGTTTCCTAGACTTCCATCAAGCTTGAAATTACACCCCCTTGACCCCCCCTTTCAAGATAAATTTGTACATTTTTCGGTAGAAAAATTTCCCGGCCGAAGGCCGGTTCCTCTTAAATTACAGGCTCGCTATCGCTCGCCATGAAAAAATCGACACCTAAATGGGACGAAAGGTCTTAAAAGTTACATAAATGGGGTGAAACTTCTTAAAATCGCCAAACTAATGGGGCGAACGTCTTAACATTAGAAAAACAATGGGGCTAAACATGAGGGAGAAAGGGGTAAAGAAAAAAATCCCTCAAGTGGAAATCTCCCCTTAAAACACTTCTGAACTCTTTGAAGATTATGATGCCTTTTGACAGTTTATTCTGGCTATCATTAGACGATGTTAAACAGTTTAGGAAGGATCTGTGGGAATGATAGGGGTAAAGACTATATCAATTAACCCTCTGACTTCCCTATACCCTTCCCAATCGAAATAAAATCGTCTAATAATAGGCAGGAAAGAGGGATGAAATGCGACATCGAATCTGAAAGGGTTAACCCCTTCTGTACCGGCAACGTCTTTTTAACTTAATTCTGGCTACTATACGACGACTTTGGTCAGTTTCAAAAGGAACTCCAGCCATTAATAACAATTGGAACTATCTCATTTAACCCTTTTTACTACCACAACATCCTTCTTAAACTGCAAAGGGGACTCCATCAATTAATAAACTTGGAACTATCTTATTTAACCCTTTTTACTACCACAACATCCTTTTTAAACTGCACAAAATCGTCTAAATGGAGCTAGAAGAAAATAAAAAAAAAAACATCACCGGTACATAAAGGGTTAATTATCGAGCTGCTTCCCGCTAACAGGATCATTGTATTGTTTTCTCCCGACTCTATTATATCACCCTTCCTAATTAAGCAGCTGAAAATCCAATCTCGGTGTTATTAGTGTTATAATGTACACACTAATTACTTGGTTGTTGTGTGCGATCGTTTGTCGGTGAATCTCGAGAATAAATACTGTTTGTCGGTGAATCTCGAGAATAAATACTGTTTGTCGGTGAATCTCGAGATTAAATACTGTTTGTCGGTGAATCTCGAGAATAAATACTGTTTGTCGGTGAATCTCGAGAATAAATACTGTTTGTCGGTGAATCTCGAGAATAAATACTGTTTGTCGGTGAATCTCGAGAATAAATACTCTTTGTCGGTGAATCTCGAGAATAAATACTGTTTGTCGGTGAATCTCGAGAATATATACTGTTTGTCGGTGAATCTCGAGAATAAATACTGTTTGTCGGTGAATCTCGAGAATAAATACTGTTTGTCGGTGAATCTCGAGAATAAATACCGTTTGTCGGTGAATCTCGAGAATAAATACTGTTTGTCGGTGAATCTCGAGAATAAATACTGTTTGTCGGTGAATCTCGAGAATAAATACTGTTTGTCGGTGAATCTCGAGAATAAATACTGTTTGTCGGTGAATCTCGAGAATAAATACTGTTTGTCGGTGAATCTCGAGAATAAATACTGTTTGTCGGTGAATCTCGAGAATAAATACTGTTTGTCGGTGAATCTCGAGAATAAATACTGTTTGTCGGTGAATCTCGAGAATAAATACTGTTTGTCGGTGAATCTCGAGAATATATACTGTTTGTCGGTGAATCTCGAGAATAAATACCGTTTGTCGGTGAATCTCGAGAATAACTACTGTTTTACGGGTGTGTTGGATTCGACTTCGGCGACATATCTGATTATTAGTTATGCTTTGTGTTTTCTAGATAATATTTGAGACGAATGATAATGCCGGATAGGTTGGGAGAGAGAGGCAACCTGACCGGGATTCGAACCCACTCACTCCGGATATATTGGGGAGAGTTGGGCACCGTATCCAAGCGACCACGAGCGGATTGTTGAGTGGATACGGTGCCCAACTCTCCCAAAACCAGCTGGAGTGCATCGGTTCGAATG
>CM064549.1:27642164-27649664 GCA_032716605.1 Paralithodes platypus | reverse complement strand
AAGCAAAAAGTCCCTCAAGTGGATATCTCCCCCTTAACTCAAAAAAGGGCTCGAGCAAATCTACCTATAAACTGTTTTCCAAATGCAGCCAAAATACGGGTGTAGTGCGTTAAGGGGAGGTTTCCACTTGAGGGATTTTTTTCTTGACTCCTTTCTCCCTCATGTTTAGCCCCATTGTTTTTGAGATTTTAAGAAGTTCGCCCCATTAGTTTGGCGATGTTAACAACTTTCACCCCATTTATGTCACTTTTAAGACCATTCGTGCCATTTAGGGGTCGATTTTTTCCTGGCGAGCGATAGCGAGCCTGTAATTTAAGAGGAACCGGCCTTCGGCCGGGAAATTTTTCTACTGAAAAATTTAAAAAAAAATCTTGTAAGGGGGCCAAGGGGGTGTAATTTCAAGCTTGATGGAAGTCTAGGAAACACACTAAAAACCTCCCCTTAAACACACACAATATATATATATATATATATATATATATATATATATTCAGCACGTTTTCTAACCACATTTCCACACATTTCTCACAATAGCCCAGTCAGTGCCATAACAAGTTACCGGCCCGGCTGGTTGGCTGGCTATTGAACTTTCCTAAAGAGTGGCCCTGTTCCTGAAGGAGAGGGAGGAGGGGGGGGGGTTCCCTCTCTCCCTCACGTTTAGCCCCATTAGTTCAAGATTTTAAGGGGTTTGCTTGGCGCTTTTAAGCCCTTTCACCCAATTTATTTGTCAATATTAAGACTGATTTAGGTGTCGATTTTTTTTTGGCGAGCGACAGCGAGCCTGAAATATAGTGGTAGCCGGCCTCTGGCCGGGAAATTTGTCTATCAAAAAATGTACAAATTTATCTTGAAGAGGGGTCGTGGGGTGTGTTTTTTGTTAAGCTTGATGGAGGTCTAGGGAGGAAAGGCAAAGAATAATATAAAAATGAAAATAAATAAGAATATAGATACGCCCATCCTCCCTTAAAGGGGAGGGGGGGGGGACCTGTTTTTGTTCTGACCTTTTCTATCTTTCTCTGGCTTGTATCCATTTGGCCCCATTCAGCCTACTGTTTTAAGACGTTTATCCCCATCCAGGTGTCAAGTTTTTACTGGTGAGCGGTAGCGAGCCAGCATATATTTTATTTTTGTTTGACAGCAGGCTAAATTTGTACATTTTTCGATAGAAAAATTTCTCCGGCGAAGCCGGATTTCTTCATATAATACTGGCTCGCTATCGCTCGCCAGGAAGAAATCGACACCTAGATGGGGATAAACGTCTTAAAATAGTTGGCTGAATGGGGCCGAATGGATACAAGCCAGAGAAAGAGAGAAAAGGACAGAAATAACAAAAAGCAGGTCACCCCTCTTAATTAACCAGAGGCCATATAAGTGTCGGTATCCCATGACTGGTACAATATGCCCTTTTCCAGTGTGCTGATGGTCAATTTGTGGCCTATTATTGTGGAAGTGAAGGAAAAAGTCGTGTTGTGGGTGTGTGATGGAGTGTGTGATGAAGTGTGTTGTGGTGGAGTGTGCGTGTGTGTGTGTGTGTGTGTGTGTGTGTGTGTGTGTGTGTGTGTGTGTGTGTGTGTGTGTGTGTGTGTGTGTGTGTTTCTGAATATGTATGTGTAGGGGAGTGGAGGGTGATATGCGCCTATGATTTGGTGAGCATGTACAAATTTGAAAATTTAAAAAAGAATAGCATACATACTGTATACACGGAATTCCATAAAGTTAGCTTCTTAACTTTAAATGTCATCGATTGTCCAAATTATAGGGATTATATGTCCTTAAGGGAGGCAGACCGTTTCTTTGGTCTATTAATTCATGTATTCATATATTTTTTTTAGTTTCCTCCCTAGACCTCCATCAAGCTAAGAAAAACACCCTCTAAACCCCCCTTCAAGATAAATTTGTACATTTTTCGGTAGAAAAATGTCCCGGCCGAAGGCCGGTTCCTCTTAAAATTGTAGGCTCGCTATCGCTCGCCAGGAAATAATCGACACCTAAATGGCACGAAAGGTCTTAAAATTGACAACAAAATGGGGCGAAAGGTGTTAAAATCGCGTTACTAATGGGTCTTATAATCTAAAAACTAGTTGGGGTAAACATTAGAGAGAAGGGGACCAGAAAAACGGTCTGCCTCCCCTTAAGATATAAGCTCTGAATGCTCTAAGAAATCTAAGTACAGATTATCTAAAAAATATAATACTAGATTCTTATTTGTATATTATTATTATTCGTATTATTATTATTATTATTATTCTTATTATTATTAGTAAACTAATCAAACAATTATTATAATGTCTTAGCCCATTTGTGGGTGAAAATAAACAATCAATCAAATCAATTATTAACCATTTCACTAATACACAAGTCAATTTCCATCAAAACAATTATCAGATAATATAATTGAAATCCACGGAATAACCCCCCCCCCCCCCCCCTTTGAACATCCAACCTCCCAATCTGTCATCTGGCCAGCTATCTCTACTGGGCGAATAAAAGCCCTGGTGTATGACGTTATCAAGCCTGCAGCCCACTTGTCCCTACAGCCCAAAGTCCTTACAGCCCACAGCCCTCAGATCTCACAGCCCTTAGATCACTGTCCAATACAGCCCACAACTCTCACAGCCAGCCCCCAGATCACAACCCAATACAGCCCTCAACTCATAACCCTCACAGCCCTTAGATCACAGTCCAATACAGCCCACAACCCTCAGATCACAACCCAATACAGCCCTCAACCCATAACCCTCACAGCCCTTAGGCCACACCCCAAAACAGCCCTCAAACCACAACCTTCACAACCCTTAGATCACAGCCCAATACAGCCCTCAACCAACAACCCTCACATACCTCAGACCACACCCCAAAACAGCCCTCACCCCATAACGATCACAACCCTCAGATCACAGCCCAAAACAGCACTCAACCCACACAGCTCTCAGACCAGACCCCAAAACAGCCCTCAATCCACAACCCTCACAGCCCTCAGACCAGACACTAAAACAGCCCTCAACCCACAACCCTCACAGATCTCAGACCACACCCCTATACAGCCCTCAACCCACAACCCTCACAACCCTCAAACCACAGCCCAAAACAGCCCTCAACCCATAACCCTCACAGACCTCAGACCACAGCCCAAAACGGCCCTCAACCCATAACCCTCACAGACCTCAGCCTACAGCCTAAAACAGCCCTCAACCCGTAACCCTCACAGACCTCAGCCCACAGCCTAAAACAGCCCTCAACCCACAACCCTCACCCCACAGCCTAAAGATCTCAGCGCATAGCCTCTCAGACCACAGCCCACAGAACTAAGGCCACTGACCTCAACCTACAGCCGTCAGCCCTCAGTGCCCTCACACGCTAGCCCTCCATTGACCTTTCACAGACCCATTATATTCGTAAAATCCGCCATATTGCAAACTCTTTATCATTCTCTTATCTTTCCCTACTACATTTTCCATACATTTTTCATACTCTTTTATTTCCAATTTTGTTCATACCTTTTTTGTAAATTTTTCTTCCATACTTTTTTTTTTCTTTTCAAACCTTTATCATACCTTCTTCATATTTTTTTTTCAGTGTAGTTAGGATACAGAACATAGCGCAATGTATTTAGTATGGTGTCTGTGAAACAAAATATATAGTTGCATGTGAGTCTCTATAATCTCTCTCTCTCTCTCTCTCTCTCTCTCTCTCTCTCTCTCTCTCTCTCATATATACAGTATAAACATATTTAGATACTATTTCTGGGTCACCTGATCTTTCTTTTCTTTTCTCCACTCTATGTTTGTCTTTCTAACCCCTCCCCCCCCCCTCCACCACCATCTCTCACCCCTCCCCCTTACCTCTCACTTTCTCTCTATCTCTCTCTCTCTCTCTCTCTCTGTAAATCTCCCTCTCCCTCTCGACCTCTCCTGCCCCTCTCTCGTTCTCGCTTTTCTTCTCCATCCCCCCTCTTTCTCCCTCTCACTATCTTTCGCTCTCCCTCTGCTCCTACCTCCCTCCCCCCCCCTATATCTCTCCCTATCTCTCTCTCTCTCACACACACCCAGGTCTCCTCTGATAAAGCCTCCCAGAGATAACCATACGGCTCAATATTGAACTGGGCTCTCTGTTGAAAAAAATAGAAGGAATGAAAAAAAAAAAATGAGAGAGGAAAGCTTGGCGAATTGAACTTGACCGGATGTGAAAGGGGGGCTGTGAGAGAGAGAGAGAGAAAGAGAGAGAGAGAGAGAGAGAGAGAGAGAGAGAGAGAGAGAGAGAGAGAGAGAGAGAGAGAGAGAGAGAGAGAGAGAGAGAGAGAGAGAGAGAGGGAGAGAGAGAGAGAGAGGGGGGGGGAGAGATTGGACGGAGTTTGTTGGTTGAGTGTGTTTTCTAGTTCTGTGCTCAAAATTCACACACAAGCAGAGATTCACAGGTAACCACATACACACACACTCATATATATATATATATATATATATATATATATATATATATATATATATATATACAGGGTGTCCCAGGAGGAAAGGGCATAACTTTGGGAAATTATAAAACAAGGTATTCTAAGCATAAAATGTTCCATAACAAAAAGTCCAAATTTCAACCATTAAACAGATTTTGAAGGTTTTATGTTGTTGTTGTTGTTGTTGTTCCCCAGGCTGTCTGGCCGAACAGCCCCAAGGTCTCGAGCAAGGCCAAGGCCATAAACGAGCACCCCCACAAAATCCTCCCTGCTTACCACTAACAAAGCCCGGGTGACTGAAGCCACTCCAAGGCAGGGAGCTGAGGAGGGTGTGGAAACGCCCGGGAAACCAAAGCCCCACCCAAGGCCCTGTGCCCCTCAGCAATTATGAAGGGAAAGTTGAGGGGTAAGGGGAAAATGTGACACTTTGGCTCCCAATCTGCCAACTTCTAGGTTGGCAGTAGGGAGGTCAATCCACGGAAAAGACGCCGCCACTTGAGATCTAGAAGATATATAAGTAAAAGGAACAGTCAGAGTAAGCTATGGGTATGGCAGAGATCGCTCAGTTCTCACTCGGATAGATCAGCCCATCACCACATGACTAGAACCCAATCCTCTCAGCATCAGCTAGGAAAGGCCCTAGAAAGCCGCCTTTGGCGGGGGGATAGCTCCCCTATTTCAACTCCTTTCGGGGTTGGGCACCCGCCTTGAAGGTTTTATGTAGTGTCCTCCCCCACCTCACTGTAATGGACTCTTCCATGTCAGATAGTTTCCAACTAGTCCAAAGTGAGCTATTATATCCATAATCATTTTGCAACTTACAGAATTATAATATCTTTACAATAACACGGTAAAATAATTGCAGTTAGATGGAGGTGTGGTAGGTACTAGGACAGCTAGACCACCCTTATGGGGAAATACTTAAGATAATGCCATTTCCAACATGCAATATCTCTTTACTGGTTGAGAATTGGAATATTTCTTATAGAACTTTTAGGCTTAGAATATTTTGTGTTATCATTTCCCAAAGTTATGCCCTTTCCTCCTGGGACACCCTGTATATATATATATATATATATATATATATATATATATATATATATATATATATAGTAGTGGCAATAGATTCTCCTCGGGGGAAGCAGAGTCTTATAAGGGCAAGCAACACCAAGGTAAACACGAACATCTTTATTCTGGTACCGGTAACGTTTCGATATTAACATTATGTCATCATCAGACATATGTTAATGTCGAAACGTTACCGGTGCAAGAATAAAGATGTTCGTGTTTACCTTGGTATTGCTCGCCCTTATATATATATATATATATATATATATATATATATATATATATATATATATATATATATATAACATGCCAGCTTACTCTATTCTTGTATGTATCTTCCCCATGTCTTGTATTTATGTATTTTTGGCAAAGACGTCAAACGGGTTCAGAAAAGGCTCACCCTTCCGACCGAGTGAACGGGTTTGATTGGCACTCGCAAATAACCCCTGCTGCACGATGACGTCACTTCCATTTAACATCGGCAAACATTAGACTAGTTTAATTAGTTCTTACTTTGTATTTGCTTATTGGTTTTGTTATTATTGTTATTGTCGGCCACCCCCAGCTATGGGGTATGTGCCTGTGTATATACATACATACATACATACTGTACATTAGTAGTAGTAGTAGTAGTAGTAGTAGTAGTAGTAGTAGTAGCATAATTATTATTATTTATTTGCATTTACATAGTTTCATATATATATATATATATATATATATATAAAGAGAGAGAGAGAGAGAGAGAGAGAGAGAGAGAGAGAGAGAGAGAGAGAGAGAGAGAGAGAGAGAGAGAGAGAGAACGAAACTTGCCAGAATGTCAAAAATACCGATATGATTGTGACCATTTAGGAGTGGGGTCCGACTTGAACCCCAAAACGAAAAAAAACTATGAACACACAGAACTGTACCTGATATTGCTCTCTGCATTACCGAACCTTGATTGACGTAATGGTAATCCTAATGACACATCCGTCGGCTTATAATAATTAACTTAATTATATTGTGTACAGTAGTCACATATTTTCATTATTACCATTATTATTATTGAATTGTTATTAGTTTTACTTTTATTACTCTTATTTGTTGTATTATTATTATTATTATTATTATTATTATTATTATTTGCATCGTCTTGAATTATGTGCTTGATCATCTGCTTTTGCCTACATACCGAATATATCTCTCACCATATATCTCTCTCTCTCTCTCTCTCCCTCACACACACACACACACACACAAACATTTATCTTCCTATCTAACTATGTATCTATCTAATTATTCATCTATCTATGTATCTATCAAATATCTACCTAGCTATCTATATATGTCCTTTCCATCTATATATCTATCAACGTATTTATATCTATACTTCTTAAACACACAAACCCGATATTCAATTGTCTATTAACATGTTTATATACCAACTGTTGTGTCCATCTACTTTCCCATCCATTATTCGATCTATTTCCTTTCAGCTCGACGCCCCCTTTGTTGTGCCCATCTACTTTTCTATCAATTAACCCTTTCAAGCTCCAATACACGTTTCTATTCTGTTTTCTGGCTACTATTAGACGATTTTATTCAGATTAGTAACGGTATACGGAAGTCAAAGGGTTGATTCAGATAGTATTTACCCTATTAATACCCACAGATCCTTCCTAAGCTGCGTAAAATCGTCTAATGATAACCAAAATAAACTGCTAAAACGCATCAGAGCTTCAAAGGGTTAATCTATCTATTTCCTTTCAGCTCGACGCCCCCCCTGGCTAGTGGCAACGGCGACATTAAGCTGGTGATACAGAGTGCCGCCTGGAAGGACACGGGACTCTACCTCTGCCACGCCGGCAATAAGGTTAACTCCGCTCTACCGCCGGCCAAGTCTAAGTTCATAGTAACCCGTAAGTAGGGTTGGTTGCTTTTGGTTTAAGTGGAGAGATTTACATAGATTTACATAGATACACTGGCCACACAGACCTTACGATCCAAAC
>CM064549.1:27635364-27642064 GCA_032716605.1 Paralithodes platypus | reverse complement strand
TAACCAGAGGCCCATATAAGTGTCGGTATCCCATGACTGGTACAATAATGCCCTTTTCCAGTGTGCTGATTGGCAATTTGTGGCCTATTATTGGGGAAGTGAAGGAAAAAAGTCGTGTTGTGGTGTATTGTGTGTTGTGATGGAGTGTGTGATGAATGTGTTGTGGGTAGTGTGGTGGGGGTGTGTGTGTGTGTGTGTGTGTGCGTGGGATTGTGGCTGTGGTGTGTGTGTGGTGTGTTTGTGTGTGTGTGTGTGTGTGTGTGGTTTCTGAATATGTATGTGTATGGGGAGTGGAGGGTGATATGCGCCTATGATTTTGGTGAGCATGTACAACTGTGAAAAATTTAAAAAAGAATAGCATACATACTGTATACACGGAATTCCATAAAGTTAGCTTCTTAACTTTAAATGTCATCGATTGTCCAAATTATAGGGATTATATGTCCTTAATGGGAGGCCAGGACCGTTTGCTTTGGTCTATTAATTCATCGGATTCCAGATATTGTTTTTAGTTTGCCTCCCTAGAACCTCCATCAAGCTATAGAAAAACACCCTATAAACCCCCCTTCAAGATAAATTTGTACATTTTTCGGTTAGAAAAATGTCCCCGGCCGCGAAGGCCGGTTCCTCTTAAAATTGTAGGCGCGCTATCGCTCGCCAGGAAATAATCGACACCTAAATGGCACAATAAGGTCTTAAAATTGACAACAAAATGGGGCGAAAGGTGGTTAAAATCGCGTTACTAATGGGTCTTATAAATTTCCCTAAAAACTAGTTGGGGTAAACATTAGAGAGAAGGGGACCAGAAAAACGGTCTGTCATTCCCTTAAGATATTAAGCTATGAATGCCTCTAAGAGAATCGACGTACAGATTATCTAAAAAAATATAATACTAGATTCTTATTTGTATATTATTATTATTCGTATTATTATTATTATTATTATTCTTATTATTATTAGCTAAACTAATCCAAAACAATTATTATAATGTCTTAGCCCATTTGTGGCGTTGAAAATAAACAATCAATCAAATCAAGTATTAACCATTTCACTAATACACAAAGTCAATTTCCATCAAAACAATTATCAGAATATAATTGAAATCCACTTGTAATAACCCCCCCCCCCCTCCCCCCCTTTGATACATCCAACCTCCCAATATGTCAATTGGACAGCTATCTCTACTGGGAGAATACAAAAGCCCTGGGTGTATGACGTTATCAAGCCTTGCCCCACTTGTCCCTACAGCCCAAAGTCCTTAACAGCCCACAGCCCTCAGATCTCACAGCCCTTAGATCACTGTCCAATACAGCCCCACAACTCTCACAGCCAGCCCCCAGATCACAAACAATACAGCCCTCAACTTCATAAACCTCACAGCCCTTAGATTCACAGGTCAATACAGCCCACAACCCTCAGATCACAACCCAATACAGCCCTCAAACCATTAACCCTCACAGCCCTTAGGCCACCACCCCAAAACAGCCCTCAAACCACAACCGTCAAAACCCTTAGATCACAGCCCAAATACAGACCTCAACCCAAACAACCCTCCCAATACCTCAGACCACACCCCAAAACAGCCATCACCCCCATAACGATCACAACCCTCAGATCACAGCCCAAAACAAGCACTCAACCCACACAGCTCTCAGACCAGACCCCAAAACAGCCCTCAATCCACAACCCTCACAGCCCTCAGACCAGATCACTAAAAAAAAAAAAAACCAGGCCCTCAACCCACAAACATCACAGATCTAATCCCACACCCCTATACAGCGCACAACCCACAACCCCTCACAAACACTCAAAACACAGCCCAAAACAGCCCTCAACCCATAACCCTCACAGACCTCAGACCACAGCCCAAAACGGCCCTCAACCCATAAACCCTCCACAGACCTCAGCCTACAGGCCTAAAACAGCCCTCACACCCGGAACCCTCACAGACCTCAGCCAACCAGCCTAAAACAGCCCTCAACCCACAACCCTCACCCCACAGCCTAAAGATCTCAGCGCATAGCCTCTCAGACCACAGCCCACAGAAACTAAGGCCACTGACCTCAACCTACAGCCGTCTCAGCCATCAGTGCCCGCACACGCTAGCCCTCCATTGACCTTTCACAGACCCAGATATTCGTTAAAATCCGCCATATTGCAAACTCTTTATCATTCTCTTAATCTTTCCCGACTACATTGTCCATCCATTTTTCATACTCTTTTATTTCCAATTTTTGTCATATCTTTTTTTGTAAATTTTTCTTCCATACTTTTTTTTTTTGCTTGTTCAAACCTTTATCATACCTTCTTCATATTTTTTTTCCGGTGTAGTTGAGGATACAGAACATCGCGCAAGGTATGTAGTATGGTGGCTGTTTGAAACAACAAATATAGTTGCATGGGAGTTGTCTCTATAATCTCTCTCTCTCTCTCTCATCTCTCTCTCTCTCTCTCTATAATTATATACAGTATAAACATATTTAGATACTATTTCTGGGTCACCTGATCTTTCTTTTCTTGTCTCCACTCTATGTTTGTCTTTTATAACCCCTCCCCCCCCCCCTCCACCACCACATCTCAACCCCTCCCCCTTACCTCTCACTTTCTCTCTATCTCTCTCTCTCTCCCTCTCTGTAAATCTCCCTCTCCCTCTCGACCTCTCCTGCCCCTCTCTCGTTCTAGCTTTTCTTCTCCATCCCCCCTCTTTCTCCCTCTCACTAGCGTTCTTCTCCCGTCTGCTCCTACCTCCCTCCCCCCCCCTAATATCTCTCCCTATCCTCTATCTCCTCTCACACACACCCAGGTCTCCTCTGATGAACGGCCTCCCAGAGATAACCATACGCTCAATATTGAACTGGGCTCTCTGTTGAAAAAAATAGAAGGAATGAAAAAAAAAAAAATGAGGAGAGAAAAGCTTGGCGAATTGAAATGACCGGATGTGGAAAGGGGGGCTGTGAGGAGAGAGAGAGAGAAAGAGGAAGAACGAGAGAGAGAGAGAGGACGAAGAGGGAGAGAGAGGGAGAGGAAGCGAGAAGAGAAGAGAGAGAGAGAGAGGGAGAGATGAGAAGAGACAGAGAGGCATGAGAGACGAGAGAGAGATGAGAAAGAGAGAGAGAGAGAGGCCGGGAGAGAGAGAGAGAGAGGGGGGGGGAGAGATTGGACGGAGTTTGTTGGTTGAGTGTGTTTTCTAGTTCTGTGCTCAAAATTCACACACAAGCAGAGATTCACAGGTAACCACATACACACCTACACTCATATATAAATATATATAATTATATCTATATATATAATTAAATATATATATATATATACAGGGTGTCCCAGGAGGAAAGGGCATAACCTTTGGGAAATTATATTTTTTAAAACAAGGGATTCTAAGCATAAAATGGTCCATAACAAAAAGTCCAAATTTCAACCATTAAACAGATTTTGAAGGTTTTATGTTGTTGTTTGTTGTTGTTGTTCACCAGGCTGTCGGGCCGAACAGCCCCAAGGTCTCGAGCAAGGCCTCGTGCAAGGCCAAGGCCATAAACGGGCACCCCCACAAAATCCTACCTGCTTACTACTAACAAAGCCGGGGTGACTTGGAAGCCACTCCAAGGCAGGGAGCTGAGGAGGGTGTGGAAAACGCCCGGGGAAACCCAAAGCCCCACCCAAGGCCCTGTGCCCATCAGCAATTATGAAGGGGAAAGTTGAGGGGTAAGGGGGAAAATGTGACACTGTGGCTCCCAATCTGCCAACTTCTAGGTTGGCAGTAGGTGAGGTCAAATCCACGGAAAAGACGCCGCCACTTGAGATCTAGAAGACTATATATGTAAAGGAAACAGTCAGAGTAAGCTATGGGTATGGGCAGAGATCGCTCAGTTCTCACTCGGGAAGATCAGCCCATCACCACAGGACTAGAACCCAATCCTCTCAGGCCGAGCTAGGAAAGGCCCTAGAACGCCGCCTTTGGCGGGGGGATAGCTCCCCTATTTTCAAATCCTTTCGGGGTTGGGCACCCGCCTTGAAGGTTTTTATGTAGGGTCCTCCCCCCAACTCACTGTAATGGACTCTTCCATGTCAGATAGTTTCCAACTAGTCCAAAGGTGAGCTATTATATCCATAATCATTTTGCAACTTACAGAATTATAATATCTTTGCACAGAACCCGGTAAAATAATTGCACAGGTAGATGGAGGTGTGGTAGGTACTAGGACAGCTAGACCACCCTTATGGGGAAAATACTTCAGATAATGCCCATTCCAACATGCAATATCTCTTTACTGGTTGAGAATTGCGAATATTTCTTATAGAACTTGTAGGCTTAGAATATTTTGTGTTATCAGTCCCAAAGTTATGCCATTTCCTCCTGGGACACCCTGTATATATATATATAGATAGATATATATATATATTAATATATAGTAGATAATTCTATAGATATAGGAGTGGCAATAGATTCTCCTCGGGGGAAGCAGAGTCTTATAAGGGCAAGCAACACCAAGGTAAACACGAACAATTTATTCTGGTAACCGGTAACGGTCGATATTAACATTATGTTCATCATCAGACATATGGTAATGTCGAAACGTTACCGGTGCAAGAATAAAGATGTTCGTGTTTCCCTTGGTATTGCTCGCCCTTATATATATAGATTTACTATATTTATATATATATATATATATATATATATATACAGTATATATATATAGTATATATATAAAACATGCCAGCGTACTCTATTCTTGTATGTACTCTTCCCCCCATGTCTTGTATTTAGGTATTTTTGGCAAAGACGTCAAAACGGGTTCAGAAAAGGCTCCACCCTTCCGACCGAAGGTGAATCGGGTTTGATTGGCACTCAGCAAATAACCCCTGCTTGCACGATGACGTCACTTCCATTTACACATCGGCAAACATTAAGACTAGTTTAATTAGTTCTTACTTTGTATTTGCGTATTGGTTTTGGTATTATTGTTATTGTCGGGCCACCCCAAGCTATGGGTGTATGTGCCTGTGTCTAGACATACATACATACATACTGTACCATAGTAGTAGTAGTAGGTAGGCGTAGTAGTAGTAAGTAGTAGTAGTAGCATAATTATTATTATTATTTGCATTTACATAGTTTCATATATAGATATATAATATATATATATAAAGAGGAGACGGAGAGAGAGAGAGAGAGGAAGAGAGAGAGAGAGAGGAAGCGATGAGAGAGAGAGAGAGGAGAGAGACGGAGAGAGAGAGAGAGAGAGAGAACGAAACGTTGCCAGAATGAATGGTCCAAAATACCGATATGATGTGACCATTTGAGGAGAGGGGTCCGACTTCTCTGAACCCCAAAACGAAAAAAAAACTATTAAGCCACACAGAACGTGTACCTGATATTGCTCTCTGCATTACCGAACCTTGATTGACGTATCGTAATGGTAATCCTAATGACACATCGTCGGCTTATAAACTATTAACTTAATTTATATGGTTACAGTAGTCCACATATTTTTCATTTTATTAACCATTATTATTATGGAACTTGTTATTAGTTTTAACTTTTATTGTACTCTTATTTGCATTGTATTATTATTATTATTATTATTGATTATTATGATATATTTGCCTCGTCTTCTTGAATTATGTGCTTGTATCAAGTACTGCTTTTGCCTTACATACCGAATATATCTCTCACCATTATATCCTCTTCATCTCTCTCGTCTCTTCCCGCCCTCACACACACCCCACAACCCACAACAAACATTTAATCTGTCCTATCTAACTATGTATCTATCTAATTATTCATCTATCTATGTATCTGATCAAATATCTACCTAGCTATCTATATATGTCCTTTCCATCTATATATCTATCAACGTATCTTATATCTATACTTCTTAAACACACAAACCCCGCTAGTTCAAGTTGTCTATTAACAATGTGTCTATACCAACTGTTTTGTGTCACATCTACTTTCCCCATCCATTATTCGAGTCTATTTCCTTTCAGCTCGACGCCCCCTTTGTTGATGCCCATTGCTACTTTTTTTCTATCAATTAACCCTTTCAAGCTCCAATACCACGTTTCTATTCTGTTGTTTCCTGGCTACTATTAACGATTTTATTCTATATTAGTAAAACGGTATTATAACGGAAGTCAAAGGGTTGATTCAGATAGTAAGTTTTACCCCTATTAATACCCACAGATCCATCCTAAGCTGCTTAAAATCGTCTAATGATAACCAAAAATAAACTGCTCACAAGCAATCAGAGCTTCAAAAGGGTTAAGTCTATCTATTTCCTTTCAGCTCGACGCCCCCCCTGGCTAGTGGCAAACGGCGACATTAAGCTGGTGGATACAGAAGTGCCGCCTGGAAGGACACGGGACTCTAACCTCTGCCACGCCGGCAATAAGGTTCACTCCAACCTCCGCTCTACCGACGGCCAAGTCTAAGCTCATAGTAACCCGTAAGTAGGGTTGGTGATGCTTTTGGTTTAAGTGGAGAGATTTACATCCATTTACATAGATACACTACCACACAGACGCTACAGAGCCTTACGATCCCAAACTGAGTGGTCAGGACTTAATTCTCGGAGAGAGAGAGAGAGAGAGAGAGAGAGAGAGAGAGAGAGAGAGAGAGAGAGAGAGAGAGGAAATAAAGAAGATAGGAGGAGGAAAGAAAGTATATGAGAAAAGAAGGTAGGGGGGGGGAGAGAGAGAGAGG